>OX419199.1:1236464-2450428 GCA_948465475.1 Thalpophila matura | reverse complement strand
AGCCCAACTTACGTATTCACGTGTCAATCTGCTGAGACTCGTTTTGACTCTACAGATCGGGCGTCAAAGGACACGGCAGACGCCCATAGAACGCTGGGCTTCAGATTGTGTATGTCAGTACAGATATGAAATTAGTTTGGTGTGATCGAGTATTTCAACAGTATTTAAGTTCATTTTTTATTTATTTTTGTACGTAATTGGATTAAAGATAAATTATCGTATTTGTAACAGTGAGGTTAAGTATGGTGTGAATGATCCAATGAAGTACAGCGCGACTAATGAGTTCTCAATTCAAAGGTTTTAGTTGCTGTCGACATGATATTCTGTGGAGGCACGCGACAGCCAGCATGCACCCGTTTTTGTTTTATTGGTTTTTTCAAAATGTCAACGGCATAATCATTTTATTTCTTATTTATTTCGATTTTTGATTCCAATTCTTAATCTCAAGATAAATTAGGCAAAGAACAATTAAAATATATTGTTATTTTTGGTTAAGCTTTTATTACTGTACCATATCAAGCCCAAAACTGCCTATGTCCTTTGATCGTTCGTAGGCACCTTTATAGCTATGCTCATCTCGTGCTTAGCAAAAATCGCCCTTATGGACAGTCGGTTTCTGAGCCAAAACAAAACTTGAAGAAAGTTTAGTAGGTACACGGTAGAACCGCTTACCGTGTTAAGATAACAAAGTTGTACGACCAAGTCTGTTTTGAGCACGGCTTCTAAGAAAACCCGCCGGCAACGCCTAGCACCGTATAAATTATACACACAAATGTAATCAGCACCTACTTATTGTAACTAGCTTTAGCTATGAGATATGGCAAGGGAATATGAAAATCCGGTATTCCTTTTAGGGTTTTGTACCTCATAATAAAAAGAAAGAAAACCCGACTACGACAAAAATCGAACTGAAAAGCATGAAACAAGAAATAATTCCTGTCTGATAGCTTGAAATTGAAGGCCGCCGAAATAGCCGGCGAAATAGCTGTGGTCGCATGCCACCGTATTATTGACTAATAAGCTGGCCCAACAGGGCGGCATGCGACCACAGCTATAAACCCTGGATATTAAAACGTTGATTTATTAAGTTTTCCGCAACACTGAATTCCTTAAGTCTAGAGAAGAATTTCAGACAAAAATATTTTCTTGTTTCATGCTTTTCAGTTAAATTTTTGTCGTAATCGAATTTTAGTTTTTAGGGTTCCGTACCAAACTGGTAAAAAAGGAACCTTTAGGGTGCGACTTCGTCTGTCTGTCTGTCTGTCTGCCTGTCACACCTGGTTATTTCAGCAACTACTAATGCTATCGACTTGAAATTTGGAACAGTTATAAAGAATGCTTGCCTAACTTTATTGCAAATGAAAAAAGTCAAAAAATATTTTTATTTTCATTGCAAAAGGGGCCGGAGTGGGGGTCCGAAATTTTAAAGTGGAGTTACTAGGTCAAATGGCATATCATATGAAAGGACTTGATCTGCACATTTCAAAATATATTTTTATTTAATTTTATGTCTCACAGTTTTCGACATAATGATGAAAAATGTCTGAAAAAATACCATTCCCCCCCCTCTTATCTCCGAAGTTTGCGGAGCGAAAAATCTGAAATAATTAGAGCTGATAGGAATTGACGCAAATATTGCACCAAAAATAAAACGATGTTCCTAACTAGTGCAGTTTTTTCAAAATCATCAAAATTCCTTCACAAACAAACTTAGTTATGCGGTCCGGTTTTTTTCACTTTATACGTCCAAAACTGATACGGAATCCTCGGTGCGCAAGTACGACTCGCACTTGGCCGGTTTTTTTAACTGTATTTTTTATTGAATAAAAATTGTAGCTTTGGAAACCAAGACCAAGCGGGCGGTGATCAGAAATCCAAAGAAATGAACCTCCTAACAATACGAGTCGTGTCCAGGAGTACCACTTTCTGTAGCTTTCGATAGCACACCTAACGAGACGCCTCTTCAAGTGTTGGTCGAGGCTCTTGACTACTATAAATATTATTATAAGGCCCGGAATATGTTGTTTAGGCGCAAAACAAAATACTTCTGCACATCATGGTACAGTGTAATTTACGTTGAAATTACAAGCACTGAGATTTTTAAAAGTCCCAGGGTGATTCAATGTCGTGTGATGCGGCTGAAGAGTTTGTTGCGCCATATTTTAGCCCACTGGGAATAGGTGGATGTTGCGTCTTACGTTATATTATCCCTCCGTCTATCGCAATTGATTTTGACCTCCAGGAGGTTGATTTTTCAAATGCGACAGACGGAGGGATAAATTGCTCCTCATTAAAATTATAAATTCGAAAAATTAATAGCTTTAAAGGGTTATGCTTTGAGTTTTCTCTGAAGGATCAAATTCGGAATGAGGTGAAGTTTTAGAAAACCTCATCGTTTTTGCGACCATAGCTTCTGTATTTTTAAACGACTTCAAGAAAGAAGTTATCAATTCAACTGTAAGTATGTTTTATGTTTTAAAAAAACCGTTTCCTTAAACTGTTTTGAAAACGGTTTTTTCTACTAAGTTTTTTTCTTTTATACATTCAAATATACTTTAAATACTTTTCAATCTCCATTAACTAGGAGCTGATTCCATTCCTCACTAAGTACTTCAACATTGTAGCTATCAAATTCACCTGATTTACTGTTATTTTATTTGCTTGAACATACTAACACCTAGCCGGTATGCAGTACAGATCTAGATGGGCTAAAGTGCTTGCCTAGGTTTAATTTCTTCCTGGATAAACGATAAAGTTTGGTGCGAGACATAAGCGAGTAGCGATTTTTTTACAAGCTTTTATTTAACTTGCCCTGCTAGTGGGGGCCAAATATTGCAACTGAATTATAGACCAGTTCCCCCCAACCGATTGTGCGGAAATTTGGAACACATATGTCACTTCAATAACAATGCAATAATATGGTACCATAGAGGTGGTCTCACGATGAAGACGGCAGGTGGCTATAGGAACTCCACAACTTCTTATTTATTTATTTATTTTATTGATTTACACGGCATATACACACCAATTACATAAATCAAAGTATAAAATTATAATAATTACAAACATAGACTGATAATAGAAATTATTCAAATCTTATTATTTTCCAAAAAAAATTTTGGAAAACATAACTCAACATAACAAAACATAACTTAACATAACTCCGTCGTGTATGGGCTCGTTGGATTTGTCTTGACAAGTACCGTAGATCTAGATGATGTCCAGGGTATCATGATGGAGCTGAGAAGTGATCATTATAAAAGAAAATGTTTTGAATTATTTTTTTCAACATAAAACTTATTATAGTTTTTGGCTAAGACGGACGTACTACTATACGATAGGTACTATTTATATACTGTGATTAATGAGCTTATAAGATACTAAGCTTTTGCTCGCGACTTCAAAAAAAATTTAAAAAAAAACTCCCGAAAATTTCATTCAGTCATGCATTGTTTTCGTGTCAGCAAAAACACAAATTGGTGTTTTAACACCAACGCATTTTATACTAATTATAATATTAGTAACGCTTGTTTTAAATACATTTATGATTTAGTTTTTTTAATCAAAGCTGTTTTTCTTTAAAATATTTTATGTAGAATTGTAACAAGTTTAAATAAAATTGGTTTAAATTGCCGAACCAAATTGATAAACGAAGGCATTAGATCATAGATTTTCTTTCATTCATTGTTTTTTTATGAGTAGGGGATCAATGAAATGAATGAATCAATTTAATAATAAAATGATCTTGCATTCAAATGTCTGAGAAATGTTGATGACTTTTTACCGGCCTCGGAGAGTTCCGGGTGTTGCACCGAACTTTGGAGATGCTATAATTATTTCTAGCAGCGATATATAGTATATATATAAATACTTAGATAGTGTTATACTGGTTGATAAGATCCAAATACAGTTCAAATTTGCCTTTTTGCAATTTCTCATTCAGATTTGATTTTTTTCAGATGTTTATTCCCCTAAATACAAAGGAAACGCGTTTTTTAGCAAAAAAAAATTTTTTTTTACATTTTGTTGCTAACTCAAAATTTTGAGGTCCAAAATTTAACAAACAACACAAAAGTGTCATTTATATACCTATTTACTTAGTTACATAATAAAACAAAAAAGGCTTCGAGAACATTCCATACTCCAAACCTCCCGCTTATAACTTGCACCTTATAAATTCCAAGTAGTGCTGTGGTGAGTCCACAGCACTACTTGGAATTGATTGAGACGAGTCTAATACAGAGTTAATTTGACCCTCATTTAACGGGACCTCGGACCAGACCTCCGAGACTAGACCTCTAGAATAGCTTTAATCTTTAATTGGTACGTACTTGGGTAGGAAATTGCGTTGGTAATGTAATGCGGACCAGTTGTTTGGTAAGCCCGGTACAATTTTGTGATATACAAAGGACGTCGGCAGTTTTAGGCTTGATATGGTACAGTAATAAAAGCTTATCCAAAAATAAAAATATATTTTAATTGTTCTTTGCCCAATTTATCTTAGAGATTAAGAATTGGAATCAAAAATCGAAATAAATAAGAAATAAAATGATTATGCCATTGACATTTTGAAAAAACCACTAAAACAAAAACGGGTGCATGCTGGCTGGCGCGTGCTTCCACAGAATATCACGTCGACAGCAATTAAAACCTTTGAATTGAGAACTCATTAGTCGGGCTGTACTTCACTGGATCATTCACACCATACTTAACCTCACTGTCAGAAATAAGAATATTTCTCTTTAACCCAATTACGTACAAAAACAAATAGAAAATTAATTTAAATACTCTTGAAATACTCGATCACACCAAACTAATTTCATATCTGTACCGACTTACACAATCTGAGGCCCAGCGTTCTATGGGCGTCTGCCAGTGCCCTTTGTGATATACTAATTTGCCATTTTCTTTATCTTTTGTGCGGGTTGGTGGATGTCACAAAATATCTTCGAATTTTTGGTTCTAGGATATGCCGCTTCCCTTACTATGTTTGCCTTCACCGTGTATTCGCTTGGTACTTGCCTACTTCTAAATTACTTAATGGGTTTTGATGTGGTTGTGACTATCTTGTAGAGACTTTACGGTGTGTAATAAAAGCAAAGATTTAAATCGTTACATCTATGCGCCCTACCGAGTCAAAATGTGGTCATGTTACCGTGTTTTCTTTGTGTCAATTTCAATGACATCTGAATCTAACTCTCAACATATTCAAGCTCCCTCACTCAACACGGGATGTGTGAGCTCACTCATCTCATTATGGATACATTTTCGCGCGATGTAAGTACGGTGAGGGCGCATCTACGATTTAAATCTTTGAACATAAGTGTGTAATACATTCGCTACATTATTAAAGGACTTCGCGAGAAATAATATGCACAATGAGTGTACATTCATAAATAGTTTATGTACTGTTAGCAGTATTTACCTTATAAACATACACGAAGTAAGTGACGTTTCCACTGCTGAGTATTGAATCTGTAACAAAATAAAATATTTGTTAATACAATTAGGACACGAGCAACAGCGACTAACCGCAGCGGCAGGCGACACAGAACAAATATACTGGCGGCGACAGGTGACAATGTCGCCGAGTTCGGAATTCATCTTCATACGATCTCATATAAAATGTATAGGAACCATTAGGCGAATCCGACACCGCCCCGCGCTACGCTGCGGGGTGCGCGGCGACGGAACAAAAATCTCGCGCGTGAATGCGTTTTCAGTGTGTTGCACCATGCGTGATTTCTATACAAATACAGGTACTTGCAAATAACGGAACATCACGCACCCCCGCGCTACGCTGCGTGATGCGGGGCAGTGTGCGAATCGCCTTAGTGACTTTTGTTCTAAGAAATTGGTGTAAGAGAATTTTTGGTACGACAAAATTATTGTTTCGCTTGAATATAATTTTATTTATTAGGTACTGCTTAAACCAGATGAAAACGTTATTTTTCTATCTAATATCTTTTCTATCCTTAGTGTCGCTTGCAGTCGGCGACACATCAGATAATCCTATTACCTGACGTGTGCTTTCTCCCTTAGGATACGTAATTATTTTTTTATTCAATGATAGGCTTGCGTTTGACCGCCATCTCGCCTGATGTTAAGCGATGATGCGGTGTACGATGGAGCACGCTTGCCTAGAAGAAACCGATTCACTCGCAACTTGAAGAATTTTACTACGGAATCCTAAAATAACAATAAGATGCTCAATGACAGTCCGAACTTCATACATTTTTACTGACGCAAATAAATCACTTAAAAATAAATTTTAAAGCGGTCCAATAAAGGATGACCATAAAAACAAGGAAGATGTGCCAAGGGGGCGCTATTGAGCTTGACGCTTTGTCATGATCAATCTGAGGCCCTAGACAAGTTGCTTTTCTGTTAGCGTTCACGCCAAACGCTACGGACAAAATGTATGGAATTGACATTTGTGAGTCACGTGACTTTTCCGCAGGTAATGTCATTGCCATACATTTTGGACGTAGCGTTTGGCGTGAACGATAACAGAAAAGCAACTTGTCTAGGGCCTCTGATCATGTTGCCGACAGACTGAATGCTATCGATAATGATGAACGATGTGAGACGAGTGACGAATAACAGTGTTAGATTGAGGGTGTGCGGCATTTTTAATATGTGGGAGATCTCTATATTTAAGAAAGAGCGTTTGTAGTTGTGACGCACACTGCTTTAAAAGTGGCGACAGCGGTTCTCGTACTAATTTGCTATGATAACATTTCTCCTTGTTTCTATAATCAGAGACAGTGACAAATGGAGCGACAATACTTCAAATAACCATCTCCTTTTTAATAAAACACCGTTAAATCGTAACATACAGCTACATAATCACATGTAAATCGCTTTAAAGCGCTAATTAATCGCTTAATCAGCGAAAACGCCTTGTAACGGATTGCTGATTGATCAGTCGTGCGTGTTACGACCTAGTTAGTACGAGTTATATTTCTTAAGTTATACCTTTAGATGAGGGCAATAAGGCCCTTTAAAGGGAACGAAAAAAGTTCAACATAAAACTTTTTTAACAAAAAATAACCGACTTCAAAAATCCACTACAAAGAAAATAATAATTTTGGTTTCGGAAGTCGGTGGCTTTGGTTTTTGTTTGATTTTTTTTGCCACCGACTTCCGAAACCAAAATTATTATTTTCTTTGTAGTGGATTTTTGAAGTCGGTTATTTTTTGTTAAAAAAGTTTTTATTTTTCCCTTTTTAGTTCTTTATCCCGTGTTAGATTACTTTCACGAATCCTAAAATAAAAATAAGATGCTGAATGACAGTCCGAACTTCATACATTTTTACTGACGCAAATAAATCACTTAAAAATAAATTCTAAAGCGGTCCAATAAAGGATGACCATAAAAACAAGGAAGATGTGCTAAGGGGGCGCTATTGAGCTTGACGCATTGTCATGATCAATCTGAGGCCCTAGACAAGTTGCTTTTCTGTTAGCGTTCCCGCCAAACGCTACGGACAAAATGTATGGAATTGACATTTGTGAGTCACGTGACTTTTCCGCAGGTAATGTCATTGCCATACATTTTGGACGTAGCGTTTGGCGTGAACGCTAACAGAAAAGCAACTTGTCTAGGGCCTCTGATCATGTTGCCGACAGACTGAATGCTATCGATAATTATGAACGAATAGTTCTTAAGTTATACCTTTAGATGAGGGCAATAAGGCCCTTTAAAGGGAACGAAAAAAGTTCATCAAAAAATATAAACATACTGGTTGAATCGGGAACCTCTTTTTTAAAATTGGTTAAAAATTAGGATTATTTTTGCAGGTTTTCACGTATTAATTGCACACTGTGCATGTTTTAGGATTGCCAAAAAAGGACTCTAATTTTCTCGTAGCTCAAATTAGATTTCCAAGCAGTACGAATATTTCTTTAAGTTTCCTTGCTAAGTGAGTTAGTTCTGCACGCGTAGAATGGTCAATTTCTATCTCTTTTCTACCAAAGAATAGACAAACTTCTTTCTATTCAACTCGTAATCTCTTCTGCCCGAGCACGTGGCGACCCGTGCTTGCCTTATCAGAGTTTTGTCTACTTAATATAAACATTTCCTCTCTTCATTGTATGCATGAAACAGTAGAAATCTTTCTACTATTTGTCACTTTGTCTATTCTTCTGTAGACAAAACCCGTTTTTATCGTGGTCATGCTAGGCCGGCCGTTAATCTAATTTAAATGAAGTATGTTGTGTAACGCTTTTTAACTTCATAAATAGTCTTTAGTGTCATAATTCCGAAAAAAATAAACCAAATACTTAAGTACTAAAGAGCAATATTACACAATAGTTGCATTCAAAATTTACAAGACCTCCCAGTAATAGCTATTTGTCGTTTAAACTATGACGGCCTTACCACAAAAAAGATAGACACACGTTAAACGCGAATGCTACCAAAAATAATACACACTTGTTTTAGACAAGTTATTGCTAAAACAATTGCCTATTATTTTTGGTAGCATTCATGTTGAACGTGTGTTGAACAGATGTTTATTTTTTTGTGGTAAGGCCGTGAGAGTTTAAACGACAAATAGCTATTACTGGGAGGTCTTGTAAATTTTGAATGCAACT
Organism: Thalpophila matura; assembly: GCA_948465475.1. NCBI lineage: Eukaryota > Metazoa > Arthropoda > Insecta > Lepidoptera > Noctuidae > Thalpophila > Thalpophila matura. Next base: position 2,441,830 of record OX419199.1, on the reverse strand, counting down.
ATTGTGTAATATTGCTCTTTAGTACTTAAGTATTTGGTTTATTTACAAGACCTTCCAGTAATAGCTATTTGTCGTTCAAACTCCCATAATCTATACTTAAACCCCACTCAAGCATAAATGAAATAAAATAGAATTTATTTCAATTTGCAGTCGTTTTCTACTCTTATAAAACGGCTACATTATATTAAAATGCCGATTTACGTTGCAGTAAACATGTTTGAAGAGTGGGCAGACATATAATCAGCTTATATTGTTCCCATTGCTGGGAATCAGGCCCACTGTAAGAGGGAGTGGGCCATAATCCACCACGCGGGCCCAATGCCTTTTGTCCTGTAGTCAAGCCTATGGCATACTCTACACTCTTTGACTATTTTAGCCTATATAACTCTATAGGCTAAAATAGTCAAAGAGTTTAGAGTATGCCAGAGTGGTTCGCCCAGCTTTGGCAACTGCTAAAGCCGGGCGAACCACTCTGGCAAAGTACACTGGCTATCTAACCGATTTGGCCATAAAAAAAACTAATTCATGCGCATTACCTCATTATTTTTATTTTATATTTTTCCGTTCTTCTTTCGGGTGCGGAAGTTCAAATGTCACTCAGTCAAAAGACATCAACGCGCTCACACTTATTCAACGCAAGCTGGGGTAACTACCATCCACCCCGGTCGTCCCGTCCCGCTAACGGGACAGTTGGGAAAAATTGTTTTATCGACCCCGGTAGTGCTGACTCGTCGTTTAAAGTGAGTTGTTCCCACTTTTATCAATTATTGATGATTTTTGAACGACGAGCGGCAACGGCAACACAGCAGACTGCCTAGTCCGAGTTTTTCTAACATACCTACTCGACCGTGAGATCGTTAGCGAAAGTCATAGTCAACGACCAATCAAACACCTCGCATGCTTAGTAAAACACTGATCGAACTCAAAATTTGGCCAAAATTAGTTACAGTGAAATACCAACCTAAAAGAGCATGCTCTAGTCAAAAAGAAAACAACCCAATTCTTTGCAAAATAAGGTAAAAAATTAGATCAGTCTATATTTTATGTTCCTACAACGAAAAACTTTAAACGTCAATTGCCACAAGCTAGCAATTTTGAATTAGGTCAGTGTTTGATTGAGCATGCGACCTGTACCCCGATCATGAGTTTTTTTGACGTGTAGTATCGTTAACGTAAGAATATTTTGAATTTAAAATACAGCAGTCCTGGAACATTTTGATAAAATTTTATACAATCTGCACATTTTAAAAAATACAGAGAAATTAATTAAGTATTTAATTTATATAAATATTGTGTAACAAACGTGTATTTTCAATTCAAAATATGCTTACGTTAACGAAACTATACGTCAAAAAAACTCATGATAGGGTAGTTTGCGCTCGGTAGTGATGACGCTAACGCACATAATTGGTTACTCCATTCGCTTCGATAGAAGTTTACTCGATTAACGTAGTGATTTGCAACTCGGAATCAGCACTCTGGTCACAAGACCTCTGCTCACCTACACTGGACGGCTTTAACTTGATAGTATCACAATCGCCACTCCGGCAACAGTAGGTAACCAGACGTACGACCTTTCGCCTACATATCGGTCACTGTCTCATTAACGGGACGTTATGTGTGGTGCAAGAAGTGAGCGGACGCGGTTTAAGAGAACATGCGGGTGGAAAGACTTTTGAAAATTAGGTACCTACGGTATTTGAAGAAACTATTGCTGTCGCTCTGCACGTCCCGGCCCTCGCCTTCGTGCGATAAGGACAACTTCAGATCCAACGGAAAAACCTAAATAAATAGTCATAATTCGAGGTTTGGCTCTCTACTGTTTCCTCCTCCAATATTGGACCAATATAAAAGATATTTCATAAACTGAATAAGAAGAATATATACTGTGTCTCTATGTTTTTATTTTTGCATATATATAGTTGTCAAATTTGTACACTAGGCCTCTGTTGACGGCTGTCTAAATAAGCAATTTTTGAGCATTTTCTAAGCGTTCTAGCGCTTATAAAGATAACGTATTATCAAAAAGGAAAACATAAGGACATAGAAGAGGTTGTTATTAATTTTACTGTAAAAAAATCATTGCTTTAAGGTCATAAACCAAAAAGAAAACAGGCGAGAGCGTTTGGTAATTTTTTGCATGGAGAAAAGACCGCCCGCATATCCTCTTAATATTTAAATTAAACATTTTTGTAAAAAATATGTTTTGATTTATAAGTAGAATATTTATCATTTACACACGCGATTATTTTGTATTTACACATTACAAGAAAAAAAGATGTAGCCATTAAAATATTCGCCCGTATCGCTAGTGGTGATAAAAGCACTACCATAAATCTGCATTCCCAGTACACCAAAACATTGCATTCATAGTAGGTACTACAACATTTGGCGGTCTCTGTATCTTCTGCATGGTTCTGTTCTCCTAGTACTTTTTCCGCTCATAACTATCATTTTGCGCGAGACAATGCCGTCAGAGTACAGTATGTGGGTGAGTACCTATAGTACTACTATCAATATGCTTCCCAGTACTTTATCCAAAACTAGAAAAATTGTTTGATTGTCGATGGTTTTATCGTAAGATATGGACACCACTAGACACAGATAGATCTTTGATGCTCAAAGTGGAACAAAATATTAATATTTACAGCAGTCAAGCGCACCGGTGCGGTAAGTGGAATAAAAAAATAAAAAAAACGGTGCCCAAAGCATTGGTGCGCTAAGAATTGATGCTCAAAGTGGAATAACTCGATATTTCACAGCAATGTTAAACTCGCCATGTTCTTAAACTTGCACCGCAAGCGGATGGTCAGTTCAAAGGCCCGGTCAGTGCTCATTTATTTATATAACCCTGACTATTACGAAACTATGTGTGTTTAGCTATACATGTCAAGTATTTACGCGCTATGTATGTACATATTATTGTGGTATAGACTCAAGTTTATCCTAAGTGTTCGTGCAGTCAATTGCAAGTACTGTGGGAACTAAGCCCCGAGGCGGGGCAAAAACTGAAAAATGCCGCCCCCGCCCGACAGTATTATTACCTTTATAATCATCATAATTTCAGCCATAAGTACCATACCACTGATGCTGATGGACATAGGCCTCCCCCAAAGAATGCTACAACGACCGGTCTAGTGCTGCTATTTGCGATTACTAAGCTTGGTAGACGAATACACTACTCGGTATTCGTCTACCAAGCTGGAATTTGCCGCCCGGGGCATGAGCCCCGGCTCGCCCCACCTTAGATCCGGGGCTGTGAGAACTTAGAAGAACAGTTCATGATTCATTGATATTCAGTTTTCACCTTTAACCCGTTACACTTATAAACGATGATTAAGTTAAACACCTCTTAAGTCAGTTGCCATCTCTATTCATTGCCATAGAAATGACAAGGATAGTTGTATATTTAATCAGTGATTAAATTAAGAGACATTTATTTGTAATTGGGTACGAGAGATGGGGCACAGCGGGATATCTTAAGCTCAAATCTGGAACAGCCCGACTGGGGAAGTATCATCTTACAGAATACCACAGCCAAATAACGCTACTGTTCGGTAGTGTTGTGTTCCTGTGGTGAGTAAGGTCGCCAGAGCTCCTGAGGATGCGCTGTGTTGACAGCGGGGGACCTGCTTGTCCCCTAAGCTGTGCTGTCCACCATAGCGCCTACACTACTAATATAGCCGTGGTCGCATGGCACGGTTGGGCCAGCTTATTAGTCAGTAGTACGGTGGCATGCGACCACGGTTATAACCTGGATATTAAAACGTTGATTTATAAAGTTTTTCACAACACTGAACTCCTTAAATCTATAGTAGAATGTCAGGCTATCAGACAGATATTTTCTTATTTCATACTTTTCGGTTCGATTTTTGTCGTAGTCGGGTTTTAGTTTTTAATTATAATTTTTGTTCTATAAAACCTCTTAATACAGTGACCTTTCTATAGCTAAATACTATCAAAAAGAGGCCAAAGTTATCTATAAATAAATAACAAAAAATTAGTACACCAAAGAGCGGCCATCTTACGCAACACTCATTGTTAAAGTCTTGTTAAAGTGACGAAAGTGACAACTGACAGCTACATGTTTGGCAACTTCATCTATTGTTAGTTGACTTCTAAAATGGCGGCGCTTCGGGTTTAAAGGTCAAGCTATAATATTCAATTTATCTACTACGGAATAATGTTATTTGGCAAAGCTTATGCCAATTATAATTTCTTAATAAACCTATAAAATATATTTTAATTTTTATGATGATGTGAGTTTTTTGTACGGCTTTTACTCTAAAACGCTTCGAAAAATCATTTGATCGTCGATCAGAATGATCATAGTAAAATTGGGCTTCGATAAGTTTATGTGAATTACAGGCAAATGTAGAATATCTAAGTTTTTGTAGAAGCTCTAACTTAAAATAATATAGTTGAAGTGAAAGGCAAGTATTGGCTCTCAAAAATTTAACATCGTTTCAAAAAAAGGTAGGTACTTTTCACATGTAAAATAACACTATTCTTTACACATTCACACCTAATAACTAACATTTAACACAACAATAAAACGTCCAAATATCACAAATCTATTACAAACTACATCTATTTTCTGTATATTTTAACGCCAACGATATTTGAGCGCCCAATTCAAAGTTGTGTAGTTACAACAGATAATATATATTTTTCTAAGTAATTCTCGCCTAGTTAAGGTCACGCCAAACAATATGAATTTCGGATGCATGCGCAATAAAATTGTTACGAGTTCACAGTTAAAATAACTGTAACAGTTTGTGGAAGAACGTTCATTTTATTTTTGCTGTGTGATTTTTAGTAAAGTTAGACCAAAGAAACTTACACTCGATTTCTGCATATTTTATGATCAGGGTAAGTTCTGATTAACTTATTTGGCATAGTTTCATACAAATTCTGTTCCGATTTTAGAGTTCCTCAAAAGGAAAAATTGGAACCTTTGTATTTAAGATCACTTTGTTGTCCGTCCGTCTGTCAAGACCATTTTTCTCAGGAAAGGGTAGGTATCAAATTGAAATTTATATGTAATACTTAGGTCTACAGTCCAAATATAAATCTTACATACACAAACACATAGACAAATCGAGAATCGAACCCGTGACACATCGTACAGCAGCTAATCGCTCGGCCTAACGCAGTGGCCGAGCGATCTTGCCGTCAACAATTATCTGACTTAGATCTTTATTGATTTAAAATTGACACGCAATCACAGTATCTTGCTTAACTTCAAATATACAGCTAGAGCCAACAGAAATATTTCTATTATTGTTGCCGAGATGCGGAAGACGAAATAAACACATCATAGGATTGATAAAACCAGAGATTTATGTCTTGTGCCACACAGTACGAAAATACAGAAGGTTAATCGTTCATCTGTCGCACTTGACAGACACAATTGATTTCGACCTGAATGAGGTGGATTTTTCAAATGCGACAAATGGAGGGTTAAATTTATTACTTTAGCGCCGTAAGATTAATTTTGTAGCTTAAACCACGGAAGAGAGTTTATTCTCCCGTCTTCGACTGTTTTCTCACATGAAACAATAGGAAAAAATCGAAGACGGGAGATTAAACTCTCTTCCCTGGTTTAAGCTACAATATTGATCTTAGCATAAGCATAAGCATAATCGGCCTATAATGTTCCCACTGCTGGGACACAGGCCTCCTCTCTGTGAGAGGGAGTGGGCCGTAGTCCACCACGCGGGCCCAGTGCGGGTTGGTGGACGTCACATGTCTTCGAATTTTTGGTTCTAGGACATGCCGGTTTCCTCACGATGTTTTCCTTCACCGTTAAAGCAAGTGATAATTAATTTCTAATACGCACATGACTTCGAAAAGTCAGCGGTGCGTGCCTCGGGATCGAACTTGAACCATTTGCCGTGGGAGGTATATGGTTAGACCACTAGGCTATCACTGCTACCTACTACTAATATTGATCTTACGTCCCTTAGAAACAAAATTTAAAGCAGGGAAGTATAACCCTAATTAATTCAAAAGAATGACCAATTCCATCTCTATTCTATCAAAAATAGACAAAGTTCTTTCTATCCAACCCGTTATCTCTTCTGCCCGAGCACGCGACGACCCGTGCTTGCTTTTGTAGACTTTTGTTGACCCAAATATAACAACAATAGAAACATTTCTTCTCTTCATTTTAACATCACCATGCTTGTATCGGTAGAAATCTTTCTACAATCTGTCATTTTGTCTATTCTTTCGTCGACAAAACCCGTTTCTATAGTAGTTATGCTACGCGTGCTGGTGTGGTATGCAAAAAGGCTGGTGTAGGCTTTTGTTAAATAAGTCTGACACGTAAGCTTAGTGTAAATCAAGCGTAATAAGTTGATACAACTGTCCCCCTGTATTAAATGAGTCTTCTGTCTCATATTTATATGTGATTTCTGTGTAAAGGTAAATCAGCGGTGGGTAGCGGGTTCGATGCCGACCCGTCACCCACGTGAAAGTTATGCTTAGTGCACAACAGTGGAATTGTACCGGGTTTATGAGTGGTCTGTTTGTATGTTTATGTGACGTAATGGTTAAAAGGGAACTGTTTGCGGTATCCTTTGACAGTTTTCTGTTATTGGTTTAGTTAAAACATTACGCATAAACGTAATTCTACGACTGTTTGACCAGTAGTTTTAGTAATAAATTAGAACTGTGATGAAGTGCCTAACAATACTTACTTTCTGTGTTTGAAAGCAAAATGGTAACTGTACCAATATAAAATAAGTTGTCCGACTTTTTGGCTGTCACAGACAATTTTCTCGGCACCTATGTGACGTACAATACTCGGCAATAAATATTTCACATCGAGCACCTTTGAGAAGAAACACCGAAACAAACTCAAAGGTCCATTGACCTACATGTCCCTAGACAAGCAGTTCCGAACAAAAATCATGCCCCACACGCGGGTACTTGTCTGTTGCTCACCGCATCCAACGTCAAAGTGAATGTGAGGCTTGTGTTGTGCCCGCACAATACTTTAGTGTGACATGTTTAATGTTCGGAACTGCTTGTCTGTCTAGACAAGCAGTTCCGAACATGCCACACTTTGCCCTGGAATTGACCTATATAGACATATGGGTCAATTCCAGGGTAAAGTCTCTTTTAAAGTCCAGACAATCCAAAGTAAAACTATGCAAGGACCATACAGGTTATAAGTCTGGAATGGCCTGGAATCGGTCCCAGCCGGCTTAGAATGACCAATTCTATCTCTATTCTATCAAAGAATAGACAAACTTCTTTCTATCCAACTCGTTATCTCTTCTGCCCGAGCACGCGGCGACCCGCGCTTGTTTTATCAGAATTTTGTCTACTGAAGAATAGAAACATTTCTTCTCTTCATTGTATGCATAAAATGGTAGATATCTTTCTACAATCTGTCACTTTGTCTATTCTTCTGTAGACAAAACCCGTTTCTATCGTGGCCATGCTAGGCCAGGGGCTTATTTGATGTAACTACTCTGCAAGTTTGCACTCCAATTTCCGAACTCTTCAACTGAATCATGTTTTATGTACACACATTTTGCAGGCTGAAAATTGAAATTTGAAAAGCCAATATTTTTTCATAAAACACTTTCGCTCCACACTCTGCAATATTTGAAAAGTGAAGAGAAGAGAGCAGAGTGCAGATTTGCAGAGTGGTTACATCAAATAGGCCCCAAAATGTACTAGATAACATTTCTATTGACGTATTATTTAGATTCCAGTTATGTACAGTGTACACCCTACCTAACAATATTATAGGTACCTACACAAGAGAGTTGATCATTTCCTTGTAATATATCAATCATTGTTTAATATAACCTTTGGATTTCGAAAGTGAATTTCTAGAGAAACCGGCTTGTAATCAATTCTGACGATTATCAAAAAACCGGCCAAGTGCGAGTCGGACTCGCGAATCTATAAAAACGGTAAAAAATCATGTCTGTTGTATGGGAGCCCCCCTTAAATATTTGTTTTGATTTAATTTAGTTGTTTATTTTTAAAGTGAATATATAACTAAATATTCTGTGCATATTTGCAATTGAATTACCCAAAGAAAATGTGTTATTAATAACGATATACTGGAATAGAAGAGAGGAAGATATATTCATCAGCCAATTAAAACGTATTTTAAACTATATAAATAAGAAACATAGCAAATTGAATATAATTATAGGCGGAGATTTTAATATTAATATCTTAGATAGTAATGTTAAAACTAGTCAATTCCTAGATCTAATGTTAGAATATAAACTTATACAACACATAAAAAGCCCCACGCGAGTTGCACAAACTACATCTACATGCTTAGATTTAATATTCACAAACGTTAACACAAATAAAATATATACAACAGTAGAGGAATTAGGATTTTCAGACCATAGCGCAACAATTATACACATCACTACACCACACATAACTACACAATCTACTTGGTATGCAAAGAAAAGGTTATTTAACGCTACAAACATTTTAAAGTTTAAGTCTATATTAAAAACACAAGATTGGAACAATATTATAACAACAAATCAAAATACTAATGAAAACTACAAAGCATTTAATGATACCTTAACAAATATCCTGAATCAATGCATACCCTTACACAAAATTAAATTAAAATCAAAATATAAAAAATACTGGTTGACCACACGCATCAAAACCTCCTGCAAAAATAAAAGACTGCTAAAAGTACTTACACTTAAATCAAATAACCCTACACTGACACAATATTATAAAAAATATGAAAAAATATTAAAAAAAAAAGTAACAACAGCAAAAAAACTTCAGTACATCAACAAAATAAAAAAATCTAACAACAAAGTAAAAACAATGTGGAGAATAATAAATGAACGCACAAACAAAACAATCAAAAACGACAGATTTAACATAAAACTAAAAACAAATAACAATACTATAACCTCGGAGCCTAAACAAATATCGAACATTTTTAACAACTACTTTGCGTCAATCGGAGAGGGAAGCCAACCACAAACAAGCGGCGAACCAAAAGGTATTCCAGTGATCTCCCCCACCGAGAATACAATGTTCCTCAACCCTGTAGACCCCCAAGAAGTAAACAATTTGATAAAAAGCCTAAAAAATAAAAGAAGCCACGGCATAGACGAACTCCCACCTATCTTATTCCGACAATGTGCAGATGAACTCACCCTCCCATTTTACAAATTAATTAACCAGTCTTTCGAGGAAGGCGTTTTTCCTGATCAATTAAAAAAAGCATTAGTGAAACCTATACATAAGAAAAATAAAAAAACCGACCCTAACAACTATCGTCCAATAGCACTCTTGCCAACAGCTTCGAAGATTTTTGAAAAAGCAATGTGTAATCGCGTATACTCCTTCTGCGAGAAATACAAAATCTTCGATGAATGTCAAAATGGTTTTCGGAAAAATCGATCAACATCCTTAGCAGTCTACAAATGTATACAGGAAGCCCATAATATTATTAATAATAAAAAATATGCAATAGGTATTTTGCTCGACATGACCAAAGCCTATGACAAAGTACAATACGGAATACTACTAAATAAGCTATATGGAATAGGAATCCGTGGCAAACCCCATGAATGGTTCAAATCTTACCTAAGAAATAGAATGCAACAAGTAGAAATAGAGTTCCATAATAACAAAACAAACGAAATACAAAAGTTCCGATCCGAAAGCAAGTCAATTAATGCTTCAATACCACAAGGTAGCGTTATTGGATGTCTACTATTTCTTATATACGTTAATGATCTTCCAAAAACCATAGAAGGACCGTGTGTTTTGTTTGCGGACGACATTTCCATTCTCACTTCATATCAGGATAACATGAATTTAAATAATACCCTTGAGGCCATACTCTCTAAAACAATAACCTGGATGAATGAACACAATCTGGAAATTAACTTCACTAAAACTAAATTAATGACTTTCCATCCCCATCAAAAAACTCCTCTTAATGTAAATTTCACTTTCAATAACCACAAAATAGAAAAAGTTACTCAATTCACCTTACTGGGCTTGACTATAGACACGAATATTAATTGGAAGTCGCATATACAAAAAATTAAGTCTAAATTATCAAAATTCTCATACGCCTTCCGTGAGGTAAAGAAGACCACAAACCTGCAAACTGCCTTAGTCACCTACTATGCATATGCATATGCGTGGCTTAGCTACGGCATAATAATGTGGGGAAACAGTACAGACGCACCTGCGCTCTTTACAGCTCAAAAGAAACTTATTCGAATCTTAGTAAACATCCAACAAACAGATAGCTGCAAACCTCATTTTATAAAACACAAAATATTAACTCTCACTTGTATATATATACTGGAAATATGTAAATTTGCACACAAACACAAAGACTTTTACACAACACGAGAAGACATACAAACAAGATACACACTACGACACAAAACGCGATTAAACTTGCCAACATCCCGCTTAAACATGCACGCTACCAGCCCTCTGGTGATGTCTATAAAAATTTATAATAAGCTTCCAGAAGAAATAAGAAGCGCAAAAAAACATAACGTTTTCATACACAAATTAAAAAAGCTTTTACTAAGCAAATGTTACTACAGCATCAACGAATTCCTAAAATATAAATCCTTAAAATAATACCATAATTTTCCCTATAAATTAGAACAAACACAAAACAATTATTATAATTTCATAACATTTAATAAAATACAATTAATAATTCATTAAAATTCATTCTAACATTAAATAATTAAATAAAATATATTAAATATTATATTTGATTACATATAAATCTAAAATAATAATAAATAAATATTGATATACAATTATATAATAATAATATCTAAATTCCAATTACTAAAATAATTATAGGCATAACAATTAATAATATAAATTATAGTAAATTAATCTGAATAGGTAGGAATCTGATCTGAACTAAATCTAAATAATATACCTAACTGTGAGTTGCAGAAAGGGTCCATTGGGTTTTGAGGGAGACTTTAACGATAGAAATTGTATGGGTAATGCCTCCATTAGATTTTAATATTTTTTCTGCAACCGACCGTAAGTGCAATAGCTAAGTAATAATAAATATATATAATAATAACAAATAAAACTTAATAGAATAAAATAGATGTGTGCAATAATTGATCTCAAATTAATATACTTAAATTAATTAAATACATAATTAATTGCATTTTTAATATAAAGCGATCTTCCTCTCTCCTACTTAACTTTGCTGTGCCCGACAGGGTCCATAATTCGATCTAGTCTTAAGCCTACCACCTACTGTACATTATGGAATGCAATAAAGAATTGAATTGAATTGAATTGAATATTTCAAGCGTCTAGCTGTTGCCGTTATCAATATCGAGCAAAAAAATCGCGTTTGTTGTATGGTAGCCCCCCTTAAATATTTATTTTATTTTGTTGTTTGTATTTGTTATTATAGCGACAACAGAAATACATCATCTGTGAAAATTTCAACTGTCTAGCTATCACGGTTCATGAGATACAGCTTGGAGACACACAGACGGACAGACAGACAGCGAAGTCTTAGTGATAGGGTCCCATTTTTACCCTTTGGGTACGGAACCTTAAAAACCGGACAAGTGCGAATAGGACTTTGGGGGTTCCGTATATCATATAAGAAGTCAGAAGCCCAATTCTCGTAAATAAAATTGTTCAAAAGAAATAGTTCCGATTTTGTTCCGATATAATCTCAATGCCATATTTTTACAAATGGTGTTCTCATAATCCTATCCTACCTACTAATATTATAAATGCGAAAGTTTGTGCGTGTGTGGGTGTTGTGTGTGTGTGTATGTTTGTTACGTCTTCACGCTGAAATGGCTGAACGGATTTGGATGAAATTTGGCAAAGAGTTAGCTTGGGACCTGGAAAAACACATAGGCTACATTTTATCAATTTTTACGCAGATGAAGTAGCGGGGAAAAGCTAATAACTAAATGATAACGTCAAACGGATAAAAGAATACCATTGTGACATAGATGACACTGAGATAGAATCGGAACCAAATCTCGTATAATATTATTTCGAACATTTTTTTACGAGAATTAGTCTTTAGTAAGTACAAAGATTCCTCAGTTCACCTCAAACAATAGTAGTATGACCAACATAAAAATATGACAACACCAATAGTATTTCGAGTTCCGTTAACCGTTTTAGAGCCTAGGGCTTAATGGGTTCCGCGAAGGTACGGGTTCGACGCCGGTCAAACGCTAAATTACACGGATGAGTCGTCTCGTGAAATGTGTGTGTCATTTGTTAGAACGTGGGGTCGACAGAGCTGCAGGCTGTGGAAAGGAACGTAGACATGTGCCAAGGAACGGTCATAAGTACATAGTCACCTATACATGCTACTAATATTACAAACGCGATAGTTTATGAGGATGGATGTATGTAAGTATGGATGTTTTTTATTCTTTCACGCAAAAACTACCGAACGGATTTTGATGAAATTTTACAGTTGGTAATATAGCTTGAATATCAGAATAACACATAGGCTACTTTTTATCCCAAAAAAGCGGGCGAAGCCGCGGGCGGAAGCTAGTATTATAATGAAGCTGAAGAGTTTGTTTGTTTGAACGCGCTAATCTCTGCAACTACAAGTCAGATTCAAAAAATTATTTTTGTATATGATAGCCAGATTCATGAAGAATAGTATGAGCTATTTAATATCACGCTACGACCCTTAGGAGCCGAGCAACGGGGGTGAAACCGCGAGGGACAGCCAGTACCTAATCTATATCTATAAATAGTACTAGCACTTCGCCCGCGACTTCGTCCGCGTGACCCACAGGAACTGTGCATTTTTTGGGATAAAAGTAGCCTGTGTTACTCAGCGATAATGCAGCTTTCTATTGGTGAAAGATTTTTTAAACTGCTGACACCGCGGCATTTTTCTTACTTAGCATTTTTATACCCGTCGTAAATTCTAAACGAAAGGTCTGATTCGAATAATTTAAAGAGTAAATAACGTGTACATAATCAACCTTAATTATGAAACTATTTATTTGGATAAGGATTAATATCATGATACGGATTGATTGACTCATTTGAACAAAAAGGGGTTATTCTGACTTAACTATAGTAGTTAGACATATAGCCTTGCGGACTTTTTGTGGGTAATGATGAGTACTATTAACATGTAGTACATTATTTTAATGTATCATCAATAATTTTAGCAGCGTACGCCATATAATGACTTTTATAGGCATTTTTTTGATACCTTGGGTTACATTATTGTAATTTTCGTAAGGATCTCTATTTTTTTTGAAAATAAAATATAGCCTATGTTACTTGGAGATAATGTAACTTTCTGTAGGTGAAAAAGTTTTTTAAATCGGTTCAGTAGTTTTCGAGTTTATCCATTACAAACATACATACAAACATACAAAAAAACAAATCTTTCCTCTTTATAATTATTAGTTTAGATAAAACAAAATCGGTTTTCGTTTCTGTCTGTTTGTCCGTTTAGTTCTTATAGAATACACAATTTATTTTAATGCGATTTTTACCACCATTTAGAGAATTTATTAGGGAAGGTTTATATGTATAATTATGTTAGTAAACAACCAGACCCGTACGAAGCAGGGACGGGTCTCTAGTATTATTAAACATTACACGATAAACAAATGTTTTTCAACTAAATCGCGACTTTACGCGCACAAAAATACTGTTATTTTGAATATGTTCTGTGCGCGTGTGTGAAAAACAAGATAAACATTTTTTTTTTAAAAAACAATTTCCTGACCCCGTTATACCGTAGGTCACTTCCATAATAAAGACGAATTTACCGATACCTCATAATTATATTATGTTGAAATCCATCAAGCCCTTTACGCTACAGAGCGTGCCAAAAAAAACATACATACATACACCCGAAATACATAACCCTCCTTCAGTGGCAGTCGGGTAAAAAGGCAATGTCAATAACCTTCCGATGACACATTAATAACGACGTTTGTGCCACTTCTCACGTATTATTAAATGGCCGCCATATTTGGCAACGGCAATTAGTATAATGAGTAATTCCGGATAACTATTTACCATCCTTATATCCTTTTCCCAATCAGCGTAGCACGAGTAAATACTATAGAAATGGGTTTTGTCGACGAAAGAATAGACAAAATGACAGATTGTAGAAAGATTTCTACCGTTTTGTGCACAATGAAGAGAAGAAATGTTTCTATTCTTCAGTAGACAAAAATTTGATAAGCCAAGCACGGGTCGCCGCACGTTGAACATTCTTATCTCATCTGCCTAGCCCTTTTCCCAAATTATATTGGGGTCGGCATCCAGTCTAACTAGTTATGGCTGAATATCAATATTTTACGTGGAGCGACTGCCATCTGACCTCCACAACCCAATTAGTGGGTAATACCGGTATTCGAATGTTAGACCAGCTGTCAGACTTTAGGGCTTCTGACTACCCGTAACGATTATATTCCTCGAACGACGAAGATATTCCTATGACAACCGGGACCGACTGCTTAACGTGCCCTCCGAGGCACGGAGGGGTCTCGATGTGTAAAGAACGGTCACCCTTTCAAGGACTGACCGCGGCAAGCGCAGCTTAACCTCGCAGATCGATCGATCAGCGCGGCTGTTATTTAGCCACGAGCCCCTCGTTGAACATTCTTATCTATTATATAAAAATAAGTCGGGTTTTCCTTCCTGACGCTATAACTCCAGAACGGACGAACCGATTTCCACGGTTTTGCATTCGTTGGAAAGGTCTCGGGCTCCGTGAGGTTTACAGCAAAGAAAATTCAGGAAAATTTCAACGGAAAAGCGGGAAAACAACAAAAAAAAGAAGCCATCTGGTGGCGAAACGGAGTTCGCCGGGTTTGCTAGTTTTTCATAGTTATCAATGACTGGAATAATGTAGACGATAAAAAAATAGTAAATTAAAAATTAAAAAAACCCGACTGCAAAAAAGCAACTAAAAAGTTCAAAACACTTTTCAAGCAGTCTGATGCAATTGGTGGCAATTTGTGTTAAATCTTAGATTTTATGCCACCAACTGCATCAGACTGCTTGAAAAGTGCTCTTGTTTTGAACTTTTTAGTTGTTTTTTTGCAGTCGGGTTTTTTTAATTTTTAATTTACTATTTTTATTTTTCACTTTTTAGTTTCTAATGTATGTTTTCGTAATCTGCTTTTTTGTTTGTATATCGTTAATACTTGAAATAAAAACTTAAATCATTAAGTAAGAATTAGCGAGAATGATTGCTTTGTTAAACAACTTTAAATCGTTATATATCCTAAACTATTATTTAAAATGAAAAATGATAAAAGGAACCTAAATATGATTTTAAAATACCTATTCAACGACACCCCATTTGACATAGTTCATCAACTTTTTTTTTTTTTTTTTGACAATATGGCGTCTGGTTGTCGCTGTGGTGAATTTTGATTACTGTTATGTCTTTAGTGACACTCGCAAGGTTAAGACGAATCGATTGACGTAAGAATTATCAAAATCGGCCTACGCATTTGGTCTCTAGAACGCCACATAGAAACAAACATACATACATACATACATACATACATAGACTGATAAACACATTACCCTCCTTTGCGTCTCGCAGTCGGGTAAAAATATGATATAATTCGTACACAATAATTCTACAGGAATTCTACAATATTCGTATAGATTTCGCTATAATATTAGTAACTGCTTCTGACGGTTAGTGCCTAAGTTAACAGGAGATTTAAGGCCTAACGGTAGATTAAGATAAGATTGGCTCGTAATATGACACCTTATTCGGTGTAATTCATGGAAGTCCCGTTTCTAAGTTATAAATTAAAACGCTTAACATACGAAATTACAGGCACTTGACACCGTTCAATTTTGTCTATATACTAATATTACAAAGCTGAAGAGTTTGTTTGAACGCACTAATCTCTGGAACCACCAGTCGGATTCGAAAAATTCTTTTTGTATATGATAGCCAGATTCATGAGGAAAAGTATAGGCTATTTAACATCACGCTACGACCCTTACGAGCCGAGCAACAGGGGTAATACCGCGAGACACAGCTAGTATCAGATATAAGAGAGGTAGGGATATCTCGCTCAAATCTGGAGCAACCGGATTGGGGAAGTACCTTATAGTCAGATAACAGGCACCTTAGCATAGCATAATCGGCCTATAATGTTCCCACTGCTGGGACACAGGCCTCCTCTGTGAGACGGAGTGGGCCGTAGTCCACCACGCGGGCCCAGTGCGGGTTGGTGGTCACATGTCTTCGAATTTTTGGTTCTAGGACATGCCGGTTTCCTCACGATGTTTTCCTTCACCGTTAAAGCAAGTGATAATTAATTTCTAAACATGACTTCGAAAAGTCAGCGGTGCGTGCCTCGGGATCGAACTCGAACCATTCGCCGTAGGAGGCACATGGTTAAACCACTAGGCTATCACTGCTACTACAGTGAACAGTCACCTTACCTCAGTCAATTAACGCTACTTTTCGGTAGTGTTGTGTTCCTGTGGTGAGTAAGATTGCCAGAACTCTTGAGGATGCGCTGTTGGCACAGCAAATCCTTATTTGAAAGGATCGGCAACGCGCATTTGATACTTGGTGTTACAAGCGTTTCAAAGGCTATGGTAATCAGGCGAGCTATACGCCTGTTTGCCATCATCATCTACTATATAAAAATAAGTCGGGTTTTCCTTCCTGACGATATAAGTCCAGAACGGACGAACCGATTTCCACGGTTTTGCATTCGTTGGAAAGGTCTCGGGCTCCGTGAGGTTTATAGCTAAGAAAATTCAGGAAAATTTAAAGAGAAAAGCGGGAAAATCTTTTTTCACATACAGCACCATCTCTGATACATAGCATGTACTACGGTGGCGAATCGGAGTTCGCCGGGTTTGCTAGTCGTATATAAAAATATATATTGTTTGCAACAATAATGATAATTATAACCTATACTATTATAAAATTGTAAAAAAGCCGTGTCTGTAATATTGGAGATATTCCAGAAAAAACAGTCGGGATAGAGTACTGGGACGTAACCATACCCAAATTTTTATTTTTTTTTATTTTTGTCTGTTTGTCTGTTTTTGTCTGGATTTTGATGTGGTTTTCACAGTTCGATAGCTTAGGGTCCAACTTAAAATCTAAGCCCGTTTCATCTGATTCCACTGAAAAAAACCATAGATACAGCTTGACCTCTTGGTAGTACTAACCAACTTACACTACGGAGGTCATTTAAACTGGTCATTCATTGTAGTCCACGCGGACGGAGTCGCGGGCAAAAGTCTAGTTACTAAATAATAATCATCATCAAAATTATCAATATGTTATCATCAAAACTTAGCACTATAAATGCGAAAATATCTCTGTTTGTTACAATTTCACGGTTAAACCGCTGAATCAATTTTTATGAAATTCGGTATAGAGATAGTTTAAACCTTGGAGAAGGATATATAATACTTTAAATCCAGGTAAATAATGTGATTCCCTTAAAATGCGAGTTAAACCACGAGCGACAGCTTGTAGCTTTAACTCGTCAATAAAAGTCTTCTCACGTCTAATCGGTGCGCACCATATCGGGAAAGGACCGATTGGTTTACCGGTACTCTTGGAACCGGGGACCGTTAAGTCATAACTACATCAAATTTCAATGGGAATATGTCGTACAGTCTGTTGATTTAGCCATTAGATCCGTTAGGAAGGTGTTTTTTAGGGTTCCGGACCTTTAGAGGAAAAATGGAACCCTTAATAGGACTTCGTTGTTCATCTGTTTGTCAAGACAAGACCATTTATGTCAGAAACACATGGAGGTATCAAGTTGAAATTAATATCAAATACTTTGGTCTACCATCCCTTGACGCTGTAAAAAACTTAAGCTTCTAAGTTAACCCAATAAATGCGGCCGTTTATGACGCATATTTTGACACTCGCAAATAAATCAAAACCTATAGCTCAGATAATATAATACTATATGTACAGATGCCTCATCTCATACAAAGAAATGTGACCGATTTAGCGCGGGCTATCTTCAGGCTATACATTTTTCTGTGCTTAAAAGATTTTTCAAAATTTGAACAAATATTTTTCATGTTCTCAATTTTACACAAACTTCAATAACAAATCGATACATATAACGCCATCTGTTACGAGTTATTTCAACAAATGTCCCTTTGTTCCAGATGAGACCCCATGCCTATAGGGTACTTCCGACTGATCTAGAATCATGAAATTTGGCAAGAACCAGTCTTGTACAAGTAATAGTAAAAATACGAAAATCATTAATTTGTACTTATACAGTCGAATGTATTCCTTCTCATTTTTGAAGTCGATTAAAAAGTAAGGTCTTTATGAAGTGTCAAGATGTGCTAGTTACTCAGTAATGCCTAAATAGGATATACCTATAGGTAATTATTCCTAATGGGATTTTAATCACTCAAGGCTCAGACTATTACTTAACTCCTTCATGCAGTGTTAGTGTCTTGTATAGTGTAAGTGTATTTAAATTCTAATTAAGCGGTACAGTCGGTTACGGTGTTTTTAAGACGGAGTTTAAAGAAATATTTTGATGTGGAGATGTTTTCTTGGAACAAAATACTGCTGGTAGATTTGACTGAGACCTATCTATACTAATATAAAATTGTAAAAAAGCCGTGTCTGTACATTGAAAATATTCTAGAAAAAATAGTCGGGATAGGGTATTGAGCTGTAACCAGACCCAATTTATTTTTAAAAAATTGTATCTGTTTGTGCGCGCATCACGCAAAAAGTACTGAACTGATTTTGATGTGATTTTCACAAAATGGTAGCTTGAGGTCCGACTTAAAATCTAAGCCACATTTCATCTTCTTCCGGTGGGATGAACCAGAGATTCAGCTGACCTCGTAGTACTAGCCGCCCTACACTAAAGAGGTCATTTAAAATGGTCAATTTACTGTAGTTTACGCGGACGGAGTCGGAGTCACGGGCAAAACTCTTGTAATGTTAATGTTCCCAATTGTGACCTTACCTAATATTTTTTGACAGCTGTCCAAAACCTTGCAAGCCAATCGCTGTTCATGCAGGCACTCAACATTTCTTAGAATAGCCCAAACCGTCGCGTATTTCTTCTCTTAGCACCTTTGGCCTCGCCAGTACAATCCGTAACATAATACAATTACTTTTATTTTTATCTCCCGTCTCCAATATGACGCGAACAGGTAACATGAGCACATGATTGCGTACAGTCGCGTACAGGTAATCAAGTGGGGTGTGGAAAAAACCACAGGTTGTGGCCAAGAGCGGGACGGGTGTATACAGAGGGTTCTGTTGATTTTTGTGACTTTGGAACATGTCAAAGTCAAAGCATTTATTTCAATTGGAACACTTACGCAAGCACGCACACGAAGGACACATATGTAGCGGGTGCAGTTTGTGTCCTTGGTGTGCCTGTGCGTGCTTGTGTGCGTGCGGGAGCGTTAAATGTGTCGCGTTTCAAATGTGGCGTCAAAATTATCGTAACACAAGTGACTGCCCATCAGTTATATGGTATTCCCAAATGACATGATTAGAGAACGCCTACGTGACAGATAACATATCATCGTCATTGCGTTCGCAGAAACATTTTAATAATTACCATAAGTTTTACGTATTCGTTTCTCAATGTGTTTGCTGATGTTTCGATTGTGGTTAAGCCATTAGCATAGAATCGAAGTAAACTCTATTGATTATTGCATCATTGCCTTTTTTCTCAATTTTCCTTAATTTTCATTCATATTAAGGGTCATAATTTGATGAAATCACAAAAATAGGCGTGTACAAATTGTGTACTTAAATAAAAAAAACTTTTCTAATAATAAAAGCAACCGACTTCAAAATAATTCTATGGAAAAAGCGACCATAAATTGAAAAAATATTATATTTTATTAAAACTCTCCTAAACCAAATCTACACTGTTTCATTCGAAACAAAACCTACTTTTTTAAGTCGGTTAAAAATATCAATATGAAACAAATCTCTTTTATTTACATTTTACAATATACATATAGGTACCTAATCTACATAACTATTATTATCTTATATACAGGGTGGCAGGTTAGTCCTATAATAAAAGTTGTTCATAATGATGAGTACAATGACCCTTTAAAATATTTCCACTGTCTAACCTGCCACCCTGTATATACACACACTATTTACAAGCTAGAAGAAGATAGGCATAAATAAAAATAAAAACATAATTATGCATCAAAATATTCGTCCGCATCGCTGTCAACGGGTAAAGTGCCCAGAAGGCTGGCTGCATTGCCACGTTGAATGGCAATGCTGATTCTTTGACCGAAAAACAGGCCAGCCCTCTGGTCACGTGAATCTCTTTTAGTTCACATATTATAAATTAAAATCACTTGACTAAAAACTTTATTGCAGCGAAACGGATTGTAACACAAAATGGATTATTGATTTACGGATCCCTAAAACCCGTAACCGGTAGACTCTGTTTTATTTTTTTAAAGTGGCTCTAGCCTGTCTGATCGACGCCTGACTGATGAGATGATGTTATATGCTAAAGAAGACTTGTAATATAAAATTATTATAGTTATTATAGCGGAATAGATAAGGGTAATTACCCTAAAGATAAGGTAACTAGACACAAATTGCCTCCAAAAATAAATCATGAAAAAATTAGTTATAAGAACTGATACCTGTAGCTGTAGATATCCCTGGTTCACCCGATCGGAATTAGATGAAATGTGGCTTAGATTTTAAGTTAGACCCCAAGCCACTAAAGTGTGAAAACCACACTAAAATCCGTTCAGTACTATTTGCGTGACTCGCGCACAAACTTACAAAAATTCATAAAAATATTTTTTAGGCATGGTTGCGTCCCAGTATGTTATCCCGATTGTTTTTTAGGGTTCCGTACCAAAATGGTAAAAAAGGAACCCTTATGGTGCGACTTCGTCTGTCTGTCTGTCTGTCTGTCTGTCTGTCACACCTGCGTATTTCAGCAACTACTAATGCTATCGACTTGAAATTTGGAACAGTTATAAAGAATGCTTGCCCAACTTTATTGCAAATAAAAAAAGTCAAAAAATATTTTTATTTTCATTGCAAAAGGGGCCGGAGTGGGGGTCCGAAATTTTAAAGTGGGGTTACTAGGTCAAATGGCATATCATATGAAAGGGCTTGATTTGTACATTTCAAAATATATTTTCATTTAATTTTATGTCTCACGGTTTTCGACATATGATGAAAAATGTCTGAAAAAATTCCATTCCCCCCTTATCTCCGAAGTTTGCGGAGCGAAAAATCTGAAATAATTAGAGCTGATAGAAATTGACCCAAATATTGCACCAAAAATAAAACGATGTTCCTAACTAGTGCAGTTTTTTCAAAATCATCAAAATTCCTTCACAAACTTATGCGGTCCGGTTTTTTTTTACTTTATACGTCTAAAAATGATACGGAACCCTCAGTGCGCGAGTACGACTCGCACTTGGCCGGTTTTTCTGGAAAATTTTCAATGTATAGACACAGCTTTTTACATTTTCATAATAATAATAGAAGCAGTACCTACAGACTTTCAATAGGTACCTTAGGTCTAGGTCGCACTGGTACGGCCACGGAATATAGACTATTCTACTGCTCTGTGGGTATTCAGTCTAGTCTAGTCAATTCAGTCAATATGTCGGCCACCGCACTGCACAAACGACAAGCGACATTCATTTGTTCACGAAATCGCCGTCGTGTCGCTGTCGCCGTACCAGTACGGCCGCGGCCTTAGTCTAGTAATTAATTAGGTTTCACCGACGAAGACCTAGTAATTTATCTGAGACTAATTTATTAAACACTTTTATTTTTGGCTTCGCTCTCGCGTGGCGCGTTCTTGGCATTCAATGTGCGCTCACTTGAACATCTGATTGACATAATGATATTTGTTATTAAGAACATAATGCGCAGTAAAATAAATGTGAAATATTATACTAGGTATATTGGCTCTGTCATTTATAGAATCGGTCATTTGTAGAAACAGTCGTTAATAGAATATTGGTCATATAAAGGAATCGGTCGTTTATAGAATCGGTCATTTGTAGAAACAGTCGTTTATACAATCGGTCGTTTATAGAATCGGTCATTTGTAGAAACAGTCGTTTATACAATCGGTCGTTTATAGAATCGGTCATTTTAAGACCATGTAGTCATTTATAGAACTATTCATACTTCGACTAAACTTTCTAAAGTAGTTAAAATATAACCTACGTTTTTTTTATTAAAATACTAGCGGTCGCACGTGACTTCAAAATATGATACACCGAATAACACAACGCCGAAAGTTTGCATTAACGAAACATTTAACAACGAATCACGGAACAACGAATGCACGTTACATCGAAAAACTTCACACCTAATAGCCTAATAGCGAAATATTTGATGAAACGGGGTAATATTGATAATATGATCCTTATAACATTATTGCACCGTTTAATTAGGTATTTTGAAGCCGGCAATGTGAGGTGTTTCGTTGTAGCGTGCATTTGTTGTTCCGTGTTTCGTTTTTATGATATTCATTGCTTCGTGCATTCGTCATTACATATTTATTCGCAAACTTTCGGCGTCATGTTATTCGGCATATCATAATGTTTCGAAGTCACGTATAGCCAGTATAGCTATATTTCTTCCGCAATGCTGTGTCCCATTTTAAATGATATGGCGACTGGATAATTATTGGCACATGTCATTTCCTTTGTCATTGTTGGCAACGTATCGAAAAACCCCTCTATGCAGGTGTCTTCAACGGCTACCATTATCATCAGGTGGTCTGTTTCCCAGGGTCAGTTTACAGTCTAATTAGATGTGACTGAATATCAATATGTCACATTGAACGACTGCCATCTGTACCCCTATCATGAGTTTTTTTGACGTATAGTTTCGTTAACGTAAGCATATTTTGAATTTAAAATACAGCAGTCCTGGAACATTTTGATAAAATTTTATACAATTTGCACATTTTAAAAAATACAGAGAAATTAATTAAGTATTTAATTTATATAAATATTGTGTATCAAACGTGTATTTTCAATACAAAATATGCTTACGTTAACGAAACTATACGTCAAAAAAACTCATGATCGGGGTACTGAACGCCTCAAATACAGCGTAATATCGTTATTTTATGATTATATCTGCGATACGATTTGACGTTAAGGCCGCTCATAAAGTTTCGTAAAAATTGACAACTACTTTTGAAAGAACAATTGCTGTACTTTATCTGAAACAGTGACGCGTCACTATTGACAATAAAGTACAGCAATTGTTCTTTCAAAAGTAGTTGTCAATTTTTACGAAACTTTATGAGCGGACATAAACGTCAAATCGGCCATCATAGCTTGTCGCTGATATAGACCAATTGAGGGGACTAATTTCAAAACCCCCTAAAATGACTTCGGACATTTACATATATTTGCACCAACATAAAGTTTAAAATTTTACTTTCAATAAGACTATACGTTAACTTTCATAACCCACTTAAATACACAGTAAAATCAGTTAAAAAAGTAATGTTAGTTGCAAATTCCGCTAAAATGCACCGATTTTTTTTAGATTTTCCACGTGTTTTTGAATTGCTATGACATGACAAACAAATAAATATCAAATATTAGTCATTTGCATTAAGTTTACCACAACATTTTCAAAACAATCTTCTTGTGAAATATATCTTCAAGATGTTTTAGTGGGTTTTGAAATTAGACCCCTCAATTGTCAGACTTTCAGCCTTCTGACTAGAGAGTTCCATAAAAGAATTCCCTTCTACGTTGGCTCCCTTGTCTATCACTCTTATCTAGGTCTTAACGTTTTATGTTTTTTGTAGATTTATGTGTTAAAGTAATGTCTGGGACACTAAAAAGTGGTGTACAAGAATTGATAGTGAAAGAAAACTTCAAACACCATTAAAAACGTTGTATGTTTGTAACATATTGACATTCAGGGCAGCCAACATAGCGTCGCAGGAAATTCTTATGATAATTTGGCTCTATACCTTGGTCTTCCTTGCTCTTCGAGTCTCGATGTGTAAAGAAATGGTCACCCATCCATAGACCGGCCGTGGCAAGCGCAGCTTAACCTCATAGATCGACACAGTTAGGCGATTCGCACACTGCACCGCATCACGCAGCGTAGCGCGGGGGTGCGTAAGATAAGAAAAGATATATTTATTTGTCAGAAACACGTGTAGATTTACAATCAGATGGAACGATTACAAGAAAGAAAATGCGTGATCTTACGTTGTTTGCAAGTACCTGTATTTGTATAGAAATCACGCATATTGCAACACACTGAAAAGGCATTTACACGCGTGGCTTTTGTTCCGTCGCGACGCACCCCGCAGCGTAGCGCGGGGCGGTGTGTGATTCGCCTTAGTCATTATAATAAGCTTAATATTATGTATGGAAATATGTTTAGCTTTACATAAAATGATACAAGTATATAATTATGAATATGTATATCTAGGTAACTCTATATGGGTATATTAATATGCATAAAAATGCGTGCTGTCATGTCTAATTTACCATGCATTCCCTTTTTAGTCCGGTCAATTTAGACATTCGAAGTTACATAAATTCCCACCAAGCTGAAAATCGGTAAGATTGTTTAAAATATCATTAAAAACAAAATTTGAAAGTTCCCCATCTTTCCCCTGTAAGGAAAAAAAAATATTCAAGGTCAAAGGTAAAAAAAATGAGTTTTTCGCGATTTTCAGCAAAACGGTAAGTTTATCATAAAAATACCTCAGACAAAAATTGTAGATCATAAAATTATCTACAAAAAATTCATTAATACTTTTTTTCTACGAGCCACCGTTTTTGAGATATAACGATTCAAAAAGTTGTAATCGTCATAATATGCATGAGTACGCCACGTATACAGGATAAAATTAAAACCAGGCAGTGCGGATATTTTAGGAGGTGAAAGTACGTTTGAATATGATCAACTTTTATTATGGGACCGACACTGAAATATGAAAAAAAAAAATCAGCTGTTCCCTACAAAAATGCACTACAACACGATCAAAATGTATGGAATAGCTGATTTTTTTTTTCATATTTCTGTGTCGGTCCCATAATAAAAGTTGATCATATTCATGATTACTTTCACCTCCTAAAATATCCGCACTGGTTTTAATTTTATCCTGTATATTTATATTTATTATATTATATTATTATATTAAATTCCTCCAACCTCAGTTGCTGCTCATCAACATCTTTTTAGGGTATATTACCAAGTTCAAGTGTGGCTTGGTTATCAGCAAGACCCTACAGACTGGGGTTGGAAGTTGGTGTGTCGGACTGTTCTGTTCTCCGGTATGTACACATTGTCAAGGCCGGTTGTGCTCTAATATTGAATCACCAACAGTAGAGGATCCGTTTGATTCCAACGAGGCAACATGCGATACATCGCTATTAACGCAGTTTACATGCGCTCAGGATGAAGATGAAGAAGAACAAAAAGAACAAGAACAAGACGAACAAGAACAAAAAGATCAAGGAGAAGAACAAGAAGAAGAATTTGAAAGTTGAACGACTCGGACGATTAAATTTCACTACTTTTTTTTAACTTAAATTGCTTTTATCTTTTCAATCTCTGCTAATATCCATTATTTTTCAATAGTTTCAAATTAAACAGGATCAAAACTGACCCGTGAAATAGGCCTACTGGGGAAACCACGTTAAAAAAAACGCGCTAAGTACACTACCTCATAGGTGGCGAGGAAACGTGTGCATATTATGACGATTATAACTTTTACAACTTTTTTAATCGTTATATCTCAAAAACGGTGGCTCGTAGAAAAAAAGTATTAATGAATTTATTGTAGATAATTTTATGATCTACAATTTTTGTCTGAGGTATTTTTATGATAAACTTATCGTTTTGCTGAAAATCGCGAAAACATAATTTTTTTTACCTTTGACCTTGAATATTTTTTTTTCCTTACAGGGGAAAGATGGGGAACTTTCAAATTTTGTTTTTAATGATATTTTAAACAATCTTACCGATTTTCAGCTTGGTGGGAATTTAGGTAACTTTACTCATATATTTTGGTCTAATTTGACCGGACTATTTTATAGCTTGCGCCACAGATAGTTTATGTAGTCACATAAAATAGTTGTGTGTCTGTACATTTAAGATATTTTAGGAGCTCAGGGATAAATAAGAATCAGAGTGCATAGTGAGAGTTGCAAACCATTAATCGAGTAAACATCTCCCGCAGTGAGTGGAAAAACCAATCTTCGAGCGCGGTTGCGAACCGAGTGTCCGAGTGTATGTTAGACAAACTCGCACTAGCGAGTTTTTAGGGTTCCGTAGTAAAACTAGGAACCCTTATAGTTTCGTCATGTCCGTCTGTCTGTCTGTCTGTCTGTCTGTCCGTCTGTCACACCCTCGTAAACTCTACAGTTAATAACCAATGTGTATGAAACTTCACAGGTAGATGACTTCTGTGAGCCGCCATAAAGGCCTGTAGCGAAATTATAAAAAAAAAAAAAAACATATTGAGGGGGGGCCATACATGAAATTGAATGATGAAAAAAACATATTTTCGCGCACCCCTTCATGTGGGGTATCGTTGGATAGGTCTTTGAAAATAACATCAAGGTTTCTAAATGACTTTTTTATTTAGATGCATATTTAGTGAACTAGAAGCTCCGAAAGTCGTGAAGAATGTGTCCCCCCGCCTGTAATTTTCCAACCGTGTTATCAAAAAAAATAGAAGCATGAAAAAATTCAAGCTTGTAGCATCTAATGTATACTTTCGATTAAAATTGGTTTGAACAAGATACGGCAGTAACTTTTTGAAATATTCACTATTTACAGTTTTGAGTTTTGACAACCGCAAAAATACCTTTGTATTTCATAATAATATTATGAAATAACTTATATTTGCGGTCGGAAGACTGAAATACATCTTACTACGGAACCCTAGACTGTGCGTGGTCCGACACGCTCTTGCCCGGTTTTTTCTAACATACGCGCTCATAAATGAAGACGCTAATGCACATGATTGGTTACTCCATTCGCTTTGAGAGAAGTTTTCTCTACATTTATGTCATTTTGCATTACTAACATTTTGCGTTCTTGTCATTTTGCGTTACTAACATTTTGCGTTATTGTCATTTTGTGTTACTAACATTTTGCGTTCTTGTCATTTTGCGTTAATAACATTTTGCGTTCTTGTAATTTTGCGTTACTAATTTTGCGTTCTTGTCATTTTGCGTTACTAACATTTTGCGTTCTTGTCATTTTGCGTTACTAACATTTTGTGTTGCTGTCATTTGCTTATCTATCATTCTGCGTTCCTGTCGTTTTACGTATCTGTACATTCTGCGTTTTTTGTCAATTTGCGAATCTGTCATTTTGCGAGTTAGGCCTAACGCAAGCAGACCTTTATGCCTCATTAAAATTTCGTATAGAGCGTTTCAAATAAGAATTCCTTTCGTCGATAAGTTGGCTCCCCTGAATGTCAAGTTACAGCGTTTTTAACGGTGTTAGAAGTTTTCTTTCAGCACCAATTCTCTTTCATCACTTTTAAACGTCCTAGGCATTTAATACACAAATCTACAAAAATTATAAAACATTAAGACCTAAATAGGAGTTACAGACTGGGAAGAAATATAGTATCGAAGGGAATTCTTACGTGTAACTCTATAGGTTAAAAACTCGGAATTATGAACACGCATTAACGGGTAACCAGAAACCAAAAGTTCAAAACCCTAACCGGTCTAACCGAAGGTATATAAGAAATTGTCCAGTAATCGTATAGAATAAGTAGATAGCTGTTATACTAGAATCCAGAAAAGAGTTATGCAACCTCCATGAATTTACATTTATTTATGTAAAAGCATTATTCAATACGACCAAAATCACGGCTAAAAGCTAGCACATTTTATGACATCGCAATATACTAGTGATGGGAACAGTCGATAAAATCCTATCGATATTTCACTGTCGACGTTAGAGAGGCCATAAAACGTATGTTACGAGTGTTACGACTTTATGTGGCTATAAAATTTTAATAGATATTAAATTTATAATGTCAGCTGTCTTTGTTATTATCTAAGTTAAATTATGGCTTAATAGGCTGTGGTTTTAAACTAAGTGCCTTTTTTCTAACGATTTCTAGTTAAAATTGTCATTGTAAATTTTAAGTTTTATTGGGATATAAAATGTGTCATGATGTGTATTGCTTTTTGAACGAGGTCTGTTTGAAGTGGTATTTTTATGAGCTTATGTACACTCGACGCCATTGATGGTCGACCACTTTTCACCCTTATGTTCTAATATAATAGTAATAAGGGTGAAAAGTAGTCGACCGTCAATGGCGTCGAGTGTACCTCGGGTTTAGAAAGCATCGAGTAGAAACATCACAGTGATGATATTATTGAACTTTTTAAATGCTTAGTATTCGTTTTAAGAATAAACTACTTTTATGGGACTTCCTCATGAATGACCAAGGAAATTTTTGGTCACAGCATAAAAATTAGGTATTGAATTATATCAAATTCTGTAGATAATTATCGATATATGTGGTCCACCACTACGCATTAAGGTGAACATGTCAGTGACAACGTGATCTCGCCTACGCGGATTCCTAGCGCTCCGTCATAGCCTAATAGCCTTGAGTCTATGACCTGGATAGGCTAGACATTTAGACTTCAACAGTTTTGTGATCAGTACTTAGTATTACTAAGGTATTCGTTTGTTTATTTGATTGGGATTCGAAGAATCTTCATAATGAATAATTTATTACCTATGTACTTAGCGTCATTTGACTATATGGAATCATAAGAGATTTTGGTTGTATACAGCTCCTATTGAAAAACGTAATGGATTCTTTATTTCCTAGATGTGGCTGAATTGATAACCAACTGATATTTGCAAGCCCACTGGTGGGACATACTAGAAAAATTTGAGTCTGTTCTAAGTATATTTTTCTTTAAAACTACTTGATTTTAGTTAGGTTCACTTTGAGTAGAAGATCTAACCCTTGTTGTATATTAAAAATTAATCTATACTGTATTATAAATGCGAAAGTTTGTATATGTGTGTTATGTGTTACTCTTTCACGCCGAAACGGCTCGACAGATTTGGGTGAAATTTCACAAAAACTTAGTCTGGAATCTGGGCAAGCACATACGCATATCCAGTTAACAGCCAGTTATTTTATAACAGTATGACGCTGTGTAAATGAATGATTTTAAGATTTTAAAGCAGACTTTAGTGAGGCAAGTTCTTGAACGCACGTGAAGTTTTTCAGATATTCACATTTAGGTGATAAATTAAATAATCTGCCTTAAAGTCATGCAATCATTTGATCACGACTTCACGAGTCCTTACTAATTACAATAATATATCAAAAAAATGATGTTAATGTGTTAAAGGAACTTAGCGATTAGTCTTCTCACTATTTACCTCATTAATTGCTAAGATAATGTTGACTTAAGGAATTTGGTCGTGCGTGAGCTTATTAGCAAATGCACGACTAGTTGCTTCATCGATGACATGATAAATTATTTTAGGTTTTATGCATTTTGATTGCTGTATAGTCTTAAATATTTAGCGCTAGATGTAGCGACAGCGATATCTGCTGACAACATAATAAGTTTCAGAGCAACTAGTATCCTATCTTTGGCCCGTAAAGGTAATATAGATAGCATACTTTATCACAATATTGAAAAATAAGACCACCTACAAAGAAATTCTATAAAACTCGTAAACTCGAAAAGATACTTTGTAAAAACTATAATACTGACAATTTAAGTATTAAATTCTTGATAGCCATATTCATTTAGTAATATCAGGTATTTTATGACGCTCTAATACTACCAAATAGGCTTTTAAAGGTCGTAAAATACTATTACTTGTATCAACTTTTATTGGTTGGATGCAATTTGCGACGTTCATTTTTCAATTGATTTTTTTTATTACCTTTTATGTGAGGAATTGGAAATGCACGCATAAATAAATGAAAAAATAAACTAAGTAGGTACTGCTTCATAATTTAGATAGAGTAAGCATTAATGTTTTCCGCAGAACAGTTTTTTTATTAATTCATGCATTCTGCTTTCCTTATGGGACACACACAGCGGGTTTGCAGCGAGTTCGCAGCGAGTGTGCACCGAACTCGCGGCGAAAACGCTGCGCTCTCACCTCGCTTTGAACTCGCTCGCAAGTCGTCACTGTGATAAGGCCCTAATTCATTAAGCTGCCGGGAAGATGCCAGCGTCCTCAAACGATACAGTTTTTATTGTGCCTACTTTATGATGTTTGGTAGTTTAAAGTAGAGAGGCATGTGTACCGTACCATGAAGTTTTAAAAACAAAATTGTTCCATTGCAAAAAAAGGATAGCGCTATTCGTCCTGTATGGCACCATTTGTCTCTCACACCCGAACTATGGTGGCAATAACTCATCATAATACGACCTCCATATGATTTGAGTTTTGTTTTTTACATGTAGTAGGTATTAAATTTAGTGATTTCTTGATTATTAAAAGTGTGTAGATCTTCTTTTATACCTATTAAACAGTACCGTGACTAATTTAATGACTGGTACCTAAACCGGTGCACTATTTGAAAGGAGGAAATATTGCTTAGAAGTGCACTAAGGAGGGATTTTGGAATTCCATTCCTAAAAAGGGGTAGTGTAGTTTGTTTAAAGATAATAATGACATTGAAAATAACTACGCAAACGGATTCGTGGACATAGTTAGCACCTAAATAAAGTCTATAAATGACTCCGCGCTAGTGCTAAACAATTATCTCCACACATTGGCTTTATTTCAATATGTTTTAGTACATACGTTATAGAGTCGACGTTTACATAAGTGATGGCTTTTAATTTCGCCGCTAAACATAACGTGTTTCTAGAACTGCTCTCCTTACGTGTATTACGTGACTAAGTATGGTAAAACTTAGTTATTATCGGAGATATTACTTGCTTAGCAGGAAAGGGGGAAAGTTTTTAATGAACGGTATTACACATATTATAGCAGTGTATCATTAAGAAAGACGTAATTTTAGAAAACATGACATTTTGCCTATAGTAGCATAAGGGTAAAACACACACATTTCCCACGTATTTTACAGACGGAAATACATATAAAAACAGTATTTAAAGCTCTAAGAAATATAGGTTGTTAAAAATTATATTTAAAAGATAAGAAAGAAGACGAAGAAAAAAAAGAAAAAACTATCCGTATCATACCGTATCGTAACAACAAAAAAAAGCAAAACAACAAAAAAAAATCTAAGCCGCCGGGGGCTGTTTTGCCACTGCACCAGCACCCGGTCTCATGACCCTCATAAAAAGACTACTCATCAAAATTTTCCCATTACATTTTACAAAAAAAAATTAACATCGCTCAAGTTTTTTTTTGCTGTTTTTTTTTGATACCGAGCCATTCCACAAAATTCTTGAACTGAATTTTTAACAGCCGACAAAAAAACGTGGTAGACTTATTAAAAGTGCCGATTAAGATAATAATGTAGGTACTCCAGAGAAGCCATAAGCGTGGAGAAATTAGAAAATAAATAAAAGTGTACACAAAAGAGCACGGACTCACAAGTCTGTGGCAGAATATTATTAGAAAAAAAAGGAAAAAGAAATATCGATATATTTGCTCGACATGTCTACACATCACTATTGGCATCTGTGAAAATGGGCATCACATACCGTCCATATTATAGTAAAACATAATTTTATTATAACAGTGATTAAAAAATCGGCCAATTTATAGTTAAAGTTACTGGTTAAAAATAAACCAAAAACTTAACAAATAGTTAATAATTTCTGCGCCCAGTAAATGGTTGAACCAGTTATGAAATAACTTCACAAAACCGATAATTTAAGTTTTAACTGCATATTACCATAAATTTTACACGCTGTTATTATATTAAATGGAAGTGTCGCTTTGTTTTTATTGTGGTAAGCAGGATTCGAGGTGTCACAGCAATACTTATTATGATAACTTATAATAATACTTATAAGATGTTGCTTACGACTTCGTTTTGCTACAGATAGCGACATTTTGGTCAATCTTTAAATTTTTAAATTCCTGTATTCTTCGAAGTTATATACAGGGTAAAATTAAAACCAGTGCGGATATTTTAGGAGGTGAAATTACTCATGAATATGATCAACTTTTATGAATGAAATGAAATGAATGAATGAAATGAATGAAAATTTATTTTGCTTGAAATATGGTGCATTACAATCAGTTCGTATAATGTATAATTTGGTTTAGTTTCACATATTTCGTCGGGAAAGATAAAACAATATGCCCAACATGCAAAATGTTACAATTAAGATTTTAAAACAATATCACACTTAGAGTAACTTCGGGTAATATGGCACACCATAAGCTTTTTTGGAAATAAATGACGAGATTTAAGAGACCAAACAGTCTTTATTGCTTAAATCAGTTCTTTGAACTTAATAGTAATCAAAAATTATCAATTTGAGAGAATTAACATCAAAACATAGCTTTAATTAACGTTTTTTTAAATCTTAAATAATCATTAAAAATTAAACATGGTAGGTCAATATGGCCTAAGGCCATATTGGCCACAATTGATGTGAGCCATATAGGTCACCGTAACAAATAAAATAAAAAACTAAAAGAAATATACTTTGCATTACTTTGCAGAACAAAATTCGCACAAAAAAACGTGTTTCCTCTCCTGAGCATTCTTCGTGAGCCCATAATTTACAACATAGGTAGTCCATATTGGCCACTTGCCTAGTGAGCCATAATGGTCGCAGGGATGTTTTTGACTAATAAAACATTTAACCTAAAAAAGTGCTAATAATGTGCTTCAAAAACGTCACCACACTATAGACTAAAAGTTTACCTTCAAAACTATGCACTATTAATATAAAAACAACGATTATTTAACGAAATATAATGAGTAAAACCTACGAAAAAAATAACATCACATTCGATAATTTTAGGCCATAATACCCGAAACTACTCTACTAATTACCTTTATAAAAATTAATAATTGAAATGTCCACAGAATTAGATAATTATTATAATGTCAATTGAATTAAATGATGTCCACAGAATTAGATAAATATTATAATGTCAATTGAATTAAATGTTTGATACAAAGAAATCTTTCATATTATAAAAACACTTATCTACAAGCCACCTATACAGTTTTGTCTTAAATTGGCGCATAGGTAATTCCCGTATAACTTTGAGGAGTTTATTATAAATTTTTATAGTCATAATATAACAATTTTTATGGCAGAGAGAAGTGGTTCGGCTAGGAATTATTAATCTTGATGGATCTCTGTTTTTTATTATTTTTATTTATTATTATGGGACCGACACTGAAATATGAAAGAAAAGCTGTTCCCTACAAAAATGCACTACAACACGATCAAAATGTATGGCCGTACCGTATGATTAATTAATTATTATTATAATTAATTAAACATACGGTCGGTTGCAGAAAGATAATTAAATTTTTAAGTAGACTTTAACCATACAATTTCTTTCGTTAAAGTCTCAGTAAAACTTAATGATCTTTTCTGCGACTCAGGGTTAGTAAGTTAAATCATTACTTTTTTGGACGGATTGCCACATACGGTCGGATTTGTTCTAAAAACAGGATCGTGGTAATTTTTTTGTTTTCATACTGTTCAGTCAAATTGGCAATCATTTTGTCATTCTTTATTGTGTTGTTATTTCATCTGCTAACAGGAATGTTTTTATCTTTATGATTATGGTGAAACACTTTTCTCGTTTACTATATACTAAGTGAAAAAGCACAAAAAAAAAACCGGCCAAGTGCGAGTCGTAATCGCGCACCGAGGGTTCCGTATCATTTTTGGACGTATAAAGCGAAAAAATCCGGACCGCATAACTAAGTTTGTTTGTGAAAGAATTTTGATGATTTTGAAAAAACTGTACTAGTAAGGAACATTAGGTTTTATTTTTGGTGCAATATTTGGGTCAATTCCTATCAACTCTAATTATTTCCGATTTTTCACTCCGCAAACTTCGGAGATAAGGGGGGGGGAATGGTATTTTTTCAGACATTTTTCATCATATGTCGAAAACTGTGAGACATAAAATAAAATGAAAATATATTTTGAAATTTGCAGATGAAGCCCTTTCATATGATAATTATGTCACTTGACCTAATAACCCCACTTTGAAATTTCGGACCCCCACTCCGGCCCCTTTTGCAATGAAAATAAAAATATTTTTATAATTTTTTCATTTGCAATAAAGTTGGACAAGCATTTTTTATAACTGTTACAAATTTCAAGTCGATATCATTAGTAGTTGCTGAAATAAGCAGGTGTGACAGACAGACAGACAGACAGACGAAGTCGCACCATAAGGGTTCCTTTTTTACCATTTTGGTACGGAACCCTAAAAACGATATTAAATCAATCGAATCGGGGGCGTCGACCACAGGTGCCTCGACCACTGGGGGCCTAAGCCACGGACCCGAGTTTATGTATGTATGTATGTCTCAGTGGCGAAGGGTCCCTACAATACGATGCCTACCGGCTTCCCTTTGAAAAATAGCATAGTTAGTATTGCGTACTTTTATTAATTAACTTTTCGTGGCCAGGTACCTAAGCATTTAATGTAGTTCCGACTTACCTCTTACAAAAACTAACCCTTCGCCACTGATGTCTATGATGTCTGCTTACCTCTATTTACTCGAGCAGCTCATCCAATATCTGAAAACGAAAGAAAGGTAGTTGTTTAGTGATATTTAAGCCCTGATTTATGAGATGACTCTATTTAGGCCACGAAAATGAATGCCCAAAAAAAACATCAACTGACTAAACATTTAGTTTAGTTATTTTTTTATTATTTATTATAACAAGCATATACAATCATCATACACAAGCCTAATGGCTTGTTTGACCACCATCTCGCCTGATCTACGATGGAGCACACTTTGCCTAGAAGAAACCGATTCACTCTCGACTTGAAGACACCCAGATTGTAACTATCGGGGAACAAGAATCTATTGGATACCTACGTACCTATTATTTGAATAATACCTGGTAGCCTGTTACTAAATAATAATAACAGTACCTACTATAACTAATACGAATATTATTTTAGTCACACACTCAGATCATAGAAACAAGGAGATATGCCATCATAGCAAATTAGTACGGGGACAACTGATGCCACTTTTAGTACATTTTTCGACACAATTACGCGCATAATTAAGCGCTCCTTGTGAATAAAAAGATCTCCCACGCATTGAACATTCCGCACACCCTCAATCTAACACTGTTAATCGTCACTCAACACTAGCACTAAACTAAAACACTGTATTTATACCACGATCGGGTTCGGTTCGTCGCCAGCGCGTACGTTTTTAATATGAGCAATTTGCTCAAGATCAGGCATCTAGCTCGGTAGCGCCTTGGCACATCTCCTTGTTTCTATGATCTGAGGTCACACCTCTCCCTTGTATAAGATCGTTCATTATACCGGTACCCATGTTCAGCATTGGGCATCTCCGGGTACTTAAAAATAATTTCTATAATTTCCGCAAATGTCACTAGCATTGCCTTTAGTTTATTGACCTACAAATTATATCAATCGCTCATATGTTTCACTGTACTGAGTAAAATGATGTCACGCTCGGGTTGACACCCTACGCGAAAACATTGCTACGACAAATAAAAACACACCTTATTTTCAACAAAACACAGTTAAAATTCCTTTGCAGGAAAATAAGGATATTATTATGATAACTGAGGACTTGTCAAAGGAATTTGAATTTTACTGACGTTAAATTAGTGTTGAATATTGAATACAATTAGAAACTTGAAGGGTACTTAACCGTAACGAAATGCGGGTTTTAAAATATGTTTTCGCAAAGAAAATGTTAGACGTATGAAGGAAATGTAATTTATAAGTTCGCGTTTAGTTTGACGGGTGACAGACAGTGTTATGTATTAAGGAAGGCATAATAAACCCATAAGGTGCTTTTCTACAGGGCCAGGCAACGCGAGACTAGGAGAGGCGAGAATTGAAATTGTATGGCAAAATTTCGATTCTGTCCTAGCGCATCTTTGGAAATGGTCTGAATTGAAGAGTGCGAGACGAGAATTTAAATATTTGTTCATTTAATATTGAACCGTACTGCTGCGCACATAGATTATTTATTAACTCTGCAACGGAACAACGATTCTCGCAATGGCTATTTGCGAAATAGCGCGAGTTCACGATAGCTCAATTGCTATTATCTCGATTTCAGTTCTCTCTTATCCTATCCTCTCCTCGCCTCGTCAGTAGAAAAGCACGATTAGAATAACGGTACATGAGGGAAAAGACTAGACAGCTTATAAATTACTTAGGTACTACTTTTCACCAGCTTTTTCATAATTTGAGTACTTACTCAAATTATGAAAAAGCTGGTGAAAAGTTTGAAAAGTTTGTAAAGATAATTAAACTTTACGCCCGATCTGTAGAATCAATCCAGGTGAGTCTCAACTAATTGGCACATTGGGCTAACGATAACGTGCTAGTCGGTTGAGATTCGCCCGACTCGGCTCTACAGATCGGGCGTTTTTAATATTTAATCTACCAGTAGATCAAACCTTAGACCTCAAGTAACGCTTGCCAGTTTAACCGCTACTAGACAACCGCCTCTTAATTTCTCCATTTTATAAAAATGTTTATTGCATTAATATGCTCAGGCGCATACACGTATCCTTTTAAGGGCGGCGCACACTGCACGGATGTCCTGCCACTGTCTACCCATCGCACATATTAATAGCCTTCTTGGAAAACTAGTATTGGTACGAGACCAATCGGGATAGGGTTGTGGTTCGGGAAGAAATTATTGTTTTTTTTTTTTTTATTTTTTTTTTTTAAGTTTTGGAGGGAGAACGGACAAAATATTAATGACATGTCGGGTTATGTTACGGAATTAAATAACTCATTTTACTCTTTTATTAAAAAAAAAAACTGCTTTTTTTTCTAAAAACACAAAAATAAAACAACCGGCCAAGGTTTTTTTCCGACTAGAGTAACAATTTATATTCTCATAGACAAACAACAAGTGAATTTATGAGGGTTCCGTTTTTCCTTTTGAGGGGCGGAACCCTAAAAACTTTAAAAAGTACTGGAGTGTTAAATGGATATTTTTATAGCGAACAGTTTTTTTTATGATTTCAAGGTTGATCGCGTAGTAAATTTTTTTTTTTTTTTTTTTAAACGTTGCCCCACACTAGGATTTCTCCTGTGTCGTGGGTGCGTTTACAAACACAAATTTCACATACACAAACAGCCAGACCTTGTGCAATGCGGGAATCGAACCCACGACACGTCGCGCAGCAGCCAATCTCTCAGCCACTGCGACAACCGTGCGGTCAAATTGAATTAATATTGAATACATACGGAGGGTATTTAGTATTCAATATTAATTCGATACGTACCTCGTTACCCTATAGATAAAACGGAACACTAATAGCGTAAGGATTTACGTTTGGACAGCTTTAAACGCAGATTTAGATTAGGCTAGATACTGCATGTTCACTAATCATCTGCCTAGCCTTTTTCCCGAATTATATTGGGGTCGGCTTCCAGTCTAACTACTTTCGGCTGAATATCAATATTTTACGTGGAGCGACTGCCATCTGACCTCCACAACCCAATTAATGGGTAATACCGGTATTCGAATGTTAGACCAGCTGTCAGACTTTTTTAGGGCTTCTGACTACCCGTAACGATTGTCAAAGATATTCCTATGACAACCGGGACCGACTGCTTAACGTGCTCTCCGAGGCACGGAGCGGGGGTCTCGATGTGTAAAGAACGGTCACCCATCCAAGGACTGACCGCGGCAAGCGCAGCTTAACCTCGCAGATCGATCGATCAGCGCGGCTGTCATTTAGCCACGAGCCCCTCAACCGCATGTTCACTAAATAGTATGAAAACGAGCGTGCCACTTTTACCTACCTACTATGCTGTCGCGCAAGTCATTTAAAGGCCTTGGGCAACCCTATAAGAGTTTCTACAGTTTTTTTTGGTATAATTTGGCATTTGTATGTCTTCGACGACACTATTTGTCAAGTTTTACCGGCGCGTTTAAAAGTAAACTCAAGTAGAAATTCGGCAAGTAGGCGCATGGCACAAACTTACGGGCACGCTGGGACAGACGGTTTGCGGTATCTAGTCTACTCTAAATCTGTGGCTTTAAAGCTACGACGAGGATAGTAATTAGTAGTAATTACTTCCTTCTTTACTGTCACAGTGACCTTTAATATTTGGAACATCTTTGGCATAATCTCACGGTTGATAATATTAGCGCTATTTGAAGCAAATAACACGTTCTTGTTTGCTAAGTGGCGTGAGAAAATATTACGCATTACTGAGGATGTTATGGTTATTTAAATGATTATCTAGACATGGGAAACAGTTCCGCGTCTAACTGACAGACAATATACAATTTCATTTTTACTATCTCCAACATAAGTTACGGACACTGATTCACAAATTATTGTTAACGATGGATATTAGTTAAAGAGTATTCTTTCAATTAGGAGACCACACACAATTAGAATGGGAAATGTGATTAGATGGGGGGGAATGTTATTTTTTTTAACATTTTTCATCATATATCGAAAACTGTGAGATATAAAATAAAATGAAAATATATTTTGAAATGTGCAGATCAAGCCCTTTCATATGATATGTCACTTGAGCTACCCCACTTTAAAATTTTGGACCCCCACTCCGGCCCCTTTTGCAATGAAAATAAAAATATTTTTGGATATTTTTCATTTGCAATAAAGTTGAACAAGCATTCTTTATGACTGTTCCAAATTTCAAGTCGATAGCATAAGTAGTTGCTGAAATAAGCAGGTGTGACAGACAGACAGACAGACAGACGAAGTCGCACCATTAGGGTTCCTTTTTTACCATTTTGGTACGGAACCCTAAAAACACAAATCACGTGTTTACCACTTAGGGGATTGTACTTAAGTACCGTCGTTAAGTAGGTATTCAATAGAATTTTAAATTGAGTTTAAGTTTCAATCAAAGTACAGTAAGAATTTAAAATATACGCGTGACAACCATATACCTGATCTATGTCCGCGA
Source organism: Thalpophila matura (assembly GCA_948465475.1). NCBI lineage: Eukaryota > Metazoa > Arthropoda > Insecta > Lepidoptera > Noctuidae > Thalpophila > Thalpophila matura. The sequence goes on along the minus strand of OX419199.1, from coordinate 2,402,712 downwards.
AGGAAACGCAGCGTCAACTCAGCGATTATAAATCCACGTGTGCGTCAGCCTTAACTCGTTACCTGACGATGCGTTTATAATGATTATGTATGCGTTGTTACTTATTTTACTTTTTATTCCGTTTAACATGAACCTGGAATTAAATAATACAGCTGCATGTATTTGTAAATTAAACTTTTGTTTACATGAAGGCCGCTTATTGAAATTGCATTTACATTGCATGTTTACATGTATTCATTTAATAAACCTCTCACAAAATGGCGTTTGGCGAAGTTTCCTTAATAAAGGTACGAACGACCCAACTTGACATCTGCAGGTTTATTTGTACCGACTCACCGCGTGATATCACCGCGGAGCTGCCATTTGTTTGCGAACGTTTAAGGCGCGTGGTAACGCTAAATACCTTTTCTATAGTGGCTGATCTGAGGCCCTAGACAAGTTACTTTTCTGTTAGCCTTAGCGTAAAACGCTGCGGATAAAATGTATGGAAATGACATTTATGAGTCACGTGACTTTTCCGCAGGTAATGTCATTGCCATACATTTTGTGCTTATCGTTTGGCGTGAACGCTAACAGAAAAGCAACTTGTCTAGAGCCTCTGCGCGGAGACGCAAAGACGCCCGCGAAAATTAGCAAAATTATTTCCTGTTTATACTAGATACAAAACGTATTTTGAAATGAGACAAGTTCCGATTCAAGATAAATGGATTGCCTGTATTCTCCAGCAAAAACCGAAAAATTATCACCTTTAATGTAGGAGCAGTAGCGAATTTAGTTCTAAAAACGACCTCATTTCAATAATTATTTTCATACAGTAACTAGCAAACCCGGCGAACTCCGTTTCGCCACCGTAGTACATGCTATGTATCAGAGATGGCGCTGTATGTGAAAAAAAATTTCCCGCTTTTCTCTTTAAATTTTCCTGAATTTTCTTTGCTATAAACCTCACGGAGCCCGAGACCTTTCCAACGAATGCAAAACCGTGGAAATCGGTTCGTCCGTTCTGGACTTATATCGTCAGGAAGGAAAACCCGACTTATTTTTATATAGTAGATTTTTAAGCTACAATATTTTTATTAGTTCGAAATAAAGGTAACATATCAATGTTTATTATATATATTTTTATAGATTTTTATGTTAGTTAGTTTAAGAGTAGTAGGACCACAACGGCGACGGAATTTATCTTTTTGGGGGTACCATACGCCTTAATGTCACGGTGAGATTATTCCTCGAACGTTCGCAAAAAAATTGGCACTTTAATATTAGCCCAACTTACCTATTCACGTGCCAATCTATTGAAACTCTACTGATCGGATCTACAGATCTGACTGAAACGGAAACTGACAAAATTAGACTTTTATTAATGTTTATTAATCAAAATCGAGGCTAAAACTTTAGGTACGGTAATTTAAAAGAACTTTTAGGTCAAACGTTTTTATCATTGCGAATCTTGCACTAATGAAGAAAGAAAGAAGAATAAAGAAAAAACATTTATTTGTTACAACACAGGTAGACATAGATCAAATTAACGTTTTTTTCTTTATTCTAAAAATAAAAGTTCTTAAAAATGAAATCGGTTAGGTAATAAAATAGTTGTTGTGTGTCTAGCGGCTTTGCCAAATAGGTCTAGTTCAGCATAAATGCCAGACCATCTAGTGCCAGACGCTGGTTTTCAACTGGACCCAATTGCAAGTTGGACGTGACAGATGTAATGGAACATCTTCCGTCTTCATTATCAGATCAGGTAATTGACATCATAAAATTGTATAATCATTAAGAACTATACGGGTATGCAAAAACTCAATTGGATTATGAGAAATGGGTGAAAAATCTATTAAAAGATTTAACCATTAGACTGGTGTGAAACTGAATAAAACGTTCAAAAATACCTAAAAGCCACCTCCTGATTGAAAGCATACAAAATATGCCTTAAACACATAATAATACGAGTGAATTTTGTGGAGCAATACGAGACTCCAGAAATTCCCTGTTTTTGATTATGTTCCATTCTTTATACAAAAGGTGACCGCTTCGTAAGGTAATGTTTGCGCAGAGGTGAGGAATCCATTTAAACCGTAACTAATGTTTGTTTTCGCCTTATTTTGGTACAAAGGCCTTGTTTGAGCATTCTTTAGCGTGAATTAGAAGGCGTTTGTTTAAAGCTCTTTTGGGTTTATGGGAGCCTGGTACTTTTTACACCTTTCATCATTTAGTTGTTACCAAAATCTTGGTTTTCTTTGCGTTTTACATCATCTTAAAGCCTTATTCGATGAGAGTAGATAGAACGTCAAGTGCTACCATAGTTTCTTTGGCAGGAAATACCATTTCCTAAAAGGTATGGTCGCCTAGTACTTCGAAAGGCAGGTCATCAAAATAGGCGCACGTTTTGTCCACTGCTGAACTTGGGTGGGCTATTGAATCACTATTACTAGTCAGGAGTTAATACATTAAAGCCTAAAGAAGCTTACAGGAAATCAAACTTGTCGCTCGATCTGTAGAGTCAATCCGAGCGAGTCTAATCAGACTAGCACATTACCAATGGGCCAATTTATTTATTTACGTCACGTGCTAATCGGTTGAGACTTACCTGGATTGGTTCTACAGATCGGGCGTTAAGTTCCGTTGTCCATAGGGTAGGTACTAATAAATTGATTTGCATTGGCAGTAATTTCTTCAGATGGTTTGTTCACAATTCTGCATTCTTACTCAGCCGTTTGCCAGAAGAAGTGAGAGATGGGGTTATTTTTAACTAGTTGTTCCGCAACTTCGTCTGCTTTAAAATGGATGATAAGCAGTTTATGTGCTTCTTCAGGTCTCAGGCTACCTCTATGTCAAATTAGATCCAAATCTGTGCAACCGTTTTAGCGTGAAGAAGTAACAAACACACACATCAACACACCCTAACTCTCGTATTTAGAATACTAGCTTCCACACGCGGCTTCACCCGCGTTTTTGGGCATGTAAAATAGCTTATGTACTATGTATTTCAGACTTTAATCTATCTCTGTGCCAAATTTCATCCAGATATGTTCAGCCGTTCTGGCGTGATTGAGCAACAAACACCCATCCATCCAAACTTTTGCATTTCTCATAATTTGTGAAGTCATGAGGCTTATCAGTGATCTGATGGTGTATCAAGGAAAAAGGAAGATCCTACCTTCCTTAACCTTTTATTACAACTTCCTATTACATCATGGGAACGTAGCCCTTTCTTTTGCAGGAATTACTGTCTCCTTATTAATATGCGAGCCTAGTACTTCCAACAATGGCTAGCACTCAGTATGCGCGATCACGGAGTAAAGCGCCATCTAGCGGCGACGTGGGTGAAATCTTGATTTCATTATGGCGGCGTTTGTTAGGAATAATAAAGATATCAGCTGTTTAGGAAGGTTGGTGCCTCATTTGTGTAGTGGTTTTAAATGGGGCTGTGGAGCGTTGAGGTGTTGAGTTCGATTGCCTGGTCAGGCAACCTGGTTAATGGCACTCGGCGTTTTTCCATTGACCAGCACCGGCACAGCACGGCGACCATTCGGTAGCCGAGGGAAGCAAAAATATCTACTAGATATATAAATTAATAGCGTCTGTTCGTAATGTCAAAATAACTGCTTTTTACTAAATATGTAGGTACATATGAATGAAAGTACTTGTAACAAAAAACATTTTTTTTTGTGTCTGTGTTCCGGCTTATGGCCGAAACGGGTGGACCGATTTTGACGAGACTTTCACTGGCAAAAACGTCTAATACACTCGCTCCCTATTACAAAGGACTTAAACATAATACGGTAGTCGACTACTATTAAAAAAGTACAAATAAATTATTTTATTCCAAAGAAGGAATAGCAATAACAAAAAAGTAAAAAAAATAATAATAATTTATCACAAAATGGAAAAGATAGACGCTTTTAAAGTTTTTGGAGGGAGTATCGCTCCGTCTTTGTCGCGCGAGCGGACATAGGTGGTGTTACGTCACAGGGCTGTAGTGCCGTCCGTGTCTAGCAAATCATATTAAAACGCTTATAACTTTGCCAATTTTGTAGATGTTTCATCGGTTTTTTGGTGTTAATTATCTTTTTTCAAATAGTTTACAGATTCACAATAAAAAAAATATATTCAACATCCCTATTGACTAAAATGAAGGTGTAGGTACCCGGCGTACCTACTATTACACCTCTGACTCTTCGAAGAATACATACCCGTGATAATGTTATTTAGGCTTGTAAGCAGGTCGTTAAATGCGAAGTTAAACTCTTTATAACAACAGTTAATTGCCATCTCTCTGCGCGGACATTAGTACCGGAAAAACCCAGCTTAAAATCTCACAATAACAAACCTTTCTTCTATCTATCTACACTATTATAAAACAGTAAAAAAAGCCGTGTCTGTATATTGAAGATATTCCACAAAAATCACTCAGAATAGGATACTGGAACATAACCATGTTCAAAAAATATTTTTTGGAATTTTTGCCTTTATGTGCGCGCATCACGCAAAAAGTACTAAACGGATTTTGGTTTGATTTTTAGGGTTCCGTACCAAAATGGTAAAAAAGGAACCCTTATGGTGCCTCTGTCTGTCTGTTACACCTGCTTATTTCAGCAACTACTAATGCTATCGACTTGAAATTTGGAACAGTTATAAAAAATGCTAGCCCAACTTTATTGCAAATGAAAAAAGTCAAAAAATATTTATATTTTCCTTGCAAAAGGGGCCGGAGTGGAGGTCCAAAATTTCAAAAAAGGCTTACTAGGTCATGTGACATGTCATATGAAAGGGCTTGATCTGCACATTTCAAAATATATTTTTATTTAATTTTATGTCTCATAGTTTTCGACATATGATGAAAAATGTCTGAAAAAATACTATTCCCCGCCCCCCCTTATCTCCGAAGTTTGCGGAGTGAAAAATCTGAAATAATTAGAGTTGATAGGAATGGACCCAAATATTGTATCAAAAATAAAACGATGTTCCTAATTACTATAGTTTTTTCAAAATCATCAAAATTCCTTCACAAACAAACTTAGTTATGCGGTCCGGTTTTTACGTCCAAAACTGATACGGAACCCTCGGTGCGTGAGTATGACTCGCACTTAGCCGGTTTTTTTTAGCTTGAGGATTAAATTTAAAATCTAAGCCACATTTCATCTAATTCTGATGGGATGAACCGAGATACAGATTAACGAGGAGAATCATTTAAAATGGTCCACGCGGACGGAGTCACGGGTAAAAACTTATCTATACTAATATTATAAAGCTGAAGAGTTTGTTTGTTTGAACGCGCTGATCTCTAGAACTACCAGTCGGATTAGAAAAAATATTTTTGTGTATGATAGCCAGATTCATGAGGAACAGTATAAGTTATTTAACATCACGCTACGATACTTACGAGCCGAGCAACGGGGTGAAACTATGAGTGTCTTTATGTGCGCGCATCACGAAAAAAGTACTGAACGGATTTTGATGTGGTTTTCACACTTTGGTCGCTTGGGGTCCAACTAAAATCTATGCTACATTTCACCTAATTCTGATGGAATGAACTAGAGATACAGTTCAACGAGGAGGGCCATTTAAAATGGTCGACACGGACGGAGTCACGGGTAAAAACTAGTGTTTTATAAAGACCGGAACATACTCCTATCAGTCAAGATTATAACACATAGCACGCGCGCCTCGAAAGTCATCAAAACGTCGTTAGCTGAAGTTTAACGTTATAATTTAAATTCTTTGCAACTAATTTTTCATTTTATGCGAGCATACTTTGTGTATGGTTAGGGATGTGATCACAGAAAGAAAGTTGCGGATAAGTATTTGGAGGATTTTCGTTTTAATTGAATTGTTATTTGATTATGTGGATACCTATGTTATCAAATAAATAGTTGTTTCTTAAATTATATGAAACAGTTACTGGTCCGAAATAATATTAGATTAATTGGCTGGTTATTGAGGCTAAACAAACACGTTGACAGTAATATCACATTGAAGCCTTTAAAAGTTTAAAGTAACTTTATAAATGTATATTATTGCGAATTTTAAACATGTTAAAGCCACGTTATGCTTATATAGGTATATTTAATAACATTTAAAGTAACTTCTTGGAGAAACAGATTTGTTGAATACTTCCTAAGACATGCATCATCCATTCTTCAAGGGTATATATAATATATAATGATGAACCACAAAAAGTCGGATATTTTCGGATAAATATCCGTAACACACCTACATCACTACGCACATTCTTGAGAGCGGTACTAAGTTGGTATAATGTTCACAATTTACATGTCACGGATAACATGAGGATGTACGAAATTGACGGTTGCGTCGGTTAAGGCTCTCGGATATTTTTGTATGGGAATAGGTAGGTACTTGGGTATTTTTATCTTGTCCGGGTAAATTGATAGTAATTTTCAATCTCGTCCGGTGCGAATACAAAGATTGTTTTTAACCGACTTAAAAAGGCTATTCCTGTATTCGCGTGTTTATATCACTCATAATAGAAAAATAAAAAACTAAAAAAGAGGTAGATATTTTTGAAGGTGTTTATTACTTTTTTTAAAGTTTTTATTTTTATTTTTTGTATGTCAATTTTATAGATTTCAGGGCTAATATGGCCAGGTTTATTACGCTGTTGGAGGAAATATCACCACATTATGTTAGTGATTGTAGCACCTTTACCTCTGACTTATGTCACGTTTACATTTAACGATAGGTCACAAGTTATAAGGTAACACAACATAATATTTAGCACCTGGCTCATCCTTCAACTGTGACATACAAATTGTGGAATGTAGTAAGGATCTTTGGTTTTAAGGTTCCGCGATAAATTATGTAAAACGTTTGTCATTTGTCACCTTTATAATACTGTTCAATTATTGTTGCGAGATGCCCGACCCTTAGGACCATATCTCATTAAGATGCCATGGCAGCGACGCCAGCAACGCTTCCGCTACCCTTGGCGTACGTGAGACGCCAAAACTGGCCGCCAAAGCGGATGCCAGACGAGATTAGTATTGCTTGTTCACGCAAATAAAATGAACGTCAAAGAAATGAAGTGTGCGTGTCGAGTGAGTGAGCGGGGCGTAGGGCGTACAAATGAACGAATAATGTCACCGTTAGCACCTCAGATCAAAGAAACAAGGGAGATGTGCTAAGGCGCTTCTAAAATTGACGCTTTGATACGGTCACATTGACCGTATAAAAATGTACACGATGGCGACGAACCGAACACGATCGATGATATAAATACAGTGTTTTAGTTTAGTGCTAGTGTTGAGTGACGATTAACAGTGTTAGATTGAGGGTGTGCGGAATGTTTAATGCGTGGGAGATCTTTATATTCACAAGGAGCGCTAAATTATGCGCGTTATTGTGTCGAAAAATGTACTAAAAGTGGCATCAGTTGTTCCCGTACTAATTTGCTATGATGGCATATCTCCTTGTTTCTATGATCTGAGTTCAACACCAAAGGTTTACAAATGAAAGAATAATGGCACACTAATATTATGAATGCTAAAGTTTGTGTGTGTGTACGTTTATTACCTTTTCACGCTAAAACGGCTGGACGGATTTGGATGATATTTGACAAAGAGTTAGCCTGGGACCTAGAGAAGCAGATAAGCGACATAGGATACTTTACATCCATTTTCACGCAGATGAAGTCGCAGGCAACTAAGTAACTAACAAAGTACTGAATAATTAAACGTATTATGCGATCGCGATAAGAATAGGAACGTCAATGACCTCGAACTGTCAACTATCACTCGAAAAGTAAGTCTTACAAACAAAATTAATTTGCGGATGAATAACGTTTTTTTTCACTATATTTGACTGAGTTTGATTTACCAAATCTATTGTAATAGATTTTTTGATACAATACAGCTCAATTTTCAATATAAAACGTCACAATATGGCGCAAGGTCAGTCCTATTCTTATTTTGTTCGCATTGTACGGAACACTACCGCAAAATTATTTAGGTACAAACTTTACTAAAAACATTTTATTCTCAAATGTTTTCACGGATCGTTAAGAAGGATGCTGTGAGGAATGTGTGGGGTTGATGTATTCCTAATGATGATTAATATCCTTCATAGCCTGGGTGGGTGGGCAGAGTCGCTTACATGACTAAGGAAAAAATAAAGATAGTTGTTGAGAATTAAGAATTCGGTTTTTGAACCTGATACTGGGCCTAATTGTTGGGAATTAAGAATTTGACCTGAAGGTTTTTGAACACCATTCTAGAGCTGCAAACTGGGCAGTTTTTATTTAAGTATAGGTACCTACTAATACTAGGTGTATGTTCCTAGACTAGCAGTTCCGAACAAAAATCATGCCCCACACGCGGGTACTTGTCTGTTGCTCACCGCATCAAACGTCAAAGTGAATCTGAGGCTTGACTTGAGTGTGACATGTATAATGTTCGGAACTACTTGTCTAGACATATAGGTCAATGGGTGTAAGTGACAGTGTAACAAAACTGAACTGGTTCAGTACCTTATTCTGAACCTCAGATCATAGAAATAAGGAGATATGCCATCATAGCAAATTAGTACGGGAACAACTGATGCCACTTTTAGTAGATTTTTCGACACAATTACGCGCATAATTAAGCGCTTCTTGTGTATAAAAAGATCTCCCACGCATTGAACATTCCGCACATCCTCAATCTAACACTGTTAATCGTCACTCAACACTAGCACTAAACTAAAACACTGTATTTATACCATCGATAGTGTTCGGTTCGTCGCCAGCGCGTACGTTTTTAATAGTCAGTATGAAATTGTCGTACAAGCCGCCATATTTGACGGTTACAGATACGTAACTGTAAGTTGAAACAACATGGCCTAAAGTCGTTTATTTTTTTAAGTCCGACGCATTTTAACGCGGTTTGACTTGTACGCATATGTGACGTCATACTTGCATGCTAGAGTTGCCAATGGAATCGCACATTTACTTCCAGGCCTATTTTAAACATAGCATAATCGGCCTATAATGTTCCCACTGCTGGGACACGGGCCTCCTCTGTGAGAGGGAGTGAGCTGTAGTCCACCACGCGGGCCCAGTGCGGGTTGGTGGACGTCACCTGTCTTCGAATTTTTGGTTCTAGGACATGCCGGTTCATTCCTCACGATGTTTTCCTTCACCGTTAAAGCAAGTGCAAGTCAACATTAACTTCTAACACGCACATGACTTCGAAAAGTCAGCGGTGCATGCCTCGGGATCGAACTCGAACCATTCGCCGTGAGAGGCACATGGTTAAACCACTAGGCTATCACTGCAGTTTAGTTTTCTATTTTAAACGAATCAGATTAATTTTGTATTCTCAAAAGTTTATACGTCACCTTTATCCAATATTTGTGTTGCCAATCTTCTTACTAAAAACGAATCATGAGTAGTTTGACCTCCAAATCATTTGATGACAAGCCATGTTCTAATGGAGTGATGTAATAAATGGATAGGTCAATGTTACATATTGCTCACCTAGTCATATAATGGCATATCTTATAGGTAAATAATGCTAAATTAAGTTTTACGGCCTGTGTGCCGAATTATCACTTGTAAACATACACCATGTTTACAAGTGATAATTCGGCACACAGGCCGTAAAACTTAATTTAGCATTTTTTGTAAGATGTGCCATTATATGACTGTATAATTAAACACGGAATAAGGTTATGACTAGCATAATCGTCAAAAAATGTGGGGTTATACTAACGTTATTATTGGGTTGTGATTGGGTTTTGTTCTTCGGAACTCCAACGATTTAAAGAACATAGGAGTTATTAAACTTATTTTCAGTGCCTTGGTTCGATGCAAACTTGAGGCAAGTGCGTGTGTATGGCATCCACATGAAAGCATCTATGCGCTTCTTTTAGAGAAAGTCCAAAAGGCCTTCCTAAGGTACCTGTACAAACGCATGTACGGGTACTACCCGTACATGTACCCAACCAGGTTCCTTTTGGGATGCCTGGGCTATAACTCGTTGGAGGTCAGAAGATCTAATGACCAATTTTATTAGTCGTTATGTGCAAAATCCTGAGAGGAGAAGTGGATACCCCCGACTTGAACTGCGAGCTGTGTCGTTTGTTTGCTCCGAACAATTATCGCCGGAACAGGAAGCAAAAGCTGTTTGCGGTTCCAGCATGTAGGACTGTAGCTAGGGCAAGATCTCCCATTCCGCGAACCCTCACTGCGCTCAATGCTCTCCTGGACACCAGACCGGACTGTGATGTGTTTGCGGATGAATGGAAGGTGATCTTGTCAGAATGTTTAGAGTACTGTGAGAAGAATGGATGATAGGTATGCAACAGTTGTTTCGTGTATATATTTTGTTGTGTTTATATTTTGTTTACTTTACTATTTTATTATGATTAATAGGTATTTGGAGTTATTTACTGTAATTGGTGAAACCGTTGTAAATAATTAAAATAAATAAAGTTATTCATTGCATAACATTATACCCTGCTTAATTGTAAGGCCCAGCCATAAAACTCAATTTAGCATTTAGCATTTTTTTGTAGCAAATATCTCTTTATTTATATTTTATTTATTTTAATTTTAAGTAAGGTAAGTGGAAGCCGGTACAATAAAATAGTAACAAAATTATAAATAATTCCGTTTTACTTATGTCATACCTATTCGCCTATTCAAAATTATGTAAATACAGTAAATAAACGAATAGGTGTGACGTAATGACGTAAGATAAACGGACAGACTTTTTTCCTAAGTCTCAAAATATCTCAAAAATCTGATGTCGCGAACGGGATTTGAACTCGCGACCTGTGGCGAACCGTGTCAATGCTCTGCCAAACTTTGCAGTAATAGACTTTTCCTTTTGAGGTAGGTACCTACGAAACTCTAAAAACCTAGCAACTTTGCCCGAACAAAGTGACAGATTGTAGAAACATTTCTACCGTTTCATTCATAAAACGTAGAAATGTTTCTACAATCTGTCACTTTGTCTATTTCTATGTAGACAAAACCCGTTTCTATCGTGGTCATGCTAGGCCGGCTGGCGATCAAAACCAGGATTCTACGCTCAGCAGATGCGCTTGCGACCACAAAACAAACGAGGCAGACTTGGTACTACACACGACTCAAAAATTTCACATTTCCGTTGGCATTAATTTTCCCTTAAAAATATTTAAACTTTGAATCACCCAATACAAAGTAAGATAACAATATAATATTTACCGTCACCAAAGTAAAAAAAACTTTATTACTTACAACATAAGGTTGATATTTCAAAGGACATTTGTTTTTAAGATATGTTTATTTGCTTACGGTATTCGATTCGGCGAATCACATCCGAATAACAAATAACATGGATTGTAAAACGTGAGACGAAAGTTAAAGATCATGTGTCTTGTGAGTGTGGGTTCCGTATAATAAGGCTGTACCACAAAATGGGGTCATTTAACACTAAGGGGCATATAGGAATCTTGTTTGCCAGTAGGTAATTCAATTTGTTGGACATTATATTATTTAATAGACCTTAATAATATATGTACCTTTATAATAAATAAATAAATAAATAAATAATTATGGTATTTTCTATATTACATCAATTTACTCGTATATTTCTTAAATAAATTATTCTTTGAAATAATTTTCTTATAAAAGGTAATTAAAAAGTTGGAAAATTGGAACAGGCTTTATGCCAGGGTTTCTTAAAGTGGCGTCCACGGACCCCTTGCGGGTCCGTGATATGAGTGCCAGGGGTCCACAGACACTCATTTCACTATTAACATTAGGAAAACTATGCAGTAATTCACACATCGTCTGTTTAACCGCTCGCTCGTATTAAAAATCTTTAACATTATGTTTTCTTTTCTTTTCCTGAAATTTTCTTAGACAATGGTCTGCGGAATTTTTGAAATTCTGAAAGTGGTCCGTGGCTACAAAAAGTTTAAGAACCACTGCTCTAAGCTGTAAGAGTAGGTACGGTGTAAGAGCTTATACAAACCTAAGTACCTCTTTTAAATATTAGTATAGATTAATAATTACGCAAGCGGCACGCTTCTTCCAGAATTTTTAATTTGAACCTTGTACCGAAAAAAAAATGTGTGCGGTCGGGCGGACCCCCGTCAGGAACAAAGTTCCTTACGCTTCGTTTATGATAGAAAGACAAAGAGACAGATAGACAGAGAGAGTCGCATAACGGTTTTACTTTCGTGACGATTTTTATCATGTATAACTCCTACCGTAAGCCACGTTAAGGAACTTCATTCCAAGAAGAGAACTTCTAACTTTATTTTGACCAGAGACCACTAGGAAGCGGTCCCTAGTCAAAATAAAGTTGAGAACCACCAGGTTTAAACTCAGCTGTAGGTATTTTCCCTTAAAAAGGCTATAACATACTTACTTCCTGAGTAGGTACTGACAATCATAAAGAAAATTATTTTACGCAAACAAAGTTTTAAGCGGGTCCCTAAACTTTAAACCCAACGGTCAAATAATAACGGCTTGGACATTGATAAGGACCGTTAAAGCTTGCAAGTGATTTTATGCTGGTACGTAACTTGAAAATTAATGAGCTGATTCAGACTTTGATTTTGGGATGAACCATTAGTACCTATTTCTTTTTGTTGAATAAAAGACACTGGCAGTCGCCCATAGAACGCTGGGCTTCAGATTGTGTATGTCGGTACAGATATGAAATTAGTTTGGTGTGATCGAGTATTTCAAGAGTATTTAAATTCATTTTTTATTTGTTTTTGTACGTAATTGGGTACTTAACCTCACTGTCACAAATACGAAGATTTCTCTGTAAGAAATCTTCGTATTTGTGACAGTGAGGTTAAGTATGGTGTGAATGATCCAATGAAGTACAGCCCGACTAATGAGTTCTCAATTCAAAGGTTTTAGTTGCTGTCGACATGATATTCCGTGGAGGCACGCGCCAGCCAGCATGCACGCGTTTTTGTTTTATTGGTTTTTTCAAAATGTCAACGGCATAATCATTTCATTTCTTATTTATTTCGATTTTTGATTCCAATTCTTAATCTCTAAGATATATTTGGCAAAGAACAATTAAAAAATATTTTTATTTTTGGTTAAGCTTTTATTACTCTACCATATCAAGCCCAAAACTGCCGACGTCCTTTCATCACAATTTTCGTAGCGAAGTTCCTTAACACTTTGAACGCCACGCCACCAGATACAAAAGAAAATGTATAGTTTGACGGTCACCGGTGACTGCCACGGCATTCAAAGACAATTAATAAGCAGGTCAAACAGGATTTTAAAGTTAATAAATACGTGAACCGTGTGTGCAAATTAGTACGGGAACCACTGTCGCCACTATTAGAACAGTTTGCGACACAATCACAAGCGCTCCTTGTAAAGATAAAGATCTCCCACACACAAAAAATTCCGCACACCCTCAATCTAACACTGTTATTCGTCACTCAGCACTAGCACTAAACTAAAACACTGTATTTCATAGAAGCGATCGCGTTCGGTCCGTCGCCAGCGTGTACGTTTTAATTATGGACAATCTGATTAAACTAAAGCGTCAAGCTCAATAAATAGCTCCTTGGCACATCTCCCTTGTTTCTATGATTTGAGTGATAGACATTGGTGCCGATTCCGTTGCTTACGAACTAAACTAATTTAGTCTTAATTAGTCTCTTTCTAATAATTTAGTCGTAATCGCAAAAGTACACGACTATTTTCTCGTAAATGACAAGGGCGTAGAGTTAGACTAATTTGACAGTTCTAAATATTTTCTGTCCTTTTTCAATGATACTCGAAAGAAAGAGATATAGTGTGATTAAAATTAGTTTAGTGCATCGCAAAAGTACACGACTATTTTCTCGTAAATGACAAGGGCGTAGACTAATTTGATAGTTCTAAATATTTTCTGTCTTTTTTCAATGATACTTGAAAGAAAGAGATATAGTGTGATTAAAATTAGTTTAGTGCGATGTTCAACAGAATCAGCACCATTAGCTAGTTTTAACTAAAACCAGTAGCTAAAACACGCAAGTTTTCTCTAGCTAAGACAATGAGGTAGAAAGTGATGACCTACTTGCAGACAGAAGCCGAAAGTGCAGCGATTATTGTGATTAAACGCCTTCCAAGTACTCCCCCGCCTCGCTTTAAGATGTAGTACGGGTAGATAACAGGATTAAGTATCAGCGAAGGGTAAGGGAAATATGGTACAATAAAATAGTAACAACAGCAGTGATAGCCTAGTGGATTAACCATGTGCCTCCCACGGCGAATGGTTCGACTTCGATCCCGAGGCACGCACCGCTGACTTTTCGAAGTCATGTGCGTATTAGAAATTAATTATCACTTGCTTTAACGGTGAAGGAAAACATCGTGAGGAAACCGGCATGTCTTAGAACCAAAAATTCGAAGACATGTGACGTCCACCAACCCGCACTGGGCCCGCGTGGTGGACTACGGCCCACTCCCTCTCACAGAGGAGGCCTGTGTCCCAGCAGTGGGAACATTATAGGCCGATTATGCTTATGCTTATGCTTTCCAAGTACTCCCCCGCCTCGCTTTAAGATGTAGTACGGGTAGATAACAGGAGTAAGTATCAGCAAAGGGTGAGGGAAAGCTGGTACAATAAAATGATAACAAAATCGAGGTATTCCTAGTAGCGCACCCCACCCAACCGCACCAAGTTGAACCGCACCTAAACTATTCCCCGAAGCACACCCGTAGGTGTGCAAACCAAAAGAAATTAAATCTATACTAATCTATACCTACTAATATTATAAAGAGTAAAGATTTTTTTGTTTGTTTGTTTGTACCGAATAGGTTCCGAAACTACTGGACCGATTTTAAAAATTCTTTCACTAATAGAAAGCTACATTATCACTGAGTAACATAGGGTACTTTTTATCCCGAAAAAATGCATAGTTCCTGTGGGACACGCGGACGAAGTCGCGGGCGAAGTGCTAGTTATAAATAAGTAGCTGCTCCCCGCGGTTTTACCCCCGTTGCTTGGCTCCTAAGGATCTCAGCGTGATGTTAAATAGCCTATACTATTCTTCACAAATCTGGCTAACATCATATATAAAAAGACTCAAATCCAACTGGTAGTTTCAGAGATTAGCGCGTTCAAACAAACAAACTCTTCAGCATTATAATATTAGTAAGTACAGACTATACAACTACTGTACTACTGTTGCTCCCGATTTCGTTTGCGTGAGAATGGATGAAAAGTATTCTACGTGCTTCTCTAAGTCCGAAGCTACACTGGAGTCAAAAGTCCGTCCAGCTGTTTTGGCGTGGCGGAATTAAAGACACATATACACAAACTTTCACATTTTTTAATAAATGAATAACACTGAGTTGCAGAAAAGGTCGTTAAGTTTTAAAGGAGACTAACGATAGAAATTGTATGGTTAATGTATCCTTTAAAATTTAATTATCTTTCTGCAACCGACCGTAAGTAGTATGACATGTGGTCAATAAATGCGAAATTTAGGTACCAAAATACCTCTGCCTGCTTCTGGCTTTAAGCAATTAACAATTCAATAATTTAATAACACCGTGTCCTCGCGAAAACCCTTCTCCATTGATCAATCTTTAATCTGTTTATAATCAATATAATAATCAGATCAAAGATCTTATCAACGATAATTATAATTATCGGCACACCAATACACATTCTAACACTCGGAGTTACGATCTAATTATAACATACAATAACATTAAGTACCAGAATCGAATTAGTTCAAACAATGGCTCTAGATAGAAACAATGAGATATGGTTTAGATAATTTTAGTCAGAACTGAGCTAAGAATTTGAGTTCGTTACGCAAGCTGATTAGTTGTCTGTGGTGCAAGTTATGAGCGGTGGCGAGATTGTGTTTTGGTGTAAGCATAAACAAAAAAGCCGGGCAAGTGCGAGTATGCCTCGCGCCCTAAGGGTTCCGAAATATGATCATAGATGGCGCTACTGTATACTTCCAATGGCATCATCTATGAGCAGATGGCTCCACTTATGGTCCGGTGACTGACGGCGGACAACAAAGTGATCCTATAAGGGTTCCGTTTTTCCTTTTGACGTACAGAACCCTAAAAACCACGACAAACTGAAAAAGATCAATGGGTAAAATCAAAACTACATACTTTTAACATAAGTAGAGTTTTGCCCGCGATTCAATCCGTGTGTTCTACAAAAAAATTATCATTTTAAATAACCTCCTTAGTGTAGGGTGGCTAGTACTACGAAGAGGTCAAGCGTGTATCTCGAGTTCATCATGAAACTAGATCACAATATGGCCTAGATTTTAAGTTAGACCCCAAACTACCAAACTACAAAACCACATCAAATTTCTCGACTGCTTTTTCTGGAATATAATATTTATTTTGTGCTTAAGATGTTTGAATTAAATTAATACAGTCGTCACTTACACATAATAAGTTTTATGTTGAAAATAATTTTTCAAAACAAGCCTTTAAAAACCATTTGCCAGCTCTATCATGAGACCCTGGACATCATCTAAGTCTACAGTACTTGTCAAGATAAATACAACGAGTCCAAACACGACGGAGTTATATTAAGATAAGAAGTTGAGTAGTTTCTATAGCCACCTCCCGGCTCCATCCACCTCCATGGTACCATAATATTGCATTGTCACCAAAGTAACATATTATGCGTTCCAAATTTCAACTCAATCGGTTGGTCTAAAATTCTGTTGCAAGATTTTGCCCCCCACTAACAGGGCCAGTTAAATAAAAGCTTGTAAGATTCCGCTTATAAATTGCACCACCCAACACAAATTGTTATTTTCCATTGATGTCGACACAGTGACATGCCGTGGACACCTTGACCCGTTCGGATTGTCATTTTGTGTCGATTCATTTCCACGCTTCCTTTTATTGTGTTCAATAAATCATAAGTTTTAGAATTAGCAGTGACTAATCGACTCGCGTCTGTTAGATTGGATTCTTAAGGAATAGGTGTTATTCTTTGCACCAATCGTTGATGTTGACGGTATTTGGTTCTGCTATTGCCTTTTTACACTAAATGACAATCGTTGGTAGATGATTAATTTTAACTATTTACAGGACACAATAAAATCAACCCCAAGACAGACGACTTTTTAACCGACTTCCAAAAAGGAGGAGGTTCTGCATTCGGTTGGTTTTTGTACAAGCTTTTATTTCGATTTCCCTGTATCGGTGTCTGTCTGTGGGTAATCATATCTTACAAGTTAAATCTGACCCACTTCCCGGTGTTCGATTGAGCTGAAATTTTGCATGCATGCGTAAATTGGAAGACAATGCACTATTATGATATCACAGAGCGGGTCTGATGATGGAGCTGGAAGGTGGCCATAGGAACTTCGTAACGGAACGACGCAACTCCATCAAGCCTGGGCTCGTTTGATTTGTCTTCTCAAGTAATCTGGTCCTAGATGATGTCCGGGTTACATTTGACAGCAGGCGTTTTTTTAACAATATAAAGCTTATTTTTTTCATTAAAATCATCGGTGGTTTCATGGTTTCTTCTATGGCCGGTAATGCTGGTTGATCAATAATGGAGCCATAAAATAGGACTCAGTAGCTCATTATTACCTAACAGGAAAATTAAGTAACAATAACATAATATGCTTGTATTCCCCATAGAGTTAATAAGCAGAAGCTATACAGGGTAAAATTAAAACCAGTGCGGATATTTTAGAAATGAAAGTACTTATGAATATGATCAACTTTTATTATGAGACAGACACTGGAATATGAAAAAAAAAATCAGCTGTTCCCTACAAAAATGCTCTACAACACGATCAAAATGTATGGAACAGCTGTTTTTTTTTTTTCATATTTCAGTGTCGGTCTCATAATAAAAGTTGTTCATATTCATGAGTACTTTCACCTCCTAAAATATCCGCACTGGTTTTAATTTTAGCCTGTATAGTTACCTATGTTTAAGTCCCATGTGATATGGGGAGCCTCTACAGCCATTAACCGGGCACAAATGTATCCGGACTGATATTTAGAACTTTCTAATGGAAAAAACCAATATTACACCACCCGAACAGAGGATCGAACTCAGGATCCCACGCTCAGTAGTAGCATTTACGACCATTAGAAAACACGGCAGTCATATTAGGAAAATCAAATCTTCAGATCCTTAATATGTGCCACTGTTTCTATGAGACGGTTTCGGAAGATTTCCTAATAATAATGACTAATTCAATTAGAATTCTTACTAATGTTTTTGTTATGTAAATCACTTTTTATTTAAGCTTTGGCGAGACGACTTGATTCATTAAAATTTCTCATAAAAAATACTAATTAGCATATAAATTGTTTGTTTTGTCTATATTAGTGTGCACGGATTCATAACATTTCAAGTTCATTAAGATTTGTGCGATAAATAGTGTTATGTCTTTGATATTGACCGCTAAACGACACTTAGTAAATTAAACATTTATTTGGGAATCTGACCTAGGAATAAAAATTCAGCTCAAAGCAGTATTTTTTCTATGTTATTACAAGCTTTTATTTAACTTGCTCTGTCAGTATAGGGCCAAATCTTGCAACAGAATTTTAGACCAGTTCCCCCCAACTGATTGAGCTGAAATTTGGAACACATTATGAAACCTATGTGACAATGCAATAATATGGTACCATGGTGGTGGTCTCATGATGAGGCCGGGAGATGGCTAAAGGAACTCCTCAACTTCTCAACATAACTCCGTCATGTTTGGGCTTGTTGGATTTGTGTTGACAAGTACTGTAGACCTAGATGATGTCCAGGGTCTCATGATGGAGCCGGGAAGTGGTCATTATAAAAGCTTGTTTTGAAAAAATGATTTTCAACATAAAACTTATTACTGAACTTACTCGTGTTTATCGATTTTTTGTTTGTCAGCAATTGGCGCGTTGCCCAATGGTTCCGACACGGCGCTGTTGCTTAGATTAGTGTCACAAATAAGGCTAAAATAACATCTGAGCAATTTACATGTAATGAGATAGTATCGGGATTTTTTTTTTCTTGTTCCTCGTAAAGTAATTTGGGATTTGTGCCAAGAAATTGTATTAAAGCTAACTGGCTTTATTCTATGTCATGTACGTTTTTATTTTAGGGTCAAACTAAATCGCAATGATTTGAAGTAGAGAACGTATGTGCGTCTTCGTTCGTTTGGATGGTAAAATATTTTGACTAGTTCGATTTTAGTTTAATTTAATAAATTAATATGTAGATAACTAATAAGGAATAAGGGAAGAGAAAAAATAAGGAAAGAGACTGTCCATTCGATAAATCGAAAGTTGGAATGGAAGTTGTATGAAATTATATGCCAGATAAGTTAACCGTAACTTATTCGGAACTTGTGAAAATAACCTTAAAAAAAATATAGAAGAGATTGTTTTTTTGTGATTATTTTTCATACATCATTTTAAACTAGATACTACCTAATTAGAGTTAAGTTTTTAACCATTAAAATACGAAAAATATACATAGGTATTTCAACAAAAAAAGCTGTACTTACCCGACTTCTTCATTTAGTATTAATAGTACTAATAAAGAATAATTATCTTTTATTGAATGCCAATCGCATTTCAAATGTCGTGAGGGATGACAATCATATACGCCATTATTCTCCATATAATTACCCGTACAAACCGATAATAACCGCTTTCAACCAGTAATGATAAGTAATGAATACTTAGTTAGCCTTCAGCTGTGACTTTGCTTACATTAAGTTTGGATTATTGACTAACAATTGCGATTTGACCTTATAGACTATCTTTTGTTATAGGTCCGGAAAGAATGCATATGTCGTGTCGTTTTGTCGCTCTGGAAGTAGAAAACGAGGTTACACGGTTCCTAAAAAGGATCGTCGAAATAAAAAAAAAACCGGACAAGTGCGAGACTCGCACCCTGAAGTGTTCGTACCAAAATGTAAGTTTGAAATCGCAAAAAATAATTGTGATTATAACTACAAATGAAAAAAAATCAGATTTTTTCCTTTACTTGTGCTGTGAGCTTGCTTCTTGCAAATTTTATGATTAGGTCAACGGGAAGTACCCTGTAGATTTTGATTTATTTGCGATTTTAAAATATAGGTATAGGTACCAGCACCAGTCATGGCGGCATCACGGCACAAACGTCTGAAACGTCACCTGCGTATTAGCCTCAGATCATAGAAACAAGGAGATATGCCATCATAGCAAATTAGTACGGGAACAACTGATGCCACTTTTAGTACATTTTTCGACACAATTACGCGCATAATTAAGCGCTCCTTGTGAATAAAAAGATCTCCCACGCATTGAACATTCCGCACACCCTCAATCTAACACTGTTAATCGTCACTCAACACTAGCCCTAAACTAAAACACTGTATTTATACCATCGATCGTGTTCGGTTCGTCGCCAGCGCGTACGTTTTTAATATGAGCAATTTGCTCAAGATCAGGCATCAAGCTCGATAGCGCCTTGGCACATCTCCCTTGTTTCTATGTAGGTATTAGCTGATTTTTCGGTCTCTTTGGCGGAATGAAGAAAACGGGGGCGCCGAGGCTGCACGCGATTGGTTCGTCGGCCGATGCTCGTCGTCTATTGGACTATTCTCTATTACATATTGTCAACTGTCTATTGGGCCGAAAATGTACATGCGCGATCTGTGCTCATAATTCACGCCGCGACCTATAAATACTATAGCAAAACCCTTTGTAAAAGGGATCGCTCAGAAAAGTATAGTAGGTACCTCAGATCATAGAAACTTCTATGATCTGAGGTAGGTACCTACCTATATTATAAAATCATCTTAAAACTAGAATAGGTACCTACCTTTACTTCAAAATATCTATCTGTCAACAGGTATTTAGTACTAAGACCGCATTCTCCGTGATTCATGGCAATAGATTTAGCTCCAAAATATTTTATTGTTTGCAACACAATGGCGAAGTTGTGTTAATTTAGATTACAGCCAAATTGTTGTAATGTTTGTTAGGATTATTTATTACATGTTTAAGTTATGTTGAAAGTGCTGTTGTGCTAATTGAAATTGTTTAGCATCTACTATGGATTAATTGGACTCCGCTACTGAATGTCGAAGTTTGAAATGTCGACGTATGTTAGTTCTAAAGTACAGGATCTCGATGTACGCCAGTTCGAAAGTTCACTGGAGCGAAGTATGCAAGGCCGATGTATCGTTAGTTAGAAAGCATACGAGGGAGGTGGTCGACGGAGCCCCGCTACGCGGGGCTCCTATTTCCGTCTGCAAGGTTAAAAGAAACCTAATACGAAGGGGTTGACGGGGGCTTCGCCCCGTCAACCCCTTCGAACCTAAATTGTCCGTGTCGGGGTGTCCAAGTTCCCGAGCTCGCTTCGCTCGCTCTTGGACCCGCTCCGCTACTGAATGTCGAAGTTTGACATCGCAGTCGTATGCTTTCTAACTAACGATACGTCGGGTGTCCAAGTTCCCGAGCTCGCTTCGCTCGCTCTTGGACCCGCTCCGCTACTGAATGTCGAAGTTTGACATCGCACTCGTATGCTTTCTAACTAACGATACGTCGGCCTTGCATACTTCGCTCCAGTGAACTTTCGAACTGGCGTACATCGAGATCCTGTACTTTAGAACTAACATACGTCGACATTTCAAACTTCGACATTCAGTAATCTACCCCAATCTTACACACTGGTGCCGATTCTGTTGTTTACGAACTAAACTAATTAGTTTTATTATGTCTCTTTCTAATAAAAATCATGAGAGGGGGACAGCAGATATTTAATCCTGTCAAATCAGTCTTCATGCATGAATAGTTTTAATGCCAATTTAGGCGCAATCGCAAAAGGTCACGACTATTTTCCCGTAAATGACAAGGGCGTAGACTAATTTGACAGTTCTAAATATTTTCTGTCCTTTTTCAATGATATTTGTATTAGATCTACGCTGAGTTACAGAAAAGGTCATTATGTTTTAAAGGAGACTTAGTATAGAAATTGTATGGTTAATGCCTCCTTTAAAATTTAATTATCTTTCTGCACCTGACCGATAGTGTGATTAAAATTAGTGTAGTGCGATGTTCAACAGAATCAGCACCACTGTTGCGATAATAACAACGTGAATAAGGACGCGTTATTATCGCAGCAACAGACATGTTGGAAATATCGGACGATAAAAACGCAGTCGTGTGGACAGGACAGGAATGCATTATCGCAATAATGCATGCAATATTACCAATCGATATAGGAACCTGTGTGGGGGAGCATATGACACTCGGTGTTGCAAGCGTTTTATAGGCTACAGTACTTAAACACTTACCATCAGACGGGCCGTACACATGTTTTCCACCATCGTTGTATAAAAAAAAAACCGGACAAGTGCGAGTATGCCTCGTGCCCTAAGGGTTCCGACATATGATCATAGATGGCGCTACTGCATACTTCTAGTGGTGTCATCTATGAACAGATGGCTCCACTTATGGTCCGGTGACTGACGGCAGACAACAAAGTGATCTTATAAGGGTTCTGTTTTTCCTTTTGAGGTACGGAACCCTAAAAATCAGACTAACTTCTGCAAAGACCAAATTAGAACCATCACATCATCACCAAAACGAAAACAAGTTCGGAGCACCAATAATAATAACTCTAAACTATTTCATATATTATTTTTTGCACTGATCCACTGGTTATGATAAAAAACTCACCCGTAACAAATATAAAGATATCGCATGATGTAATAATAAGCGACTATTCGATTGCAATGTTATGCCGAATTCGATTAAGTCATAAATTGTAATAGCTGTTAAAATCTGAAACAGGCTGTGAAGTATTGATGTTATGGATAGATGATAGATATTTATATAAGCATTTGGATAAATTATTTTAGAACCAAGTTCCTGGTAAGAGTTGACTAGGAGAAATCATCACGGAATGAGAAACCCTCTCCATAAATCTAAAACTCAAGGAAATCGCGCTCGCGGTCTCCGACTAGTACCCGTCGAGACGTCAGAGCAGGAGATCGCTGGACTGGAAAAAATATGTGGGTACTTTATTGGAACTTCGTTTCTGTCGGGGTTCCCTGACCTTAAACGTTTTTATCATTATACTAGCTTCTCCCCGTAACTCCATCCACGTGGGTTTTCGTGTGTGGAATTTCGTGGGAATTTCGAAAAATCCTTATTCTTTGTCTACATCATATATGGGACCTCTGTACAAAATTTCAGCTTTTCAGGTCCAAGTCAGGATTTTCTTTTTTTATGTATTGATTTTGCATACCTTGTATGTTATATAGTAATAATGCTTCCGTAAGACATGTTTATGAAGGGTAACGTTAGAACTTAAGTACTAAACCTTTTTTTTATTTTTTTTATGACTATTTGCCTGAATGTCAAGAGATACAAGTGAATAAATTACAAAACGGTACGCATTTTTTACATCAAAGTGATTTTAAAACCACTTTTAGATTAGTATCTAATTTAAAGTTACAACGACCTCCTTATCCCCGATAAAATCATATAAATCGATCTCTGAAATCGATGAAAAAAACTCTTAAAGAAAGCGCCATATTAACGTCAGACTTGGTTCATTGACCCGGCAAAGACGTCCTTCCAGCTATTCGAAAACCATTTCCACGGGGTTTGCAAACATATCCTGTTCCCATAGCAACCGCATTAACAGGATTACTCCATAAATTGTGTGATACCATAAAAACGTAGCCATTTACAATACGTCTTTAAGAACAGCATTTTCTATATATAGTTCTAGAGCCGCTAAGATGTTGCTTTCAGCCGCATTGCTCAAATTGTTGACATAGTCTTAACAAAATATGATATTATCTATGGTGAAAATGAATATGTATAGCAATTTTATTGTAAGTACTACCGAAATCCTCAAAAATAAAATTATAACGCTTAGCTAGGTATAATTCTTAAAAAGGAATATTAAAGATATAATAAAATTAGAAAAAAATACTATTTTGTATGTTTACGGAGAGTGGAGGATGGTTGGTTTCATAGCCCTGAAAGTTTAATCCTTTAATATTCAAATTATTGTAATATGTTGTCATAAAACATGAATTACTATGCTCTTCTGTCGTGTCTGCACAAGTTAGGTATAGGTTACCTACTTCAAGAAAAAATCCTGCTATTCAAATTATATGTAACGAAGCGAAAAACGTACATTGATTATAAAATAGCTAGTCAGCAATTTTGATAACAGGGCTTAATTATATTCTAAAGTACGTCAGAATTATTTAAAACCAACACACGTGCAAGCTCTTCTAAAATTAAGTTTGTAGAACTTAGAAAAAAACTGTGCGTTTGCTCGCAGCATTTTACCGCTCCCATACCCATACGACTCAATCGCGTGTCTTAGCTCACGCAACATGATACACGATCATAACCGAGCATCTAACTTAAAAACTTTGTTTACTTTTAGTTTGGCTTAATTTTAGATACGAGAGATACAGGATTCTAGTGTATATGAGACGTTAAGGGCCATAACCTCATCGGGAAACCACGTCGCCACTGTCGCCAGCAGTGTCGCTAAACAAAACATATTGAAATGTTTGGCAGTTAACTCACTTGGCGATAAACTAGCTACGTCACTAATTTCAAAGCGTAGCCACTATTGACACTCTACTAGTAGCGCAAGGCGTGCTCGTGTCGTTCACAACCTAGCACCATCACTGGCTTGGCTATTCTTTGGCTACTATTTGGCGACCTTTGGTTGCCAGAGGTAGCGAAGTCGCCATGGCGTCCCAGTGAGGTACAGCTCTTAGGGCTGGTCAGGTACAGTACGCTTCTAAATTGGTGAGTGGCCAGTCCGTCGCCAACTGAGTTAGCTGCCATACATTTTTATTTTGTTTGGCGAAATTGCTGGCGACGCCGTTGTGAGGTAGCACCCTAAAGCAAAGATACTCTAAAGGCGAGATGGCGGTCAAACGCAAGCCTATTTACAAACAAAAAAAATAAAAAAATACTTCTTTTATTTTAGAGAAAGAATCAAGGTTCCGATACCCATAAAGTCCAATATTTGTATAGACTTTACCCGTGCGCAGCCGGGGCAGCGCTAGTTTATTACTATAAACACTTCTGCTTACCCCTTTAGGAAATACCGGCGTGAAACTCTAAACCAAAATATTCTCTTAGTTAATCTTTAGTAGCACGTAAGGGCTGATGCAACTAATAAGTGAATGATATAAAAACTGACACTATCTCATGTCTCAACGGAAAGCCAGTATAATAATATGAACTCTATACACATGTGATTAAAACTTGGTACACGTTGACTCGTTAAGGTGCAGCACTCGAGAAATATAAATAGGAATAAGTTTTATGTTAAAAACATTTTTCAAAACAAGCTTTTATAATGTCCACTTCCCAACTCCATCATGAGACCCTGGACATCATATAAGTCTGTAGTACTTGTCAGGACAAATCCAACGAGCCCAAACACGACGGAGTCATGTTAACAAGTTGAAGAGTTCCTATAGCCACCTCCCGGCTCCATCATAATACCACCTTCGTGGTACCACATTATTGTATTGTCATCTAAGTGACATATGCGTTCCAAATTTCAACTTAATCGGTTGAGAGGAACTGGTCTAAAATCCAGTTGCAAGATTTCGCCCGGTACACACACGGCAAGTTAAATAAAAGTTTGTAAAAATATGCGCAATCGAATTCGTAAAGGTCTACATTTACGGTCACGCTATTTGGCGTGGTGCCGTGAAGTCAAATGGATGGACGCCAATAATTTAGGTCACTCATGACTTAACTCAAATGGCTTTTGTTCTAGATCAGATCTGCAATAGCATAAGATCAAATGGCGTGACGCTAAAAGGCATGAGGCTTTCGATTACGGCGTGCATGGAAAATCTGTGGGTTGACATCGAGCCAAAATTTGCCCTTGAGAACTCACGATAAAATTTTGACTATCACGGCATTTGGCGCGATGGGCTGACTAGTAGGGAATAACATAAAAAAAAAAAACACTTTGGCCAACTCTAATTTCTTTAACGTCTATCCATGGACTCTAAAAACTAATTCAAATCGTATTATAATAATCTAGCACAAAGAAGGTTAAATGAAAAAAAAAAATGTTTGAATACCGAGTAAGATCAGCTCCTTAAGCGGGATGATAATAATTATACGCCGCCGTTATTTTTTTGCTGACGCTACTATACTCGTTTCTGCCGCGACTTCGGTCGGGTTTTATCTTCTTTTTTTAAATATGATTATGAAGACAGGGCTGCCCTCTGTTTGACTTTTCCTGAAACTCTCCCAGTTTTAAGATAAACATTTTTAAAAGACCAATTTTAAAAGTCCCGTTTTAAATTTTAAACAAATTCTTTAATTTCGTGTCTCAATATAAAAAAATCCGGATTCTAAGTATAAAAAGTTCAAGACTAAACTTTAAAATTCCGGAATATATTTTAAAATTCACAGTAGCTCAAATTTTAATTTTGAAAATTTGTGTTTCAAATAAAATACCAAGATATAAAATATGAAATTCCCGATTGCAAGTTTAATGTTTTAATTTTAATATTTCGGGTCTAATAGGTTTTTTAACTTCTGGATTTGCTCTGATAAAATTACTAAATTCCTACGACAGATGCTAGCCCTAATATGTTCTTATCTCAGATCATAGAAACAAGGAGATGTGCCAAGGCGCTTGATGCCTGATCTTGAGCAAATTGCTCATATTAAAAACGTACGCGCTGGCGACGAACCGAACATGATCGATGGTATAAATACAGTGTTTTAGTTTAGTGCTAGTGTTGAATGACGATTAACAGTGTTAGATTGAGGGTGTGCGGAATGTTCAATGCGTGGGAGATCTTTTTATTCACATTTTTCGACAAAATTACGCGCATAATTAAGCGCTTAATTATGCGCGTAATTTTGTCGAAAAATGTACTAAAAGTGGCATCAGTTGTTCCCGTACTAATTTGCTATGATGGCATATCTCCTTGTTTCTATGATCTGAGGTTCTTATAATATGTAGTTCTTATACTAGTCATATTAACGGAAGGGGTTGAGTGAATTTTAATTTATTACTTGTATAGTGTATAATTATGATTATCATTGAGGTAATTTATCTTTCTTATGAGCCTTTAAGAAGTATCTATTTCACGTGTAGTTTTAGCATTAACCTTGGTTAAGAATTACACGACGGTACCTATCATAATTCTGATATAAGATATCATGATGAAGGGTATCATAGTTCTGATATATCATAATATTCATAATTCAGAGATAATGATTTATTGATGTATCTTTATAGTAGTTTTAAGTTCGGTTCTTTAATATAATCCCGACGGTACCTATCATAATTCTGATATAAGATATCATGATGAAGGGTATCATAATTCTGTTATATCATAATATTCATAATTCAGAGATAATGATTCATTGATGTATCTTTAGTTTTGAGTTCGGTTCTGTATACAACCCCACGTACCGTCAACATTGCACAACTTATTTATAGAGTTTCCATTCAAATTGATATAACACTGATAGAAATCTCTAACTGTATCTGATATCTTAAATTCCCAAACGTCTATCTAGCTTTTAAAATCAGTTTAAACTCACAGGAAATAAACTCAAGAAACGGTACAGTAATCGAGCACACACACCCTATTGTTACATCTCAGGGGTCTATTCTACACGACTCTCAAATCGATATTACCGATACTCGGCGATTACGTATGCAGAACCGCACTTACGATAATCGAGTAATAAGCTATATCGATATAATGACTCGATCCAGCTCCCGCTTAATTGCAGACTGTATTTGCATTACTTGAATAATGCGGCAGCCATTTTGTGATAGACAAGATAGTGTGGTGTTATTATGAATTCTACACGGCGGCGGCGCGGCGCTGGTTTCTTTAGTTATTTTTGATGGCAATCTTATATTATTTGTTTTGTGTTAGATAATCGAAAGATTTTGCTATTTTTCATTTGAAAGTTGTTTAATTCGGCCACTATTCTATTGTTGATCACTAGTTCTAAGGGTCTGCCTTATGATTACGAAACAAGCACCGAATATTCGCGAATTCGGCGCCGAGCGCCGCCGAATATTCGGTACCCATTCGTCCAAATCAATATTCGTTGCATGTCTAGTTTTTACCCTTTTTCTATTACGCCTAGAATTTATAATCTACATCAGTATTGTTTGTTGAATTTAATTAATTATTTTAACGATTCAGTACCAATTGGTGCCTATGCACCAGAAATAATATCGTACCAATTTGCACGCACAAGAACAAATGAAGCATAAATTTATTTCTATTTAATTACAATAATTTCTTAGGTACCAAAAAGCTTACAACGAATTCAACACGCCTCACACGGTCATTCCCGACATAATTATTTATTCTGGCCACACCTCCAGGCGGTCAATGCCTTACATGACAGCACATAACGTATATAAAAAAAATCAACCTGTCAAATGATTGACATCGAAAAATTCGTATTTCGAACGCCTTGACATTTCGATATGCGATTTCGAAATTACATTGTGTTCTATTAGTTTTGAGAATAGGGGTATTTTTTAGCTGAGTTCGAGTCATAAGCTTATAGATAGTTTGTTCCGGGTGTACGTATGTCAAAAGGGAAATTCTCCTAATTAAAATGTTCAAATATAGTTTCGATCTAGTCTCAGAGTCATAAATATAATATCATTTATTACGGTTCCGTAACAAAATGGTAAAAGGAACCTTTATGGTGCGACTTCGTCTGTTTGTCTGTCTGTTACAGCTGCTTATTTCGGCAACTATGAAATTTGAAACAGTTATAAAAAATATTTGCCCACCTTTATTGCAAATGAAAAAAGTTAAAAAATTATTTTATTTTCAAATGCCATCATATCATAACTAAGAAAGAACGTGTCTGCACATTTCCAAAATCGGATCATTTTAAACTTATCATCTGTAACTTGTACCTACTTTCTGTGCAAATAAAGAACTATTCTATTCTATTTTGTCTATTCTTCCGTCGTCGACAAAACCCGTTTCTATGCGTCATACTACGCGTGCTGCCGATACGAAATAGTTGTATTTAATGCCATGCCCAAGCATCAAACCCAGGTGTTCCATCTACACCACTCTTACTCTCAAACAATATAGTTCTAAATGTCACACTTTCTCCGCAACATTTGCACCACGCCCCCATAGCGTGAATAAAGACAATGGTATTACTGATAGTATGCCAGCTAAATATTATGTTGTAGGCGTGTGGACGGGTCGGGCGTTGCGGGTACTTTCTAGATTTTTTTTTGCTCTTTGGATTATGTTATTTTTTGAGTAGTTGTTTCGGTTTCAATGTAATATATTTGGGTAAAAAGTATGTCTTTATGGGAGTACTAAAGTCGCTTTTGCTGTAATCCCAAATCTGTAATTTTATACTAATATTATAAAGAGGTAAAGTTTGTAAGTTTGTATGTAGGGGGTAATCTCCGGAACTACTGATCCGATTCTGAAAATTCTTTCACTAATAGGAAGCTGCATTATCACTAAGTGCTATAGGCTATTTTTTATCCCGGAAAAATGCACAGTGGGTCACGCGGACGAAGTTGTGGTCAAAGTGCTAGTAATTAACTCTGTCTGTTTGTTGCATTTTCACGGTTACCACTAAACTGATTTTGATGAAGTTTAGTGTAAAGATAGCTTTAACTCTGGGGAAGGACATAGGATACTTTATAACTAACCGAGTAGATGAAATAGTTTTCTTAGGATGTGAGTAAAACCGCAGGCACATTCACACAAAATAAATTTAAAAATGGAACACAATTTGTATGAAATTATTTACCAAATAATTTAACGGGAACTTACTCGGAGATGGAACCCAATCTTACTACGAAAATTATATAATGTTTTTAGTTTATCCTAAAAATCTACCAAACATTAAAAAAACTCATATTGATTAGTGTGGATATTATTTGACTAGTATACTATAGGTATCAGTGCGAAGAGTTACATTCCTACCGACTTCCCTTTGAAAAATAGCACAGGCAGTGTTGCATACTATTGTCAAATATTTATAGTGGCCAAGTATACAAGCATATCTAACCCGGCTTACCTCTTAAAAAAAATGACTCTTCGCCACTGATAGGTATATTCTAAAGTAACATACGTAGTCGTCGTAACGTTACTCCTCCGAATTAAATTAAATAAAATTAATCTCGGTAACCAAGTAACCCATTAGTTCTATTTCATTTAACTTGAAGGAAACCAAGATTTTGCAGCACGATATTCTATCCAATGACCCAACGTTGACCTGATCTTAAAAGTTAATTAAGTTAAGTAACAGAAAATGAAAGTTAAAAGCTTAGATTTATTACTTAATTTAATATGTAGGGTTCCGTATATCAAAAGGAAAAAAGAAACCCTTATAGGATATCTTTTTTGTCCGTTTGTCGGTCTATGTGTCTGTCTGTCTTTCAAGACCCTTTTTTTCCAGGAACGAGAAGAGGTATTAAGTTGAATCTAAGGACCTTTAGAGGTGTAAAAAATTCCAGCTTCTAAGTCAACGCAATTAAATGATACGGCCATTATGTCACATATTTGTAACGTAATTGGTAATAGCACCATCTATGAGAACAGAGTAAGTTTGATAAGCTACTTGACCAACTACTACTAAGGTCCACCGCTTCGGGGCGCTGACTTAAGGTTATAAATTACTAGGTACGCAATTTTACAACGTACTTATTTAAATTTGTACAGAACCCTCTGGACACGGGTCTTACTCACACTTCCAGTTTTTTTGGACCACCACTCAGTAATTGTGAATGCTGAGTGTAGGATTCAATCCCTAAGCCGGGTACACTCTTATTGGGTTTTTGGAACTAAATTCCTTAGTTTGCGGTAGCAGTTGGCTGGTAGAAATCGTGACGTAAGAAAAATTGCAACTCCATGCGAATTTATCTGCCTCTTTCTATGATATACGAAGCGTAAGGGATTTCGTTCCTGACGGGAGTCCCCCAACCACACACGTTTTTTCATCAGGGATTTTTTAGTATTAGCCGGAAGTCTGAATTTGTGGTTAATAGCAGAGGTTGATGGCGTGATATTAAATTATCTTTTCGGTAATCTAGACAGGAACTTATGAGCAAAAATAAAATTATATAATAAGTAATAAATTGTGTCATTCATAATTTTATAAACTATAAATCATTATCTTATCGAATTCAATCGATACAATTGAATGATTATTAAATTACAACAAAAGGTTATAATGAGTAATGGATTGATGAATTAACAGATTATTTCAGAAGTGTGAATGAGTAGGTTTTTGTTCATATTTCAATTATCTAAGTTGTGCTGTACTGCAGTTATTAATGACATTAATACAATTTTATATAAGACTAGTAGAGCCCCCGGTTTCTCCTGCGTCAATAGTTTTGATTAAAAGCTTGATTTTTTTACATCTCCAAGGGACCTTAGACCTCAGTATTTGATATTACTTTCCACTTGAAACTTCCACCCATTCCTGAGTCTTGACAGACAGACAACACACTGATCCTATAAGGGTTCTATTTTTTCCTTTTGAAGTACGGAACCCAATTTTTTTGTAGGCTGATCCCATTTTGGATAACTAATAACAGCAACTAACATGAGATTCAGCTAGATAATGATCAAGACTTGATCAGACTTTTAATACAGGGGTGTATAAGTTGCTTCATACCTTGGAATTATGAGTTGCATAGTACCAACGGACTCAGATTAAATGGTTAATAGAAGGAAATCGTTATGGTATTGGTAGGCGTTGCTCCATTACAAGCAGTGTGGGATACCAATAAACTGAGCTTACTTCCCGTCAGTGTTGCAAGAGGTAAATTAAAAATTATACTAGGTAATTGGGGGTTCCCCCCAATTATTAATTTATTTATAATAATTTTTAATTGACCTGTGTAGATGTTTGACGCAATCGAGATTTTTACACAGATAGGAACATCCAAGTATGTGTAGACTTGTCCCTATTTTCTTTGACTTTGCGCACTTTATGACATCACTCTTGCTCTTAAAACGGCGAAGGAAACTATCGTAAGGGAACAGGCAAGTCTTGGAAAAAAAAAATTAAAAACATGTTACTTTGTGCATTATGTAGGTAGGTACCATTTATTCGCTAGCACAGAGGATTTTATTTGAAAACGATTAATTATACAGATTTTTTTAAAATGTAGCTTAAATATTATTTGTTGCTTTCGTTTTAATGACATCTGGTTTAGTTGAGTATTTATAAAAAAGATTTTAAAAAGTAAAATGTGTAAAATATCTTCGAGGTTTAGATTTTATTTATTGAAACTGTAAACGTTCAGATAAATAAAAAAAAACATATATTTCTTGTGTTCAAAAGAGAATAGGCGTTTATCAAAAAGTCTTAATCCAAACTTGCACCGCGACATGTGCTTTAATCATTGCGCGGCCCATCAAACCGCATCACGACATTTAGACACCTATTGTGTTGTAACGCACCGATTCTTTGTCTACGCCTGGTTATATTATTATGACATGTTCAGACATAGCTCGATCATCTTCTCGGCTTGAGAAGATGTCGGTAATGATCTCAACATGGCGCGAAAGCAACATGTTGGACAGAGGCCCTAGACAAGTTACTTTTCTGTTAGCGTTCACGCCAAACGATAAGCACAAAATGTATGGCAATGACATTACCTGCGGAAAAGTCACGTGACTCACAAATGTCACTTCCATACATTTTAGGGGTCGTCCATTAATCACGTGATGTTTTTTTAGCAACTTTTTGATCCCCAAATACTAAATAAATAATTTAAAAAACCCGACTGCAGTTTGTTTCAGACACCCATACAAGGACACTTGGGTTTTTAAAACAAATATAACGATACCTTAACTGTCGAAATCTATCAAGCCGTTTGGGACATACGAGGTAATTAATAAATTTAAAAAAATAAATGTATACATACATACAAGATACGCGCGAAAGATATGACCCTTGGCAGTCGGGTAAAAAAATAAAATCTGCCTCCGGAAAAAAACATCTGAAAAGCATGAAACAAGAAAATATTACTGTCTGAAATTCTTCTGTTATTAGCGAATAAAGTGTTATGAAAAAAAAAACAATCAACGTTATAATAAACAATTAAGTACTTACCTATATTATTAACTGAATTCAAATCAACACATAGATACCGTACGTGTGTGAGTGGTGTTCAATAATCCACTAATAGGTATCCTATACTTATTAGTGAATAATTCTTTCAGACAAAATAACAGGCTTGGTTATAGTTAGTTCCTAATATAAAGTATAAGTATAAGTAATAAGGATCCAATCATTTTTGTAGTTTTTATTGAACACGGTAATATTTAAAAGGATTTCTTGTATACCAGAATGACCTTCAAAGTCTGTACCTTTTCTGAACCCCAAACTGCAATAATAAAACCCACTTATTAACGCCAGGAACTTCTTAAGAACTATTAAGGCGAAGATGAAATCGTTTTTTGTTCTCACCCGAGCGAAACGAACCCTCTTTCTGTGCAGTCGGATAAAAAAAAACAAAAGATTGGTTACAAAATAATAACAAAATTATACCTTATCAAAATGACGGACGAAACTGTTGTATTCTGAAACAAAAAAAGATTATTTGGTTAAAAAAGAATTAATTGACTTATTAGCGGTTGGTTGGTTGCATTTTCCGTGTTGTTAGGCAATAATGGCAATAAGGATGAATGAAATATTGCTGTTGCTTATTATACGATCATTAACTGTAGTGAGTAAGGTCGCCAGAGCTCCTGAGGATGCGCTGTGTTGACAGCGGAGGACCTGCTTGTCCCCTAAACTCTCGGCACAGTGATATTTTACTAACAATGAAATAAGTAAAATAATTAAGCACCGTACATAGATAAATTCCTAATAAGTAGTAGTTGTTGTTTCCTAATAGCGTAGTGTAACAATTTTATTACTTTCCGATAGAATTTATGTTATTCTGTTTATTTTTCACAATAGGAGCAAAGCTGCCAATTCAGCTCTGTTACACGAGTTTGAAAAATAGTTAATTTGGTAAGTATGGCCATTATCGAATTAAAATAATGGTTT
Organism: Thalpophila matura; assembly: GCA_948465475.1. Taxonomy (NCBI): domain Eukaryota; kingdom Metazoa; phylum Arthropoda; class Insecta; order Lepidoptera; family Noctuidae; genus Thalpophila; species Thalpophila matura. The sequence continues at coordinate 2,368,715 of OX419199.1, read as the reverse complement.
CTTAGGCTAGCGAAAATAATAAAATTATGAACGATTTTCACTATGAAACAGAGGTTCTCAAAAAAGTAAAAAATAATAAAAATAAACAGAATAACATATTCTATCGGAAAATAATAACATTTTTGTTTTAGGTTTAGCCCAAAAATTTATGGAGACTAGGATTCTAGATCAACGGAAAGTACCCTATAGGTTTTGATTTATGGCGTTGACTGAATTGCATGACTTTTTGCAGTTCCGAGGGACTGTAGACTTATGTATTTAATATTAATTTTAACTTGATACTTGCACGCATTCAAAATTTAGGTTAAAATACCTGTTTAAATCTCTAAAATTTTCATTGAAATCCGTTGAGTCATTTTGGAGCCAATTCGAGCCAAACTTTCAGACAAAATGTCAAAAAAATTCGAAAAAAAAAAAACTGGACACGTGCGAATATGACCGGCGTCCTGAGGGTTCCGAAAAATGCAATAGAGCCATCTTATTATATACTTCTAGTGGCGCAATCTATGAGCAATTCTCTCCACCATAATTGCTCATAGATTGCGCGAAAGGATCACTTTGTTGTCCATCTGTCCGTATGTCAAGACATACGGACAGTACCCCTATCATGAGTTTTTTTGACGTGTAGTATCGTTAACGTAAGCATATTTTAAATTAAAAATACACCTTTATTACACAATATTTATATAAATTAAATACTTAATTAATTTCTCTGTATTTTTTAAAATGTGCAAATAATATAATATTTCATCAAAATGTTCGAGGACTGCTGTATTTTAGATTCAAAATATGCTTACATTAACGAAACTATACGTCAAAAAAACTCATGATAGGGGTACAGGTAGACAATAAAGTGATCCTTTGAGGGTTCCGTTTTTCCTTTTAAGGTACGGAACCCTAAAAAGGGTAATTCTAATTTAAGATTATCGTATAATAATAAATAATATAAGGTATCGTAATAGCAGTTTTCAATTTTCAAATCACAGACAGACATGAATTTTATTTATTAGTATGGATCGTTTTCGTGATAGGAATCTTTGAGAAAGTACGTTCAACCGTAGGTTCGGTTCTATGAGTACCATTATATAACTATTACGTCCAAACAACAGGTTACAATACCAAATTATTTTAATAACTTAATTTTATTCTTTTCATCGGATAGATACTGTTATTATTGAGATCGTAATCATTTTGTTATGTAATCGTGTTTTGAAATTTAATTTTGGTGTTAACAGCTGATGGAATGTAGAAGGGATTAAGTGCCACACACACACACACACACACACACACACACACAAGAATGAATGCGTTAATATCGGTTGATAATATCGCATGCGTTATTGCGATAATGCATCCCTGAAAAACACAGCTGCGTTTTTATCGTCCGGTATTTCCAAATGTTCCTATTTAGGATGCTTCGATCATCAAATAATGCAAACTCTACACGAGCGCGGGTATGTTATCGCACTAACGCTGAGTTGCAGAAAAGGTCATTAAGTTTCAAAGGAGACTTTAACGATAGAAATTGTATGGTTAATGCCTCCATTATAATTTAATTATCTTTCTGCAACCGACCATAAATCTTTTTTTTTTTAAAGAATACCAAAGTCACTTAATCATTTACGTAATTATAATGTTCGTAATAAATATAAATAATATAAAATAAAGAAAAATAAAATAAAGTTGCTTTTACAAGTGAATGGTTTTAAGAGGGCTCTCGCATTCGGCACCTCTCTCGCTCGCACAGAACCATCTATTTTAAGAAAGTTAAATGAAAAGATGCATTTTTGAAAAAATTAACTGATACAGAACTACAAAATGATATTAATTATAATATTATAAACTCCAATTTAATGATTAAAAACACATGAGTTAAACATGTCTCAAAAACACATCGTAATCGTTTTTTAACCTTGTTTATTAGATATCACAGTAGAAATGTGTTTTAATTATTTACCTGTAAAATTAATATTATTTTGTAGTTATGTAGGTATCAGATTACATTTTTCAAAAATGCATCTTTTCATTCAACATTCTTAAAAATGGTTCTGTGCGAGCGAGAGAGGAGACAAAATTCCGACAGCGCCTTTGAAAACCAAAATCCCAATATTTTTTTTACCTTCTTCCACGAAAATTGGCATACCGAACGTGGCAACACTAGCTATCACTGACTAAAATAAGTCTGTCCAGTGTGTCCACCCATGCAACAGTATTTATAGTTCAGACAGACAGACGGACATAGCGTAACTACTTAGGTTTCTTTGGACACATAAAAAAGAAATTTTATAGATAATTCTGTATGACCTTTACCGACCTTTAGATACAATAGCTTATCTACGTTTTCCATACAAACGTTCATCATACACAAATCCAATCTTTCACCCATCCCACGCAGGCTTTCTCTTAATATCTTATACAGGGTCACCCGTGCTGCCATCGAAAGTGAATGTGACCTACATTATGGCTACCATGCTATTTATTTGATTAGGAGATACTTTATTCACTGCGTTGGTCTAGTGGATGTGGTATGCAAGCTGGGTTAAAGGCTTGCCCATAGCACATACAGATGCGATAATATCGGTCGATAATATCGTATGCATTTGTCCGATATTTTGTTCTTAGTATATTTTGGATTTGAACGCATGTGATATCACTGTTGCTATAATTACGACGTGAAAGAAGTACGCTTGCGTTATTGCATTCTACGATGTTCCGATATTTGTTCTTAGTAGGTAAATTAGTATTAGAAGTTAGGACGCATGCTATCCTATTATCGTAGTAGTGTGTAAGATCACATGCGCCATAAATCCATAATACAAAATGTACTAGGAGAGCCTAGGCAGGTACACACGCGGGACTCACACGTGTTTGAAATATCGGACGATAAAAACGCAGCTGTGTGGACAGGACAGGGACGCATTATCGCACCTCCTCTTGGTAGCACTAGCCACCCTACACTACGGAGGTCATTTGAACTGGACATTACATTGTAGTCCATGCGGATGGAGTCGCAAAAGTCTATTATTATTAGCGTTAAAATAATTATGCAGAGGATTTGAGAAGGGCGACCGACGACGGCTTGTTGGTCTGTGTTGTATTTACTTGTGAATCCACTATTTATTTTAAAAGTGTTTTGTGGAGGGTCACAGTTTACTAAAGGGCATGCAATTTGATGAGATTAAGAAGTCTAATGACCCCTTAATCCTATATTAATGACTTTCTCTCAATATGTCGTACAGGGTCAGGCTCTAAGTGTTAAGTTATTGAAAGTGAACGTGGCCTGGATATGACAACCGCATTGGTTGTTATTTGTTTAAGATCTATAGTTGTACTAGATGAGCTAAGACAAATATTTTTCGTATCGAAGCTGACAAAAAAAAAACCGGCCAAGTGCGAGTCGTACTCGCGCACCGAGGGTTCCGTATCATTTTTAGACGTATAAAGTGAAAAAATCCGGACCGCATGACTAAGTTTGTTTGTAAAGGAATTTTGATGATTTTGAAAAAACTGTACTAGTTAGGAACATCGTTTTATTTTTGGTGCCATATTTGGGTCAATTCCTATCAACTCTAATTATTTCAGATTTTTCGCCCTGCAAACTTCGGAGATAAGGGGGGGGGGAATGGTATTTTTTTGGAAATTTTTCATCATATGTCGAAAACTGTGAGACATAAAATAAAATAAAAATATATTTTGAAATGTGCAGATCAAGCCTTTTCATATGATATGTCATTTGACCTAGTAACCCCACTTTGAAATTTCGGACCCCCACTCCGGCCCCTTTTGCAATGAAAATAAAAATATTTCTGGACTTTTTTCATTTACAATAAAGTTGAACAAGCATTCTTTATAACTGTTCCAAATTTCAAGTCGATAGCATAAGTAGTTGCTGAAATAAGCAGGTGTGACAGACAGACAGACAGACGAAGTCGCACCATAAGGGTTCCTTTTTTACCATTTTGGTACGGAACCCTAAAAATGCCTTCAAAAAGATTACAATAATGTTATGTGAAACAGTTTTGGAAGTTGATGCCTTTAATTTGATTCGACACCGATTTCCGAAACAGTTTCTTTTTGTGTTTTTATTCTTCTATTTTGAGTGACGATTACAACAATAGCGTGAATTCATTACCACTACCGAACCTATGTACCACTTTTTGCTGTAAATAATATAAAAAAACCGGCCAAGTGCGAGTCGTACTCGCGCACCGAGGGTTCCGTATCATATTTGGACGTATAAAGTGAAAAAATCCGGACCGCATAACTAAGTTTGTTTGTGAAGGAATTTTGATGATTTTGAAAAAACTGTACTAGTTAGGAACATCATTGTATTTTTGGTGCCATATTTGGGTCAATTCCTATCAACTCTAATTATTTCAGATTTTTCGCCCCGCAAACTTCGGAGATAAGGGGGGGGGAATGGTATTTTTTTGGACATTTTTCATCATATGTCGAAAACTGTGAGACATAAAATACAATAAAAATATATTTTGAAATGTGCAGATCAAGCCCTTTCATATGATATGTCACTTGACCTAGTAACCCCACTTTAAAATTTCGGACCCCCACTCCGGCCCCTTTTGCAATGAAAATAAAAATATTTTTGGACTTTTTTCATTTGCAATAAAGTTGAACAAGCATTCTTTATAACTGTTCCAAATTTCAAGTCGATAGCATTAGTAGTTGCTGAAATAAGCAGGTGTGACAGACAGACAGACAGACAGACAGACAGACAGACAGACAGACGAAGTCGCACCATAAGGGTTCCTTTTTTACCATTTTGGTACGGAACCCTAAAAATGATTCAACATAGGCAAATGAATGAAGTACCAATCGTTTATTGAAGCTGGTTAAAAAACGATTTAACCAAAGTTAATAAAATTTATAATTAAGGAACCACCGGAAGGCTATTTTCTATCAAATAAAAATACCAATAATTAAAATCAGTTCATAATAGGCGAATATATCAGGTACCTAAAAGGATTGTCAAAAAAAAAATAGTCGAATTGTAAGGAGGCTCGTTGGAATAAAAACACAGGTTACTTTTTATTCCAAAAACGCGAGCGAAGCAGCGGGTGAAAGGTAGTTTTTACCTGACTGCGTTTATATGTAAAAATAAATCTAATTATGTTTATAATACCACAGAAGACTACATTTTACTGTCGGACGCTTGTCATCGGTTCACAGCACATGTTTTACATCCAATCTACTATATAAAAATAAGCCGGGTTTTCCTTCCTGACGATATAAGTCCAGAACGGACGAACCGATTTCCACGGTTTTGCATTCGTTGGAAAGGTCTCGGGCTCCGTGAGGTTTATAGTAAAGAAAATTCAGGAAAATTTAAAGAGAAAAGCGGGAAAATCTTTTTTCACATACAGCGCCATCTCTGATACATAGCATGTACTATGGTGGCGAAACGGAGTTCGCCGGGTTTGCTAGTGTAATATAAATTAAACTTAATTATGTTCAAATACGTCACATTTTTAAACGCTCTCGATGTTTTGATGTAGTGCAAGACACATAATTTGCTCAAACGCCACGAAAAATTTACTCACCTCGACGATTTCTATTGACTTATTATATTATGTAGATTTCCGTGGTTTATACAAACCAAAAGCTTTTCTCACTTTTAGCCACACATAAAACGTTGTATTGATTTATGATTATGCTAATCATCGCCTAAGGCGAACCTTTTTATTTATATAATACCTGTGCCTCGCGATTTCACCCCGTTGCTTGGCTCCTAAGGGTCATAGCGTGATTTCAAACAGCCTATACTATTCCTCATAAATCTGGCTATCATATTCAAAAAGAATTTTTGTAATGCAACTGGTAGTTCCAGAGATTAGCGCGTTCAAACGAACAAACTCTTCAGGGGGGTGATTCTCGCGGGTTCGATATTGATATCGCCTTCGATATATATTGCAACAAATGTCAAAATCCCTACGATTTTGACAGTTGTTGCAATATATATCGAAGGCGATATCAATATCGAGCTTGCGAGAATCACCCCCCAGCTTTATAATTTAGTATAGATTTAACTTATCAGTGAAAGTGACATCCACGTTGTTGACGTTTTTAAATAAATAGTCAGTGAAAGTCAATAAAAAACTGGTATTTAGTTATGTTTTTTTATCTATTAGAAAGATTTGTATGGACTAGGTCATGACAAATGGTTGATAAATGGTCGGGTGTTTACAATGGTTTTTTTGGGCGAAAAATAGAAGTGGGCTTGTCAATCAACCTGAGCTTATTGTCAATTGTCGTCTACAACTGGACAAAAGCAGCTTAGTAATTGGACATGAATACTTTTTTTATTGAAATAAAATAAATACGGAAGAGTACGATAAGACATTGATTTAGTTCACCAATTTAAGTGAAACCCTATTGTCGTTTAAAAAGAATCAGTTACGACGAAATTATCCAAGCAGAGATGTGCAACGAATATTGAAATTGTGTGTAAAACATTTTTTTTCTACTTTTTATTCAAAATTTATATTTTTTGTGAATTTTAAACATGTCAAAGTCATAATAAGCTTATCTTATTGTTTTCAAATTTATTTTAATATTTAATATAATTTTTTACCTATTAAATTGCGCTACCAACGTTTAGCAAACCACGCTCAGCTTCACAAATTCACATCCAGTGACCACACATGCACGTAGCAATCAGTCAAGCCTCTCAAATATTAAGAACCGGGTTATATTACATACACCTGGTGTGAGTTTAATAAGCGTATGTGTTCTAATTTAGACCAGTTATCGGTAAGGTTGTAGGCTGGTTAGACTTTCGATTAGGTACTTAGGCCTAAGTTCACCGACAAGATAACAGTCCGATAAATTGTAAACGGCCGTTTAACATGACTTTTTGTTTAGAAAAAGATGTGATAAACAGCTGTTTTAAATTTAACAGACTGTTATCTTGTCGGTGAACTTGGCCCTTAGAAAAACATTAGCTAACATGTATTTTTTTGAACTTAATAAAATACTCGACCCGACGGTATATCATATTATATTTAAGTACACATCGAGTTTGAGAAAGAGATAATCGACTAGATTCGGCTTTCTAGCGCAGCGATTCCTAAATTAGGTTCGCGGAACCTAGGGGTTCCGTACAAAAGTCACCAGGGTTCCGCGAAATTATTCAATTTTGGCTGTTAAACAATTTTATTCTTCACATTAAAAATTGCAAAAATGCAGTGATAGCCTAGTGGTCTAACCATGTGCCTCCCACGGCGAATGGTTCGAGTTCGATCCCGAGGCACGCACCGCTGACTTTTCGAAGTCATGTGCGTATTAGAAATTAAATATCACTTGCTTTAACGGTGAAGGAAAACATCGTGAGGAAACCGGCATGTCCTAGAACCAAAAATTCGAAGACATGTGACGTCCACCAACCCGCACTGGGCCCGCGTGGTGGACTACAGCCCAGTCCCTCTCACAGAGAGAGGGCCTGTGTCCCAGCAGTGGGAACATTATAGGCCGATTATGCTATGCTTTATGCATTAAAAATTAAAGTAAAGATTGAAATAGTTTCAAGTGAGAAAAATATACTGACTGACTTTACTGTTATAATTGAATTACGTAAGTTATTGTAAAGCTAATAATTAAATTAAAAGAAAGTTCGTGGTGTCGGGTGTCAAATCAAAGCTTTTTGAATCAGACTGAAATTGTACAATAAATTACTTTGTGATTGATTTTTAGCTCTTTTTACCCGAATTCGAAGTCAAATGGATGTTAATGTGTTGGGTAACGTTATTTGCCGGTCTCTGCTTTTGATCAAAATCAATTGTAAAATTTTAATATATAGAAGAACGGTATACCTATTAATTCAATTCAATTTATTTATATCAGAGCGACATACATCCAATTACACTGTTATCTAATACTAAGTGTAGGTACCTATCTGTCTATCTATATATCTTCTCTATATATAAAATGCTTTGTCCTGACTGACTGATGGATCAACGCACAGCCTAAACCACAGGTCGTAGAAACACGAAATTTTGGAGGACATATTCCATATATGATGTAGGCATCCGATAAGAAAGGATTATTGAAAATTCCACCCCCAAGAGGGTGAAAAGGGGTGGCAAAGTTTGTATGGGAAATATTTTGTTTCCGACCTCCACGCGGGCGAAGTCGTCGGCAATAATAATAATAATAATAACCGTCCCTTAACCCTGCTTATCTCACAAGCACACTCACAATTTCGTACCAATTAATATCAAAAGCCACTTACGTAGAAAGGGGTCCAGGTCAAATTTTTGACCTCAAATTATAACAGCCGTAATCTCCTATTAAGGCCACTATGGCTATATGGCTAGCCCTCAGGTCAATAAGGTCTCTTATTAAGATTAACGTTACGTTCATTAGAGTATGAATATTAGATAAGGAGCGCATGATAAAATTGTCTTGTGAAAATTACAGGGGGTATCCTAGTTCACTCAATATGGACTTAAATAAAAAAGTCATTTAGAAAAGTATATGTTATTTGAAGTATATTGTAAGTATAAGTATAAGTATTGTAAGTATAAGTTATTTTCAAAGACCTATCCAACGATACCCCACACGAAGGGGTGCGCGCAAATATTTTTTTTCATCCCTCCGTTTTATGTATGGGGGTCACCCCTAATTATTTTATTATTCGTAATTTCACTACAGGCCTTTATGGCGGTTCACAGAAGACATCTAACTGCGAAGTTTCATACAGATTGGTTATGAACTGTAGATTTGACGAGGGTGTGACAGACGGACAGACGGACAGACAGACGGACGGGACGAAACTATAAGGGTTCCTAGTTTTACTACGGAACCCTAAAAATGCTCAACCCAAGTTAATAAAATTTGTATGAGACAACCGCCCAAGCTTCTTCTGCCAAATAAAAGAACAATTGTAGTTACAATCGATTCTTCGTTTTAAATAAATTTATTTTATCGACTTTTTCAATGATATTTTTAAGATATAATAATATAGTGTGATTAAAAACTTTTTTAACAAAAAATAGACGACTTCAAAAAGCCACTACAAAGAAAATAATAATTTTGGTTTCGGAAGTCGGTGGCTTTGGTTTTTGTTTGCTTTTTTGCCACCGACTTCCGAAACCAAAATTATTATTTTCTTTGTAGTGGCTTTTTGAAGTCGGTTATTATTTGTTAAAAAAGTTTTTTATTTTTCCCTATTTAGTTCTTTATCTCGCATCTTCTCAAATCTTCTACGTAGTGTGTACATTTATGCATATAACTTTGTACATAGGAATGATTACCTAATGTATTATATACTTCAACCTTCCTCAAAGTATGTAAATTACGTTAATGAAAACCCCATCCAAATCGAATCAGTAGTTTTTGAGATAATCGCGCACATACAAACATACATACATACGGGACAAATACAGAACCTCCTTTTTTGAAGTCGGTTAAAAATTAGTTTAGTGCAATGTATACAACAGAATCAGCATCACTGTCTGGTACTGTCGTACATCTCTCGTCCGTGTTTAGGTCTACATTATACCAACGTACGATCGACCTCGTTACACACTTACGGACAGTGGGCGTTGAAAATCGTAACCCAGTGACATCTCGCCAAATTGGACAGTGTAGACTAGGGTTTATATTAGTGAGTGTAGTTTTAGCCTTATATGGGGGGTGCGGGACCATCAAACGACGAATTAATGGGGTATCGGATTTTTGAGGTTGGTTGGTGGGAAAGTTCTTAAAGTGGTCATCACCAATAGACTGATATGTATAATACTTTATGAATTTTAAACGTGTCATAGCCATGATAAGCTTATAATATTGTTATACTGTATTCACCTTCCCTTGAGACAAAACATAAACAATGAAGGTCAAACCCACCCGAATTTTAAAAATCACGCCTTGTACATTGTTGATGTTCGTGGTTTCTTAACTTATCAGTATAATAATGGCTGCATAGATTGATAATATACTGACAAATTAAGATAAACCAAAACATGAACAAATTACGCTGCATCGTGTGATTTTGAATTCAGTAGGTTTAGACTTCCACTGTTTACGTTTTATCTCACGGCCAATTGAATATAGTATACAAGTTTTTATTGTGTGTACTGGGCGAAATCTCGCAACTGAATTTTAGACCAGTTCCTCTCAACCGATTGATCTGTTTGGAACGCACTTCGATGACAATGCAATAATATGGTACCATGGAGGTGGTCTCATGATGGAGCTGGGAGGTGGCTATAGGAACTCCTCAACTTCTCAACATAACTCCGTCGTGTTTGGGCTCGTTGGAATTGTCTTGACAAGTACCTACTACAGACCTATATGATATCCAGGGTCTCATGATGGAGTTGGGAAGTGTTCATTATAAAAGCTGTTTTGAAAAATATTATTTCAACATAAAACTTATTATCTATAGAGTCTGTTCAATATGCCAGTTTACATGAGTAAGTTACAAAGTAATTGAAAAATAATTTTTATAAGCACTGTGAAAGAATCATAAGCTACAGATAGGACAGATACTGACACTGATGCTGATACTGATGTTACCGTTTTATCTTTTGAAATTAAAAAAAATAAAATTCATTTATTTCAGGTAATACATGACCCTCAGATCATAGAAACAAGGAGATGTGCCAAGGCGCTATCGAGCTTGATGCCTGATCTTGAGCAAATTGCTCAAATTAAAAACGTACGCGCTGGCGACGAACCAAACACGATCGATGGTATAAATACAGTGTTTTAGTTTAGTGCTAGTGTTGAGTGACGATTAACAGTGTTAGATTGAGGGTGTGCGGAATGTTCAATGCGTGGGAGATCTTTTTATTCACAAGGAGCGCCTAATTATGCGCGTAATTGTGTCGAAAAATGTACTAAAAGTCGCATCAGTTGTTCCCGTACTAATTTGCTATGATGGCATATCTCCTTGTTTCTATGATCTGAGACATGACCCATATTATAAAGAATTAAGTTATACACGTTTAAGTTATTAAGTTAAACACAATTATTTATGAAAACAGAGATACCGAATTATTAAATTGTAATTAAATTATAATTATTATTTTTATTTTTAGTATTGTGCTATAGATCCCAGTGATTTTTACTTTTTCCTAAAATTCCTATGTAAACTGACTTATTGAACAGACTCTACTAATATAATAAAGATGAACAGTTTGTTTCAACGCGCTAATCTCTGGAACTGCGAGTCGGATTCCAGAAAATCTTTTTGTATAGGATAGCCATATTTATGAGGAACTAGTGAGGAATAGTATAGGCTATTTAACATCACGGTACGAACCTTAGAAGCCGAGCAATGGGGCTGAAACTGCGGGGAACAGTTAGTTTGTAATAAAGAGATACAATGTGATTAAAATTAGTTTAGTGCGATACAAACACAACCATCACCATTGTCTATGATATGATGGTAGTAGGTACGTTTTCAGATGAAGTGTTCCACGAGCATTGTACTACCATTGAGTAAGCGTTTAATTAGAAAGTAAGTATACAGGGTGGCAGGTTAAACAGTGGAAATATTTTAAGGGGTCATTGTACTCATCATTATGAACAACTTTTACAATGGGAGCAAACCTGAAGTCGCGAAAAAAAAATCTGCTGTTCCATACATTTTGTTGAGTTAAGTAAACATAAATGTATGGAACAGCAGATTTTTTTTTCGCGATTTCAGGGTTGGTCCCATAGTAAAAGTTGTTCATAATGATGAGTACAATGACCCCTTAAAATATTTCCACTGTTTAACTGGCCACCCTGTATAAACATAATACAACTTAAAGTATGTCGCATTATACATACAATAGGTACATAGTGTACAATAAGAATAATTACGATACGAGCTTGTTCGCCCACGGATTTCTTTATATGGAGTTGGGTCTCTCGAACATACCCGGTAGACGGTACTTAATGGGTAAACTGGTATCATGGTGTTTATATTATGTGTGTTTGAAATTATATTATTTTGGCAAGCATAGGTACCTACACTTTGCAATGATAAGCTGCCCTTGCCACGGTCAGTCCTTGGATGGGTGACCGGTCTTATCACATTGAGACTCCTCCGTGCCTTGGAGAGCACGTTAAACAGTCGGTCCCGGTTGTCATAGGAATATCTTTGACAGTCGTGAACGGTGAAGGAAAACATCGTGAGGAAACCGGCATGTCCTAGAACCAAAACTTCGAAGACATGCGACGTCCACCAACCCGCACTGGGCCCGCGTGGTGGACTACGGCCCATTCCCTCTCACAGAGGAGGCCTGTGTCCCAGCAGTGGGAACAATGTTGCAAATGTCATTTTATAAGTGATTATAAAATGACATTTGCAACATTCAAGTGCACATGATATATATCCGATATATATCGGATATATATAAAATATAATCGGATATTTTGATATTTATTTTAAATATCGGATTTTTAACAAAGCCTGTTGAAAACTAGGTAGGTATCGATGACAAATACATAGTACCGACTTAATACCAAATTATTGATCCACCATATCCAGTTTGGACCATCAATTTCGTAAGCACAAAGTATTAATAACAGTATCTTAAGAAATATGTCGTCAATTGTTTTGAGACCCATTGTTTCAACCGGTCGGCTTAATAAGTGGCCAGACAGCTACCTATCGAACAGATAAGCTACCTATTCAATGCTCGTGATGATTAGGACCTTGAAATGGAGAAGTGGAACTACTGGTTCTTTGATGAGCTGTCGTTAAGACCCGTCTAAATATTGCGAAGGTGCATAAGCATAGCATAGCATAATCGGCCTACAATGTTCTCACTACTGGGACACAGGTCTCTGTGAGAGGGAGTGGGCCGTAGTCCACCACGCGGGCCCAGTGCGGGTTGGTGGACGTCACATGTCTTCGAATTTTTGGTTCTAGGCTATCATTGCTTAGGATACAGGATACAGGCTATAGGTACATAGCACAGAAATCTAAATAATTTAAAGTCAATAGAAGTCGCAAGGCGCGTGACCTTGTCGCCGCTTTCGAGCAAATTAAGTACCTATGCAAGATACGGGAGCGCGAATTAAATAATGTGACGTATGTGAACGAAGGAAGGGCTCGTGGCTAAATGACGGCCGCGCTGATCGATCGATCTGCGAGCTTAAGCTGCGCTTGCCGCGGTCAGTCCTTGGATGGGTGACCGTTCTTTACACATCGAGACCCCTCCGTGCCTCGGAGAGCACGTTAAGCAGTCGGTCCCGGTTGTCATAGGAATATCTTTGACAATCGTTACGGGTGTCAGAAGCCCTAAATTCTGACAGCTGGTCGAACGTTCGAATACCTACCGGTATTACCCATTAATTGGGTTGTGGAGGTCAGATGGCAGTCGCTCCACGTAAAATATTGATATTCAGCCAAAAACTAGTAAGACTGGATGCCGACCCCAATATAATTTGGGAAAAGGCTAGGCAGATGATGATGACGTATGTGAACGGAATTAAGTTTAATTTTATATTGCATTGGATGCTTTGACATTGACTGTGAACCAGCGACACGCGTCTGGGAGTAGCATGTAGTAGATGAAATTTCTATTGATTTATAATTTAGATTAAAAGGTACCGTATTTAGACCAATGACGGACTTATTATTTAGAATAGACCATAGACGACCTATTCCGGTCTGCTACTGAAAATTTCCTAATACGAAAAACGCATTTTATCGCTTTGCCCGTCTCGAGGACCGAACACAGGAGGAGGAGTCCACGCTCCAACAGTCGCGCTTAGCATAAGCATAGCATAATCGGCCTATAATGTTCCCACTGCTGGGACACAGGCCTCCTCTCTGTGAGAGGGAGTGGGCCGTAGTCCACCACGCGGGCCCAGTGCGGGTTGGTGGACGTCACATGTCTTCGAATTTTTGGTTCTAGGGCATGCCGGTTTCCTCACGATGTTTTCCTTCACCGTTAAAGCAAGTGATAATTAATTTCTAATACGCACATGACTTCGAAAAGTCAACGGTGCGTGCCTCGGGATCGAACTCGAACCATTCGCCGTGGGAGGCACATGGTTAAACCACTGGGCTATCACTGCTGTCGCACTTGCAACCACCAAACCAACGAGGTTGTCAGATTCTAAAACAAAAGCGATAATAAGTTTTACGTGGAAAATCATTTTTTCCGAACAAGCTTTTAGAATGTCCACCTCCCGGCTCCATAATGAGACCCTGGATAGGTCTACAGTACTTGTTAAGACAAATCCAACACGACGGAGTTATGTTCAGAAGTTGAGGAGTATCTATGGCCACCTCCGGGCTTCATGAGACCACCTCCATGGTACCATATATTATTGAATTGTTACCAAGGTTACATATGTGTTCCAAACAACTCAAACGGTTAAGGGGGAAGAGGTCTAAAATTGTGTTACAAGATTTTGGCCCCCATTAACAGGGTAAGTTAAATGAAAGCTTGTAAAATATTATCCTCCTATTGGGCTTCGCAGTCGGGTAAAAATAAGGACAATACTTGCAAGAACACCACTTATTTTAGGAGTTAGGACATAGCATTCATCTACATAGTCATTATAAAAAATTTTGCATTTCAACATGGCCGATTGCTAGTTAATTGTCCGTCATTATATAAATAGTGGAGGATATTAAAATATATTTAGCAATATTAAGATGTTACTACATCCTTCGATCAACGATCTAATGAGACGATGCTCTACAAAGCCGAAGCTAGCCGATTATCTCTTTCTAAAGGTCGATGTGTAATATTTTTGACTGACACTGATTTTAATTTTGACTGTCCCTTTCAGAAGCACTGGATAAGGGTAGCACTAGGATTAGTTTAATTGAATGTGTTAGTTAGTTTTAAGTGTATCCTAGTTTATAAAAATATTGTGCAACCTATGGACCCTGGTCTGATAATAAAGATTCATTCATTCATTCAATATTTAGTGTCACTATACCGGATGACTTTTATTACCGTCTGTAAAATAATATGGTGTATTGTGTAAGTACAATATAGAAGCCATGAGAACAGGGGTTAAATAATAGGTAGGTACCTAAAATTTAAAAATTATTTGAAAAAAAAAAATACTCTTCGTTTTAAAAAACACGTTCTTAAAACGGACTGAAATGTATAAAATAATATCTAATTAAATGAAAAACGTGGGGCGCATCTTACTATTATCTAATTATCTATTGCATGCGCTCAACGTTTTTAATTTCATTAGAAATTAGAAATTATTTTATACTTTTTAATCCATATTATTGCATACTTGTATACCTATATACGGTACCAAATTTCATCTTAGTCCGATGCAAGTGCTTGTAAAATGAATTGCAATATTTTGTATTGCACAGACAGACAGACAGACAGACTAACAAACAAGAAAGCGAGTTCATAAAAACGTGGTAAAAACATGGTCAAATAAAATAATAAAATGATCTCAATACTTTAGTTTCTAGTAGAAACATAATTTGATAATTACACACATAATTATATCTATTAATTCATACAAGAATCTCACGCCTATGATTCATCTACCCCAATTATGATAAATGCTTCCGTATTAATAACATAATTGTGACGTCATTAGATGCTATTATTATGAAGACAGGTAGATGAAGAGAGATAGGGCACAGCGGGGTATCTCGCTCACATCTGGAGCATACCGACTGGGGAAGTACCTCCACCTTACAGAATACCACAACCAAATAACGCTACTCTTCGGTAGTGTTGTGTTCCTGTGGTGAGTAAGGTCGCCAGAGCTCCTGAGGATGCGCTGTGTTGACAGCGGGGGACCTGCTAAGCTGTCAGCGCAGTAAATCCTCATTTTAAAGGCTGGCAACGAGCTTGTGATACTCGGTGTTACAAGAGTTGCATAGGCTACGGAATATACATAGAATACTATAGACTAAAAGATAAAGCCGCTGGCCGTTTCTTGTTTGTGTGCGGTTCTGGTTTTATATTAGTGTGCGTGACTAGCTAGGGAAGAGTTGACTGGTTGACGCTTCAGTGACGTCACTGTATCAAAACATTGCGCCAATGCGCGATGTACTTTACAGTGACGTCACTGTATCACTGTCAACGAGAAATGACAGCCTTCCCACAGTACAGACACGGTTAGACTAACTCCAGTATATTCTTCCTCCAAGGGCTACGGTGACCGCTTACCATTAGGCGGGCCGTAAGCCTGTTTTTTGTTATTTGATAGTTTAAGCGCGCTAATATCTGGAACTACCAGTCGGATTTGAAAAAATATTTTTACATTTGATAGTCCAATTCTTGAGGAAGGTTAAGGCTATTTAACATAACGCTACGACCCTTAGGCGTCGTCCTAATTGGCTAACGATCGTACGATGCAATTCCGTCGTGCGATGAAAATGAGTTCCTGCATTTCCTGTGATCGTGCGATGATTGCAAGCTTCAATTAGGACACTAAAGAAATGTGCGTGTTTAATCTCGTCGTGCGACGAAATCGCATCGTTAGCTCGTACGATCGTCAGCCAATTAGGACAACGCCTTAGGAGCCGAGCAATGGCGGGCGAAGCCGGGTGTTACTAATATTATAAACGCGAAAGTTGGATGCAATGTATGGATGTTTGTTACTCTTTCACGCAAAATCTACTGAACGGATTTTGATTAAACTTTACAGTAATATAGCTTATACATCAGAATAACACATAAGCCAAAAACACGGGCGAAGTCGTGGGCGGAAGCTAGCACGTATTTACAAATCGGAACACCAGAGTAAACTCTGCCAAGATACAGTGAGTGTCATAATTTATTGAGTGCAATCTAATACTGATATCACGTCTTGTTCGTCATGGTGTGACGTAACCCTGATGCAATGTACCTTTGTGTGTGGACAGGTGAGTTGCAGAAGGTTTACAACTTGATGTCTTTGAAATATAGGAGAGGGAACATGTTCTAGATAGTGGCGTGCTTAGAAGACAAGCCCGACGAATTTTTTGATTTTACAGGGTATTTTGTGTTCATTTTTCATGAATTTAAGTTTGTTAATTAATTAATTATTAAAGCAATACGTCGTATAAATTCTAAAACGAAAAAAAGCGTCGGGCTTACCATCTAGGCACGCCATTGTTTATCGAACTATTCAGATAAAAGATATAAGTAATATTGGCTATCGCGGGTAAAATCGAGTGGGTATGCGATATTCTTACTGTTCAAAAAAAGTTCAAAATAATATCAATACCCGGCGAAATACCGTTCGGTGATTTTGCAATTTCCAATTCGTGAAAAAAATAAACAACTCTTCATATATTTTGGCTACTGTTGTTAGTATTTTGCCGAATATTTGGTCCATTTTTGGAACCAAGTTGCGGTAGAGTTGCGTAGGAGACACGTAAGAAAAAAGTTTGTAAATTAAAAATTTAAAAAACCCGACTGCCAAAAGAAGCAACTAAAAAGTTCAAAACAAGAGCACTTTTCAAGCAGTCTGATGCAGTTGGTGGCAATTATTTGTGTCAAATCTTAGATTTTATGCCACCAACTGCATCAGACTGCTTGAAAAGTGCTCTTGTTTTGAACTTTTTAGTTGTTTTTTGGCAGTCGGGTTTATTTAATTTTTAATTTACTATTTTTATTTTTCACTTTTTAATTTTTAATGTATGTTTTCGTAATCTTCTTTTTTGTTTGTATATCGTTAATACTTGAAATAAAAACTTAAATCAATAAGTAAGAATTAGCGAGAATGATTGCTTTGTTAAACAACTTTAAATCGTTATATATCCTAAACTATTATTTAAAATGAAAAATGATAAAAGGAACCTAAAGATGATTTTAAAATACCTATTCAACGACACCCCACTTGACATAGTTCATCAACTTTTTTTTTTTCATTTGACAATATGGCGTCTGGTTGTCGCTGTGGTGAATTTTGATTACTGTTATGTCTTTAGTGACACTCGCAAGGTTAAGACGAATCGATTGACGTAAGAATTATCAAAATCGGAATTATCAAATCTCACTCTTTAGTTTTTAATGTATTTATATATGTTTTCGTAATCGTCTTTTCGAGCCATTCATTTTGATACCCCACTCGATACTTTTTGAAGACGCCAAAAATCGCCCATTTTATTTTTTTATAATTTTGATATATCCAGTGTCACTCTCACAATTAAGACGAAACTAACGACACCTCTCAAGCTAAAATCTATCAAGCCGTTTAGGCTACAGAGCATGCCAACAAATATACATACATACACTCAAAAAACATAACCCTCCTTCTGGCGCAGTCGGGTAAAAACTGTTATGCCCCCTCCATGCAACTTTCTCTGTCTTGGTTCTATGATCCTTCTGTTCTCACTGCTCATTGTCAAAACATTTCTAAGTGGGCGATGTGCGTTGTTTGTTTGTAAAAGAATGCAGAGTAAACTCTCCGACAGTTATGTAATAATTTAAAGTATACATCATATTGTTCATAATGTACTTAGATGATTGTATTACAAACAATCTTTGTCGTTTTTTTTTTTTTCAAATTCAAATTCATTTATTTTTTGAACAAAGGGTGATTGATACAGATGTTTTACATAGATGTTGTTCCATACATTGTCCCGCCGAGAGGCATACAAAATATCAAACATATAGTATACGTACTAGTTAATATTGTAATAGTAAAATTAGTTTCTTGGCATAATTAGTAGGTAAGTCAACAAATAAAAATTTCACAATATGAAGGAAGTCTAAAAGTCAATTTCGTTGCCTGACTATTGCTACGAATGTGATAAAGAAGGAAGATAATGAGAATGATAATGATAAGTTAATTAAATTAATTCTTGTAAGGCTTCTCATGTGAAGAATACGTTAGATAGAACATAAATCAATTGCTGTCACATCGCGCTGTGCGCGAATGAGACCGAGTAGAGTGCGAGAAACAACGGCAGCAATGCAGCTCGGACCGATTTTAACAATTTTTAGGGTTCCGTATCTCAAACTCAACAGGTAAAAAAAGAAACACTTATAACATCATTCTCTTGTCTGTCTGTCCGCCTGTCACCACCGATTTTCTCAGGAACGGGTGGACCTAGCAAGATGAAATTTATACCAGATACTGAAGTCCCTATTAAGTGTATAAAAATCAACACTCGCACGACTCGCACTTGGCCGGTTTTTCAAGATTACCTAATGAAAGAAGGACTTTGGCTATGCCTGGATGTTTAAAAAAAATATTCGTCAAAGTTTGCTGGATGCCTGATAACGGCGGTATATCTGAGAAATGTTAGTAATAAAAATAAAAAAATAATTAAATAATAAATAAATAAAAGGCTCCTAATTATTATATTAATTAATTTTCGGAAAAAATGAAAACATAAAACGTAAACATTTTAAAAAGAATACCCTATCCCTAGAAGTTCTATGAAGATCTGTATGCAGTATGCACTTAGCGATGCACAATTTTTTGCAGTCTCGGGAATTAAAATCGATCCCGGGATTTTATTTGAGATAAAATTATTTAGAAAGGCATGTCCATATAATTTTTTCGTTCGAATAAATGTAAAGTTTAGCTAAATAAGCGCCCGAATATCCGATCACTGGTTATAAGTGCTTAAAGCAGTTTCCATTTAAAGCATCAATCTTAAAAAGATCTTTGTTTACCAAATACCATTCCTATTCTAGTATATAACAGCTACTATATTAGGCTTTCACCGTTACATCAACAAATAAATCTTCAAGCAAATACGAATGATGGCATTTACGATACGAAAGTCAATTCATACGAATTATCTTGTTGTTGAAAATCTATAAGGTCGTAAATCATTTAAAGATGGCGTCTATTTATGACCTTTTGCTACTGAAGTTCGGATGTATTGCTTCATATGGCTTCAAGGTGTAGGGTTCTGGGATTAGGAAATGGTAGATCTAGTAGTGAATTAAATAAGGTGGTTGACTTCTTAAAATGGTGAAGGAAAACATCATGAGGAAACTGGCATGTCCTAGAACCAACAATTCTAAGACATGTGACGTCGACTAACCCACACTGGGTCCGCGTGGTGATGGCTCACTCCCTTTTACAGAGAGGACGCCTGTATCCCAGCAGTGGGATCATCATAGATATGTTGACACGGAACTCCTTCTTCATTGGACCAGTTAAATGACACCAAAATATGGTACTTATTGTCTTGAATATACGTGAAATAGTTAAAGATGCCTTTGATTTGGCACCGACTTCCGAAACAGTTTCACATACAATTATTGTGATCTTTTCGAAGGTGGTTTTAACTTATGTTTCTTATTCATTTTAATTCACCATGATTTTTTATTAAAAACTAGCTAATAATTCAACACTTGATTTATATGATTATAATGTGATTAGACAGCGGTTCACGACCCGTAGCTTTGGTTGACGGAAAAGCAATAAAAACATGAAAATAAATGCATGAACCGGTCCCATATGCAACGTTCTTTTAAATTGAATTTGGAAGCATGAAGTGACCAGTGATGAAGGATTGCCAGTACTAAACAATGAAATGATGATGAAGAAGGTTCACTTCTCGCAAGAGTATAAGTTAGAAGCAAAAGGGTTGAAGATGAGAAAAACCGTGTTGCGCGTCTCTTGGCCAATATTTGTATTACTATAGCTATATATATGTATAAACGAACATATAAAAAAATGTAAAAAAATATCTAAGTACACGTACATACAATAAAAAGAACCAAAGAATCGTTTTGCAACCATTTGGCATAACACGACGTATGGGCACGCTTTAGATTTCAATCATCGATATGAAACATCTTTTTGTTGAGTGTTATCAACATACATGAGTTATTGTGAAGGTTAGAATATAGTATTGTACTTATTGATTCGTTTTGCGATTTAATCAATACTGAGTAGGGCGAGCTAGCTATTATGTATCTGTCTATCTGTCAATAGAAACCGTCTAGAAATAATTAAATTAATGCAACTGATGATTTTCTTTTGATATTCTGCGCTGCGATACTTATCTTTAAGATTTTTATTTTTTAGGGTTGCGTACTTAAAAAGGAGAGAACGGAACCCTTAAAGGATCGTTTTACTGTCCGTCAATCAAGATACTTTTGAGCAATGAGCAGTTCTATCAATTCTCTATACCCTTATCGATCCCTGAAATCAAAGTCTGTCACCGCTAGTTTTTTATCCTATTGGAAATAATATACCTCATTATTAGACAATGGCTAAGGCCAAATGAGATCATTCGTAAGACCATCCATCATCATACATTTCGATACATCAATCAATTTGTCTGTTCGCCTGTTCTATACGTTTATCCTTGAGCGGATCAAACGCCCACCAGTGTGGGGTATTGTTTATTTTTGTTATTAAAAATGTTATTAATATTATGTTGGTGATTTATTATTTGTTGTTTGACCTAAAAGCGTTGGTTTCACTTTTGGGCTTTCATTTTTTGAAGTCTAAGTTTAAGAATTAATCAGGATTAAGTAGAATACTTTTTTGTAAGTAGGGTAGAGATATCTTACTCAAATCTCGAGCAGCCCGACTGGGGAAGTACCTCTACCTTACAGAATACCACAGTAGTGTTGCCAAAATGCAAGACCGAGACGAGTCTAACCCCGTCTTTGGTCTCGGTTCTGCGTCAATACCCATAGTCGTGGTCTTAGTTTTAGTATTGTACATTCATTCTTGGTCTTGGTCTTGCTGTAATTAGATGGTCTTGATCTTGCGAAAATGATTGTTGCAAGACCGATTTTGGGCAACACTATACCACAGCCAAATAACGCTATTCCTCGGTAGTGTTGTGTTACTGTGTGGTGTAAGGTCGCCAGAGCTCCTGATGATGCGCTGTGTTGAGAGCGGGGGACCTGCATATCTTCTAAGCTGTTAGCACAGCGAATCCTCATTTTAAAGGGTCGACGTATAAAAAAGACAAGGATAACCAACCCATCAGGTGGACTAACGGCCTCGTCGGCAAAAATCTTAAAAATAATCTAACACTTTCAGTAAATATACAGTCAAAATCTGTTATAACGACATCGAGGGGACCACTCATATTTGGTTATAAAAACCGATAGTTGTAACAACCGGCGGTATTTTTGAGGGAACAGTCAGTGAGGACCTATGGTTTTGGTTATTATAACCGGTACCTAGGTATGTTGTTCTAAATGATGTCGTCGTAAACGGTTTTAACTGTAGTTCGTTCCGCCAGTTTCCAGAAAGGTTTTAAAGATTCCACTATTGCACAATTTAAGATGTTGAAACGTCAAGTTATTCAAACTTTGAAAGGCCATAAATATCTAACAAAAGGACAGACAGGCAATCTATTTAAAAAAGGGTTCCGAGAAAACTTGAAGCCTTCATATAGTTGTAACAAATTGGTAAAAATATATCAAAATATATCAACACTTGACGTTTCTTCGCTGTCTTTTGTGTTTTGTGGTTGAGTCATTGAGAGGTTATCGAGAACTATAGGGAATTTCTTTCTTAGGTTTCGAAAAAACGATTTTTCTGCACGAAATAGTATTCTATTTATTTTTACGTCGATGGTGTCAAACAGGCGTACGTTCCATCTGATGGTAAGCGTTTACCGTAGCCTACGAAAGGTTAGCAACACCGAGCATCATATGCGCGTTGCCGACCCTTTAAAATGAGAATTTGCTGCTTAGGGGACAAGCAGGTCCCTCGCTGTCAACACAAGGCATACTTAGGAGCTTTGGCGACCTTACTCATCACAGGAACACAACACTACCGAATAGTAGCGTTATTTGGCTGTGGTATTCTGTGAGTCTAGGGATATCCCACTATGCCCTACCTATCTTTGAGTTCTATATGAACACTAGACTTTTGCCCGCGACTCCGTCCGCGTGGACTACAATGAACTGACCAGTTTTTAAATGACCTCCGTAGTGTAGGTTGGCTAGTACTACCAAGAGGTCAAGCTGTATCTCTGGTTTTTTTCAGCGGAATCAGATGAAACGTGGCTTAGATTTTAAGTTGGACCATAAGCTATCGAACTGTGAAAACCGAATCAAAATCCGTTCAGTAGTTTTCGCATGATGCGCACATAAACAGACAAACAGATAAACAAACAGACAAACAGACAAAAATTAAAAAAAAAACTGTTCGTGTATAGTTATGTCCCAGTACCCTATCCCGACTGTTTTTTCTGGAATATCTTCAATATAGATAAAGTTTGCCAATCAATTAACATTATATTTCTTTCAAAATGTGGTACGCAACTGTCTTTCCTTCAGAGTATTGACAAGTTACGTTTCTTCTAACGAAAGCATTTTAAAGTGAAAGTTAAGTTTTCCATTTCTATAATAATGGCGGAATGTTTTCATTGTTTAGCGGGTAAGCAGCGGCCGTGGTTCCGGTTGTAGTTTAACTAGTTTATTTACGCTTTTCTTTCCTTTGCAAAGAAAAGTTTGCGCTGTATTGAGTGACTAACAGTGATTTGATATTCGGGCGCTTATTTACTTAAACTTTTGGTACTTTTATTCCAACGAAAAAATAGTATGGACATGGACATGCAAAGGCATATCCATATTATTTTTACGTTGGATTAAAAGTTTCGTTGGAATAAAGATTTAAATGTGACAGGGATTCATGATGGTGATAAATTATATATTTTGTGGATGAAGTAAAAAAAAAATTGTCCACGTCTATGATTCTTTTACGTAGAACTCAAACTGATAAAAATATAACAAAATTATGACTAAGACGGAACGTTTTTTAAAAGAATACATTGTCCCTAGAAGTTCTATGATTTGTATGTAGTTCGGTTAGGTTACCCACACTACCTTCTATTTTTTGCAATCTCGGGATTTCGAAACGATCCCGAGAACTTTTTTAAAATAAAGAATATGTAAATGTATTCAGAAAAGCATGTCCATATTATTGTTGGAAAATGACATGAAGTAACATTTAAGCAAAAGATTAAATTAAAAGATTTTTTAAATCACAGTTCCGTCATTCCCTGAGACTTAAAGGACACTGGCAGACGCCGATAGAACGCTGGGCCTCAGATTGTGTATATAAAATTAGTTGTTCAGATATGAAATTAGTTTGGTGTGATCGAGTATTACAAGAGTATTTATTTGTTTTTGTACGTAATTGTGTTAAAGAGAAATCTTCGTATTTGTGACAGTGAGGTTAAGTATGGTGTAAATGATCCAATGAAGTACAACCCGACTAATGAGTTCTCAATTCAAAGGTTTTAGTTGCTGTCGACATGATATTCTGTGGAGGTCCAATGAAGTACAGCCCGACTAATGAGTTCTCAATTCAAAGGGTTGCTGTCGACATGATATTGTGGAGGCTCTCGCCAGCCAGAATGCACCCGTTTTTGTTTTATTGTTTTTTTCAAAATGTCAACGGCATAATCATTTTATTTCTTATTTATTTCGATTTTTGATTCCAATTCTTAAATCTCTAAGATAAATTAGGCAAATAACAATTAAAATATAGTTTTATTTTTCGTTAAGCTTTTATTACTGTATATCCATATCGAGCTCAAAACTGCCAAAGTCCTTTATCTCTCAAGTCGGCAACACATTCGCATTTCCTTGTTATTCCTAGTATACATATGTAGCGTTTAAATGGTTCATTAGTTGGGCTTTTATCGCCCTATTCGCCAAACCCATAAAAAGAGATTACTTCACAACAAGTTCCTGGTTACGTCACAAGAATGTCTGACCCAGCCATGATCATTTAGACAGCTGTCAAAATTCCTCTTGATTTTAACCGCCCATCGATCGAAAGAATTTTAATTTTATCTTCAAAATTAAAATTAAAGTTCTTTTGATTCAGCATCCGTGAAAAACTACCGTATTTTTATTGTATGTAGAATTTTTTTTTGTATGTAGTAATTATATTAATAGTATTTTTCTTTACCTACTACCTACTTGATTGTCGAATCGTGATTTTTAAGAATGATGTTCCTACTATTGACTACTTTAACTTTGGCCTTCGCGCATAATTGCATCACTTTGCTTTTGTTAAAAAAAAGTGTTTTTGAATTGTGATTGTTTTATGAAGTGTACTTCGCGGTGATGGTTTATTCATGGTATTTTTTTCTGTGTAATAAAACAACATCGAATAAAGTAGTAGTGGTGAGATTTCATTGTACTTACAGACTTCCTTCTGCAATTTATTTTTGGGATTGAAGCGGATTGATTTGACAGTTGTTTATTTATGCCATTTCGCAAAAAAAGTAGTATTAAAACAGTTTTTTTAAACAAAGTTAACACATTCTTCTTGAGTTGCATACAAAGAATATCTATTTATGAGTAACGAGAGTAGAAGTAGTTTCTATTATCATATACGTATGAACAGTAGCTGTACCTACTTCTTCACGTCTAGTTAAATTTCATTTTTCTCAATTATTTTGGATTTTTGGAGCCAATAAGTGTTCACGTTAGTGAAAACATTAGTCAGTGACGTTTATGAAATCGTCTAAATTGTACGTGTAAAAGCAAAACAAATATGTATATATACTTTTTATAATATTTATGAATATTACATATATAACAAAACAATAATAATACAATTAGTTACGCTGAAAAATTCAATGGAATTCCGATGTTACCTCAAAATATAGCACAATGCATTCCGAGCCGTGTAATGTAGACATTATAGGTATAATAAGACACAGTAATTTAGCCATAATTATTATTATGTCTAAATTACTGTGATATCATACAATCGATCTAGATTATGGATTACACGGTGCCTGAGAATTAGTCAAGTATGGAAATATGTGGCTAATCGTGAAACAGCTGCTTCGAATAATTATTTAGGTAAAGAAAATTCTTCAGCATCTTATGATTCATTAAAACCTCTGTCATAATAATTATGCGATTTCTATTTATACGGTAAGTAGCAGAAAGCTAATTAAATTTTAAAGGCCATACAATTTCTGTCGTTAAAGTCTCCTTTAAAATTTAATGCCTTTTTCTGCAACTCAGCGTGAGTCCTATAAATTATTATCATACCTCGTTTCGTTGTGGAAGAAAGCTGCAAACAACTTTAGTCTGAGATCGAGAACCTTTTATCCAAAGTCTCCAATCGGGGTCGGGATATATCGGCAGAAATACATTGTAAGAATTATTCCTAAACAGAGAGAAATAAAAAAAATGACAGCCCCAAGTGAGCAGTTGCAATAATACAGTTATAAAAACCAAGCAGACTTTAAAATACATGATTTCAATTTGTCGTTTCATCAATTACGTATCAATTACTTAGTAAAAACCACTAACAAATGAGCCATCTTCAACCTTCAAACTTTTATGACCACCTGGTACCTATAATTTTTTTCTCACTAGACAGTAATCATTATTATTAAGTAATCATTTTTTGTCTGAACTCCTTCGTTTCCGCGTTGGCACTATACGTGATGAATAAAACCTTACTGGTACAATCAAACGCTTGACTAAATGTTTTTTTTCTAATTTTTACTGGCAACACTGAGGCATCAGATGACGTCATTAGTTATGTTATTAGTATACGGAAGCGTTTATGGTAATGGAGTTATTTAAGGAGCTCTTTTGGTAAAGAGGAGTCACGCCTATATTATTAGTCAGTAGATTTAGTTAAAAAACTAGTTAAGAGGGAGTCAGGCTCGCACAATCAGGGTTTCGTACTAAGACAACAAAAATGAGTCGTTTTACTAAAAATATTTTTTTCTCGGTCCCGGTTGTCATGGGAATATCGTTGACAGTCGTTACGGGTAGTCAGGAGCCCGAAAGTCCGACAACTGGTCTAACTTTCGAATACCGGTATTCTCCAATACCTAATTAGGTCGTGGAGGTCAGATGACAGTCGCTTCATGTATAATATTGGTATTCAGCCGCAACTAGTTAGACTGGAAGCCGACCCCAATCTAGTTTGGGAAAAGGCTAGGCGGATGATGATGACCCACAATGAAGATGAATGTAACAACACTCATATGTTGAAATCCATCAAGCCGTTTATGCTACAGAGCGTGCCAAAGACAGACATACATACATGGTTTGAGTAGTTTTGAGTACATCTGTAGTACTGATTCTTCTATCGTATCGATTCGGTGAACCGTTTCAAACATACGCGTAAACTCTAAATAGCCTTTGACCAGAAGTTTTTGATTCTTGTCACGATTTGAGGAAAACAGTGACCACTTATGTAGGTGATGGTAATAACGCAACGTTCTATGACGTCACACACCTTATTTATACGGAAGCGTTCAATATAATTGTGTTATAGAAGCTCTTGAAGAATCGTGCTTCTCAACACGATTTGGCAAATTAAGCTCTTCAAGAATTAATGACAAGTTATGATACCTACCTAAACAAAATTATTTAAAACAAAAACCGGATAAGAGCGAGTAGGACTCGCGCCCTGAGGGTTCCGTACAAAGGACACGGCGGACGCCCATAGAACGCTGGGCTTCAGATTGTGTATGTCGGTACAGATATGAAATTAGTTTGGTGTGATCGAGTATTTCAAGAGTATTTAAATTCATTTTTTATTTGTTTTTGTACGTAATTGGATTAAAGAGAAATTATCGTATTTGTGACAGTGAGGTTAAGTATGGTGTGAATGATTCAATGAAGTACAGCGCGACTAATGAGTTCTCAATTCAAAGGTTTTAGTTGCTGTCGACATGATATTCTGTGGAGGCACGCGCCAGCCAGCATGCACCCGTTTTTGTTTTATTGGTTTTTTCAAAATGTCAACGGCATAATCATTTTATTTCTTATTAATTTCAATTTTTGATTTCAATTCTTAATCTCTAAGATAAATTAGGCAAAGAACAATTAAAATATATTGTTATTTTTGTTTAAACTTTTATTACTGTACCATATCAAGCTCAAAACTGCCAATGTCCTTTAATTACCGTATGTATGTAGATAGCTATAGTAAATAAAATAAAACCCTAAATAAATTAACAACCCAACTGCATAATTATTATAGGTAGCTACTCTATGTTACTACCCAAATGAAGACAAATCTAATTTGTTTGCTAAGGTTCGTGGGAGCATCTCACCGTGACATTCTCCCTCGAACGTTCGCAAACAAATTGGTAGTTCTCGCGGTGATATCACGCAGCGTACAGAATTAGACAGCTCGAAAAGTTATCCTGTATTGAATAATTTTATTATCTATTAACGGGTGATTTTTTAAGAGGTATAGGATTTGATTTTCAAAAAAAACACAAAAAATTTGAAAAATTTGATAAAATCTTTATTGGAATCGATAGAACGATCAATATAATTTAATGTTTGAAGATGATTTCATGCAAATGCTGGCCGCGGCTCCGGTTTAGATGGCCCATTCGCAAGGCCCAATTTAAATATTTTTTTTTTTATTTTTTTAACAATTTAAATAATGTAAACTGGGTTCGTAATTTAGTCACAAGCTTCTGAATAGCTGCCTCAGTAGGCCGACCAAACTGCCCATAAATTGGAAGAAGTGCGCGATGCACTCTCTTAACCGAGCATGCATTTTGATAGTAAAATTCAATAATTTGCAAGCGTTGTTCGTTCGTAAGTCGATTCATGGTTAAATTATAGACCAAACTGAACAAGTTTGACAATGACACAAGACACGATTCACGCGTGATCTGTCAAAAACAGTGTTGCCAAAACGATACCAGCAAAAAAATCACCCGTTATATAAAAATAAGTCGGGTTTTCCTTCCTGACGCTCTCGGGCTTCGTGAGGTTTATAGCAAAGAAAATTCAGGAAAATTTCAACAGAAAAGCGGGAAAATCTGGTGGCGAAACGGAGTTCGCCGGGTTTGCTAGTTTGTTTTATAACCGACTTCAAAAAAAGTGTTTTGTAATGTTTTAAATAATATTTTTTAACAAAATATTAAGATATTTCATTGAACAGTTTCCTACACCTATGTGGCTGAATATCAGTACTTTGTAACCACCTATTCATCATGCCAAAGATGCAAGCCCTATAATTAAGCTCATTTACTTAATAATCATTTGATTACAACCAATCACACGCAAATTCTTTTGAAATAATCTCAACAATTTATCCATCCATTGTAAAATTACTTACATTACCTACACAAATTACCGACTTTAGCCGGTAAATACACAGAATACCCGGCACAAGTGATTAATTGCTAATGTTTAGTCATTTACGCGAGTAATTAGCCTGTCTCTCGAATTGATTGGTGGTACTACCGTTAAAGATGCCGTGCATTCCTCGTGGGTATTATGGATAATGCCAAACAGGTGCTTGTCAAACGTCAGGAGAGAATTTGATTAATGATGTTCGATAACCGAATTCGTGGGCCTTCGACGTTTATTGTCGGCCTGAGAAATTGAGGATAAAATGTTTTCCAGAATTTACATAATCGGGGAATTATGGAAATTTTTGTATTTGTGCGTGATATCAACCTTCATGCTATTTTCAAAGACCTATCCAATGACACCTCACGGGTGCGTGAAAATATTTTTATCATCTCTCAGCTACATAATTAGGTAGGTATATGAATTTTAATATGAAGTGCTCCCTCAATTCTTTTTCGTAGTTTAACTACACTCTTATAAGGCGGTTCACAGAAGACATCTGCAAAGTTTCACTCAAATTGGTTATGAACTGCAGATTTTACAACAGTGTGACAGACGGACATAACGTAACTATAAGGCTTCCTAGTTTTACTACGGAACCCTAAAAAAACACAGTCAAATTGTATACCTCCTCTTTTTTGGTCGGTTAAAAATACAATTAAGCTTACGTAACTAAATAATAGGTCACCTGAATACAATGTAGATTGCGGTCAAGTGTTTAAAATTACTTTCACATGTGCCAATATTATAAGTAAACATTGTTATCAGTACTAAGTCGGTTATCTATCGACGAAATAGAAAACCGTGGACCGTTTGATAAGATAAGAAAGTATTGGACAGTACCTCAGATCATAGAAACAAGGGAGATGTGCCAAGGCGCTATTGAGCTTGATGCTTTAGTTTGATCATATTGATCGTGACAAAAAAGGACACGCTAGCGACGAACCGAACACGTTTGATGATATAAATACAGTTTTTTAGTTTAGTGCTAGTGTTAGGTGACGATTAACAGTGTTAGATTGAGGGTGTGCGGAATTTTTAATGTGTGGGAGATCTTTTTATTCACAAGGAGAGCTTGTAATTGTGTCGAAAAATGTTCTAGAAGTGGCACCAGTTGTTCCCGTACTAATTTGGTATGATGGCATAGCTCCTTGTTTCTATGATCTGAGGACAGTACAGTGCACTGTCGCTTTTAATTTTACTGGACTGTGACGAATTAAAATTAAAATGAAAACGATAATAAAATGTATGGGATTTTTAGATCACGCGATGTTTTGCTTGCTTTTGTGTCTCATACACTTTTTTGTAATGCTGACGGTTCTTTTTTGATGATTGCAGATACCATTTAAGGGGGATTTTGATGGACTTATAAAAACCACTGGACTTATAAAATCTAGCCCTAAGAATTCATATGCACCATACGCAATGCAGCACTTTTAATTTTTATCAATTTAGATCAGACACTTTTGAGCTAGACTGATGTATAGGCAACCAGAAGAAAACTATTAGACGTCGTTCAAAGATACAATAATTTATTGTTAAAAAAATCCACCGGTTGGGGAGAGTTTTAATAAATACAAGCTCACCAAACCCTTGCAAGGCCAGCATCCTTACTTGGATTGACAGCTGTGCAGTGAACTGTTTTCAGTCATGCTATCCTAGTACCTACCTGTACACGCGGATAGAACTTGCAATGCCTTTTTGGAACGAAGTTCTTTAACGCGGCTTACGGTAGGAGCTGAAATCGTTTTGTAAGAAAAACAATGTATAGGAAGGATAACAATTAATTACTCATGAGACCGAGTTTATGTACAGTAATGAACAAGTTGCTATCCCAAAGTAAACGAAGCATAAGATATTGTTATCAATTCTCGCAATGATAATGAGATAAGATTTCGTTTTCAGTAAGAAATTATCGACTGAGACAAAAATCTCGTTAGTTTTTTATTTATTTTACGAATAAAACCCATAGTTTATATTTTTAAAGATTTTTATTTTTGATTGCAATTTGAAATGTCATGGGGAACATAAAACTTTTAATTCCCAAAAATTAGTTATTTTTACGGTCGGTGGGCTGGAACTAAAATAACGGATATTTTAATAAATCTTTCGGACGGATGGACATGATGAATAAAAGAGTTCCTTGTTTGACTATGGAACCCCAAAAAATCGCGTAGGTACGGTTAAAGCGAGTCAGGCCACAGGGCAAAACTATTACAGCGTCATAATCGCTTTATGTCCTTTTAAAGAATTAAATTCTCAACTTTCTACACATTTTAATACATACTTAAAAGGTTTATAGCACAAAAGTGCAAAAGGTTTTCAGAGCAATTGGTCACACAATGGTTGCCAAATCGTAGCAATTATCCTTAATAATAACAATATTAAGTTTATTTGCAATGAAACAGCTGTTAATTGGGCTGACCGATGGAGACTTAATTGGCGTTTTTTTTGCAACGGTTGTGCAATTATCGCTGTCAAAATTTAATTGTTTTATAATGTTTCTATTATACAACTTGTGATAAAATGTGTAGTTTTATTTATGGAGATTGATTGGACTCTTATTCGGAGCAACTGGATAAAAAAACATTTTGGACTAATACGGGGGTCAATTTGGTACCAATAACAAAAAGTTTAAACTTGTTAAATTATATTTTTAGAATTATTCTTACAGTTAGTTCTTTATAATAACACCCCATAAGTAAGGGGTTTAAGTTTAGTCATGCGCCAAAAATGACCGTTCTGTTTCTGTTTTCCTACTGTTTCAAAATGTAATAGTTGCGGGGAAAAAAACTATTCAAAACGACTACGTTTTGTTTCTTTAGTACGGAACCCTAATTGTACGAGTCTAACCCGCTCTTGACCGTGTTTTTATATTTGAATTTCCTGTTCGAGTCCCAATAAATACTTTTTCTTTCTTGTTTGATCCACCCCGACCACAATCCCCGAAAACATATCAAAAACACAGTAAAATATCAATTGAAATCTAAAAACCGTAACCGTTAAATCAAAAACCGTCTAGCCACAAAATAGGCACACTACCGATACTTTAATTAAATTCTCACTCGGTTTATTTTTAACTAAACTGGGTCAAGTTTTACGTGACTGAGTGGTTCAACTTACTGATGATCGAACAGTTTAGATCGACAATGAAAAGGAGGTACCATTTTTGATGACAGAAAGAAAGAAAATAAAGAAAAATATAGCAGTGAAGGTGATTTTAAACGGGCACAGCGGGGTATCTCGTTCAAATTTGGGGCAACTCAACTGGAGAAATATCTCCACCTTACAGAATACCACAGCCAAATAACGCTATTCTTCGGTAGTGTTGTGTTCCTGTGGTGAGTAAGGTCGCCAGAGCGCCTGAGGATTGGCGTTGAAAAAAGCAGGAAAAATTCCCGTTTTTTTCCAATTCTGTCATTTTATTCGAAAGTTTCATACATATTTCATATTTTTTCGGAAAAAAAACGAAAAATACGAAAGAAACTGCGGTTCTTCTCCAAGTTTTATTTACCACATTTTAGGGTTGGTGAAGGGGGGTGCGGGTGCGGGGTGAGGGGGGGAGGGGCGGGGGCAGGGGGGCGGGAAAGATTCGTCCTGTAAATTTTTCGGAATTTTTCCGAAAAGAATTTTCAACGCTACTGAGGATGCAGTGTGTTGATAACGGGGGACCGGCACAGCGAACCCTCATTATTTTAAAGGGTCGGCAACGTTACGCGCATGTATTACTCAGTTTTGCAAGCGTTCCATAGGCTACGGTGACCGCTTGCCTTCAGGCGGGCCGTACGCCTGTTTACCATCGTCACGGTCATATAAAAAAAATCTTAATAATATTTTTAGCCTATATTCTTCTCCAGGTTTTAGGCTACCTCTTTGTCAAATTTCATCCAAATCCGTCCAGCCGTTTTAGCGTGAAGGAGTAACAAATATACACAAACTTTCGCATTTATAATATTACTATTTTCGGGATAAAATCTTGTTTGCTATTTCAGACTATAATCTATCTCTGTGCCAAATTTCATCTAGATCCGTTTAGCCGTTCTGGCGCGATTGAGCAACAAACATCCAAACTTTCGCATTTTTTATGTTAGTAGTGTGATGTGTGTGATGAAAATTGTGCAATAAACTAAAACCTGCACTCTTACATAGAAACAGGTAATTCCTATCCTCGCTTACCCCGACATTTCAACCTGACATAGGTAGCAACAATCTAGACATGAAAAATCTTCAGGACTATTGATCTATTCCCCTCGTTGCCATGACAAACCGGGAATTCATGAAAACAGGTCGTATCAGGAGCAAGCATTCCCGAGGAACTCAATTTATAGGTTTATTTTTTGTTTTTTGTAGATTTATTTTTTGTTTTGTTGTGAACAAAAACAAGTTTATTGGCAAATAAAATAATTATTTATGATCATTTATTATTCCCTGCAGAGTACCTACCTAAAAGTCTTAGATAGAAATCGTAGAAGAATCAAGAAAGTCATAGAGAAAGTGTTATGGGTTTTTCAACAAGAAAATTGTCAGTAGCAGCCAGCTTAGCATGACCAATTCTACCTCTATTCTACAAGAGGATAGACAAAGTTCATTCTATCCAAATCGTTATCTCTTCTGCCCTAGCAGCGCAGCGACCCGTGCTTAGTTTATTGGTATTTTGTCTAGAAACATTTCTTCTCTACATTGTGTGCATAACGGTAGAAATCTTTCTACAATCTGTCACTTTGTCTATTCTTCTGTAGACAAAACCAGTTTCTATCGTGGTCATGCTAAGCGTGCAGGTATTCAGTAAGGTAAACGATGCAGTCTAAAGACATTCTAAATAACTGATCCATTGGCTCTTTCACCTACTAGAGATTGACTTTTAGCATGAACTATACGGAAGTAATGTCAAAAATCGATTTCTAGTAGGGAAAGAACCATATTGAGGATGGCCATAACAGCACCTACAACGGCCTGTCCAATAAAAACAGCAATGTTTTTTTAGCAGCAGAATAAAGTCCTTTCACAAGAACTTTTTCTACTAGCACTACCATCAAGTACAAGTGTCAATTTGATATTGCGTATGTTCAGTCACGAAATGTATCAAACGCGTTTCATGAAATAAGACATAAATGTCAAGTACTTAAATTGGGACGCAAGTTGTGGCCGATACGTTATCAGCGCTCGTAAACTTACAAATGACCTAATTGGAATCAGACGTTATATGATTTCCATTGCGAGGAAAGGCATAAAATCAGAGCATGTCGTGATAAAAAGTTTGGTTAACAATAGCTCTAAAGTTAGAAATTTCAAAAGGGGTGCACAGTTTCAAATAGTAGGCCTTAAGGAAAAGAATAGGCAAGAAACTCCTAATGTCAATGAAACTTAACCTATGTAATAACAAAAACAAATAGGTAAGTACGTAGACGTAAAACCAATGACTTAGCTAACAAATCAAAAGATCAAGAAACAAACAATATTGACAAAAATCTCATATTACTACTACCACTTGCAATGACACAAATCTCGAACACAGTCCACACATTTACGATAGTATAAACCTTAATAACCAAGCATTACAGGCCAATATTGCATGAATCACAACTACAGTTAAAAAAAAACACTAGAGAATCAAGTGAAGGATTCAAAGCGTAACCTTTAAACTAAGTACCCATCTAATAATATAAAAGTATTTCCGTACAACGACGCACCTACCACGGTATCAAAAATCGATAGTAAGTGCATCAGCTTTAAGCTAAATACAAAGCCTTGTAATAATATTAAACAAAGCCTTCAAACAAACGTAACAATTAATACTATAGAAAGTAAAGGATATAGGCAAATATCAGCACATACAAGGCAAAACTAAATCACAATAGGCTAATGAGGTAATAGGTCAAAATTGAAAGAAGCCTATGTCCAGCAGTGGACTACAATAGGCTAGGTTGATGTCGATGTTGATGAGGATGATGGTTGCTTAAAGTTCATCACACCAACAACAGGGCTGGTTGATGCAAGCTGATCCTTTAAGGAAACAATGACTGACAGAAGCTTGTATAGCCGTTCAAAGTAGGAAATGCTGTGAGAGCAACTATGTATAATGTGCTAAATTGCCTTTTAGATTGAGTTAATAGCTCGTGGCATGATATCCCGAAGGGATTATGAACTCGTGGTTCTCTGATAATAGTTTACAGTCCTGTGTTTTTGAGGACTAGCCCATTGCAATTTACCGCTTGACATAAGCCTTTAAGACAGGTATTAGTAGTAGCCATAAAGACTAGCGTGAAGTCATCGTCAGCGTAGCAAGCATGGAAATGGTATATTCACCATTGTTAGTCACTATAGACAGTATTTGTATTGTCTAGGTAGTATAGAAAATTGTAGCAGCGCTGCAGCGCCATGTAAGCGTATTTGGTTCTACACCATTGGAAGCGCAAACATTTGAACGCTTTCGTATCGCCATCAAGAATATTAGTATTGGTATTGATTATGGGAGTTTTAACTAAATAAACACGTTACGATGTCTTTACGTGAGACCAAGCCTTACTACTGGTACTGGCACCTAAAAAGCCAATGCTCTTTAAAAAAATAGGTATTTTGCATTTTAATGATAATTCTTTCCAGCTTAAAGATAATAATGGAATGTCCGAAGTCTGAGTCACCTGATTCGCAATCAATGCAAAATTCCTTTTAGGAACTAGAGAATTCTAGAACCTTTCTAGTATCTATCGCTGATCGATCGCTTTTAGTATCTAATCAATTTCTTAGAAACCTTTCAGTGCGTTGTTTAGTTCTAGATTAGGATTTACGATAGGCCCAACGTATTGAGTTTTATCAATATTTTAGTGCCAGGATATAGGTACATTTAATATGACCTTGAACATACGTATAAAATACTGGTCTGTATTAAATTGTTCCAATGCAAGTCATAAATGTCATATGTCACACAATGAAGGGGCATGTTTTGCTATATCGGTTGCTATGTCTGAAACCGATCACTGTTCTTACCAATCGGTCGTCGTAGCCCTTAGTAGCACCTATACTGGGGCCCAAGTCTGCTAATGCAATTGGCATAATCGTGTCAGAATGGTCTCTCAATGACATCGATTTGACCAATGACGAAACAGATAGTCTTACTCTAAGCCAATGAGCGCTTAGGTTTTGACCGTTATGGTGTCGTTATGATACCATTCATACACAATTGCAATAGCAGAATTCGGGCCCAGGTCGTTTGAATAGCTTTGATTCAATTCTAGCTGAACACATTTCAATATTCCTATTTGATGTTGGAAAAGATACGAGAATATCATAATTTGACTGATAATGATAGTGACTTATGTGGAGCCCATGGCTAAGTGACAGCTGTGCTTGCCGCGGTCAGTCCTTGGAAGGGTGGCCCTTCTTGACACTTTGAGACCCCTCTGTGCCTTGGAGAGCACGTTAATACGGAATATTTTTGACAGTCGTTACGGGTAGTCAGGAGCCCCAAAGCCTCACAACTGGTCTAACATTCGAATACCCAATAATTGGGTTGTGGAGGTCAGATGGCAGTCGCTCCATGTAAAATATTGATATTCAGCCGCAACCAGTTAGACTGGAAGCCGACCCCAATGTAGTTTGGGAAAATACTAAGAGGATGATGAATGCTAGTAAATTATAAGAAAGACACATTACTAAGATTTAGCATTCATAAAAATATTAGATTGGGCAAAAAACCTGACAAATACTGAGGAAAATCCCTTTACAATACTCATCACAAAATCTATGCAAAATAATCCCAAAAATTCCTCGTAATTCCAATATTGTAACCTCAATGACGCCACTTCATCGAGATCTCAGTCATCTTGACCTCAAAGTTTCTAGGTAGATTCGTGACTGAAAAATGTTAGTCATTCTGGTATTATTGTTTTTAAATACGGATATTGTATTAGCATAAAAAGATGAGGTGTTTACGAGCCTAACTCCACGAGTAGATGTGGGATGCGTGAGATCGTGCGCCGCATATGAGGTATATAAGGTAATAAAAATCCAAGTATTCTTATACTTCATACAACATACAGCTCTAATGGTGATATGATTAATAGACATCGTAATTTATATGGAGATGAAGAAGAATTATCAGAAGAAGAAAATAGTGGTTCCGGAACATCAGGTCGTACAGATATTGTTAATAGGCTAGATATCGCAAAAGTCTGGGAGAAGTAGTAAGCGATGATCAAACTACTTTTTGAAGATGAATCTTTTCAAGAAAAATAATTACCACACTAATATTAATAATTGCGAAAGTTTGTGTGTGTGTTTGTTACTGCTTCATGCTGAAACATCTGGACGATGAAATTCGACAAAGAGAAAGCCTGGGACCTGGAGAAGCATTTACGGGCTACTTTATACCCATTTTCACGCAGACGAAGTTGCAGGCAACCGGTAGTAAATGATAAAAACGGTTGTCAGTTTAAAGAACAGGCTTAGATGGTGTAATTAGATGTAGATTTGAGGATTTGGCTTATCAAGGATCAAAAGGAAAAGTGGTTAGCAACCACTTTTCCTTTTGATCCTCCTAGCACAGATATATTATTTACTTAAAAGGGATAAGTAAGATTTACTGTAAAAGTTGTACAAGTTTCTGCAATAAACCTTTTTTCGGCAATGAACATTTGGGCGTTTTTTTTTTTTGCCAAGAAGGAGAAGCATATAATCTGTGATTGGCTTCAGTTCCAAAATCCTTCTATTACTCTGGTGGACTGGTCACCGATGATACATTATCACAATCAATAACGAAATAGCTTACATTTTTTGAAAAATCATTGAAAATTACAAAACGAAGATGCTACAATAACCCGAAACAGAAATCCCGTTAGATCTTCTACTAAACAGCAACTCCGCAAAAATATTTAAATTACAAATAACCCGTAAAGTTCATTTGGAAGTACCGTTTATGTAAAACAATGAAAATTACTACGTATATCATTAATACATGAATATGCATGGCTCTGCCTTGACCGATTTGACCGACTTCCTCATTCTAGCAATTGTTTTGAGCGAGCATTTTAAGATGTTCACGCTCTTTTAAAGTTGCTAGTTCATCAGAAGCTTAAGTGGTTTTGCTAAGTGCTTTATGTAATTGCTTTTTCATCACGGTTATAATTTATGGATTCAAGGTACCATAGAAACTGATTGCATGTTCATTAGCAAGTTCAAGAACATTCCTACCATTAACATTATAGTGGATGTTTGATTAATCTTAAAAAAATCGTGTTGGACTAAAAGTATAAAGGCTTTCTTTAAAATCAGAAGAAAGGTTTAAAACTTTTTAAATACCAATGAGAATGGTTCAATTCTGTATTATATTTTTAAGTTAATCTTAGATTGAACTCTGATGAAGAAAACCATGGACATAACAATGTAAGAAGACCTGGAATTAAAGGACACACCATAGGCAAGCAGGTTGATTAATGTCATTTCTATCATTAAGGCTCGTATAACAGAATGACGCTCGAGCACAGATCTCTGCTTGAGCATACATTTAAAGCCATTTGATTGGTTGACATCTATGCTCAAGTAGAGATCTGTGCTCGAGTATCGTTCTGTAATACGAGTCTTAGTCTCGGTTAACTTTTTTTTTTTTTTTTTTTAAACGTTGCCTCACACTAGGATTTCTCCTGTGTCGTAGGTGCGTTTACAAACACAAATTTCACATACACAAACAGCCAGACCTATGTGCAATGCGGGAATCGAACCCGCGACACGTCGCGCAGCAGCCAATCTCTCAGCCACTGCGACAACCGTGCGGTCGAATTACACTAATTAATTCTTGCTAAAACACCAGAATTTGCTTATCCTTCCTATCCTACTAATATTATAAACGCGAAAGTTTGTGAGGATGTATGGATGGATGAATGGATGGATATAAGTATGGATTTGAGTTTGTTACTCTTTTACGCAAAAACTATCGAACCGATTTTGATGAAACTTTACAGTAATACAGGATAAAATGTAACCTATGTGTTATTTTAACGTATAGGCGTTAAAATAACACATAGGTTACTTTTTATCCCAAAAACGCGGGCGAAGCTGTGGGCGGAAGCTAGTAATGACTTAAGGGGTGATAAGAAAACGAACCGTTATTGAATACGGAACCCGGAAAACAGTAGTAGTCGTATTTAACAAAACCTTTGTAATTCTCGCCAGACTTAGCGATTAGACGCGGTGTTTCTACTAAGTAGGTCAAACAGGCGAAATGACTCATTTATTACATATTCAAACATAATGTGTGAAGTTTTTGGTTTAGGTTAACAAAACAATGTCTAACTGTTACGATCTCCGCACATCATTAGGCTAATTGGCTTAACCATTATGCTATGACATGGTTCTTAGTTACGCTTTGATTAAAGATAAACA
The DNA here is from genome assembly GCA_948465475.1 of Thalpophila matura. NCBI lineage: Eukaryota > Metazoa > Arthropoda > Insecta > Lepidoptera > Noctuidae > Thalpophila > Thalpophila matura. The sequence goes on along the minus strand of OX419199.1, from coordinate 2,329,368 downwards.
TAAGAAAGAAAGAAAATAAATTATACATAAGTTCACGACTGTATTCCCCGAAGGATTAGACAGTGTAATAGTACTTACACCAATATTTCGCCATGTTATGTTTCAGTACCATGTAAAAGGGGGCGAGTCTATTGCCATCAACCGATCACAAATCTAGACTCCGGGCTTATTGGGAATTTGCTCATGAGAAACCCAATAACACTCTGCCCGACTCAGTGATCGAAGTCAGGATATCAGCAGCCACGGCCAGCGACCATTACCTAGACCAACGAGGTAGTGGTTTTAAGATTATTTTTTGAAGTCATAAAATTTAAAGTTATTGCACTAAATCAAAGAACCATGGACACATTTGTATGGACCTTGGGCTAACCTACCAACAGATATGAAAACTATTTCAAATTAAAGGTTATTGTTTGTAAACCCAGTAATGCCTAGCGTGTCCAAATGGACACGTATTTAGTGGTAAAATTAAATATTTGGTAAGCTAACCTAGCTTTCTTTTTTGGCAAAGTAATTCTTATAGCGTATTCACTAAAGCCTATAGTTTCTGTAAACTTTATTATGCTGCTGATATTTGCCATTATTTTGGAAATATTTGCATTGTATGTTCAATAAACTTGCGAACAGGTGAAAAAATGGATCCCAGATGAGAGTAGGTAATATTATGTCTATGTCTTGTTATTTACCTATGTTATTTTTATGATATATGATATTTTTATAAATACCCTTGGATGACGTAACGGGAAAACAAAGCTATGTTATGCTATGAGCTATATGCTATAATGCTATATAATATAGCGTAGTCTGAAGACAGCTTTACAGTACCTCAACAAACATCGGACGGTTGTCAAAAGTCCAGGAAAACCTAGTACTGCGACATCTGCACTAACAGGTTCATCGAGATATGAAAGGACTGATCACTACGTCCAAAAAAAAAGGGCAATATGTGGGGCCATCGTGTAAAAACAAATTTTCAGCAGGTAGAATTGAATTCATAAAATGCAATGTGGGCTTATGTGTTTCTTGCTTTTATCATATAAAATCACACTTTTACAATTTACCTACAAATACTTTTTTGCTACTGATAATGCTTAGCGTGTCCACATGGACACATAGTTTTTTTCTATTTTGCAATATATTTATTCAAACCAAAATTGTATATTTCATTTACGTACCCTATAATGAACCCTAATTTATAAAAAAAACATTAAAAACTAAAAAAATACAAATTCGGGCATTACTGGGTTAATTTTATATTATGGGAGCAAAGTTGAATTCAGGTGCAAAACTAGAATTTTGGTGTATTTTCAAGAAATATTTATGCATAATTACAGATAACCGACCGGCTATCGTCAAATTCGTCATTTTTATTTTGGTAATGCCTTAAAAAGTCTAACTAAAATCAGTCCTATTACATGTTTCATTCAACTGCGTAATTACATCAACAGGTCATTGTCAATTCAATTTATCACGATTAATTTATAATAATTATTTGCTTTCTACAAAATTTTTGATTACCTATAGAGGACAAAGGAGGTCAAACTATTAAAGCATTATTTTATGTTGAATCGATTAAATCACATAAAACTGGTTTCGAATGGACTTTATTGAAACAAAAGATAATTAAAGTGATATTATTCATTTAAGGTTATTATTAATCATCAGATTATGATATAGTAATGTAGACGAGGAGTGAAAGAGAAAGACAAAGCAAGCTGTGGTAGTAACAATCGTGAGTGAAAGGGAGATGGAAGGAAGATGAATGGTGAAAAAAAAAAACCGGACAAGTGCAAGTATGCCTCGCGCCCTAAGGGTTCCGAAATATGATCATAGATGGCGCTACTGCATACTTCCAATGGCGTCATCTATGAGCAGATGGCTCCACTTATGGTCCGGTGATTGAGGGCGGACAACAAAGTGATCCTATAAGGGTTCCGTTTTTCCTTTTGAGGTACGGAACCCTAAAAATTTAGAATTATGGGTACCTAATAGAAATTAACACAGGTTTTGATTTCAAGCTTTAAGGGCCATACCATACCGTGACCTCATAATGATGTCGCCGGCAGCTTAAATTTGGCTACCTCTAGCAACCGAAGGTCGCCAAACAGTACGTCCAAAATAGCTCGGCTTAAACCAATTCCCAAAATAAGTTTTATTTTGAAAAACATTTTTCAAAACAATTTTTTATAGTGACCACTCCCCAACTCTATCATGAGACCCTGGACATCATATAGGTCTGTAGTACTTGTCAAGCCAAACACGACAGTCATGTTAAGAAGTTGAGAAGTTCCTATAGAGCTCCATCATGAGACCATCTCCATGGTACCATATTATTGCATTGTCATCGAAGTGCGTTCCGAATTTCAGCTCAATTGATTGAGAGGAACAGGGCCCCAATTCTGCTATTACAATTGTATAAGAATGGTGTCATAATGTCACCATAATTGTCCAAACCTAAGCAGTGATTGGCTTGGAGTAAGACTATCTCTTTCGTCATTGGTCAAAACGATGTCATTGAGAGACCATTCTGACACGATTATTACAGTTGCATTAGCAGACTTGGGGCCCTGGTCTAAAATTCAGCTGTAAGATTTAGCCCGGTACACACACGGCAAGTTAAATAAAAGCTTGTAAAAACCCAAAGATGGAGGCAGGGTAGTTGACATATCGACACCTTTGGGTTCAAAGGGCGTAAAGGCCATTTTGACCAAAATGAGATTTGAGCCATATAATCGATACCATTAGGTCCAAATTTCATTTTTGCCAATATGGTCTTTACGCCCTTTGAACCCAAAGGTATCGATATTTTATTTAAAACAACAACAGTAATTAGACCTGACTCAGCAGCTTATCACAGCTGGGGCCGTAAGTCAAAGCTTATCTTTGCACTGAGCATTGTTCAGCATTCATTGTTATCTAACAGGACATGACCAGCAAATAATAATACTATTATCAAAGCGCCTTATATCTGTGTTATTATGAATGTTGTGTTGTGTCAGTTCAATTAAGGAAAACGGTATTTTTATATCCATCTATGTATATGCAAAAATAATAATATAATAATTTTAGACATACTTAATTATTTTAATGTTCTGTAATCTTCCGTCTGTTTTTGCAAATCTAACGAAACTTCTTTACAAATCTAATAAAGCTCCTCTATTTTAAATCTTCTGGAGCTCTTTAATTGCGAATCTTACGAAGGTTTTCCTTTGCAAATCTTACGCAGCAGCTATTTCTTTGCGAGTTATTCGGAGCTCTTCCTTTGTTAAACTTAAGGAGCTGTTCCATTGTGAATCTTAGAGAGCCCTTTCTTTACGAATCTTCGTGAGCTCTATCTTTGCAAATTACACGAAGCTCTTTCTTTGCAAATCATACGGAGCTCTTTCTTTGCAAATCATACGGAGCTCTTACTTTGCAAATCATACGGAGTTCTTTCATTGTTAATTTTACAGCGCTCTTTTATAAAACTGTTACTGCGCTCTTTTGGCAATCATTTCAAGGATAGACACGAAAGTCATGTGTATGTAGATCAGATATGAAAATTGGTCTATCTTTAGTTATCTGATAAATACGTATCTTATTGACAAGGTTTGCGTATTTACCTATTTATACAAGGTCTTCATTATTTGCCAACAGTTTATCGGAGGTTTTGACTTTTTTAGCTCGCCTTTTAAGAAGGTCATTAGGGCTTCATTTAAGAAGCAATGTCAATGTAATATTTGTTTTAATGCAAGGCACAATATGTATGTATCTTATTTACGAAGAAGGAGCAACAAGGAAGGCATTGAACTTTACAGTGTATGTTGTTGATTTCAAAACTCTATATCCAGATTTCTTCATGAATTACGATGTCTATCAAATACACAGTACCTACCACACTATCCCGGTTTCTAAAAGCCTAGTTAAGCAACTGATTAGTAATTCTGTTGTAAAATTTCATGGCAGCTGTTATTATTGGTTTAGGTACTGAAATAACATTGGCCACTTGACAACGGATTAAATTGAACAAGCTTCCAGAAACTGGGAATCATTAAATCTCCCGTCAACTTAAATGACTTGCTCACACACAGTCGTGACATTAGATTTGACCGAAGATTTGATCACACTTCCAGAAACAAGAAGGTTAAGTTTGCACGTTGGCAGCCATCACTGTGTGTGACGTCAGAACCTCCTCGACCAATAGCAAGGTGCACAGCATGCAGGTGAATTCGAAATTTAAAAATTAAATGTAAATGTGACAACGGACGTCACTTTATGTAATCGTCAAGGTTAGAGTTCGATATTTCAAGTTTGAAACAGGAATTACTTTTATACTGGCCAGTCATACAATCTTTAATTCTAAAATGTTTATGTCTGTGTGTTTCGTATTTTTCTTATTTTTATTTAATTCTTAGTATTAATTTATTCATATCGTAGGGACTTTTAGCAACATAATGCAGTTTTTTCCTTGAAATAATTGCTTGTAATATTTTATGGGTGATTTCACCACGTTCTACTTTTCTTTGTTCCATATTGTTTTTGTTTGGTTCAACAAGATGTTTCCTTCTTGTCTCACTTCCTACAGGCATGAATAATGTCGCAAAGAGCTGTTTAAGCTTCCTGTAGCTTCCAAGAAAGTAAATTTTATTTTATTTTGATCTTTTTATCGAGGAAGTTCTCTCTTAGACTCGAATATATTTTTTTGTTTATGATTCTTTAGGCTTAACAGATTATGATAATTTTACCCTTTAGCTACACAATTATTGTTAATGAATGAAACTGTAGGTCCAAGCACTAATTATAAAGAACTAAAATTGTTAAAAAGATTGCAAAAAATACTTGCAACAGTATTCAATTATTTAAAAGTGGAATATGAAAGGCCTATGTTTAAAAGTCAAACGACTGACATATTGGTATCAAGGCGAGCAAAGACGCGAAACTAACTAGTTTTGTGACCGTCAACCTTCACATGCTCGTTTATTTTTCGTATTTTATTCAAATTTCGAATGTTGTTGTCAAGTTCGAATGTGTAATACTAATTTATGATTTGTTTATTAAACTAATTAATAGAATTCTGTTGTCATTTGTTTCCTATTTGCGGTTTGCTGTTTCTATTATTTTGAATCAGGAAATTGTAGAGTTTTGACAAAGATTTGAAAACTCTTAAAGATATTTTCTTTATTGATTTAAAAGATTGAAGTCTGTTAAAAATCGATCTGTTAAAGATCGGTGGTCAGTACTTTAGACTCTCTTGCTGTGAGAGAGTGAAAGAGAAGAAGAAAAAGGAACGAGAAAGAGGAACCTTCTCACAATGCGTGCCGTGTTTAGGAGTAGGTACTCCTTTCTGCACCCAGATCTTTTATTCTTATAGTTATTAACTACTTCAAGTGAGCAATTCTTGTGTAATATAATTGGTTTCTCGGAAACGGCTGTAGAGATTTTAAATAATGTTTTTATTTTTATCTCTAGATAGGTGGCATACCTGAATAAATCCCTAGCGAAGCTTGGTCGTCCAGGTACCTACTGTTTATTACAAAATCATGAAAAATCATTACAAATACAAAAAAAAACATCTTTGACATAAACTGTGTTTTTAATGGACAAAGTTTAATATTCAAATTAAACTTAAATAAATAATTCCCGTCAAAATAGCTTAATGAACTCCCAAAAATTTGTGACAAAGAGTAGTACCAAACCGGTTCGAAAAAATCCATAAAATATGTCAGCTGCATTGTCCGTGCAATTTATAATAACCTCGCCCAACGCAACGTGACAAGACTAGTGTCACAGGTTTTGTCAGATCACGTATCACGTGTAAAATAGTTCGAGTTGTGACAAAATTCACGACACATGTCTTGTGTGAGTTAGACGTTGCCACATTTTGTTTTGATGGCTGAGTCAGCAATGGAAAATAATGTATTATAATATATTAAGTATTATGATAATGTATTATAGCAATGGAAGATAAATGTCACAATTGTACCAACTAAATAGGTACATACTTAGCTTTGTAAATTAACAAAATCAGTCTCAATACATACTCAATAACTGCCTGGATAAGATTGGCGTAAAATAGGGAATAAAAGCACAAAATAGGGAAGAATGGCACAAAATGGGAATAATGGTACAAAATATGAAGGAATGGTACAAAATAGGGAAGAATGGTACAAAATAGGGAATAATGGTACAAAATAGGGAAGAATAGCACAAAATATGGAAATTGCATAAAAAGGAGGAGGCTTATGCGGTGGATTATTAAGATAAGGAGTGATAATAATGATGAAAAAATCGCAATGCTTTTATTCTGTTCCTAGACTTAGATTTTTACCAAAGTTGAAAAACTGGTTGTTGATTGCAAAACTAGTTGCAATGGAAAAGTTGTTTCTAGGAATTAAAAGTTTAGTTTAAGACTTCATCGTTAGTTCAGCGGTTGCAAGCGTGACTGTTGAGGGTCCTGGGTTCGATTCTCGAGTAAGAGCAGTGTTGTTGGATTTTTATTCATTAGGAAATTCTCAGTAACCGCTTGAATTAACCCGGTTAATAGCAATGGGCCCGACATAGGACTGATATGATATGATATCAGCCCTATTTATAAACTGTCCTACTGCTGGGCACGGGCCTCCTCTCAGAATGAAAGGGGGTAGGCCATAGTCAATAACGCTGGCCAAGTGCGGGTTGGCAGACTTCACACACCTTCAAGAACTTTATAGAAACCTCTCAGGCATGCAGGTTTTCTTATGATATTTTTCCTTCACCGATAAGCAAGTGAAAGTTAATTTCTAATACGCACATGACTTCGGAAAGTCAGCGGTGCATGCCTCGGGATCGAACTCGAACCTTCGCCGTGGAAGGCGCATGGTTATACCACTAGGCTATCACTGCACTCATGGGACTATTAAGTTTAAAAGCTGGTGAAATGTGGCTGTACTTAAATACAGCACTGCCTACTCCTTCGAAGATTACAGTCGATAACTTAATAAAATTTAAGACCTTTAAGACTAAGGTACCTGTAAGATTACCTTTCTTTCTTAGACGGTTTTTGTTAAGAAGAGTCCTGCAATAGTCAGAAGAAAAGAGAAAACAGGATAAACAACAACATTTTGAAAAAAACGAAAATGTTATAGGTAGGTACATACAATACATAATAATTATTTGAATATAAAATGCCCTACCCTATGTCACTCTCATTATATCACCTCATACCTATTATGTTGAAAGCCATCAAACCATATAAGCTACAGAGCTACAAAGCGTGTCAAAGAAAAAGACATACCTACCTACCTATACCTACCTACAAAATATACATTCGAAAGACTAGGTAGGTAGGTGTCTACCCTCCTGTGGCAGTCTGGTAATAATATTACACGTTTGTGATGTGACTTTTGATGCAATAATACCTAAGGATATAATTAAGTCTATAAATAAGGATCAAGATCTTCTCCGTGGTTATATATTTGGGTTCAAAGGAACATTCAATAATTTTAATCATTATATTTTGTTTATCCGGTAAAAGGAATAGTCCTTTTACCGGATAAACAAAATATAATGATTAAAATTATTGAATTGAAACAAGGCAAGGTGACAGTAGCGAAGGGTGAGTAAAAGGAATGGGTAAAAGGAATAGTCCTTTTACCGAATAAACAAAATATAATGATTAAAATTATTGAATGTTCCTTTGAAGACAAGGCAAGGTGACAGTAGCGAAGGGTGAGGGGAAAATGGTACAATAAATAGAAATAAAATTATATATAATTTTGTTTTACACATGTCATAAGTGCCTATTTGATAATATACTGTACCTATTTACTTACATATTTTGAATAGGCGAAATGACACATTTAAGGTAAAACGCAATTATTTATAATTTTGTTACCTACCTACCTATTTTATTGTACCATCTTTCCCTTATATTTAGCCATTGCAAGTGCCATAAATTTTTTTTAATTCTTCTTGTGCAATGGCTTGGACCTGAGATATGTGCTTACCCCAAACAGAATAAGAGTGACAGAAAAGTCTTTGCTGGTACATTATTCAGTTAGAGAAAAAGTAATTTTTAATTTCGAATGTAGCAACATAGTAGATTGTCATTTTGTCTATACTTATATTTACTCCATGAACTTGAATAGTGCCAACTTGATTGGTACTTATATGGCTTGAAGTTGTATTGTATCAAGTTTTTAGTTACATCTATCTAGATGTCTGTTCACTTCTCAGCAGAATTAAAAAGCGTGAAAGAAATCTCTTTGCTCCACAATAGACATAATTTCGTCAACAAATTAAATTATGTCATTATTGGGTATGACCAATTAAGTTGATACTTTAAGTTAAAATCTATTAAAATGCCTATCCTCTTACGCTGTGCGCTATCATCAGGTTATAAATAGGTTCTAACAATTGCCTAGACCACAAATATACACAATACAATACTATACAGGGTTAACATTACACAAATTATTTTTTCTTAATAAAAGTCAGCATAAAGTTTTAAGCTTACCGAAACGGCGAAACTTCCTTAGTTTAAAACACAGACACAGCACAAAACTTTAAAACACATGAGAAACCACAGAGATTCCTGTCAATGCAATGTAACTTTCTACTTTGGCTCAACAACTTTTAAACACAAAATGCACTTGTAATTAAAACAAAAACGGCTTTATATATTCGATTTTTGTCTGGAAAACACGCGTTTTTTATTCAAAATAAGTTGTTCGATTTATTTTTGGTACGTAAAAGTTTTTTATGGCGGAGTGTGAGGGACGTGCGGTCTCCTCAAGTGTTGGTTCGCATCTGGCAAACCGCTTGACCTTCGGATAATCAAACGTAGTGGAGTGAAGTTGGCCATAGACCGGTTTGCTTTAGGCAAAAGTGGTAGGTACTTTTTTCTTTTTGCCCACACTCGCACTTCAGTGCAGAGGAGTTTTTCTTTTGGTTTTGTGACTATTATCAAGGTGCATTGCAGTTGGAGAGTGAGTAGAAATGGCGCGCTGTGGATCAAGTCTTTTGGGATTTAAACGATAAAATAGAACCTTTGTAACGGTAATGACACTGCTTTTAATTACAAAAGGTATCTACCTACTTAGCTAAGCTATGGATATAGTTTTTTTTTTAAATAAAAAGTTGAGAAACACAATCGATTTATGAAAAACGCGTGTAAAAGAGTTAAACGAGTAATTTTTAACAACGTTGAGTGTTATTATTAAAATATAAAGTCATAATATTGTAAATATTATTATTAGCTTTTTATTTTTCTAAGTATCTTTTTTTGTTGGATTACTTAATTATTTTGTTGTATTATTTAATCGTTTTTGTTCTATTATTCTTTTTTGTGTATTATTTTCCATTGTGCAATTAAAATTTTGCTGTTGTATTTTGTTTTTACTTTTATTTTAAGATTTTTTTTTGTATTATTTTGTTATTTTTTTTGTATTGTTTTATTGTTTTATTATTAATGTTGCATTATTATTTCTACAAATTATGTTATTGTTTACTTTTTTTTATTATTTATTCGACATCTGAATAAACATGCATAACATAACCTGTATTCCTCGAAGTGTTAAGACAGATGTAATAGTACACCCATATGTCGCCAGTTATGTATTAGTCCCATGACTCCCATGTAATAGGGGCGTGTCTAATTCCATTAACCGGGCACAAAACCAGACTCCGGACTGCTACTAAGAAAATTCTAATGGGGAATCCATTAACACTTTGCCCGACCCGGAAATCAAACCTAGGACCCCAGGCTCAGTTACCGCGCTTGTTACCTACCAATGAGACAATCAGTAGGTAAACATGCTATTTTTCAAAAACATAATTTCAGTTTTTTTCAGTTTTCTAAAGAAGCTCACTTTCTTTGACCACTTTTCGATACATTTCAACCCTGTAATCTCATTTGAAAATCTCAGTTTATATACGAGCACCTATACTTTTTTTACAAAAAAATGATTGTTTTTATCCGCCTTTAAAAAAACTTTTACATATAAAATAAAAAACAACTTTCTTAAAAAAAACCGGACAAGTGCGAGTATGTCTCGCGCCCTAAGGATTCCGAAATATGATCACAGATGGCGCTACTGCATACTTCCAATGGCGCCATCTATGAGCAGATGGCTCCACTTATGGTCCGGTGACTGACGGCGGACAACAAAGTGATCCTATAAGGGTTCCGTTTTTCCTTTTGAGGTACGGAACCCTAAAAACCACTACAAAGTAAATAATTATTTTAGTTTTGGAAATTTTGCTCGCGTTCGCTTTTTTTGCCACCGACTTATGAAACTAACATTATTTACTTTTGTTATGGTTTATTTAAGTCGGTTGTATTTTTTAAAGATTTTTTTAAGCCCTGCTATTTCCGATGAAAAACTCATCCTGTATAGTTTACTCACATAAAAGAATTTACAAAAAGATGAGTGGTTTTTTATAGCGATGACCACAATACCTACCTAACTTTGAAATAAAGTACCAAACTGATCTACATTCTTTTAAAAGCAGGTATTTGTTACTTTTATTTTCATACTTATTATACCAGGATGTGCAATGCTAGGCTAGAAGAAGTCGAAACTAGTTTTTTTGCGAACAAACTTGACTGCTAGCATTAAGTAGGTGGTTTCTTTCACGAAATATCATAAGAAATATTTGTAAAAAAATCTTATGTATAGAGAGATGATTATGATGGATGTATGTTAGTTAAAAATGATTATAAACAAAAAATAAACGTTTGTGAATACCAAGATAACCGCTAATGCATTGCTGACTCTACAGACAAAATTGAAAAGTTTGAAAATGGAGGAACGAGGTGGAATATTCCTCCATTAAAAATACCCGACCAGACCGTGATGTATTGTCTGATGCGCGACTTTAATTTCTCTGTAAACTTTGATTGCGCGATGTAGGATTTTGTGAAGTCGGATGTATAGTAAGTTGTGACATGTCGACCTAGGCACGGGGTCTCATCAAGAACAAAGGAACATTTGTTGAAATAACTCATAATAGATGGCGTTATATGTATCGATTTGTTATTGAAGTTTGTGTAAAATTGAGAACATGAAAAAATACATCATGAAAAAGATTTGTTCAAATTTTGAAAGTCCTTTAAGCACAGAAAAATGTATAGCCCGAAGATAGCCCGCGCTAAATCGGTCACATTTCATTGTATGAGATGAGGCATCTGTACGTATAGTATTATATTATCTGTGACCTAGGTAAGTAGTTCTCGATGTAGTCAGTAGGTGTCGTTTTACAAGCTTTATCTTCTCAATCCAGTATGTTACCAAAAGTCGCATTCAGTACAAAGCATATCTAAGCTTCAAGCTCAATAGCGCTGTGACACATCTTCCTTGTTTCTATGATGTGAAGTCAAAACAGAGCTATTCTACTAAACCTTCATGCTAGTCATAGAAAAGAAGAATAAGCAACTACCGTGTGAAACCACCTCACAAACAGAACCAGTTTGCAACAAATGTAAAAGTTCAAATAACTTTTTGTATAATCAAGAAAAAAGATAATAGATAATCTGCGGATCATCTTAAATAATAATGTAAGTATTATTCTTATAATGAAACTATACAAAAAGTAAACAATAATTTAAGGAGAACCTTTGATCTAAGGCGAGGGTACCTGTATGACCCATGTGTCTCATGGAGGTCAAACGGTTGCGGTTGGGTCAAATTTGCAGCCGCCTATGAGAGGGGCTCGTAGCTAAATAACAGCCGCGCTGATCGATCGATCTGCGAGTTTAAGCTGCGCTTGCCGCGGTCAGTGCTTGGATAGATGACCGTGTTTAGGGTTCCGTACCAAAATGGTATAAAAGGAACCCTTATGGTGCGACTTCGTCTGTCTGTCTGTCTGTCACAGCTGCTTATTTCAGCAACTACTAATGCTATCGACTTATAATTTGGAACAGTTATAAAAAATGCTTGCTTAACTTTATTGCAAATGAAAAAAGTCAAAAAATATTTTTATTTTCATTGCAAAAGGGGCCGGAGTGGGGGTTCGAAATTTTAAAGTGGGGTTACAAGGTCAAGTGACATATCATATGAAAGGGCTTGATCTGCACATTTCAAAATATATTTTCATTTTATTTTTTGTCTCACAGTTTTCGACATATGATGAAAAATGTTAGAAAAAATACCATTAAATTGACCTAAATATTGCACCAAAAATAAAACGATGTTCCTAACTAGTAGAGTTTTTTCAAAATCATCAAAATGCCTTCACAAACAAACTTAGTTATGCGGTCCAGTTTTTTTTCACTTTATAAGTCCAAAACTGAATACGGAATCCTTGGTGCGCGAGCACGACTTGCACTTGGCCGGTTTTTTACACATCGAGACCCCTCCATGCCTTGGAGAGCACGTTAAACAGTCGGTCCCAGTTGTTATAAGAATATCTACGACAGTCGTTACGGATAGTCAGGAGCCCGACAGTCTGACAACTGGTCTAACTTTCGGTACTACCCAATAATTGGGTTGTGGAAGTCAGATGGTAGTCGCTACACGTAAAATATTGATATTCAGCCGTAACTAGATAATTACAAGCGCTACTTGTGAATATAAAGATCTCCCACAATCTCCCACATCAAAGATCTCCCACATCAAAAGTTCCGCACACCCTCAATCTAACACTGTTATTCGTCATTCAGCACCAGCAATCAACTAAAACACTGTATTTATATCATCGATCGCGTTCGGTCCGTCACCAGCGTGTACGTTTTAATTATTACTATTGTCCATGTGACCATATCAAACCGTCAAGCTCAATAGCGCCTTGACACATCTCCCTTGTTTCTATGATCTGTACCCCTATCATGAGTTTTTTTGACGTGTAGTATCGTTAACGTAACCATATTTTGAATTTAAAATACAGCAGTCCTGGAAAATTTTGATAAAATTTTATACAATTTGCACATTTTAAAAAATACAGAGAAATTAATTAAGTATTTAATTTATATAAATATTGTGTAACAAACGGTTATTTTCAATTCAAAATATGCTTACGTTAACGAAACTATACGTCAAAAAAACTCATGATAGGGGTACTGAGATGCGCACCCATCATAAATATTAGCCAGCCCAGCCTCAGTGTTTAAAACCCCGATTTCCCAATACAAATTCGATTTACAATTTTACATTTACATAAACATTCGCTTCCTCGTTTAAAAAAACGAAATAATCAATCGCGTTCTCGGAAACATTCTCACATGATTCAGTTTCGGGTTTTTGAACTTGAATGTAAGATGTTTAGTCTGAGCGCACACTGCGATTATTCGGTAAAAGATTTAGTAGTACATGCAATGTTTTTATTAAATTACGATCTGTTCCTGCCTTATTAATGTTCGTTTGAATTACATTTTTAAATTATTAAGAGCTCTTGGGAGGTTCAAAAGAGAAATAAACTCGAATTTATCTTACAAATCAGTTGTAAAATCAAAATAGGGACGAGCATGAATCATTTTGACGCTGCATAACGTAATCATCAGCGAATTTTAAATTGTTGTAAAATGTATATTTTAGATTCAAAATTCACAATTGCGTTTACGATACGCAACTTAAAAATTATTTATGCTAGGCCACTGGACAAGATTGGTGAATAATATATATTTTGAATAGATATGACATAAGTAAAACGGAATCACACTTAATCCTATCCTTCCTACTAATATTATAAATGCGAAAGTTTGTAAGGATGGATGTATGGATAGATGTATGCATGGTTGATTGTTACTCTTTCACGCAAAAACTATTGAACGAATTTTGATGAAACTTTACAATAATATAGCTTTTATTTTGAAAAACTCGGGCAAAGCCGCGGGCGGACGCTAATATGTATTAATTCACCTAAGTGTTCGATAAAATTTTTTTGGCGATGTCAACAATTTATTACACAAAGGTAAAGAAAATCAAAAATTGCATTTGATTGACAATCTGCGATTACCAAAAGGTCAAAAGCCTGCAAATATTTTATCTGATCACATTAAATTTCCTTTTTACCTCAAGTTTACCATGAGAACATTTACGAAATAAAAAAGATAAAAAAAATTAAAAATGTTAAAAAGAACCAAGACTTTGATTAGGTGCCCCACAAATCATGCCATCAAAACTACAGCATTTTAAGAAAAGGGAGTAAAAGAATTGACTTCATACCGAAAATAAATCTTTCTTTTACTTGTTCCTTTTGCATATCTTTTACTTTGAACTTTATGGCGTGGTTTGTGTTCATCCTTGTTGTTCTAATGGTAGGTACGATGACTGTTACGCTATAATAAGCGCTGGCTGAGGCCTCAGATCATAGAAACAAGGAGATGTGCCAAGGCGCTATCGAGCTTGATGCCTGATCTTGAGCAAATTGCTCATATTAAAAACGTACGCGCTGGCGACGAACCGAACACGATCGATGGTATAAATACAGTGTCTTAGTTTAGTGCTAGTGTTGAGTGACGGTTAACAGTGTTAGATTGAGGGTGTGCGGTATGTTCAATGTGTGGGAGATCTTTTTATTCACAAGAAGCGCTTAATTATGCGCGTAATTGTGTCGAAAAATGTACTAAAAGTGGCATCAGTTGTTCCCGTACTAATTTGCTATGATGGCATATCTCCTTGTTTCTATGATGTGAGGCTGAGGCCCTAGACAAGTTGCTTTTCTGTACGTCGTGCTACGTCCAAAATGTATGGCAATGACATTACCTGCGGAAAAGTCACGTGACTCACAAATGTCAATTCCATACATTTTGTCCGTAGCATTTGGCGTGAACGCTAACAGAAAAGCAACTTGTCTAGGGCCTCTGTTGAGCTTGTGGGTTTAGGTTCGATCTCCGAGTTATGCAAAGTGTGAGGGTGTTACCCTCAGATCATAGAAAAAACGAGATGTATTATGCCATCATAGCAAATTAGTACGGGAACCACTGTCGCCACTTTTAGAACAGTTACAAGCGCTCCTTGTGAATATAAAGATTTCCCACACATTAATAATTTCGCACACCCTCAATGCACTAGCACTGTTAATCGTCACTCAACACTAGCACTAAACTAAAACACCTATTTAAATCATCGATCGCTTTCGGTTCGTCGCCAGCGTGTACGTTTTTATTACGACCAATGTGGTCAAACTAAAGCATCCAGCTCAATAGCGCCTTGGCACATCTCCCTTGTTTCTATGATCTGAGCTGTAGAGCTTGAGGTTCTCGGTTCGATCTCTGGGTTAGGCAAAGTACCTATAAGGGTGTTGCCACACCAATCAATTGATTGATAAATCAATGACTTCGATCGATGGTAGAATGAGATCAGTCGATGTCGTCAACAGTCTGTCTAATTTGTACCGAAACGCATGTGATATCACCGCGAGAACTGGCAATTTGTTTGCAAAGGTTCGAGGGAGAATGTCACGGTGAGATTCTCCCTCGAACGTTCGCAAACAAATTGGCAGGTCTCGCTTTCTGATCCTACAAGGGACTGTTTTAGTCCCATAACTGGCGAAATGTTGGTATGCTATACACCTCTGCCTTACCTTTCAGAGAACACACGCGTAATGTTATGTTATATTCATTCATACAAAGGTCACGATACGACAGTTCGTTCCTCCTCAAATCATCAACAAAACAAGTTTTCAAAGCTTCTATCTAAAAGATTTATTGTCAAAATAATAACTTGAATCAAAGTGCCAATCACACCATAAAACAATACAGTTATACTACCATAACATCGATTTTATAATCGCACCACACAGTGACGGACTGCGCAAGAGTTCAAAAACCCTATATAAACTCAAAACCTTTCTTTAAAAGTATAAATTTATTCAAATTTAAATAAAAAAACGTCTCCTGTGCCTCCATCCTTAACACGACACCGCGTGGAAAAGAGACTGACATACGATTTTATACACGAGTGAAAGAGATAGGTATAGTCGTGTCGACTCCCGCTAAAAACCCGTTTAACAATAGCTAAGTCGTATGATGTGATGCGCAAGTGCAACCAACGGTTTTGTAAAAAAAGTTGCTTTTTTTCGTTATTTATAAAAAGAAATTGTTTTGTGTTTAAAGCGGTTCTATTTTTAGATAATGTGATGGGTAATGCCAGTGTGAGGTGAACTGACAGCCGGGAATAGCCGAGTTTAGCCGAAGTTATGCGAACACGCTGCTAATCGATATGCTTGATCTTTGACCGATTCCAAACACGAAAATGTACGTTATTATGTCAACGGGTATCTGGTTGCTAACACTACTATGTCTGGCTGGCTTGTGACCCAAAAAATTACAAAGTCTAGTATTAGTTTTAAGAGAGCTAGAGCCCACCGGGATATCTCGCTAAAATCTAGAGCAGCCCGCCTGGGGAAGCAGTGATAGCCTAGTGGTCTAACCATGTGCCTCCCACGGCGAATGGTTCGAGTTCGATCTCGAGGCACGCACCGCTGACTTTTCGAAGTCATGTGCGTATTAGAAATTAATTATCACTTGCTTTAACGGTGAAGGAAAACATCGCGAGGAAACTGGGCACTGGGCCCGCGTGGTGGACTACGGCCCACTCCCTCTCACAGAGGAGGCCTGTGTCCCAGCAGTGGGGACATTATAGGCCGATTATGCTATGCTATGCATGCTATGCCGACTGGGGAAGTGCCTCTACCTTACAGAATACCACAGCCAAATAACACTACTCTTCGGTAGTGTTGTGTTCCTGTGGTAAGGTCGCAAGAACTCCTCAAATCGCGGAAAAAAATCAGCTGTTTCATACATTTATGTTCACATGACTCAACAAAATGTATGGAACAGCTGATTTTTTTTTCGCGATTTCAGGGTTGGTCCCATAGTAAAAGTTGTTCATAATGATGAGTACAATGACCCCTTAAAATATTTCCACTGTCTAACCTGCCACCCTGTATATCTGTGGAGGCTTGTTAATAGCAACTTGTTTATATATTTTCTATTCTATAATGTTATTAGTCTAAATAAATATTCATCCTTGACTACAAAGTATCTTCCTTCCTTATTTAGAGTTAAAATAAATCTATCTAAAAACGAAAGGTTTGCACATTGAAAAAAAAAAGGAATAGAACATTTGCAACTTCTTTACATAGTGGCAAAAGTTAACTTTTGTTAGGTTGGAAGCACACATAGATTTTATTTTATTCAAAAGTATTTTCTGAGATATTTTTGATGCGGTGTGGATGGATGGTGAAGTTGGAAGTCGAAAAATGTTTGTTGTGGTACCTACCCTTTGAGCTTGTCTATCATAAATTCCTAGCATACACCGGGTTAGACCAAGTGAGGTACGATTTTTTAAGGATTTGAACAACTTTTTGTGCAGCCCCAAAACAAAAAAAAACATTATGTACATTTTTTTTAAATAAAACAAAAACTACATACAATTTTAATTTTTGGAACGGAGTTCCTTAACACGGCTTACCGTACGAGTGAACTGGGAGTTTTGAGCGATGACGTTTTCTGCCATTTCACTTTTATACCTATTCAACAAAATAGCACGCGGGACGTCGGTCTATATCGATTACCTCAAAAACTACTGAACGGATTTTCATACGGTTTTCACCAATGGAAGAACACATTTTTGAGGAAGGTTTTTGTATATCACACTAATATTATAAATGTGAAGTATGTGCGTGTGGGGGTGTGTGTGTGTATGTTTGTTACTTCTTCACGCTGAAACGGCTGGACGGATTTGGATGAAATTTGGCACACATATAGATTATAGTCTGCAATAACACATAGGCTACCTTTTATCCCGAAAAACGCGGGCGAAGCCGCGGGCGGAAGCTAGTAATTTATAAAAATGTGTTATGTATAATAGCCGAGCTGTCACGGTTTTGATCAAAGTAAAACAAATGTCTAACCACAGTGTACAGCCAACTTAAGAGGGCAAGCGCGTATGCTAACACTTCTTAGAAGTTTAAAGTAAAAGGATATTATAAGTGTGCCTTACACTTAGAAGGCACAGAGAAGGCAATGGTTTAACTTTATAGTTCGTAAAATATAGCTTGATCTCTGTGACAGATGTCAAATACGAACAAATAACGTCAAAATGCATTAAAAATTTATGGTTTGACATCTGTCACAGAGATCAAGCTATATTTTACGAACTATAAATATTCGCGATTAGTAAATGTGTAGTACAACATTCTTTGAGGATATAGTCATAGAATGACTCTTACGCTGGTAAGGAACAGGATAGGAATTTACGGTAAAGCAAAGTATTGGGATTGTCTCACATTTCTTTTTTCGATCGATCGTTTTGACTTCAAAAAAAATCTTTAAAAAATAATTACGTACCACCTTCAAAAATATCACAATAATGTTGTGTGTGAAACAGGAGGTCGGAGGTCGGTGCGATTGATTTGCTTTGATTGGGAACGTTTTCAAAATCTACCAGTGAAACAAATGTTTGCTGCGCACGGAATCCAACCCATGACACGTCTTGAACAGCCAATCGCTCACGAACTGCGCCGACCGTACCGTTAAATAAAAAAAAAAAAACAAAATTTCCTTTACCTACCGTAAGTGCCAAAGTGACATGTACCCCTATCATGAGTTTTTTTGACGTATAGATTCGTTAACGTAAGCATATTTTGAATTTAAAATACAGCAGTCCTGGAACATTTTGATAAAACTTTATACAATTTGCACATTTTAAAAAATACAGAGAAATTAATTAAGTATTTAATTTATATAAATATTGTGTAACAAACGTGTATTTTCAATTCAAAATATGCTTACGTTAACGAATCTATACGTCAAAAAAACTCATGATCGGGGTAATGATCGGCCAAATATCCAAAAAAAATAAAATTTCTATTTTGTACTATTGACGACTCTATGGTTCTCCGTACATTAACTGGAGGTGGCTAATTAGTACCCGCGCCGCTGTTCCGAACAAAACATTTATTTTTGCAGAACTTTTGTTTAAGAAAGAAAGTGTTTTTCTACTTTGTAGCTAAGTTTATCTATGACGAAGAGTTTTGTTGTAGATTTCAAATTTTAACATTACAGGGTCTACTTAATTAAATTAACTCTTGGAGGTAAAAACAAAAAAAATACTGAATCAAAATCGGTTTATCCGTAACGCTAAAATGTTTAACAATGCATGTAATATGTTTGTATGTAAGTATGTTCCACCGTAGCGCCTAAAACTACTCATCTGACTTTGATGAGATGTCAACCGATTTGTTATTACGGTCCGGCTGATAAAGGTTAGCATAAGCATAGCATAATCGGCCTATAATGTTCCCACTGCTGGGACACAGGCCTCCTCTCTGTGAGAGGGAGTGGGCCGTAGTCCACCACGCGGGCCCAGTGCGGGTTGGTGGACGTCACGTGTCTTCTAATTTTTGGTTCTAGGACATGCCGGTTTCCTCACGATGTTTTCCTTCACCGTTAACCACAATATTTTTTATTTTTATTTTATTATAAATATAAACATTGCCCCACACTAGGATTTCTCCTGTATCGTGGGTGCGTTTACAAACACAAATTTCACATACACAAACAGCCAGACCTATGTGCAATGCGGGAATCGAACCCGCGACACGTTGCGCAGCAGCCAATCTCTCAGCCACTGCGACAACCGTGCGGTTGCGATGTTTTCCTTCACCGTTAAAGCAAGTGATAATTAATTTCTAATACGCACATGACTTTGAAAAGTCAGCGGTGCCTGCCTAGGGATCGAACTCGAACCATTCGCCGTGGGAGGCACATGGTCAAACCACTAGGCTATCACTGGTCAAAGGTTAGCCGTGGTCGCATTTCGCCCTGTTGGGCCAGCTTCATAGTCATAAATACGGTGGCATGCGACCACGGCTATACCCTGGATATTAAAACGCTGATTTATTAAGTTTTTCACAACACTGAATTCCTTACAACACGCCTTACAACGTAGGGTAAAACCGCGATAGATGCCCCACTTTTTAAAATAGCCTTCTTATTTAAAAAAATATTAATTTTATATGGATAATTTCTATGAGTGTAGCTCTAATCATTTATGTTGATATATAATCATTATTTTTTGACCTATTAATAATACATTTTGCAAAATTTAGCTTTTTGTGGAACACTTTTTTTGAGGATAGATGCCAACCTGTATGGATAGTTGCCCCACCATGGAAATACTAAGAAGGATAGATGCCTGCAGTGCCGGATAGATGCCCTTTATACTGTGTAAACGAAAAACCCAACCAAATATGAGGTCGAATTACGAAAAACCCTTTTTAGGGTTCCGTACCAAAATGGTAAAAAAGGAACCCTTATGGTGCGACTTTGTCTGTCTGTCTGTCTGTCTGTCTGTCTGTCTGTCTGTCTGTCTGTCTGTCTGTCTGTCTGTCACACCTGCTTATTTCAGCAACTACTTATGCTATCGACTTGAAATTTGGAACAGTTATAAAGAATGCTTGTTCAACTTTAGTGCAAATGAAAAATATCCAAAAATATTTTTATTTTCATTGCAAAAGGGGCCGGAGTGGGGGTCCAAAATTTTAAAGTGGGGTTACTAGGCCAAGTGACATATCATAAGAAAGGGCTTGATCTGCACATTTCAAAATATATTTTTATTTTATTTTATGTCTCACAGTTTTCGACATATGATGAAAAATGTTCAAAAAAATACCATTCCCCCCCCCTTATCTCCGAAGTTTGCGGGGCGAAAAATCTGAAATAATTAGGGTTGATAGGAATTAACCCAAATATGGCACCAAAAATAAAACGATGTTCCTAACTAGTACAGTTTTTTCAAAATCATCATAATTCCTTCACAAACAAACTTAGTTATGCGGTCCGGATTTTTTCACTTTATACGTCCAAATATGATACGGAACCCTCGGTGCGCGAGTACGACTCGCACTTGGCCGGTTTTTTTTATGATTGTTTTAATTGTTATAGTTATAAGATGATTCTTAAACGACACAAACAAACATAATAAAACTTCAAAATATAAAGTCAATCATTACCCTTCCTTTTGGCTTTGCCGAGTCGGGTAAAAATAAAAATATGAATTCTTAATTGTTATTATGTTAATTAATAAGTGTCAACATGCCAATAGATACTTTTTTTTAAATTAAAATAACACAATAAAGTGATCATTCCTAATCCTACTTAAATGAAGTTGAACCGGATAGTAGTGCTTTCAGTTTTCCACATCTTGAGCTCGCACTCCTTCCTCTTGTAGTTTCGTGGCATGGTTCTGCTACAAGTAAAAAGTCCAAATATAAAAATACGGAAAAACTTAAAAAATATAACAAAACACAAAAATATTTTAAAGTAGGTATGCACTGACACCATTAAAGTGTATGGAGGGTTAGATGTCCCTAAGGGCACCTATACCTCGAAAAATTGGGGCAACTATCCTTTATGATAGGGATAGATGCCCAAGTATTTTTTAAATAAATTAAAAACAAAAGTACAACTATTAACACCCAGACGAACACTTAATGAACCAGTACATTGATGTAATAAAAAATATAATGGAATTTATTACTACTTATAAAGTTATACAATGGCAAATACTAACCTTTAAATCTTTTACGTGTTCGTGGAGTTCGCCGCGGAGATGATTGCATACACGAGCGAAACGCATCCTCAACGTACGACAGCCAGGGGGCAGCTGAGGTGCGGGGTGACTGCGGCTCCTACTTATACTATTAATTCATAGTTGCGAGTTTGGGAAGTTAGGTTTTTTGAAAATGAGGCATCTATCCCACTGCGGCATCTATCCCGGTTTTACCCTATAGGGAAGAATTTCAGGCTATCAGGCAGGCAAATTTTCTTGTTTCATGCTTTTCAGTTCGATTTTTGTCGTAGTCGGGTTTTCGCCTGAAAATTTCGTGTGACGTGACGTCATAAGCCCATAAAAGCTACACTAAAATTCCACCTCCTATAACTGTGTCATGACCTGACCAACGTTTGGATAATTGTGTCACCTTTTTACGAGCGAATGTAATGCCATTACAGGGGGTAGAAAAACAAGGTGTGCGGATGACGGCATTGTTGGACTTTGTCAAATATTAGGAAATTTAGGAATTTGGGGTTTGGCAAAGATTAGGTCTAGTTAACGATTAGAGCTAGACCAGTTATTTGACTTTGGGCTTCTAACTACCCGTATCGATTGTCATCTATCTATGCTATTATAAAATTGTAAGAAAGCCGTGTCTGTACATTGAAGATATTCCAGAAAAAATAGTCGGGATACCCTACCCCGACCATTTTTTCTGGAATATCTATTCTAATCTATATCTAATCAATTTTTTCTGGAATAGGTACTGGGACGTAAGAATGCCCGAGAATATTTTTTTTTGAATTTTTGTCGTTTGTGCGCGGATTACACAAAAAGTACCGTACTGAACGGATTTAGATGTAGTTTTCAGTTCTATAGCTTGGAGTCCAATTTAGAATCTAAGCTACGTTTCATCTAATTCCGTTAGGACGAACCAGAGATCCAGCTTATTTTAGTCCACGCGGACGGAGCCGCGGGAAAAAGTAGATGTATAAAAACCGGGACCGACTGTTTATGGCCGAAAAATAAAACCTAGAAGTTTATTTTTATAAAATAGGTCTAACTAGGATGTTCTTTTCCAAACCACCTATAAAAGAAAACTTATGGAACCACCTATAAATACTCGTATAAACAGATGCATTAAATCATACAAAAGTGATATCAAAGCCCCTAAACACAAATTTAAACATGCATGTCCCACAACCCTATTCTCAAAGCAGTTAGGTTCAAATTCGAGTACACTGTATTGTTGTAACTTTGTGGGAGGTTCGCCCTTGATTCTGAAAAACATACAATGTAAGGGCTCAAATACACCAAATCCGTCATTGTACGAACTTTGCTCGTACGACGACGGCCGAACTCGGACGATTGAATCAAACACTTGTAAATTGTAGAGAGCGCGTACACCAATCACCAACACGTCCGCCATCGGCCGACAAAATCGGACAAAATCGGTCGTGTTGGTGTTCGGCCGTCGTCGTACGAGCAAAGTTCGTACGATGACGGATTTGGTGTATTTGAGCCGTAAGAGTCGACACGAATATGTTAGAAGTGGAATATATTTATATTATTTACTGTCTTTTAGTTTGGAGATAAAAAAACTATACACTATGTTTCTTCACTCATTGCAAACATTATAAACAAACGGTATTTTTTGAAATTTTCACTTTTTTCGGCACACTGCCGAATCAGGGTTCTATTTGCAGATGGGAAAGCGATTTGTTGCAATGGATGATGAGACTGGCACACATCAAGATATAGCATTGACCTATATGTCTAGATAAGCAGTTCCAAACATTAAACATGTCACACTCAAGTGTTGTGCGTGCACAACACAAGCGTCACATTCACTTACGTTTGATGCGGTGAGCAACAGACAAGTACCCGCGTGTGGGGCATGATTTTTGTTCGGAACTTCTTGTCTAGGGACATATAGGTCAATGAGATATAGTCACATAATTCCCTACTAATAGAACAAGCGAGCGAAGTTCTCCGAGTCTACTGGAACAATCCGTTTGTATATATGTATGCATAAATGTTTGCTCGACAATTACTCAGCTATCGTTGATTGGAACGTCGTGGAATTTGGTAGGCAAATTAATGGGATACAAACAATTTTTAACTTTGAAGATGATCCAAATCGTTCAAAGGGTTACCGAGATATAGGGGGTTGTAAGAGGGGCACATTGCAAGGTCACTGTTCGGGGCGTATCACTAGTTATCTCGGTAGTATGCTTCCCTGGGATAATTTCCGACCTCCACGCGGGCGAAGCCTCAGGCAAAAGCTAGTTGACCAATGGAGAGTCTGTCATTAAAGTTTTGTTTACACTTTTGGCAATGGCAGAAAGAATGGGGTATACTTTTATTGTAGACCTAGAAATACTGCTTCTATGACAATCTTCCGGTCGTATAACTTTCGATATGGCTGGAAATAAAGAAAGGTTAGATGTCTATTGGCTGTTTCTTGTATCGTTAAGACTAAAAATAGATTTTATTCATTAGAAAGAAAGCTCTTTTGTATTTACTTTTGTATAGTCAAGGCCGCGTATAACCCATTTTTCCAAGGAAATGTGATGGTGAGTAATGATAGTTATTTATAATCACAGTGACTATAATAGTAGATTTTCTTTAGCCTTGAATATACATACATAGGACACGTACGTACTAGATACCTATTTCACAAAACTTTAGTACCTACATACATACATAATCAGTCTGCAATGTTCCATCTGCTTGGGACACAGGCCTCCTCTCTGTGAGAGGGAGTGGGCCGTAGTCCACGCGGGCCCAGTGCAGGTAGGTGGACGTCATTATTATGTCTTCGAATATTTGGTTCTAGGACATGCCGGTTTCCTCACGATATTTTCCTTCAGCGTTTTTAGAGAAGTGGTGACGAAACAAATTGTACAAAGTGTGTGCCTGCTAGGGTTTGCATGATCACATTACATAATCATGTCAAAGCTTCAAGCTCATATACAATAAAGTCATACAATAAAGACTAAAATATCTTGAATGCAGCAGTGATAGCCTAGTGGTTTAACCATGTGCCTCCCACGGCGAATGGTTCGAGTTCGATCCCGAGGCACGCACCGCTGACTTTTCGAAGTCATGTGCGTATTAGAGATTAATTTTCACTTGCTTTAACGGTGAAGGAAAACATCGTGAGGAAACCGGCATGTCCTAGAACCAAAAATTCGAAGACATGCGACGTCCACCAACCCGCACTGGGCCCATGAGGTGGATTACGGCCCACTCCCTCTCACAGAGGAGGCCTGTGTCCCAGCAGTGGGAACATTATAGGCCGATTATGCTTATGCTTATGCTATCTTGAATGTTGATATTTGCTACATCTGCTTGGTCTAATTCCTTTCTTTCCTGCCTTTCTCTCTATCGGACGGCCAGAATCACACAAGCCGGATTGGGTGTTCTCCGTTAGTTCAGTACAATCTGGATGTCTTGAAGTCGCGGGTGAATCGGTTTTTTTTGGGAAGCGGCTCCATCATAGACCGCATCATCGCTTAACATCAGGCGAGATGGCGGTCAAACGCAAACGTATATTTTGATTGTAAAGGTGAAGAGTTTGTTTGTTTGTTTGAACGCGCTAATCTCTGGAACTGCCAGTCAGATTCGAAAAAATATTTTTGTGTATGATATCCAGATTTATGTGGAATAGTATAGGCTATTTAACATCACGCTACAACCCTTAGGGGCCGAGCAACGGGGGTGAAACCACAGGGAACAGTTAGTTATTTAATAAAAAAAAACCGGCCAAGAGCGAGTCGTACTCGCGCACCGAGGGTTCCGTATCATTTTTGGACGTATAAAGTGAAAAAAACCGGACCGCATAAGTAAGTTTGTTTGTGAAGGAATTTTGATGATTTTGAAAAAACTGTACTAGTTAGGAACATCGTTTTTAGTGCAATATTTGGGTCAATTCCTATCAGCTCTAATGATTTCAGATTTTTCGCTCCGCAAACTTCGGAGATAAGGGGGGGGGAATGGTATTTTTTCAGACATTTTTCATCATATGTCGAAAAATGTGAGACATAAAATAAAATAAAAATATATTATGAAATGTGCAGATCGAGCCCTTTCATATGATATGTCATTTGACCTAGTAACCCCACTTTGAAATTTCGGACCCCCACTCCAGCTTTTGCAATGAAAATAAAATCATTTTTTGACTTTTTTCATTTTCAATAAAGTTTGGCAAGCATTTTTTATAACTGTTCCAAATTTCAAGTCGATAGCATTAGTAGTTGCTGAAATATGCAGGTGTGACAGACAGACAGACAGACGAAGTCGCACCATAAGGATTCCTTTTTTACCATTTTGGTACGGAACCCTAAAAAGTGTATTACATGCGAATACAGAGCCAGTTCTACAGAATTATGAATGTCCTAAGCGAACAACGAGTTTAACTTAGAAACTAAACTATTTGCCATTACAGTTTAAAACTAGAACAGAAAAGTTTCTAATCGATGTTTAGACCGACAAAGTTTATATTTATACTAGCATTTGACGCTAATTAGAAGATTTCGTGTTTTACCGCGATTAGCCATAACGCTTGCTAGACAAACTTTTGTATACTAAATTTAGATTTAGCTGAAAAATGTTTTGTTTTTTTTATATGTCGATGCATGCATACACCAAGTATCTACCTTGCGTATTACGCTTGCAATATTTTGCTGCGGAGTTTGTTGCGCCGTTTCTTCTTCGCAGCTAAAACACTAGGAAGCGGTGAAGGGCGGGCATTTTTGGGAGCTGTCATAAGTATCAAAAAGTGCAAATTGCTCAAAAAGTGCAAATTGACTTTAGCCCACTTTGAATAAATGATTTTCGATTTTTTTATTTAGCACATGCGCTTTGCCGACCCTTTGAAATGAGGATTCGCTTTGCCAACAGATTAGACTAGCAGGTCCCTTGCTGTCAAGACAGCGCATTTAGTAGCGTTATTTGGCTGTGGTATTCTGTAGCTATACTTCCTGAATCATGCCGCTCCATATTTAAGCATAATATCCTTGAGTGATCTGTAATTAGCATAATCGGCCTATTATGTTCACACTACTGGGACACAGGCCTCCTCTGTGAGAGGGAGTGGGCCGTAGTCCACCACGCGGGCACAGTGCGGGTTGGTGGACGTCACATGTTTTCGATTTTTTGGTTCTAGGACATGCCGGTTTGCTCACGATGTTTTCCTTCACCGTTAAAGCAAGTGATAATTAATTTCTAATACGCAAATGACTTGAAAAGTCAGCGGTGCGTGCCTCGGGATCGAACTCGAACCATTTACCGTGGGAGGCACATGGTTAAACCACTAGGCTATCACTGCTGTAATTAGTATAATGTTAAAATTTCAAAACAAGCTTTTATAATGACCATTTTCCAGCTCCATCATGAAATTGACATCATCTAGGTCCATAGTACTTGTCAAGACAAATCCAATGAGCCCAAACACGACGGAGTTATGTTAAGAAGTTGAGGAGTGCCTTTGACCACCTCCCGGCTCCATCATGAGACCACCTCCATAGTACCATATTTGCATTGTCATCGAAGTGACAAATGCCATTATGCGTTCCAAATTTCCGCTCAATTGGTTGGGAGGAACCGGCGAACCGGCCTAAGGCCCGTATTGCAGAACGATATTCGAGCACCGATCTCTGCTTGAGCATAGATTAAGGCGCTGATAACTGCCAACGGCTTGAGTGATTTGGGCGGTATAGCTTGAGTGTTCTGCGCTGAGCTCAAGCAACGCGACATACGTCCACCGAGCAATACGACTCGCCTATCAAGGAGCGCGCTGTGCAGAATTAGACGTATTATTACTTTTAAGTATCTAAAATATAAAATAAAAAAAAGTAACAGGCAATATTATAGGTAGTAACATAGTCTTTTCACACAAAACAAATCAAGAAAATATCTTAAGCGATTTGAAAGTAATTACGTTTTTATGTTTTGGGTAGACAGAAATTCATGAATTTATTTCATTAAGTATTTTACTACAATAGTTAAATATTCACAGGTACGATTGATGTAGTTATGTTCTAGTTTAACATAAAAAAATTGCACAACTAACCTACATTATTTGACGGCGAAATAAGAGATTTAAAACTTGAGATTTAAGGCCGTTACCATTTACCGTCGCCTTAAAACTAGTTTCAACCAATCAAATGGCTTTAAATCTATGCTCAAGCAGCGATCGGTGCTCGAAGTATTGTTCTGGAATACAGGCCTAAAATTCAGTTGCAAGATTTCGCTACGCACAAAGCCAAGTTAAATAAATGCTTGTAATGATTAGGTTTTATGTCTAGTCTAAAGTAGGTATTAAACTTTTACTTACCTAGAGAGTAGTATAGCGTGAATACTATGACAATGTAATTAACGTGTGTCGTGTTAAACTAAAATTAGCTATCGTCGACTTCTAATTTGCTAAGTTCAGATTTGTTTTCTAAATGTCATGGTGGTAATGGCGGTGTTGGGCACACGATGGTGTTTTCATTGAAATATCTGTGATTATACACGACATAGCATAAACATAGCATAATCGGCCTATAATGTTCCCACTGCTGGGACACAGGCCTCCTCTCTGTGAGAGGGAGTGGGCCGTAGTCCAACACGCGGGCCCAGTGCGGGTTGGTGGACGTCACATGTCTTCGAATTTTTGGTTCTAGGACATGCCGGTTTCCTCACAATGTTTTCCTTACCGTTAAAGCAAGTGATAATTAATTTCTAATACGCACATGACTTCGAAAAGTCAGCGGTGCGTGCCTCGGGATCGAAGTCGAACCATTCGCCGTGGGAGGCACATGGTTAAACCACTAGGCTATCACTGCTACTATACACGACATAACATCACGCTTTTATTCTTTGAAGAGTAGGCAGAGATCTCAGATCATAGAAACAAGGAGATATGCCATCATAGCAAATTAGTATGGGAACAAGTGATGCCACTTTTAATACCGTACATTTTTCGACACAATTACAAGCGCTCCTTGTGAATATAAAGATCTCCCACACATTAAAAATTCCGCACACCCTCAATCTAACACTGTTAATCGTCACTCAACACTAGCACTAAACTAAAACACTGTATTTATATCATCGATCGTGTTCGGTTCGTCGCCAGCTTGTACGTTTTTATTACGACCAATTTGGTCAAACTAAAGCATCAAGCTCAATAGCGCCTTGGAACATCTCCCTTTTGTTGTAATGGCGGTTTTGCCGTGTTGGGCATACTATGGTGTTTTCATTGAAATATCTGTGATTATACACAACATAAAATCACGCTTGTTTCTTAGAACGGTAGGCAGAGATGCATAGCACGGGATGCGGCACTATGCTGAGATAGGAGCCTTTTGGCCTCGTACAGGTTTTACTATTTTTAGGGTTCCGTACCTCAAAAGGAAAAACGGAACCCTTATAAGATCACTTTGTTGTCCGTCTGTCACTGCCGATAAAAGAAGTACGTGATCCGGCTGATAGATGGCGCTATTAAGCGACATATTGCTCATAGATGGCGCTACTGACCGTCATCTTGCTCATAGATGGCGCTTCTGCATATTTCTAGTGGAATATTTTATTTTATTTAATATTGTATGATGATGAAAAAATCCAGGTTCGCCTGATAATGTAACGGGCTTGGCGGAAAGTTTTCTTTGTCTAAAGACATTATCACTAGTACATATTTTGACTACGAACTAGGTACATAATTCAAAGATGTGTCACCTTCATAGCAATCTGGAATATGTCATCGTGTCATGATAAGCTTAAAATAGTACCTCCAATTAAATTCATGATAACAATGTTAATGCTATTCTGTCTGTATTTTGATGTCATTTGTGGCTATTGTTATCAGCTTTTTTTTGCAACTATTTCCGTTTTTAGTACAGTATTCCCAAATTAATAATGCGCATGCAGATCTTCGCTAATTGTCGTATTCCCGGAAACACCGAATCATTGAATCGTAAGAGCCCTAAATTATGCATGAAGAAAGGTGCGTAATCTACTTTTCTCTCAACTACCTACCTACCGTGATAAAATATACCTACTTACCATTGATATACTATATACTTGTATAAAAATAAAAACTCAAGTTAATAAAAACAAAGGTTTTTTTCACCAAGTCGGTTTTATTCAGTCGATTATTTTCAAAGTCAAAATCAAAGTCGATGTCGAAGTCGAAGTCGAAGTCGAAGTCGAAGTCGAAGTCGAAGTCGAAGTCGAAGTCGAAGTCGAAGCCGAATTCGAAGTCGAATTCGAAGTCGATAGTCGATAGACGATAGACGATAGTCGATAGTCACTAGTTGTCCGTTAGTAGAAGTTAGTCGACCGTTCCAAAACCTAGATCTATTCCTAATAACAAAACAGTGCATTAATGTAAAAACAGTGCAATAATGAGATTTCATATAACATTACTGCACTGTTTTCGTTCTAAGCAGAAATGACGTCCTTTGTGATCAGTTTTGTAGTGTTAATGATAACATTACTGCATAACATGTAGTTGGAAGAAAACTATTTTTACGCCCAGTACCCCTATCATGAGTTTTTTTGACGTATAGTTTCGTTAACGTAAGCATATTTTGAATTTAAAATACAGCAGTCCTGGAACATTTTGATAAAATTTTATACAATTTGCACATTTTAAAAAATACAGAGAAATTAATTAAGTATTTAATTTATATTAATATTGTGTAACAAACGTGTATTTTCAATTCAAAATATGCTTACGTTAACGATACTACACGTCAAAAAAACTCATGATCGGGGTACAGAACTATCTAAAGCACCCAACATTGGCGCCAATAACTCATGTTCATGGCGTGTTCTTATTTTAGCCATGACTTTGCCATGGCCTACCCCCATATTTTGTCACGCGATCCCCCTTCACTACGTAATTACAGCTGTCTTTATTATAATGGCGTTGTAATTAGATAAAGATGGCGCCGGATTACGTTTCTGTTGGGAAATGTGTATGTTGCTTGTATTTATAGCTGTGCTTTGGTAGTAAATTGTATGGTACAATGGTTTAGTAGATTTTGTTGAAGGCAATTATAGTAACTATCTTTTTCGGAACAAAAAATTAAAAAAATGTTAGAACCGCCTTCAAAATGATCACAATAATATTGAGTGAAAGTTTGTAAGTTTGGTTTGATTCGGCACCGACTCGACTTATTACAAGCTTTTATTTAACTTGCCCTGTTAGTGGGGGCACGGTGTCTCATCAGGAACAAAGTAACATTTGTTGAAATAACTCATAATAGATGGCGTTATATGTATCGATTTGTTATTGAACTTTGTGTAAAATTGAGAACATGAAAAAATACATCATGAAAAATATTTATTCAAATTTTGAAAAATGCTTTAAGCACGGAAAAATGTATAGCCCGAAGATAGCCCGCGCTAAATCGATCACATTTCTTTGTATGAGATGAGGCATCTGTACGTATAGTATTATATTATCTGTGGTGGGGGGCCAAATCTTGCAACAGAATTTTAGACCAGTTCCCTTCAACCGATTGAGCTGAAATTTGGAACACATATGTAACCTCGGTGATAATGCAATATTAAGCTACCATGGAGGTGGTCTCATGATGAAGCCATGGTGGCCATTGGAACTCCTCAACTTTTAAACATAACTCCGTCGTGTTTGGGCTCGTTCTATTTGTCGAGACAACTATTATAGACCTAGATGATGTCCAGGGTCTTATGATGGAGCTGGGAAGTGGCATTATAAAAGTTTGTTTTGAAAAAATGATTTTTAACATAAAACTTATTGATAATTTTGATACTATTTTATTGTTCCGGCTTTCCCACACTCTTCACTAAGGGAGTTACTCAAATAAATTATTTCAAATAAATCTTCAATTGAAAAACAAATTACCACCTCGCACTCGTAACATTAAGCCAGCGATATCGTAGTAACATAAACTGAAAATAAGTCGCCATTTTAACTGTAAACTCATGAATGAAGAGCCAAGTATATACCGTTCCGTTAATCTAGATCTATGGTAACCGTTTGGGACACGCAATGGTTAAAATTGCGGATATAATTTTGCGCAGGTACGTACTTTCCTTAAATTGTTGAGTGATACTGGTGCTGATTCTGTTGAACATCGCACGAAACTAATTTTAATCACACCTCCATCTATCGCATTTGAAAAATCCGTCTCATTCAGGTCGAAATTAATTGTGTCTGTCAAGTGCGGCAGACGAACGATTAACTCTTTATTACAAACTAGCTTTTGCCCGCGACTTCGTCCGCGTTTCCGTCGTTTTTCGTAAAAAAGTAGCGTATGTCCTTCCTCACGATTCAATGGTTTTGATATAACAGACAGATTAACTTTCGTATTTTAGTAGGGAAATATAATATGTCAATCCACTCCAATCCAATCAAATCCAAAAATATCGCAATAAGGAACCGCAGAATATTATTATTAATAGTTGTGCCCGCGACTCCATCAGCGTGTAACTTGTGTGTAATACAGTCAGAAAGCTCCGAACTGCTAAGCTATCGGGAGTTACACGTGTTATTGCGAGTCAACCATAAAAGATAGACATATGCAGTTGTGGAATATTTTTTAGATAATTTTATGTAGAACATTTCTGTCATACATGATTTCTATGTAGCTTTAACCATTAAGGCTGCACACGCGACGGAAGCTTAAAAAATGGAGTAACTTCTCCCGTTTTCCCAACATTTCCCTTCACTGCTCTGCTCCTATTGATTGTAGCGTGATGAAAAGTATACTATGACCTGCCCAGGAGTATGAAGAAGAATTATACCAAGTATCGTTAAAATCCGTCGAGTAGTTTTTGTTTCTATAAGGAACATACAGACAGACAGACAGACAGACAAAAATTTTACTGATTGCATTTTTGGCATCAGTATCGATCACTAATCACTCCCTGATAGTTATTTTGAAAATAACTTCATGTACAGAATTGACCTCTCTACAGATTTATTATAAGTATAGATTAAATATCATTGAAAAAGGACTGAAAATATTTAGAACTGTCAAATTAGTTTACGCCCTTGTCATTTACGGGAAAATAGTCGTGACCTTTTGCGATTACGACTAAACTGACATTAAATTTATTCAAGTGGACTTATTGACAGGATTAAATGTCTGCTATCCCTCTCTGATGTTTTTTATTAGAAAGAGACATACCTAATAAATCTAAATTAGTTTAGTTCGTAAACAACAGAATCGGCACCACTGCTGTACTCAGAGACGTTACTTAAAAATAAACTATCACATACTTGAATTTTCTAAGCACAATGTCAACAAAATTTAAATTCTCATTCTATCATGTTTTAACTGGTATTATTACAATTCTTGTCAATTAAAGTTTGTTTCCAGATGGACACATTTTGTTTATGATTGTTTAGGGACTTGTTGAAAGGCTATATTATTACTTATTCATCTGGCTATCATATACAAAAGAGATTTTTTCCAATCCGACTGGTAGTTCCAGAGAAAAGCGCGTTTAAACAAACAAACGAACTCTTCAGTTGTATAATATTAGTTATCTATAAGTAGTTTTTGACAAATATTTCTTCGCGGATCTTTTATCGACTTTGGAAACAAGAATCTAGTCTAAAGAATGTCTTTCTTTAGAAGGAACAAAGACAATAGAATATCTATGTTAATTCACAACAAATTCTCGAAAAAATACCAAAGTTCGGGGTCAGTGCAGTGCTGTGGATCCGGATATTTCGCTCAAATCTGGAGCTTGACTGGGGAAGTTTCCACCTTACAGAATATCACAGCCAAATAACGCTACTCTTTGGTAGTGTTGTGTTCCTGTGGTAAGTAAGGTCGCCAGAGCTCCTGAGGATGCGCTGTGTTGACAGGTCTCACGCTGCAGGAGACCTGCTTGTCCCCTAAGCTGTTGGTACAGCGAATTCTCATTTTAAAGGGTCAGCAACGATCTGCTATGCTATACATTTTGTCAAGTGATATTATACTTTTTACTATTATAAAATTGTAAAAAAGCCGTGTCTGTACATTGACGATATTCCCGAAAAAACAGTCGGGATAGGATACTGGGACGTAACCATTTTAATTTTTTTCTGTTTGTGCGCGCATCACGCAAAAAGCACTAACCGGATTTTGATGTGGTTTTCACAGTTTGGTAGCTTGGGATCCAACTGAAAATCTAAGCCATATTTCATCTTCCGGTGGGATGAACCAGAGATACAGTTTGACCTCTTCGTAATACCCTAGAATAAGAAGGTAATTTAAAATGGTCATATTATTAATTAGGTATTATTGTCCATGCGAACAAAGTCACGGATACAAGCTTGTAACCTATAGAGCTAAATAGGTATAAATCTCAGATCATAGAAACAAGGAGATATGCCATCATAGCAAATTAGTACCAGAACAACTGGTGCCACTTTTACTACATTTTTCGACACAATTACGCGCATAATTAAGCGCTCCTTGTGAATAAAAAGATCTCCCACGCATTAAACATTCCGCACACCCTCAATCTAACACTGTTAATCGTCACTCAACACTAGCACAAAACTAAAACACTTTATTTATATCATCGATCGTGTTCGGTTCGTCGCCAGCGCGTACGTTTTTAATATGAGCAATTTGCTCAAAATCAGGCATCAAGCTCGATAGCGCCTTGGCACATCCCCCTTGTTTCTATGATCTGAGTTATAAATATACAGACACCCAAAAAACTCGAAGCTATAATTCTTAACGAACAAAAAATATTGCCTTTTGAGTCTTGTACAAAGGTGTTTCGCAATTCGGGACTGAACGGGAAAATAAAAGAATTTAAACTTCGGCTTATATGGAATTTAGGTCGGACGTCTGAAGATGGATGGATTCCCTTTGTTGTCTAAGTTGTCTTTATTTAGTTTATGAGGTAGATAAATGAAGTTGAATCTAGTAAGTTTAGAGAACTAGCAATCTAGACCGATTAGATCACTAGTTTTAAAATTAGCATCCTAATAATATTATAAACGTGAAACTTTGTGAGGATGGATGGATGTATGGATGTTTGTTTCTCTTTCACGCGAAAACTACTGAACGGATTTGGATGAAACTTTACAGTAATAGTTTATACATCAGAATAACACATAGGCTACTTTTTATCCCAAAAACGCGGGCGAAGCCGCGGGCGGAAGCTACTGTATACAATATAATTATATACTAAGCCACCCTGTATACAACTAGCTTCCGCCGCTAACTTTTACTATGGGACCAACCCGGAAATCGCGAAAAAAAAATCAGCTGTTCCATACATTTTGTTGAGTTTTGTGAACATAAATGTATGGAACAACTGTTTTTTTTTCGCGATTTCAGGGTTGGTCCCATAGTAAAAGTTGTTCATAATGATGAGTACAATGACCCCTTAAAATATTTCCACTGTCTAACCTGCCACCCTGTATAAATTGAGAAAATACGCACTAAAGTCGGTTTCTATGGCAGAAGTCAAAATGAATTTTGAGCGTATCATAGTGAGGGATTTTGCCATTTACTGACCTAGTTATTTTTAGGGTTCCGTACCAAAATGGTAAAAAAGGAACCCTTATGGTGCGACTTCGTCTGTCTGTCTGGCTGTCTGTCTGTCGGTCTGTCTGTCACGCCTGCTTATTTCAGCAACTACTGATGCTATCGACTTGAAATTTGGAACAGTTATAAAAAATGCTTGCCCAACTTTATTGCAAATGAAAAAAATCTAAAAATATTTTTATTTTCATTGCAAAAGGGGCCGGAGTGGGGGTCTGAAATTTTAAAGTGGGGTTACTAGGTCAAGTGACATATCATATGAAAAGGCTTGATTTGCACATTTCAAAATATATTTTCATTTTATTTTATGTCTCACAGTTTTCGACATTATGATGAAAATGTCTGAAAAAATACCATTCCCCCCCACCTTATCTCCGAAGTTTGCGGAGAAAAAAATCTGAAATAATTAGAGTTGATAGCAATTGACCCAAATATTGCACCAAAAATAAAACGATGTTCCTAACTAGTACAGTTTTTTCAAAATCATCAAAAAAATGATACGGAACCCTCGGTGCGCGAGTACGACTCGCACTTGGCCGGTTTTTTTATATTTCTGTTTTACCTCCTGTCTAATCATATGAAAAATAGAAGACTTAAATAGAGCTTATTGAACTTGTTTAGGATATAAAAGCAGTAACTAAATTAAATTAGTTTTTTTGCGTGTATTTATGTGCTTAGGTTAAGATAAGATGAACGAACTTCAATTTACGGTGCATCGTGTGATTTTGAATTCAGCAGGGTTATAATTGTTTACGTTTTGTACTTTGGTCTTAAAGCCAATTGAAAACTGTATAGGTAGTTGTAATAAACCAACCTAACCTTTTCAATCTTGAGAGCATTCAAGAGTATTATTAACTTTCTCTTATTCCAGCAACATGTAAGCGAACCTTTTGAAGGAATCTGCGAAACCCATTTACATTTTTATGGGTCTCTTTTTCGAGTTCTCTGAAAACGTAAAAACCCAAAACTTTCGCGAACCTACCTACCTACCAGTGGCGAATTCTCAATTTTTATAAGAGGTAAGCCGGGATACTAATGCTTACCTGGCCATGAAGAGCTAATTATAAATATTTGAAAGTAGGCAATTCAGCCTGTGCTACTTTCAAAGGGAAGCCGGTAGGAATCGTATTATAGGGACCCTTCGCCACTGATACCTTCCCACTATATTGACAGTTTTTTGGATTATTATAATTCTGCTGGTACTCGAATCGTAATTCGCTATTTTATTTAGTAAAAAATATTTCATAATGATGAGCATAATGGCCCCCTTTGAGACCGAACAGGATTTTTTTTACATGCTCTATAATACAATACGAGTGTATAAATAAGAGCGTACCACAGGCGCGGTCCCAGCCGACGATTTTGGGGGGGGGGGGTCATACTGCAGCTGAAGACTTTAGGGGGGGTCATACCGATTAATGCCGACGTGATATACCGTGAATTACCGTGTTTGGCGCATTTTTTTACGATTTTGGGGAGGGTCATGACCCCCGTGACCCCCACTGGGACCGCGCCTGGCGTACCAATACAAGCGTATGAATATGAGCCTATATGAGCCGAGAATGCGCCCAGCATATAAACGGTCTTATACAATGAAAACTGCTAATAACTTACACAACTGTGAACTTAGTTGTTGTTTTATAGTATAGTTAGATAGTAGTAGTAATACCTCAGATCATAGAAACAAGGAGATATGCCATCATAGCAAATTAGTACGGGAACAACTGATGCCACTTTTAATACATTTTTCGACACAATTACGCGCATAATTAAGCGCTCCTTGTGAATAAAAAGATCTCGCATTGAACATTCCGCACACCCTCAATCTAACACTGTTAATCGTCACTCAACACTAGCACTAAACTAAAACACTGTATTTATACCATCGATCGTGTTCAGTTCGTCGCCAGCTCGTACATTTTTAATATGAGCAATTTACTCAAGATCAGGCATCAAGCTCGATAGCGCCTGGCACATCTCCTTGTTTCTATGATCTGAGAGTAATACCTTTATCGTAAAATATAAGACACAAGTCGTAGTCATTACAAACTTTTATCTACTTATATTTTTGTTCAGCACTTCGCGTGGACTAAGTT
Source organism: Thalpophila matura (assembly GCA_948465475.1). Lineage (NCBI taxonomy): Eukaryota > Metazoa > Arthropoda > Insecta > Lepidoptera > Noctuidae > Thalpophila > Thalpophila matura. The sequence goes on along the minus strand of OX419199.1, from coordinate 2,292,282 downwards.
CGTGATTAACTAGCTTGGACGATTTATGCAAACTGTGAAGTTCGACCAAAATATACTCCAAAGGACATCTTCTGTAATCTCTCAATCATCGCTACGATTAATGGCAAACATTCTGTAGGTATCTTTTTAGGGTTCCGTACCAAAATGGTAAAAAAGGAACCGTTATAGTGCGACTTCGTCTGTCTGTCTGTCTGTCACACCTGCTTATTTCAGCAACTAAGTACTTATGCTATCGACTTGTTTGGCACAGTTATAAAAAATGCTTGTTCAATTTTATTGCAAATGAAAAAAGTCCAAAAATACTTTTATTTTCTTTGCAAAAGGGGTCGGAGTGGGGGTCCGAAATTTAAAGTGGGGTTACTAGGTCAAGTGTCATATGAAAGGGCTTGATTTGCACATTTCAAAATATATTTTCATTTTATTTTATGTCTCACAGTTTTCGACATAAATATGATGAAAAATGTCTGAAAAAATACCATTCCCCCCCCTTATCTCCGAAGTTTGCGGAGCAAAAAATCTGAAATAATTAGAGTTGATAGCAATTGACCCAAATATTGCACCAAAAATAAAACGATGTTCCTAACTAGTACAGTTTTTTCAAAATTATCAAAATTCCTTTACAAACAAACTTAGTTATGCGGTCCGGTTTTTTTCACTTTATACGTCCAAAACTGATACGGAACCCTCGGTGCGCGAGTACGACTCGCACTTGGCCGGTTTTTTTTTTTTAGCACCCAAGTTTACGTAATCGCACTGCGCACAGGAACTTTAAACACTTTACAACTACTTTGTAAGTCTATCGTGCTGTATTCTGAGAATGCAACTCAGAACTTGTAACAAACGAACAAACATCCCTTATTTGAATATTAATGTTGAGATTAAAAGTTGAATAAAGTGTGTTATCTAGATTCTGCAGTTGCTGTGGTTTTTTGAAGCGTTTACATAGTGATGTAAATGTCTAGTTGCTAATATTACATTTTAGTACTTTTTCGGATTCCGCATGTTCTTAGCGCCGAGTTATATACAAAATTTATTTTTTTCTGTCACAAATAGTTTGGAACTCATAATTTATCCATCAAGTTCGATTAGTTGTCCTGCCGGCCTAGCATGACCACGATAGAAACGGGTTTTGTCTACATAGAAATAGACAAAGTGACAGATTGTAGAAACATTTCTACCGTTTCATTCATAAAACGTAGAAATATTTGTACAATCGTTTCTATCGTGGTCATGCTAGGCCGGCTGCAATTACGTCCCGACCCCCGTTTAATGAATTAGTAAAGCTACATTGTTACGTGGTGAAAACTGGATGGCGCTATTAATTTGTCCAATATAGCTATATAGGTACGCTTTCTCATAACCTGAAGTGCTATTGTTGTTCCAGGCTCTGAAAAGATAATAGTGTATCCCCTTGAACTACATAATATGTAGTTCAAGGGGATTATATGTCACTGAACAGGGAAAGGGAAACAGGGAAACAGGGGAACAGGGAACAGGGAACAGGGAACAGGAAACAGGGGAACAGGGAAAGTCACTGAACACTGAACAGGGAAATATTATAGGTCACTGAACAGGGAAAGGGTTAACGTACTTACCTATCCAATTATCAGTAATTCAGTACCGTACCTAAAACAATTTAAAACAATATCAGTAACATCCGTCCTCTCTAGTCCACTAGTGTTCCCACAATATATCCACAAAAGGCCTCCCAAAGCTCATTATGGTATCCATATTGGTAGCTCGTTATCTCCGGGGCCGTATGCACGACTTTTGTGTGAGATACTGGAATAAAGAGGTATTGTGAGCTCAGGGCCGGATTTAGCCCTGGGCCAAACAAAATTAGAGACCCCGGAATCAGACGACAAAAATTATTAATCAGACGAAATAAAAATTTTACAGTTTGTCAATTATAGAGGTATATATAGGTAGCGGCGTGAATTATGATCACAGATCGCGCATGTACATTTTCGGCCCAATAGACAATAGACTGTTGACAATACCTAATAAAGAATGGTCCAATGAGACGACTGACGAACTAATCGCGTGCAGCTGCGGCGCCCCCTGTCTTCTTCATTCCGCCAAAGAGACCGAATAATCAGCTAATGTGCAGGTAACGATTGTGATCAAGACTGGTGCCGCTAGCTAAACCAATTTATTTCAATAAAAAAAATGCTCATAACGAGCAGAATGAAACAAATAGTTTTGCACAATCCATTCATTTTCATAGAAATTAATGTTTTTAAGAGAAAACCGGATAAGTGCGAGTACGACTCGCACCCTAAGGGTTCCGAAATATGCAATAGCGCCATCTATGCCGCTATTACATCATAGTAGATTTATCATATCTATCATAGATGGCGCTATTGCATATTTCTAGTGGTGCCATCTATGAGATGGCTCCACTTATGGTCCGGTGACAGACGGACAACAAAGTGGTCCTATAAGGGTTCCGTTTTTCCTTTTGAGGTACGGAATCCCAAAAAATCAAGTTGTCGAGGCTTCTTTCTTGTGGAGGCCCCTTTTTTGGAGGCTCCAGGGCGACTGCCCCTGCTGCCCTGCCCCAAATCCGGCCCTGAGCGTATGTTGTGGTGTGCAATGCGTTGACGGTAACGGGAGTTGGTAAGCTACATGGTACTTGTTAGGTGGGAGGGCTTATTTTTAACTGACGTTTTAAAACCGGAGGTTTTCAATTTGACGGTAGTTTTTAAGGTTCTGAAGCTCAAAAGGAAAAAAAACCGGCCAAGTGCGAGTCGTACTCGCGCACCGACGGTTCCGTATCATTTTTAGACGTATAAAGTGAAAAAATCCGGACCGCATAACTAAGTTTGTTTGTGAAGGAGTTTTGATGATTTTGAAAAAACTGTACTAGTTAGGAACATCGTTTTATTTTTGGTGCAATATTTGGGTCAATTCCTATCAACTCTAATTATTTCAGATTTTTCACTCCGCAAACTTCGGAGATAAGGGAGGGGGCAATGGTATTTTTTCAGACATTTTTCATCATATGTCGAAAACTGTGAGACATAAAATTAAATGAAAATATATTTTGAAATGTGCAGATCAAGCCCTTTCATATGATATGTCACTTGACCCAGTAACCCCACTTTGAAATTTTGGACCCCCACTCCGGCCCCTTTTGTTATGAAAATAAAAATATTTTTTTAATTTGTTCATTTACAATAAAGTTGGACAAGCATTCTTTATAACTGTTCCAAATTTCAAGTCGATAGCATTAGTAGTTGCTGAAATAAGCAGGTGTGACAGACAGACAGACGAAGTCGCACCATAAGGGTTCCTTTTTTACCATTTTGGTACGGAACCCTAAAAAGATTACGAATGTATTGTTTTGCTAAGGTCCGCACAAAGTAGGTCGGCGGTCCGCCAATTGGTGAACCTTACCTTATAGGATCAATTCGCTGTCCGTCCGTCTGTCGGTCAGTCAAAAAACTTTTTCTCAGGAACGTGTAGAGGTATCAAGTTGAAATTAGTGTCAGATACTTAGGTCTATAGTCTTTTGGAGCTGTAAAAATATCAAGCTTATAACTAACGCGGTGTCCCATAAGTATGTATCTACTATTAACTTTGGTTAAGTATTTTTTAAACCAGCTTCATTATAGGCGGTAGGTACCTACCTATTTAGTTCACTTTGCGTCTGTTGACGTGGCGAATCTTTGTTAGAATAATAATAATTGGAGAAGCCTAATCTGTAGGAATCTAATTGGGGACCAAATAAATGAAAAACAAAAAACTAAATATTGAGGCTACTGCCATCTTTTGTCGGTTAAATGTATTAATACGTACACAATAAAGTTAGGATAAAGCGTTGTTTTGTTATTTACTGTCTGGTAGGTAAATAATAATATACGAGGTTGAAAATTTATTATGGTTAATAAAGCTTAGGGTATGGAAACTAATAAATAATTTAACATTTACTTGAAATTGACCTCTTGCAAAGCGCCATCTCTTAGCGCAAAGCAGTACTAGCATCACGCCATAATTAACCCGACAGTACAGACTCATGACGATAGATGTCACTAGTTATAGGTAATAAGTAGATGTGTTTTTCGGGGTCGAACCTTTTGCAATTAAGGCCCCGGTATACGCCAACGGCCTTGAGTGATTTGGGCGGTATAGCTTGAGTGTTCTGCGCTGAGCTCAAGCAACGCGACATACGTCCACCGAGCAATACGACTCGCCTATCAAGGAGCGCGCTGTGCAGAATTAGACGTATTATTACTTTTTAGTATCTAAAATATAAAATAAAAAAAAAGTAACAGGCAATATTATAGGTTATCAAACAAATCATGAAAATATCTTAAGCGGTTTGAAAGTAATTACGTTTTTATGTTTTGGGTAGACACGAATTCATGAATTTATTTCATTAAGTATTTTACTACAATAGTTAAATATTCACAGGTACGATTGATGTATATATGTTCTAGTTTAACATAAAAAAAAATGCACAACTAACCTGCATTATTTGACGGCGAAATAAGAGATTTAAAACTGGCCGTTACCATTTACCTTCGCCTTAACTAGGTAAAAAGTCTGTATTTGTATCTGTCATTGGCGGATCCAGGGAGGGGGCTAGGGGGCTAAGAAGCCCCCTCCACAATCTTAAGTTTTGACAGATTTCAAACTAGATTAGTGATTTACTCTTACTTATGGACGCCTCTTATTTTTTCCTCTTTAACCACTGATGAAATATACAGCTATCCTTGTCATTTATATGACAATAAATTAATATCTAGAGCAGTGGTTCTCAAAGTTGACTGAAACGCCACGCCATCCACCTAACGAAAACCTCCAAATTCGGGACTCATCTTTTGGCTGTCATGGAGAAAAAAGTCATACCTGTTTATGTAAAGGACTGTTCATTGTTCAAACAATCAACAACGAGTGCTTATTATTTAGGAGATGTATTTTGTTTTCTATTTTTTACCCGACTTCGGCAAAGTCAAAATGAAGGGTTATGATGTCATTATAGCTTTAGCATCAACTTCTATTTTAGTTACTTTTAATTGCAATGAGTTTAGCCAGGTCGGTCGATGTATCGTCCTATTTTATGAGGCCCACCCAATGTTCGCCCGCGACCCGTCAGTGGGTCGCGAGCGCGACCTCAGATCATAGAAACAAGGAGATATGCCATCATAGCAAATTAGTACGGGAACAACTGATGCCACTTTTAGTACATTTTTCAACACAATTACCAGCGCCCCTCGTGAATATAAAGATCTCCCACACATTAAAAATTCCGTAAATCAATCTAACACTGTTAATCATCACTCAACACTAGCACTAAACTAAAACACTGTATTTATATCATCGATCGTGTTCGGTTCGTCGCCAGCCCTACTTTTGTACTACGCCCAATTTGCTCAAATTAAAGCATCAAGCTCAATAGCGCCTTGGCACATCTCTCTTGTTTCTATGATCCATCAGCACGACCCATAGTTTGGGAAATGCTGATCTAGAGATGACAATTAACAAAAGAACTGTTTAATTTAATCATCGTCTTTAAGTGAGGGCGTTAGTGTTTTGATTTTTACTTCTTAACCCCCCCAAAATAACATCTAGATGAGGCCTTAGCCTCCCCCCTTAAAATAATTCCTGGATCCGCCACTGTAAGTACCTTGTTAATTGCAATAGGTTCGCCCCCGGGCTGCTATGAAGAATCAATGCTAGGTATAATAATTATATCAATTATTTTTTGCGATTACAAACTTACATTTTGTACGGAACCCTCAGTGTGCGAATACTACTTGCAAATCCGGCTTTTTTATGTGAGACTAGACTTTTTTGAATGACCAGTTTAAATGACCTCCGTAGTGTAGGCTGGCTTGTAGTACCAAGAGGTCAAGCTGTATTTCTGTTTCCTCCCATCCCATCCTCCCTCAGAATTAGATGAAACGTGCCTTAAATTTTAAGTTGGACCCCAAGCTATCGAACTGTGAAAAGAACATCAAAATCCGTTCAGTACTTTTCGCGTGATGCGAGCACAAACAGACAAAAATTCTAAAAAAAATATTTTTTGGGTCTGGTTACGTCCCAGTACCCTATCCCGACTGTTTTTTCTGGAATATCTTCAATGTACAGACACGGCTTTTTTTTTACAATTTTATAATAGTATAGAAAGATAGGTTTTGACCTTTATCTCACCAGTTGGTAATGATATGGGATCGATGATAGTGCACGCTTGCTTAAAAGTAACGTATTCACACTTTAGCCTATCTATTCTGTACCGACACGTCACAACGTTCGAGGGACAATTTCACCGTGACATTCTCCCTCGAACGTTCGCAAACAAATTGGCAGTTCTCGCGGTGATAACACGCGGCTAGTCGGTACAGCCTGTCTAATCTGTCAGAATTGAAGATTGCCAGGTTATAGCTATCAGGAAATAGAGAAATTGGGTGGCAATTACTTAAAACATTAATTAATTCCCTTAAAATTGTCAAACAGTTATGGGAACAATTAAAAATGATTGTAAAATACTCGTAAAGATTACTTAATAGGCAATTGTACAACTTGCCGTATTTCATTGCTGTTCAAATATAGCCTAAATACATTTATATTTTATCGCTTGTTATTTTATTACAATTACAACATTGGAGTTAGTCTGTCTGTCATGTCCATGTTTTTTATGTAGCATGGAGAATAGACTAAGGAGGAACAACTCTTTGTATGGAAAGTGTCCTTCAAAATGCGCTCAATTAGGTGGGTGCTACTGGTAGCTATAGGTACTTATACTAAGAATAAGTTAGCTATAGCGTAATTTCCAGTAATTTCAAATAAAGCGCCAAAAGTCCCATCCAATACAAAAAAAATTAGGAAAAGTTCCGTCAAAATGATTATTCCAAAAACATTAATCTAAAGCTGACTAGATTCTGGCTACAGTGCACAAACATAGATTTCGCGAGAGCATTGACAATGCACTGGATGTCCTATTGTCCACTGCTTTATCACGTTGTTGACGATACCTGGCCAAGCATTGTCTATGGCGTTGCTCCAAGGTCACAATTCCTGTCCATATCTCGATGCTAACCTTGCACTTTCTCCACCAACCTGCTTCAAACTGGCAACAGCACACCAAACGTGTATCAGTCACAGGCTCATACCGGCTCCACACGATCGTCCAAAAGTCTTAACTGTTCGTCCAACCTTCCACGCGTGGAGAGATACCTGGTTCGTGCATGTTTGACGGTGTTGAAGAGTCATTTTGTATCGATAGTGAGTTCGGACACTTGGGACACATTAGCGTCATGTTGAAGTGTTGTACTGTTGGACGATCGTGTGGTGCCGGCATCACAACATTAGGCTGAGCGCTGTTTTGCACGGACATGACGCATACCTAATTGCCCAGCAGTTTTTTTTGTTTTATTTATTTTTTATGCGTCATGTCGACGCCAATAAAATATTTTTTTTTTCTTCTTTCAATCTCTTCACCATAAGCAAAGTCACGTCCACCAACAGGTATACCTACTAATAAAATTTTACACAATTGAAACGATCCCACTTTATGTTGATAATAAACAACTGAATTTATGCCCAAACGCAATTAAATAACGGACAGATGAACATTTTATGTGTTATACCGTAAAATTGGATTGTTAAAAAATATTTAATATCTGTTACTGTGCCTAATATTGGACCGGTTGTATTGATCTAGAATAAGGGAAAGGGAAGGTTTTAAGACTGAACAGAGCATAGCATAATACCATAGCATAATCGGCCTATAATGTTCCCACTGCTGGGACACAGGCCTCCTCTCTGTGAGAGGGAGTGGGCCGTAGTCCACCACGCGGGCCCTGTGCGGGTTGGTGGACGTCAAATGTCTTCGAATTTTTGGTTCTAGGACATGCCGGTTTCCTCACGATGTTTTCCTTCACCGTTAAAGCAAGTGATAATTAATTTCTAATACGCACATGACTTCGAAAAGTCAGCGGTGCGTGCCTCGGAATCGAACTCGAACCATTCGCCGTGGGAGGCACATGGTTAAACCACTAGGCTATCACTGCATGCTGAACAGAGCAACCGCATTGTAATATCGGAGACACTGTAGGGTAGTGTACAGGTCGGAAATACGTAACACCGCGCTCAGAAACTCCATTACAAGTTTGTTTTTATACGACTATGGTAAATGGTTACTGTAGTCCATAAAACGCTTGCAACACCTAGTATAACATCCACGTTGACGACTCTTTAAAATGAAGATACACTGTGCTGACAGCTTAGGAACCTTAGGGTACTCAAGCAGGTCCCGCTGTCAACACAGCGCATCCTCACGAGCTCTGGCGACCTTACTCACCACAGGAACACAACACTACCACAAAGTTTATTATACCCACCAAAAGTGTACCCAAACTACACTAAATCAAGTCTAGTTTATATCCAAAAGACCTTGATGTGTCATCAGTTTTTTTTATTCAAAGGATAAAGACTAGACAAGTGTGAGTAGGGCCTGAAAGGGTTCCGTACAAACTTAATGATGTATGTAAATCTTACTAATATTATATACGTGAAAGTTTGTGAGGATGTAAAGATGTATGGATGTTTGTTTGTTCCTCTTTCACGCAAAAACTACTAAACGGATTTTGATGAAACTTTACAGTAATATAGCATAAACATCAGAATAACATATAGGCTACTTTTTATCCCAAAAACGCGGGCGAAGCCGCGTGCGGAAGCTAGTATACTCTATTCGGTATCGTATTTACACTAAAAAAAAACTGTTCAAGTGCGAGTCAGACTCGCGCACCGAGGGTTCGGTGTATAAAAACATGATGGCACAATAGCGCCATCTATGAGAATATAGTTGAACAACATCCACCAGCAGTAGCAAGCTATATTCTCATAGATGGCGCTTAACATAATATTAAACTTGTTCCGGGGTCCGGTGACAGACGGACAACAAAGTGATCTTATAAGGGTTCCATTTTTCCTTTTGAGGTACGGAATCCTAAAAAGAAAAGAATAACAATGCCGGACATTTAATTACAAGAAAAATAATTACAAATTACACAATTCACAAGCCAAAGATATTGTCGGAAGAACGCACGCCGGCCAAAAGAGGGCGGCGCACACTCAGGAACGCCTTTTATGTCCTCAGCATCAGATGACGTCAGCTCTGGTAGTATTGGGAGAGGATTCTGCTAACAATATAAAATAGCGCCATCTCTGAGCAGATGCCTCGGACTTGCCACACGACAAAGTGATCCTATAAGGGCCGTAAGATCAATCGTTGTTTAAACCACAGAAGAGAGTTTAATCTCCCGTCTTCAATTGTTTCTTTGGGTTTTTGTATCAGAAAACAATCGAAGACTTTTTTCTGCAAGCCTATTACTTGATATAAAGGCTGAATGGCCTATAGATCGATGCCTGACTTTTTTTTTTTTACAGACGACATTATTTAGACATTAAAATTTGATAAAATTAATTCAATAGGTATATTTATTGTTTTATGAAATTTATTATTGCAAATTAATTATAAAATATGTATCACTTATAATAATTTAAAAACTGACGTACCTACTGATTGAATTGTTAATTGATGATGATGATGATTGAATTGTTAATTTTTATGGACATGCATGCAAAACTGTACAACAAAATTTCCACACCAAATGCTGGTAGAATATGTGCGACGAATTATGTATTTTTAAGATCTATTGTACCATGTTCTTGGAAATAAATAAATTGAATTATAGACGGGAGATTAAACTCTCTTCCGTGGTTAAGCTACGATTCATCTTACGGCCCTAAGGGTTCCGTTTTTCCTTTTGAGGTACGGAACCCTAAAAAAACGTCTGGACGCGTTTTAGGTCGTTCTCTCAACAAATAGATGAAGAAGAAAAACTGTGTGCCCCAAGTTTTGGCGTAAAACCCCTTTTTATTGACCTCAGTAGCGAAGGTCAATTGCGCGTCCTAGAATATGTGAGTGGTCCAATTTGTGAAACATAAGCTCTAATTTAGGGTTCCAAATTCTTGATAAAATATCTTGATCATTATTTTATCAATGATAGCCGAGTGTGAAACGTACATTGAAAATTTAAGAAAAAGCCGGACTCGCGCTAGGGTTCCGTAAAAACTTAATCATAATATGTACTTGATTGTACTGATTTATCTATACTATCTATACTAATATTATAAAGAATAAAGATTTTTTTGTTTGTTTGTTTGTACTAAATAGGCTCCGAAAGTACTGGACCGATTTAAAAAAATATTTTACTAATAGTAAGTAGGTAGTGTTGCCCAAAATCGGTCTTGCATCAATCATTTTCGTAAGACCAAGACTCATTACAGCAAGACTGAGACCAAGACCAAGATTGAATGTGCAATACTAAAACCAAGACTACGACTATGGGTATTTACAGACGCAAAACCGAGACCAAAAACTGGGTTAGACTCGTCTCGGTCTTGCATTTGGGCAACACTAATAGAAAGCTACATTATCACTGAGTAACATAGGCTACTATTTATCCCGAAAAAATGCACAGTTCCTGTGGGACACGCGGACGTAGTCGCGGGCGAAGTGCTAGTATTATTTAAAATATTCCACTAGAAATATGCAATAGCGCCATCTATGAGCAAGATGCCGCTATTACACAGGTACTTCTTCTTGTGACGCCATCTATGAGCAGCCGTCTCGGACCTGCCACCCACAGATGGACGACAAAGTGATCCTATAAGGGTTCCCTTTTTCCTTTTGATGTACGGAACCCTAAAAAACGAGAGGTATCGTGAAACACCCGGTTGGAATGAAATTCCTTTCGCTATATTGTTATGAATGTATTAAAATTAACTTCGTTCCAAAAAGATTCGAAAGAGCTTCGTGTACTATTTTTTATTGTGTCTATAATCTGAGGATTTTTTAAGATATTTCTCTGAACAAAGGCTGTTCGGTGTGTTAACCAAACATTAATAGATTGTCAATATAAATGCAAATTGTCACTGTAAATGTATGCAGAAAAATGTCAATAAATTGCAAGAAATGTTAGTGAATGTTCAACGGGAATGAATCTAAATAAAAATGCAAGTTGTCCGACTCAAACCATGTCTAATTGAACACTAATTAAATTATGTACCAAAATGCATCATCTAGGTTCTGCATTAAGTCATTATGCATTCCCAAAATGTAGGCCGCGATCAAAGTGCAAATCCGCGCGGCGCTAGCATTATTTTGAACCCCTGTACGTGCACCGTACAAACGCTACATCCCCAAACTCGCCCCCACCCCAAACACAGCCAGGCAATAAAACACAACCGTCACAGTATGATAATAAACCGCAGATTCCTTAGGAACCACATATTGTTCTGTTTGTCCTTTATTTGCTTACAAGAGACACTTGTGCCCACTTTAGTTTGCCGGTCAGATGAAGGGCACTCGAGCTGGAGTGGACTGACAGTCGCGTCAAGAGGGCTCGACGTCAGACCATCAAATGTATAGGAAATACTATTATATGGTTGATGTGTATATTTGCGAAGGGATTTATTTGTTTATACTTATACCACAGATATAGAGTAAGCTTTCATTGTGAAAATCGCCGAATAATGGAAATGGGTGTCTTCAAGTCGCGAGGGAATCGGTTTCTTCTAGACATACTATTTCTCATGAATCTGGCTAACATATACAGGGTGGCAGGTTAGACGGTGGAAATATTTAAAGGGGTCATTGTTCTCATCATTATGAACAACTTTTACTATGGGAACAACCCTGAAATTGCGAAAAAAAAATCAGCTGCTCCATACATTTATGTTCACATAACTCAACAAAATGTATGGAACAACAGTTTTTTTTTTCGCGATTTCAGGGTTGGTCCCATAGTAGGAGTTGTTCATAATGATGAGTATAATGACCCCTTTAAATATTTCCACTGTCTAACCTGCCATCCTGTATACAAAAAGAATTTTTCGAATCCGACTGGTAGTTCCAGAGATTAGTGTGGTCAAACAAACAAATAAACTCTTCAGCTTTATAATAATAGGTAGTCAAAAAAAGAACACGACGTTAGAACTCATAATGTATCATTTTCGTCTCTTCTCAGATAATATTTTTCTGTGTCAACACAGCTTATTAAATATTTTGATTGATAGAACTATGCTCCGGGGTTTGAGGATACGGAAATGTGATCTTGATAAGGTCGGATTCTTGTCCCATAAGATGCGGTGTCATGGAAAATGTGGGGCGCTGATAGGTCGTTTTTACACTACCACCGAAGCGTGTAGCTACGTTATTAAATACTAGACTTTTGCCCGCGACTCCGTCCGCGTGGACTACAATGAAAGGACCAGTTTAAATGACCTCCGTAGTGTAGGTTGGCTAGTACTACCAAGAGGTCAAGCTGTATCTCTGGTTTTTTTCAGTGGAATCAGATGAAACGTGGCTTAGATTTTAAGTTGGACCATAAGCTATCGAACTGTGAAAACCATATCAAAATCCGTTCAGTAGTTTTCGCGTGATGCGCGCACAAACAGACAAACAGACAGACGGCGCACATAGATGGCGCCACTAGAAGTATGCAGTAGCGCCATCTATGATCAACATATGATATATCTGCTATGATGTACCTAATCGCGGCTTAGATGACGTTATTGCATACTTCGGAACCCTCAGGGTGCGAGGCGTACTCGCACTTGTCCGGTTGTTCATTTGGTAGAGGAAGATTGCACAGTAGGTATTCCTACATAATTTTATTAACTTTGGTTGAGTAGTTTTTTGAAAAGCTTCCTAATAACGGTATTTGATTCACTTTGCCTATATTGACGATGTATTAGTGTTTCCGCCTTTAAAATCCTTTTGAAGGAGGTTTTAACTTTTTTTAAAGATTTTTATTTTTCTATTTTGAGTGACATAAACACACGCGATTACAGAAATAGCGTGAATTCATTACCAATAACCGAACCTACATATTATTATGTACCTACCTATTACTTTTTTGGGAACAATCATATTATCACATATGTATAATACAATACTACGCGTACAGATGCCTCATCTCATACAAAAAAACGTATTCGCCGCCGTAACGCGGGCTATCGGGCTAAACATTTTTTCGTAACTAAATGATTTTTTAAATTTGAACAAATATTTAAATTCGTCTATTTATTCATGTTCTACATTTTACACAAACTTCAATTACAAATCGATACGTTTATCGCCGAGTTATTTGAACAAATGTTCCTTTGTTCCTGATGAGACCCCGTGACATTATAAACATAGGCAAACAGGCAAAGTGAACTAAATACCGTTTATTGTCAAACATACAAAAATATATACCTATATATACTAAAACAGGCTAATTGTTCCTGACGTCACATCGAGCCGCGTGAGGCGGTTGCAACGGGCCGGTTCAACGACCTTCAATAATCTTCAAGTGCAATGCCCCCACCTTAGCTTAAGCCGCCGACCGTCCGCGGTTCGCCACTCACTCGCCGACGCTGTATTGTACGCGCGCATATCGGCCGTTTTCTTTGTTACTTGCACCTATGGCAATAATTATAGTCTTTTTCATTGAAGTCTTAGTCTTTTAATTATCAAGCCAAGACCACCAGCAGCACACCTGGAGCTTGGCACTCAACCACTAATTATAATAGAATAACCTCTTCTTTGAAATCAGAAATGCCAGCGGAATTAGAGTCTACGTCAGCTAAAAGTCGATGAATTTTCCCAACATTCAAATTAATATAAATTTAGTCACTTCTACAAAACTTGTCAATTATATACCTTAATCCTGAAAGAAAAACACCAGGAAATTGATTAATGACAACTTAAATATTGCTTTAAGGGAACGGCCATTGTTTACAGCTAACTTTTGTGTTTACTTGCAAATTAGGTGACGCATGAAAATAAGTTGGTTTTTAGGGTTCCGTAAGAGTACAGTCCTATAAATTGGCTGGGCTGAAGTTGGCTCACTGAGAAGAGTAAATAACAGAGTTCTGTTATAACGAAATTCCGCATATCCGCAACTGATTTAAAATTTTCTGTGTCTTATCTTAATTTTTACGCGTCATGTAGACGTAAATACCCAAATATATTTTTCTTTCTTTCTGCTTTCTAATGCGATTTGTGGTAGGAGTTGTGAAAATAAGAAAGAAAGAAAAGAAAATAAATAAAATAAAAAAGAGAAACAAAAGAAATAAATTCGCTCTCGTTTCTCGTGGTACTTATACCTACTTGCGTTTACCGGAGATTCTCGTGAGAATGTAGAGTGAGCTTTAAGGAAAGTGCGTTATGCCCCCTCTATGCGACTTTCTCTCTCTCTCTCTCTTTATCTTTCTATTATTCAGGGTGGCAGGTTAGACAGTGGAAATATTTAAAGGGGTCATTGTACTCATCATTATGAACAACTTTTACAATGGGACATACCCTGAAATCGCGAAAAAAAAAATCAGCTGTTCCATACATTTATGTTCACATAACTCAACAAAATGTATGGAACAGCTGATTTTTTTTTCGCGATTTCAGGGTTGGTCGTGTAGTAAAAGTTGTTCATAATGATGAGTACAATGACCCCTTTAAATATTTCCACTGTCTAACCTACCACCCTGTATACGAGGCGTAAGAAACTTTGTTCCTGACGGAGGGTTCCCCTGCAATAGTTTGTTAGGGTTCCAAACCAAAATGGTAAAAAACGAACCCTTATGGTGCGACTTCGTCTGTCTGTCTGTCTGTCTGTCTGTCACACCTGCTTATTTCAGCAACTACTTATGCCATCGACTTGAAATTTGGAACAGTTATAAAGAATGCTTGTTCAACTTTATTGCAGATGAAAAAAGTCCAAAAATATTTTTATTTTCATTGCAAAAGGGGCCGGAGTGGGGGTCCGAAATTTCAAAGTGGGGTTACTAGGTCAAATGACATATCATATGAAAGGGCTTGATCTGCACATTTCAAAATATATTTTTATTTTATTTTATGTCTCACAGTTTTCGACATATGATGAAAAATGTCCAAAAAAATACCATAATAAATAAATAAATAAATAAATAAACTCACCACAGGAACACAACACTACCGATGAGTAGCGTTATTTGTAATCAATAATATTTATTTTGACTGTAAAATTCAGAAATGGCTAGGTACCACACGGTCACAGGTGGATTGGTACTTACTGGCTCACATTATTTGTACTACAAGTCCACACCCATACAGAACCACACTAACAAAACAAAGTTCGCACCTACAATTTATTTTTTATTTAATTTCCTACCAACGTTGACAAGTTTGTAATCAAATTCGCAAATTTATATTCAATTTCGACGGTTGAATGCTAAACAGGGGGTAGTTCGTGTTTGCGGAACCTGTGTTTACCTTTGGACGTAATAATTTTATGAGGAAGGAAGGTAGTTATGAATTTTGGTTGGAATGAAGCGCTTGAATTTAAGGGAGTATTAGATTAGAATTTTTATTATGTAGGGCTAAATATGGCGATAAATTGTCTATGTTCACGCACGCCTATGTGCATAATAAAAGCGATTCGAAGTTATATTAAAATATTGTTAAAAATTAAAACCCTACTACGAATAAAATCGACATTTCAGGCTGTCTGACAGCCTGAAATGGGAATAGCAGTTGTCGCATGCCCTGTTGGAGTCAGTAATGCGGTGGCATGCGACCACGGCTATACCAATTTTAGGGTGTCAGACAGTTCTTGTTTTATGCTTTTCAGTTCGATTTTTTTCGTAGTTGGGTTAGGGAATTTTAGTCTCTAATTAATTTTCTAATTATTAATTACTAGAACTTTGCCTGCGACTTCGTCCACGGTAACGGTAACGGTAACCCACAGAAACTATTCATTTTTTCGAGATAAAAAGTACCTACTATAGCACTCAGGGTTAATGTTGCTTTTTGTTCGTGTAAAAATTTTCAGAATCGGATTAGTAGTTCCGTAGTTTATTAGCCTCTAAATAATTATACACACTCACGAAATACGCACTTTCTATTTGTAGGTAATCTAAATAAAAAATAAAACAAAGTCGGGTTAGTTACACCATATACATATAACTCAAGAATGGCCGTACCGATTTCGACGAGACTTTCACTGACAAATAGCTGATATCTTAAAGAACAATTTAAGGTTCTTCTATTTAAAAAAAAATTAAGATTCCACGCAAAAAAAATAAAACCCATTAAATCCAATATTTGAGTAGACTATACCCGTGCAAAGCCGAGGTGGGTCAGCTAGTTGAAACTATAAGCAAACCATAAAACCAGATAGTCAAACTCCTATCCTAAGAAACTTAAACTAAGGACCCAACACACGATCCTATAAGTAACCGCTTAGATACTAACCGCCAACGTTCAAGTATCTATAAACTAGACTAGCCACACCCTTAGTGAATCCACACTGAATTAAATTCCTAGCGAGCCACCACCTCTATTGAATGCTTTTCAATATACTATATCGTCGCTCTGCAGTGAAAACCTCGTAATGGCAATAAACGTAAACGTAAACGTCTGGTAAAATAACCTCCTTTTTTTAAGTCGGTTAAAAACATGTATGAATTGTAAAAATGTAAGTTCTTCTGTTTTCTAATAAATATTTCAATATTATTTAATGAATTATTAATATATGTGTTTTTTAGGGATCTTGATCTACGCAACAAATAAATAAGAAGAAAAATGAATTTGTGCTTTACGAGGTTTTCACTGCAAGGCGACGATATTAAAATTTAGGGAATAGCCCAACGGGCTTTGAAAAATACCTAGTATATAAGGTCCTACCCTTCATACTCGAAATATTTTAGGAGGCACATCTATAGATGATAAAGATGCCATACAAATGAAAAAAAAATTGATCAGAGTATTTTTATTTTTTTTAAATAAATTAATTTTAAAATAAAAAATAAAATAAAAATACTCTGATCAATTTTTTTTTCGTTTGTATGGCATCATTATCACCTACAGATGTACCTCTTAAAATATTTCGAGTATGAAGGGTAGGACCCTATATTATAAGGTGTAGTTTTAGTCACTCACAATACGAAAAGAGGTTATTGAACTCATAATTACGAACAACTTTTATTAAGGGACCAACCCTGAAATCGCGTAATAATAAATCATCTGTTCCATAGATACCTACTATAGTTCGTAAAATATAGCTTGATCTCCATGACAGATACCAAATACGAACAAATCATGTCAAAATGCATTAAAAATGCACGGATTTGACATCTGTCACAGAGATCAAGCAATATTTTACGAACTATAGTAGGTATACGAATTAAATTAATAATGGTTATGTTTTATATCTAACAATATTTTTAGTTTACTCTGTAGAACTTACTAGATATTGTGTCAAAATGCGGAAACTAGTAATAAATTAAGTTATTAGCGCCAATTCATTACAAACATTAATAATTTCCGCGTGAAAATTAACACGACGTTAAAATTAATTATGCCTGCAGTGGTGAACAATTATTTTGTTTATGCAACCACAATTAAAATCAAAATTAGGACCAAATAACAAGTTATTAATTGCAGTATTTATTTCAATATTGCCATACAACGCTATGCTGAATTTATTCGTTCAGTACGCAGTAAATATTACACATCGATGTTTATTAAATAAACCTATAAGAAACGTTAAAAAACCGGGCAAGAGCGTGTCGGACCACGCACAGTGTAGGGTTCCGTAGCATAAAGCATTTCAGTCTTCCGACCGCAATATAAGTTTGTATATTGTAATATTATTATGAAATACAAAGTTATTTTTGCGGTTGTCGAACTCAAAACTGAAAAAAAGTGAATATTTCAAAAAGTTATTGACGTATCTTGTTCAAACCAATTTTAATCGAGAGTTTATTGGATGTCATAAGCTTGATTTTTTTCAGATTTTTAGATAGCGCGGTTGGAAAATTACAGGGGGGGGGGACACATTGTTAACGACTTTCGGAGCTTCTAGTTCACTCAAAATGCACTTGAATAAAAAAGTCATTTAGAAACCTCTATGTTATTTTTAAAGAACTATTCAACGATACCCCACATGACGGGGTACACGAAAATATTTTTTTTCATCCTTCAGTTTCATGTATGGGAGCCCCCCCCTAATTATTTTATTTTTTGTAATTTCACTACAGGCCTTTATGGCGGCTTATAAAAGACACCTACGAAGTTTTATACAAATTGGTTATGAACTGTAGATTTGACGAGGGTGTGACAGACGGACAGACGGACAGACAGACGTGGATTTATTCAAAGTGGGCTAAATGATTAGCACTTTTTGAACGTCAACATACATAAGACAGCCCCTAAAAACGCCCGCCCTTCACCGCTTCCTAGTGTTTTAGCTATAAGGGTTCCTAGTTTCACTACGGAACCCTAAAAATCGACTGACGGACGCGGGCGAGTCTTGAAACCGCAACCTCTGCCGTGCCGTGGCCTCGCTCTTCCAACTGAGCTATGGCGTCTTACCCACGTCAGCCAAAATTTGGAATCCTACTAATATTATAAACGTGAAAGTTTGTGAGGATGTAAAGATGTATAGCATAAGCATAGTATAATCGGCCTATAATGTTCCCACTGCTGGGATACAGGCCTCCTCTGTGTGAGAGGGAGTGGGCCGTAGTCCACCACGCGGGCCCAGTGCGGGTTGGTGGACGTCACATGTCTTCGTATTTTTGGTTCTAGGACATGCCGGTTTCCTCGCGATGTTTTCCTTCACCGTAAAGCAAGTGATAATTAATTTCTAATACGCACATGACTTCGAAAAGTCAGCGGTGCGTGCCTCGGGATCGAACTCGAACCATTCGCCGTGGGAGGCACATGGTTAAACCACTAGGCTATCACTGCATTGTAAAGATGTATGGATAGATGGATAGATGTATGGATGTTTGTTACTCTTTCACGCAAATACTACTGAACGGATTTGATGAAACTTTACAGTAATATAGCTTATACATCAGAATAAAACATAGGCTACTTTTTATCCCAAAAACGTGGGCGAAGCCGCGGGCGGAAGCTAGTAATTATAATAAAGCTGAAGAGTTTATTTGAAAGCGCTAACCTCTGGAACTATTAGTCGGATTAGAATAATTATTTTTGTATATGATAGATAGATAGATAGATAAAACATTTAGATGATAGCCGGATTCATAAAGAATAGTACCTATAAGCTATCTAACATCACGCTACAACCCTTAGGAGCCGAGCAACGGGGGTACACGGGGCACAGCCAATGTTAGATATTCCTCAAAGCTTAGAATTGTGCTTACCCCATAAACAAGGCCTATCAGTCGTCGCAAGCACCATAATTCAGTATAATTGTGTCAGATTAGATAGTATAGCTAACTGCGATTACTGTCGGACGGGGAGTCACAATTGTAAGGACTCATCCTCAATGAAGTGGTGGAACAAGTGACACTATAATTTCTGCTGACGTTCGGGAGCTTAATTTTTTTTAAAACGTTTTTAAAACTTGCTTTCGTGTCTGTCTGTCTGTCTGTTCGGTACAAATGCAATTTATTTTTCAAACACTTCCTGTCATCGAACTAAGCTGAAAGGTATACCTATGTAATTTGGATGACAATGAAATAATATGGTCTATAGAGTAAAAATGTGTTTTTAGGGTTCCGTACCTCAAAAGGAAAAATGGAACCCTTATAGGATCACTTTGTTGTCCGCCGTCAGTCACCGGACCATAAGTGGAGCCATGTGCTCATAGATGACGCCACTAGAAGTATGCAGTAGCGCCATCTATGATCATTTAGCGGAACCCTTAGGGCGCGAGGCATACTCGCACTTGTCCGGTTTTTTAATTTTAAATCCATGTTTTTAAAACGGACTAAAAAGTGTAAAATAATTTCTAATGAAATGAAAAACGTGGGGCGCATAAGATATTATGTAAGATCTACCCCACGTTTTTCATTTCATTAGAAATTATTTTACACTTTTTAGTCCGTTTTAAAAACGTGGTTAAAAAAAAATCAAATAACTATTCTTAAAGAATTTCTAGATGATGTCGGCTTTTTTGACTACATTTGTTACTCACTGCCACATAAGTTTACTTTGGGCCATGTTGATTACTTTAGTTTCTTGCCCATTCTTCTCCATAGGAATTTACGATTTCTAATGGGTATCTACTATATAGCTTCATTTTGCTGACATGACTGACTCCTTGACAATTCAAAAGCATCTGTAAGTGGTTTAATTGAAATGTTTTGACCTCAGATCATAGAAACAAGGAGATATGCCATCATAGCAAATTAGTACGGGGACAACTGATGCCACTTTTAGTACATTTTTCGACACAATTACGTGCATAATTAAGCGCTCCTTGTGAATAAAAAGATCTCCTACGCATTGAACATTCCGCACATCCTCTATCTAACACCGTTAATCGTCACTCAACACTAGCACTAAACTAAAACACTGTATTTATACCATCGATCATGTTCGGTTCGTCGTCAGCGTGTACGTTTTTAATATGAGCAATTTGCTCAAGATCAGGCATCAAGCTCGATAGCGCCTTGGCACATCTTCTTGTTTCTATGATCTGAGGTTTTGACATTAGTTTCTCTGCGAATCTAGAAAGAAAAATACATATATATATACAAATCATTTTTCAAAACAAGCTTTTTTATGACCAATTTCCAGCTCCAGCATGAGACCCTGGACATTATCTAGATCATAGATCTATAACACTAGCCAAGAGAAATCCAACGAGCCCAAACACAACGGAGTTATGTTGAGAAGTTGAGGAGTTCCCTTGGCCACCTCCCGGCCTCATCATGAAACCACCTCTATGGTACCATATTATTACATTGTCACGGAGGTTATTTTATTATTTTATTATTTTATTTTATTTATTTGGGAAAATAAACGGTTACACATTACAATATTACAAAATAATTAGAGCTAAGTAAAAGAGTGAGCAAATGTATAACCCACGACATTTTCCACATAATATTAAAACAAGATATTAAAAATTATTACGATGTGCGATTACAATTACATCATAATTGTATGCATAATGTGGTTAATGATAAATCTAAACAGGCATGCAAAAAGAATAAAAGAATAAAAATAGTCTATGAGTTTAAACATTGTGGAGTTAAATCTAAGATTGTTTTGCGAACAAGGCATCTAAATTTTCCAACAGAAACAGCAAAGATGTCAATATTAAGGAAGTTCTTATTATACTGATTGGTAAGGCGGCGTAGGGGCGCTCGTAAGCCTGCGTTTGTATGACTAGAAGATACAGCAAATAGATGTCGTGCACGCACCCCTCGGCTTATGGTTGTTCTAGGTACTACGTAGCAAATCTTATTACTAATATCCATACAATCATATGTGTTGTTACATAGGTCAAACAAAAACATTGTTTCCAAAATAATACGTCTGGCTTTAAGTTTTTGTAGATTAAACTTATTTAAAAGATCACTATAAGATGCATAGGTGTGAAAACAACGGAAATGCACGGCTTTCAAAAATTTACTTTGAACTTTTTCAATCGCGTCTGAGTATTTACCATAGAAGGGATTCCACACCGCAACAGCGTACTCTAACTGCGACCTGATCAACGATTTATAAAGATATAGATATGTGTATGGGCGGACAAATTCTGTAGCTGATCTCATCACGAAACCATACATGCGGAAGGCATTGTTCACTATGTTACTAATATGAGCGTCAAGGTGTAGTTTATTGTCCAATAGAACTCCAAGGTCACGGACCAGTGTTTCTCTTGTTAGAATTACGTTATTTAAGGAATATGGATGCATTAGGATGTTTTTATTCTTAGTAAAACTTATACAACAACACTTAGATATACTAAGTTGGAGTTTGTTATTTAAGCAATATGCAGAGAACCTGTCTAGGTCTTCCTGCAAGAGGAGACAATCATGTAAATTTTTTACTGGCTTATAAATTTTTAGGTCGTCTGCATATAGTAAAATTTTTGAATTTTGAAAACATGTATTGATGTCGTTAATAAATATTATGAACAAAAGAGGTCCCAAAATAGAGCCCTGGGGTACTCCAGAAGTAACTCTTAGAGTGTTGGAATTGAAACCATTTACGACAACCCTCTGAGTTCTATTAGAGACGTAAGAGGAGAACCATCTCAATAGATCACCACGTATACCATTAAATGCAATTTTCTTTAAGAGCAGCTCATGGTCAACTTTGTCAAAGGCTTTCCGGAAATCAGTATAAACAGTGTCAACTTGAATACGAGAGTCCATATTGTTAAATAAGTAGTCCACAAAAGTCACCAGGTTAGTTGTAGTTGATCTTCTTTTGACGAATCCATGTTGTTGCTGAATTATATTGCTATGTATGAGGGGATATACTTTATTATGTATTAATCTCTCGAAAACCTTTGACAAAGCTGGCAATATTGATATAGGACGATAATTTTGGACATCATGTTTAGGTCCTGACTTGTAAATAGGGGTTATATTAGCAAGTTTCCATGCTTGAGGAAATATTCCTTGGGAGATTGATAAATTAAATATAATATGTAATGGTATACACAGATTAACCGCAGTCGACTTAATAAAGGTTATTGGTAGACCGTCTGATCCTGGCCCCTTAGAAGGATCCAGTGCTTTGAGTGCACTGAATACTTCATCGATAGTAAGCTGAATGCCAGTTAATAGAGTGCAGCTCTCAGAACAGTCATCATGCACGGATGGAATATTACTAGAAGTGGAAGGCTCATAAACAGAGTTAAAATAGTCTGAAAAAAGATTACAAATCTTTTCTGGGTTATTAGTCGACTGGTTGTTATAACTCATAGTAGAAGGAATTTTAGTACTATTTTTTCGGTTAGAAATGAAAGTCCAAAAGTTTTTAACGTTGCTCCGAATACTATCTTCGACAGAATTAATGTATTTTTTAAAGCAGTTCTTACATATGTGTTCCATATTTCAGCTCAATCGGTTGGGGGGAACTGGTCTAAAATTCTGTTGCAAGATTTTGCCCTATACTAACAGAGCAAGTTAAATAAAAGCTTGTAAAAATAATAATTTGTATAAAAAATAATAAATCCACTTCTGATTCGGGTAAAATTACTGGACATACTCTCTATTGCAGTGGTTCCTAACCTTTTCATAATCTTGCTACCCCTATGACCTATTAGAGAAACTCATTTTACCCCTCATTTTCCCCTAGCGCCTGCCTTTAAAATGTTATCACATGAAAAAGTCTTTATTGATCACAATAAATTGCACAAAAAGTTCATGAATTAATGATCAGTGTGAAAATTGGTATTGTTTTGCATTCGCATGTTTTTAATGTTTAGTTTTTAATGATTATAAAATTATATTGCCAGTCTTATTACCCCCGCAGAATAGCTGTTTTACCCCCGAGGGGGTAATTACCCCCAGGTAGGAACCCAGGCTCTATTGCTTTTTAACCGACTTCCAAAAAGGAGGAGGTTCTGCATTCGGTTGCTTTTTTTTTTTTTTTTTTTTTTTTTTTTTTTTTTTTTCATGTATGTACACCGATTACTCCGTGGTTTATGAGCCGATTTACGTGATTCTTTTTTCATATGGTAGAAGAAGCTCGCGAGGTGGTCCCATATAAATTTTATTAACTTTGGTTGAGTAGATTTTTAACCAGGTGTAATAAACGGTATTTTTGGTGTATCTCGATGACATCATGACGATGATGAAAAAGTGATATTGTGTAGGTACATGAATTCCTGAACGCAATCGATCTCGATATTATGCATACATAACATCACGCCGATATTTCCCGCAAGGTTAGACAGAGGTGTATAGTACACACAATTTTTTTATGCTTAAGTCGCATTTGATAGAAGGCTAGGGAGCGAGCCTATTGCTATTACTACTATCTACAGTTCATAACCAATTTATATGAAACTTCGTAGGTAGATGTCTTTTACAAGCCGCCATTAAGGTCTATAGTGAAATTACGAAAAATAAAATTATTAGGGGGGCTCCCATACATTCTCTCTTCTCTTTTTTATTTATGGAAGTTTAACATTTTTATTTCATAGTTTTTAGTGTAGTTTTTGGAAGTCGGTTTTTTTTAAACCTGTTTTTTTGGGCCATCCATTTTACGAGCAGTGTAACATGGTCCTATCCAAAACGCGTACAATTATATGAAATGTTATCTAAATCTAGATTAGTTCAGTTCATTGGAGCAGTCGTGGTTTAATTCGGTCCATGAAATGTATTGTTAAACTGTAATTATAAAGTTAACTGAAGATTTCGGCGTAGTAGGCTTTGGGGTCCAGAATTCGGCATTTATTTATGGGAACCTACTTGTGTGGTGTTTCAAACACTACTATTTATTTCTGCAGGTATTTTAAATAAATCACTCTAATATTATAAATGCGAAAGTTGTGTGTGTGTGTGTGTTTATTACTTCTTTACGTTTTTTTTTCAAATACTGTGTTTATGGTCTACGGTACTTTGGAGCTGTAAAAAAAACAAGCTTCTAAGTCAAGAAATTCTGCCATTTATGCCGACACTTTGACGCTTAAAAATAAATTAAAATCTATAGGGTCTCGTTCATCTAGAATCATGAAATTTGGTAAGAAGCAAGGTCTTATAACAAAAGTAAAGAAAAACATTCAAAAATCGTAAATTTGTAGCTTTAACCCAAAAAAAAAATATTTTTTTGCGATATCAAACTTACATTCTATTTGGAACCCTCCGGTGAGAGTCCTACTCACACTTGTCCGTTTCTTTTTTATTAAGAACAGCATCTACATCAATTACAAAATACCTACAATCATGTTGTTT
Organism: Thalpophila matura; assembly: GCA_948465475.1. NCBI lineage: Eukaryota > Metazoa > Arthropoda > Insecta > Lepidoptera > Noctuidae > Thalpophila > Thalpophila matura. The sequence continues at coordinate 2,267,568 of OX419199.1, read as the reverse complement.
TACTTGCCAAATGTATAATAATGATATCGCATCAGTTTCAACAAATGCGGCCAAATCATCATTGCGTGTGTCGGCCGTTTCTCAAATAATTTGAATAATATCTAAGTATAGCTATTATGACATAACTGAATCCAAAATGTGTGTAATTACATCGCGTTATCGAGATATAGATTGGTTTAGCTCACTGATCCGGTGTGGTTTCATCCGGATTTGGTTCCACTGTGAAACAATACTATAATTGTTGCATTTCAATAATAATTCTAACTGAGGTGATGTAATATATTGGAGATTTGGGGGCTTTTCCAGCGATGAACATGTTTGCAGCGAGCCGCGGACGCGTAGCAAGGTTGCCGCGAGCGCGTGGCCAGTTCGCCGCGGGCGCGTAGCAAGTTCACTACGGGCGCGTAGCGAGCTTGTCACGGGTGCGTAGCGTGCTCACCACGGGCGCGTAGCAAGGTTGCCGCGGGTGCGTAGCGCGCTCACAGGCGGCGCGTAACGAACTTGCCGCGGGTGCTTAGCCAGTTCGCCGCGGGCTCGTAGCAAGTTCGCTACGGGCGCGTAGAGAGCTTGCCACAGGTGCATAGCGTGCTCACCACGGGCGCGGAGCAAGCTTGCCGCGGGCGCGTAGCAAGTTCGCAACGGGCGCGTAGCGAGCTTGCTACGGGTGCGTAGCGTGCTCACCGCGGGCGCATAGCAAGCTTGCCGCGGGCGCGTAGTGAGCTTGCCGCGGGTGCCTAGCGAGTGCAACAGTCCGCCCCACGATTCAAAATGCGGACTGAATAGCGCGAGCTCGTCGCGTACATGCGGCAAATACGTTGCGCCACAGAATACTACAGAAAGACAACTCCATAAAGACAGTTGAATAAATAGCGACTCTTGTAACAACACAATAGAGTATAATTCAGCTCTCACAGCGCTGCGTGCCTAAAATTATATTAACCTACAAGGTAGTCTAATAGCGCGTAACTCTTATAATTATGTCTTCTGACGTGGCTTAAGCCCACTGAATTGGCCTCCTCGGAAAGGCCCGCCAATATATCTACCGCCAATATAGCTTCATTTCACACACATGAAGAAGCTCCTTAGCGATACGCGGCGGGTGTTCACAAACCGCTAGTGTGATAGATAGCGCTCTTAAACCTTATGTCAATGCCCATAAAAGTCACATAACGCGCGTTCATAATTTGCAAATGAAATAATATCTCGGAATGTTTCAAGCTTATGTCTGTGTTTCTTTAGTTATTCGAGCAATTTTTGTCATTCAGTAGATAATTTCAAATATTGTGAAGATAGGAGGGAGTTACGGCTAAATAACAGCCGCTCTAAAATCGATCAATCTGTGAAGTTAAGCTACACTTGCCACGGTCAGTCCATGGATGGTTGACCGTGACATAATTCGCGAAATGTGTGTGTACTTCTGTCTAAAATATAAATATAGGTACCTACTTCAATAAAATTATTTTCGACGTTTAAATAATACGACATATTACGGAAAATATAATAACTAACTAACTAACAATAAATATAATGCTAAAATTAAGCTACAAATTGAAATCTTAATCCTATTTGTGAAGCTGTGTGAAGCAAAGCCAACAAAATAGCGGCAATATAATTTAATAAATATCATGAGCACCTATTGGTCGTTCCAAATATTTGTCGATCAAAGATCTCGATCAAAGAGCTTCTAGTGGTCTTTGTACACACAATGCCAGATTAAGCGTAGCGAGAAAATATCTAAAGGAATTCGCAGAATTTGTACAAACAAAGAACTGATCTTTTAGGGAAACAGGCCTCGAAAATGGCGACATGATCGATTAGGGGATAATAGTACCTATTTGATCTTGTTATATTCTAGTGTTTTTAGAAATATTTTTTCTTGAAATGAAAATGGAATTCGTTTAATTTTTACCCGACTGATCCAGAAGAAGGGTAGTGTTTTTTGAGTGTTGTATCAAATTGTATGTATATGTAATTATGTTTATACATTTCTTTGATACGTTCTGTAGTGTAGCTTAACGTTTGGCGTAAGTGCTAACAGAAAAAAATACTTGGCCAGGGCCTGACTGTGCACGCATGTGCCGAGTATCGTAATAGCTCAAATCTTACTTAGGGAGCTCAACGACTCGACGAGCATTATCACTGAAGGTCGCTATAAATGTATATTTTTGCCAATTTTAAACATGTTACAGCCATGTTATGCTTATCTTAATGATATTAAATATATAGACATTTAAAAAACACAGGTGGGGTTTGAACGACCTCTGTCGTGGTCAAGGCAAAGACACAGTAACTCAGTTGGTTAGAGCGCTTGCCACGGTACGGTAGAGGTCGCGGGATCAAACCCCGCCTGTCAGTTGTTTTTGAAATGTCTATATATTTAATAACACTGAAAGTCGCCTTAAAAGTCTAAGGCCGAGATAAATAGACGTTACTTAGCACGTGCTTTGGCTAAGCTATGTTCCCGTCTCTGTCTTACTTGCAAGTTGCGCGACAGTGACAACGATACTGCTTAGCCAAAGTACGTGCTAAGTAACCTCTATTTATCTCGGCCTAAATAACTAAGGTTTGCGTCTCAGCTTCTGTGGGCAGACACTCTCGCATGACAAGTTCCGGAGTTCAATTTGTCGCTTCATCGAAGCACATGACGGTGTCGATGTAACATTGTTTTGATACACGGCTTCCTTGAAATTGGGAGATACAAAACTGTCAGCAAATAAACTAAAATATGAATAAAATCTTCTTAAAATATCAATAAAGCCTAAGATCTTTTTGGAGATAATAATAATTAAACTTTAAACTGATATTATAAAGCTGGAACACCTAGTTTGAGCACTATAGATAGGTACCGGTTTTGTCGATGGAAGAATACACAAAATAACAGATTGTAGAAATTATCCCACTTCAAAATTTCGAATCCTCTACTTTAGCGCCATTTGCTATGAAAATAAAAATATTTTCTAAATTATTTTTAACTTCATTTACTTTTTATAACTGTTCCAAACAAGTCGATAGCATTAGTAGTTGCTGAAATAATCCGCCGTGACAGACAGACAGATGAAGTCGCACCATAAGGGCTCTTTTTTACCATTTTGGTGGTTGGCTTGGTAGCCAACCACCAAAATGGTAAAAAGGAGCCTAATTTGCTATGATGGCATTTCTCCTTGTTTCTATGATCTGAGGTGGTCCTCAGATCATAGAAACAAGGAGCAATGCCATCATAACAAATTAGTGCGGGAACAACTGTCGCCACTTTTAGTACATTTTTTAACACAGAATTTAAAGATCTCCCACACATTAAAAATTCCGCAAACCCTAATCTAACACTGTTAATCGTCACTCAACACTAGCACTAAACTAAAACATTGTATTTATATCATCGATCGGGTTCGGTTCGTCGTTAGCGTGTAGGTACTTTTGTACTACGCCCAATGTGGGCAAATTAAAGCATCAAACTCAATAGCGCCTTAGCACATCTCCCTTGTTTCTATGATCTGGGGCTACCACCCTAAAAATCCGAAAATCATTAATTTGTAGACATACGATATATTGTTTTTGCAATCAACCGGAACCGTCAAGGCTCGAGCCCTACTCGCTTGTCCACTACGTCAACAATATGATGAGTGGGAAAATCGCCACAATCCTACTAACCTACTTACACTCTAAGCTTGAAGATAAGAAAGAAAGGACAATATAAAATCCTAACACAATGTATCTCAGTTTAACCGACGCTGAGGGATCAAATTTTTTACTGTGGGATATAAATTCCGCGTACGGGGACTTATCTTACTCTAGTTTATACACAGTGATTTAAGGCCAGCTGTGGGCATGTAATAGTGGGCTTTTGTTAAGGAATATTCGCTTGGGATACTTGGTTACTGTTTAAGAATAAATCCAAAGATAAATAATTTGTTGCACTTGCAACAATATTTTATTTTTATGTAATGGCAACATTGGTTGTTTTTTCCTGTTCAAATTTTTTCCATGTCAACGGTGCGTGATCATGACATTGTAAAAATTAATTATTACAGTTTGCTGCTTAAAATCTTACGGCATTTTTATTATACAGTTACTTACACTTGTGTACTACGTAGGTGTTGTAACCGGCGATTAAAGGCTGTTAGACCAATCGTAGCTTATATCACGGAAGAAAGTTTAATCTCCCGTCTTCGATTGTTTCCTAAGGGCCATAAGATTAATCGTAGCTTATACCATGTAAGAGAGTTTAATCTCCCGTCTTCGTTTGTTTCTTTGGGTTTTTGTATTAGAAAACAATCGAAGACGGGAGATTAATCTCTCTTCCGCGGTTAAACTACGATTGATCTTACGGCCCTTAAACTTTCTTCCGTGGTTTAAGCTATGAGCCTACGATTGATCTTACGGCCCTCTGGGAACTTCCGTTCCGTTCCGTTCCGTAGTAAAACTAGGAACCCTTATAGTTTCGTCCCGTCCGTCTGTCCGTCTGTCCGTCTGTCACAACCTCGTAAAACCTACAGTTCATAAACTTAGCAGTATGAAACTTCGCAGGTCTTCTGTGAACCGCCGTAAAGGCCTGTAGTGGAATTACGAAAAATTAAATAATTAGGGGGTGGCCCCCATACCGATGAAAATAATATATTTTCGCGCACCCTTCATGTATCGGGGTATCGTTGGATAGGTTTTTGAAAAGAACATGAAGGTTTTTATGTGACTTTTTTATTTAGTTGTATAATTATTATGTAGGTACTAGGAGCTCCGAAAGTCTTAAAAATGTGTCCCCCCCCAACCACGATATCAAAAAATCTGAAAAAAATAATGTCGTAGGTTCGTTTCATAAGTTACGGTAAAAGCTTACCATCAAACGGGCCGTAGGCTTGTCTGCCGCCACGGTCGTATAAAATACTACTAGCAACATTAAAGAACCAAAGATAGATAAAAAATATCACCCCAAAAGTGCATCAATCCGCCTTTAAGAGTGCAAAAATGAAAAATTCGGGTCCGTTTACACATTAACTCATCCATGAACCGTTAAAAAGACCGACTTAGCCATTTCTAAAGCCAATATAAAAGTGTCCAGGCTATAGAACCACGTTAAATAATGGACTCTATTTAGCCTTTAGAGAAATTTATAGGAGCAATGAAACTACGTCTGGAACGTCCATTTTGTTGCGTACGACTGAGCCAAACATCTCTTGATATTTCTGCAGTCCTAGTACTTTTTCTGTCGCTCTTGATTCAGAAGTCAGCGGTTTTGTTTATTTCTTTGTAAGAACTTTGGCAATACAGATATAAAATGTTCAAGAATTTATGTCTGGCCATTTGTCATGCAAATATAATAGAAATCAGTACTTACAACTTGGTAAATCACTATTAAAAAAAACCGGCCAAGTGCGAATCGTACTCGCGCACCGACGGTTCCGTATCATTTTTGGACGTACCTATAAAGTGAAAAAAACCGGACCGCATAAGTAAGTTTGTTTGTGAGGGAATTTTGATGATTTTGAAAAAACTGTACTAGTTAGGAACATCTTTTTATTTTTGGTGCAATATTTGGGTCAATTCCTATCAGCTCTGATTATTTTAGATTTTTGGCTCCGCAAACTTCGGAGATAAGGGGGGGAATGGTATTTTTTCAGACATTTTTCATCATATGTCGAAAACTGTAAAACATAAAATAAAATGAAAATATATTTTGCAATGTGCAGATTAAGCCCTTTCATACGATATGCCACTTGACCTAGTAGCCCCACTATAAAATTTCGGACCCCCACTCCGGCCCCTATTGCAATGAAAATAAAAATATTTTTTGACTTTTTCAGACAGACAGACAGACGAAGTCGCACCATAAGGGTTCCTTTTTTACCATTTTGGTACGGAACCCTAAAAAGTAAAAAGCGCCTGCAAAAAGATCACAATAATGTTAAGTTTGAAATGGTTTCGGAAGTCGATATCTATGATTTTTGATTTGTTTTGATTCGACATCAAGCAATAGAGTGCTATCTTTAACTTGTTTTTTGTAATTTTATTATACAGCGCAACCTGCGAAGTGTCTTAATAATATAGTTAAAAACTAAATCTTACCAAGGTCTGACAAACTGATATGACAAAACTATAGTGTTTATTTGGAGGGACTTTCGATACTTTTACACCCTGCCTGTCTTTGATTGTCGTCTTGTTTGAAAACGTTCGAGGGAGAATCTAACCGTGACATTTTCCCTCGAACGTTTGCAAACAAATTGGCAGTTCTCGCGGTGACATCACGGGGCGGCAAGATCTTTTATGTTATTTCTGCCTGCCTATTCCGTATCGAATAGGCAGGCAGAAATAACAAAAGATCTTCACACACGAAACCGCGGACACAGTTATTCAATACTCATTTACCCACCCTCGTCTCCCCATAAACTGTCTACAACAAAGTAAAGTGTTGCAGTAATACCTAAGATTCATGGCGTCATAAACGCTCAGGTACGACTTCATTGCTACACTAAACCTTTCCAGTATTAGTTAGTTTAGTGTTTCTGGAATGAGCGTACTAAATGTAGCTTAAGATGGATTTTAATTAATTGGAGAAGCTTTATGCGCTGTCTGGGAGTCTATGTTCATCATAATAAGACTAAAAGACGTACGATAAACCCTCAGATCGTAGAAACAAGGGAGATGTGCCAAGGCGCTTTTGAGCCTGACGCTTTGGATATTGTCATTATGTTGCCAACCTCAGATCATAGAAACAAGGAGATGTGCCAAGGCGCTATCGAGCTTGATGCCTGATCTTGAGCAAATTGCTCATATTAAAAACGTACGCGCTGGCGACGAACCGAACACGATCGATGGTATAAATACAGTGTTTTAGTTTAGTGCTAGTGTTGAGTGACGATTAACAGTGTTAGATTGAGGGTGTGCGGAATGTTCAATGCGTGGAAGATCTTTTTATTCACAAGGAGCGCTTAATTATGCGCGTAATTGTCTCGAAAAATGTACTAAAAGTGGCATCAGCTGTTCCCATACTAATTTGCTATGATGGCATATCTCCTTGTTTCTATGATCTGAGTTGCCAACAGACCCAACGCGATCGATGATTTTGAGTGACGAGTGATGATTAACTGACAAACCGCGGTAAGCGCAGCTTAACCTCGCAGATCGATCGATCAGCGCGACTGTCATTTAGTCATGAGCCCCTCCCTCACTGGCATAAGCTAGTAAACAAATAAGTTTTATGTAGAAAAGATTTTTAAAAAAAGCCTTTATAATTTACCACTTCCCAACTCCATCACGAGATCCTGGACATCATATAGTAGTCTGTAGTACTTGTCAAGCCAACGATACACAAATTACAAATCTAACGAGCCTAAACACGGCAGCGATATGTTAAGAAGTTAAGGAGTTCCTATAGTCACCTCCCGGCTCCATCATGAGACCACCCCAAGGGTACCATATTATTGCATTATCATCAAGGTGACGTATGCGTTCCAAACCACTCAATCGATTTGGGGGGAAAATCATCATCATCATATCATGAGTTTTTTTGACGTATAGTTTCGTTAACGTAAGCATATTTTGAATTTAAAATACAGCAGTCCTGGAACATTTTGATAAAATGTTATACAATTTGCACATTTAAAAAAAATACAGAGATATTAATTAAGTATTTAATTTATATAAAATCAGGTCGTCCTGCGACCACGAACGCTGCAAAGTGTTCGAAACGTCAGGAAAACTCTGTAATATACGCGATTAATCATATTGTGTAACAAACATGTATTTTCAATTCAAAATATGCTTACGTTAACGATACTACACGTCAAAAAAACTCATGATCGGGGTACTGGTCTAACATTTTGTTGCAAGATTTCGCCTCATACACGCATGATAATAAGCTTGTAAAAAAATGCTACTATTATAACTAGCGGCACCAGTCTTGAGCACAAACGTCACCTGCGCATTAGCTGATTTTTCAGTCTCTTTGAAGACGGGGAGCGCCGAAACTGCACGTGATTGGTTCGTCAGTCAATTCTCGTCGTCTTATTGGACCATTCTCTATTAGGTACGTATTGTCAACTGTCTATTGTCTATTGGGCCGAAAATGTATATGCGCTACTTGTGCTTATAAATTTACGCCGCTACCTATACCTAGTTCTTGAAATAATCTACATATTGTCAAAGAGGCTATGTTTTCTTTTCCTAGATTGGAAAATCAGTATCTTTCTTATTTTCTTTTTCTTTTCTTATCAGATAGCGGAACGAGATCGCTCGATCTTGAGCTGTGAAATATTTAAATTGGACGGGTTACAGGGCCGGACTCGATAAGTTAGGGGTGAGAGATTTTATTATATCAAAATGAAGTCAAAATATATTTTTTTAATCAGATCATATTGGCAAGTTTTCAAGTAATAGTGTTAGTTTTTATGTCTGTAAGTTGAAGTTGGTTGCACGTTCCAAAACGTTCAATTATATCTTTGATTACACTAATGATGACATATTAAGTGAGAACAATTTTATATATAATTTTAAAACTGTTAAGATGAAAATAAATAAATAAAAGTCGTCTCGAAAAATTTGAATTTGCTTAGGCAGTCAAGAGATAACCAGTACCAACTGACAGTCCGCTATTGTTGTAATAAATTCAGTAATAATACAAGTAAATTTATAATATAAATGAATGGTAGGTAATGTAGGCATACAATACTAGCACTTCGCCCGCGACTTCGTCCGCGTGTCCCACAGGAACTGTGCATTTTTTCGGGATAAAAAGTAGCCTATGTTACTCAGTGATAATGTAGCTTTCTATTAGTGAAAAAATTTTTAAAATCGGTCCAGTAGTTTCGGAGCCTATTCGGTACAAACAAACAAACAAAAAAATCTTTCCTCTTTATAATATTAGTATAGACAATACAAATTTATTTGGTTGTACACCTTTTACAGTTTACATTGAAAAGTCGCCAGAGCTCCTGAGGATGCGCTGCATTGACAAGCGCACGGCGAATCCTCAGAATTTTTAAGGGTCGGTAACGGGCATGTGATACTCCTGATATTGCAAGCGTTTTTAAATATGCCACGGTAACTGCCTGGTCACCAGTATGATCGTATAAAAATAAACTCTAGAATTAGGTTCTTAAGACTTATTTTTATTCCGCACCCAACCTAGATTCGTCTCTGTATCCAAGAAAGGATCGCTTCGCAGGCAACGCGACGGTTTAAAAGGCAATGCAGTTTTATGTTTTTTGGATGCCATATTGGTTTCCTTACTGTTAAAGTTTTCTTGTTAGGAAGTGAGCATTTGGTATTGAAACTAGTTTTCTTCTTAACATAACATAATAATATCATCATGCGTAGGTATTCCCCGAAGGTATAGGCACGGCTTCGCCCGCGTTTTTCGGGATAAAAAGTAGCCTATGGATATTCTGAATTTCTGATGTATCCTACTTCCTATGCTAAGTTTTTCAGGATGTATGGATGTAGGTATGTATGGATGTTTGTTACTCTTTCACGTAAAAACTGCTGAACGGATTTTGATGAAACTTTACAGTAGTGTAGCGTAAACATCAGAATAACATATATGCTACTTTTTATCCCAAAAATGCGGCAGAAGCTAGTTTATAATATTAGTAGGAAGTAGGATTCCCAAATCGCTAATCGCCAAGTTGCTTGTTGTTTTGGCCTTAAAACTCGTCTTAAAGAAATGAATGATTGACATTGCCGTCTAGGTACCATCACTTTTCAATACAATCCTACCGTACATTCCAATCCAGATATAAAAGTTCGGGAAAGGACAAAATGGCGTCGTATTGTAACGTCATCGCCGAACTAATAACTTTAGCCATTGGAATTAGGAGGCTGGGTGTACAAAGATAACGCGGCTCAATTGGTGGTTAAGCTTAAGTTTAAAGGAAGTTTCGGAGGCGGTAGTTTTAATAACAGTATGGTATTTATACGAAGTTTTGGCCTGAAAGTCTATGGAATATTCATAGATATTTATACATACATAGATTGGCAATGTGAATAAGAAGGAAGAATTGCCGTGTGCTGAAGAAAGATTGGTAGTCTGAAATCGTCAACACGCTAAGAGCAAGAGAGAGCACTCTCTTACTCAGCTTTTTCTGGAAAAAAAGGGAGTTTTTTGTATAACCTACCAACCAAATGTTGCTCTGAATGAGAGTTTCCTTACATAGCAACGGACCGCGTAGTTCGTTGGGAATAATTCCGTATTTCTGTTACACGTTGTACCTAGATAGGAAAATGGCTCAGCTAATAAAAAATAGCATATCCATATTTTAGGCGTTCGCGTCAGGTTTCCGTCCCAACAAAAAGTTTGAAGTTGAGTATTTCATCGCACATAATAGCTCAATGGAAATACGAAATGAACTCAACTCTGTTTATTATATTATGTTCGTTATCAATACATTTCTCTGTTGAACTAATAATCGAAGTCCGTTTACACGGAGCAGTGGTTCTTAAACTTTTTGTACGTAGCAGCGGACCACTTTCATAAAATACAGAAACATACACGTCGAAAATCTCCTTAAGGTTTTTGTAAGTCGGTTAATACAATAAAAGTTACATTTTTGGAGATGTCTAGGTCAGTCCTTTTTGGGTACATTCTATTTAGATAAGTGGTACAATGTTGGTAGCATTACTTTATCTATTGTATTGAGCTATTAGGCTGCGCGCACACTGACCACTCACGGTAGCCACAAGTGGTAGACGTCAGGCAGCGTGTGACTATTGTAGCGAATTGCCGCCACCCGCTATGTTGGTAGCACTACTTTATCTATTGTACTATTAGGCTGCGCGCACACTGACCACTCGCGGTAGCCACAAGTGGTAGACGTCAAACAGCGTGTGACTATTGTAGCGAATTGCCGCCACCACTTTTGACTGGCACGGTTACATAATGAATCTGTTTCTTCCTGTTATTTCCTGTTCTTATTTCTTTTTTTTTTTCCTGTTCCCGTTGACCTTCTTATTTCCTGTTCCCATTATGCCGCTAATGGGAACAGGAAATAAGAAGGTCAAGCCTCTTCTCTGTAAGAGAGAGTGGGGTGTAATCTCAGATCATAGAAACAAGGGAGATGTGCCAAGGCGCTATTGAGCTTGATGCTTTAATTTGCCCACATTGGGCGTAGTAGAAAAGTACATGCTGGCGACGAACCGAACACGATCGATGATATAAATACAGTGTTTTAGTTTAGTGCTAGTGTTGAGTGACGATTAACAGTGTTAGATTGAGGGTGTGCGGAATTTTTAATGTGTGGGAGATCTTTATATTCACGAGGGGCGCTTGTAATTGTGTTGAAAAATGTACTAAAAGTGGCGACAGTTGTTCCCGTACTAATTTGCTATGATGGCATATCTCCTTGTTTCTATGATCTGAGATTCCTACCGTCATGCAATTTTCGTCCTTGTATAGTAGAGGAATGTAAATTCAAACTAAAATGTCTTTCGAATATGAGATTTTAACTTTAAGAAGATTGCATTTTGTTGTCATATTTCCATGAGCGTAGGTACGTTAGAAAACATGGTTTGCAGATACCGTGTACCCGGTTGAAAACGCTGTAAGTTGTATTCTGTTACTGACTTGGAGTGTTTTATTGTGTGTTTCATGTTCTGCTGTTTTATAAGTACACCACATCTATGTATATCAATACTAATATTATAAAAAGGTAAAGTTTGTATGTAGGGGGTAATCTCCGGAACTACTGATCCGATTCTAAAAATTCTTTCACTAATAGAAAGCTACAATATCCGTGAGTGTTATAAGCTACTTTTTATCCCGGAAAAATGCACAGTGGGTCACGCGGACGAAGCCGCGGGCAAGGTGCTAGTATAAAATATGGGTTGTACCTACTTACAACACAACATAACATCATGGTGTAGAATCTATTTGAACCATGAAAAAGAAAATAGCAAATAGAATAAAAGTAGCCAATTGGAACATTCACACTCACTTTGGAACAAAACAAAGAAATAAACTAAGCTAACAGGCGACAAAGAAGTTAATTTGTATGTTTTAGTTGGAAACGAGCCAAATTTATAAAAACTCGTTGTATTAGTCTTGACAAATACTATACACCTAGATGATGTCCAGGGTCTCATGATGGAGCTAGGAAGTGGTAATTATAAAAGCTCGATTTGAAAAATGATTTTCAACATAAAACTTATTCTCAAATTTGTTATGTAATATTTACTGCCGCTTATTCAAGATGGTAACACCGTTAATAAATAGTTCCTACAGGGTACGACAAGACAAGGCGACTTAACAAAGCTTATACTAGAATTCAAGGAAATCCCCAGTGTTTACAGACTGGACTATCTTCCTACGACACACTGCACAAATATTGTGTAGGAGATATATAGTTTTGTTGTAGAACCAGACTTTTGCCTGCGACTCCGTCCGCGGGGACTATTAAGGCTCTAGACAGACGGACTGCATTTCAACTGCAATCCAACTGCAAATTGCAGTTCGGATGCAGTTTGAATGCAGTTGACACGACTGCAATAGAACTGCAAACCAAACGTGCAGTCCGATTGCACACGATTGCACGCCGAATGCAATTGAACTGCAATCGGACTGCACGTTTGGTTTGCAGTTCTATTGCAGTCGTGTCAACTGCATTCAAACTGCATCCGAACTGCAATTGCAGTTGGATTGCAGTTGAAATGCAGTCCGTCTGTCTCTAGACAGACGGCTCTAGGCTCTAGCCTAAGGCGATGCGCTCACCGCACCGCATCAAGCAGCGTAGCGCGGGAGTGCGTGATCTTCCGTTATTTGCAAGTACCTGTATTTATATAGAAATCACGCGTAGTGCAACACACTGAAAACGCATTCACGCGCGGGGCTTTTGTTCCGTCGCATCCCGCAGCGTAGCGCGGGGCGGTGTATGATTCGCCTAATAATATAATCATTTTAAATAATCTCCTTAGTGTAAGGTGGCTAGTACTACGAAGAAGTTAAGCTGTAGGTATCTCTGGTTCACCCTACGAAATGTAGCTTAGATTTTAGGTTGGACCTCAAGCTACCAATCTGTGAAAATTACATCAAAATCCGTTTAGTACTTTTTGCGTGATGCGCACACAAACAAACAAACAGACATAATAAATTGGGACATGGTTACATTGATACATTTCGGAGAGTGTGCTTCGGATCTGCATGATCTAGTTCCCTCCTGCCCTTTTTTCTATCGGACGTCCAGAAGCACGAAAAAGCGCCATCGGTTCATGGTTGATATACCAAAAACCCGAACGAAGCGCTTTGATTCCACTTTCATTGTGAAAACCGCAAAACAATGGAATTCGCTGCCGGAGTGGATGTTCCCCGACAGTTACAATCTGGGTATCTTCAAGTCGAGAGTGAATCGGTTTCTTCTAGGCAAGCGTCCTCCATCGTAGACCGCATCATCGCTTAATCAGGCGAGATGGCGGTCAAACGCAAGTCTATTATTTAATAATAAAAAAAAAGGTAACGTCCCAGTACCCTATCCAGAAAATATTGATATTGCCGCAGCCAGTTAGACTGGAAGCCGACCCCAACCTAGTTTAGGAAAAGGCTAGGCATATGAGAAGATGGAATATTTCAGGGAAAATGACGGCAACAAAGTGCTTTTAATTCATGATTGTGCTTTTGATACAACTCTACGACGAATTCTTCACATTTTCTATAAACGAAATGCTTCCTAATAGGAACAAATAAGTACCAATAAGGCTGCTATCAAACGAGGTACACCAGCGATTCAGTATGTGTACATACATAATGTATGTGAACATCGGAAATGTAGACCGATGTTACGTGCAGACGTATTTTAGAGCGGATTGAACAAACATCCATTTTATTTTGCAAGGATTTCTTGGTAACTATACTTTACTTGTCTTGTCCATACATTTAAACAAATAAATAAAATTTAAGTGTCTGTATAAGTGTCTCTAAGCTATTCATTTAAGAGGGCTCTCGCATTCGGCACCTCTGTCGCTCGCACAGAACCATATATTTTACAAAAGTTAAATAAAAAGATGCATTTTTGAAAAATGTAATCTGTTAGCGAACTACAAAATGATATTAATTATAATATTATAAACACAAATGTTATTATTAAAAACACATGAGTTAAACAAACCTCAAAAACAGATCATAATTGTTTTTTTAAGTTTTGTTTATAAGATATCTCAAAAGAAATGTGTTTTAATTATTTACCTGTAAAATTAATATTATTTTGTAGTTCAGTATCAGATTACATTTTTCAAAAATGCATCTTTTTATTCCACTTTCTTAAAAAGGGTTCTGTGCGAGCGAGAGAGGAGACAAAATTCCGAGAGCGCCTTTAAGCGGAGCGAGTAATATGTGCTATGAAAATGCTACTGTAGATACACTGATTTGTATATAGCTACACCACTCACGACCATCCATAGCACGAGTAGCTATATAATGGGGGTTCTGGACCACCGGAAGTCCAGCGTAACTAGACCCGTGTGTGTATGGAGTTTGCTAGGAGCGCGCGACCAGGTTATGTTGGTTTAGGGGCGTTTGCGGTTGATTTTGCGGTTGTAAAATGGTTTTTTTAGTTCGGACAATGTTGTAGTGTGTTGATAAGGGACGTGAGAAATTGATAAGAAACAGCGTTGGTGATGCTCGACCTTGCGGTAGCGCGTTGATAAGGGTGTCGTGAGAAATTGATAAGAAACAATGTGGCGTCCTTGACCTTCCTGGGGCACTGATTGGGGAGTGAGGCAGGTGTGCTTTGACGTGGTGGGGGAGGGGGCGGCCGATGTGTTGCGCGATGGCGGTGTTGCGGATTATTTATCAGTTTTGTTATATTACTCAGGCTAGCTGCATCCTATTAGAAATGATAAAGAAAATTTAAACATAAAACGAATAATTAAAGGGCTTTATTCTCATTAACTTTATGTGCTTCATATTGATTGGCAGTCTTTAAATAATAATTATGGAGCGTGAAAAGATGCAGTTGTTTTGTGATTATGAGAGAAAGAAAAGAGCGGAGGGAAGGGATGAGTGTGGTATACGCGTACAGGTTGACTCAGTGAGTAGTAAACCTACAACCTCGTCGTTGAGTAGAGAAAACAGAGCGAGGAAGATGTATCAAACAGCTGAATTTCTATTTTTCAAGTTAAAATCAAGACGACTGCTCACTTTCGAAGACTGGCCTGTAGGTTTACGTCAGAAGCCTGAAGATCTTGCAGAAGCTGGTTTCTTTTATACTGGTCATGGAGACAGAACTAAGTGTTTCCATTGTGGTGGAGGCTTAAAAGATTGGGAAGAAGATGATGATCCTTGGCAGCAGCATGTTCAGTTGATGTTGATTGAGTTGATGTTCATATGCCAGTAGTGTCAGTCACTGTAAAACAAAATAATCTTTTATTATCCTTCCTCAACAGATCTATCTGATAAAAAGTTGATAATCCATGTTTTCCCGTTTGGTCCTTTATTAACGATGTGAACACCACTATTAAGTTCTGCTAGTTGATCCTCATTTATATCGTTAAACCTTGATGGGAGCGTGATTATGTATCCATTCTCCAGGTGCACCACCATCTGCATTGCATTTTGTGTATACTTTGAAGACATCCTGGTGGCTTCTATGATCTTATAAGGCTTACTAATCTCTAAATCACACATTTTTTTCCAGGTTTTATTTCCCCAACTATTTAATTCAGTGAGAACAGTATTACTCTTCCCTTGATTTGAAGACATTGCTTTATCTAATAACGATATTTAAGGAAAATTAACACTTACAGCAATAATGAGTCGGAAGTTTACGGGTAACTGCTTGTTACTATTGTACTCCCCCCAATGATAACTGAATGTATGTACCCCTGAATTGAACGATGGTAGTTTATATACTAAACCCTTATCGGTTTCTACACTGTATTCGGAGTGTATGTGAAATTCACATTGTGGTTTTAACAGTACCTCTAATCAAAATAAGATAAGAAAATAATGTTATATAGAACACTCACCACAACAACATAGTTTTCATGGGAAACTTAATATAAAGTTGTTTAATGGATAGGGAATCTAATACCACATCCTTATCACAAATTACCTAATTGGTATACTGGCTGAACATTCAGCATCGGTTATTTGACCTTTCTCCATTTTCATCAACCATGCATATGTCCAAAATTGAACACTTTCAAGTACATTCTTAAATCGCTGACACCTTTCACTTAAAGGATAAGGTATGGTTGTTGACGAAGAAGGTTTGCTAGTAGTTTTCATTATAGATGTCTCCGAGGTAAGCAATTCCTCTCTATCTCCCCCAACATTAGGTTTATGACGATGATGTTGACTTTCAGCAGTCGCTATTCCGTCACCCCTAGGTACTTTCACTGTAATCTCCAAACCCTTTTCATCTTTATATGTTTGCTCGAATGCTTCTGACGACCAAGTTTGTTGTAAACTATTGATCCGCTTGCTGCTTCGTCTTGAACGAGAACTAATGAATCTCGTGATTTCCAGCTTGCATAACAATAATGTATTGCCATCACTACACAAACGTAAATTTAATGTATTTTGATTGGTGTTAATGCTCACCATTTCATAACGATTCTTTTCTCCACTTCTACCGCTATTGACATCTTCAAAATAGAATTTCATCAACCATCTTCTCATTAAATTACCTTCCTTGTTATAAAGTTCCACCTTCTTAATATACCATATTTTATTGGTAGTACACAGATCTCTCAAATCTTCATCTAAGGATCGTGTAATATTCTTCAACATCACTTCTGTATCATTGTCTTTTTGCTGTAAGTACAACACTACCACCCAAGGTAATAAGCTTGTAAAAAGCATTATGGATGTTTATCAACAGAACAGACGTGACATGAACTGTAAAATTATTGTTAAAATCGATCTTATATAAACGCATTCGCCCACACATACAGAATCACTGGAACTACTCTTAATTCATTTCCTTTGTTCCATTGCTTATCAAACATAATTATCATACATCCTGTTATAGATAATATGCAATTAAATAAATAATTATAAATTAATTCAATATTTAAATTAAATAAGAAGATAACCCGCTGCACGCTCCCGCTACACATCGGCCGCCCCCTCCCCCACCACGTCAAAGCACACCTGCCTCACTCCCCAATCAGTGCCCCAGCCGGCCTAGCATGACCACGATAGAAACGGGTTTTGTCTACATAGAAATAGAGAAAGACAGATTGTAGAAACATTTCTGCGTTTTATGAATGAAATCTGTCACTTTGTCTATTTCTATGTAGACAAAACCTGTTTCTATCGTGCTCATGCTAGGCCGGCAGGAAGGTCAAGGACCGCCACATTGTTTCTTATCAATTTCTCACGACACCCTTATCAACGCGCTACCGCAAGGTCGAGCATCACCAACGCTGTTTCTTATCAATTTCTCACGTCCCTTATCAACACACTACAACATTGTCCGAACTAAAAAAACCATTTTACAACCGCAAAATCAACCGCAAACGCACCTAAACCAACATAACCTGGTCGCGCGCTCCTAGCAAACTCCATACACACAGGGGTCTAGTTACGCTGGACTTCCGGTGGTCCAGAACCCCCATTATATAGCTACTAGCACGCATCCACAGCACGCATCTATAGCTCGCATCCATAGCACGCATCCACAGCACGCATCCATAGCTCGCATCCATAGCACGCATCCACAGCACGCATCCGTCCCTAAAAAAAACGTGGCTTATTTGAATCAGTTTCCACCAGTCCTATGCTATGTGGACCAATGAATGTGATTGGTGGATATCAAACTCATTCATAGCAACGTTGCAAAGCACATCTCTGGTGGAAAAGCAGCCTTAGGACTACGATTTTTTTCTTCTCTTAATTCTTTACATTTTTCACTAACCATTGTTTTTCTACGATATTTTATTGAATCTGATTATAAGTTCTGAATTGCCGAGAGTCTATAGTTCATCATCTGCCTAGCCTTTTCACAAATTTTATTGGGGTCGGCATCCAGTCTAACTAGTTTTGGCTGAATATCAATATTTTACGTGGAGCGACTGCCATCTGACCTCCACAACCCAATTAACGGGTAATACCGGTATTCGAATGTTAGAACAGCTGTCAGACTTTAGGGCTTCTGACTACCCGTAACGATTGTCAAAGATATTCCTATGACAACCGGAACCGACTGCTTAACGTGCTCTCCGAGGCACGGAGGGGTCTCGATGTGTAAAGAACGGAAAAACCCGAACGAAGCGCTTTGATTCCACTTTCATTATGAAAACCGCAAAACAATGGAATTCGCTGCCGGAGTGTGTGTTCCCCGACAGTTACAATATAGGTATCTTCCATCGTAGACCGCATCATCACTTAACATCAGGCGAGATGGCGGTCAAACGCGAGCCATTATTTAAAAAAAAAAAAAAAAAATGCGCTATCCACAGATAGAGTAGATGAAATTACTCTATGTGCAGTTATTTCCTTATGTAGGTCCATTTCCTCCGTAAGGGCAGAACGTGCATAAGCAAGTTCACACGATCGATATACTGTGTCGGATTCAATGGACCGTCTTTAGAGAAAACGGGGAATTCGAATCTATCTTGAAGAGGCTGTGATGACTAATTTTCTGTTTTAAGTTTGTATGAAAGTCATGATGAATCATCAAGAGTAGATACCTATTAAGGTTTAGTAAAAAAAACGTTAAAACAAAAAATATTCCTGTCTGATAGCCTGAACTTCTTCTCTAGACTTAAGGAATTGAGTGTTGTGAATTTAATGAATCATTTTTTTTATATATCCAGGATATACCTAACTATGGTCGCGTGCCACATGTAGGTATTACTAGCTGGTTCAACAGGGCGGCGCGGCGGGTAGAGACGTAAAACCCCCGTAGATCCGATCCACCTAGAAAACTTCTATGTAGGTACAGTGGCATTCATAAGTGCTACTGGACTTATGAACGTTTACTGTACTTATATTATGTACCAAGAAAAAACTACATATTAATACATCGCATGCTTCCGAATGCAAAAGGCTTTACAGCAACGCTGCTTCAACCAATTTTGAAGGTGGGCCATTTTGATGCCGTGTCAGACGGCAGGCCATCTAGTGAATAAAACATGCCTACAGTCATGGTAGACAGATAATTAAATGAAATAAAACTTTTACATAATCATAGTTGAATTATCTCATAGAAATTGTTGTTGGCGGGCAAATTTAAATGCGTTGGCGGGTCACCTCATGAGTCATGACCCGTGGGCCTGGGGTTGAGCAGTCTTGCTTTACAAGTTGACAATAAAATTGTTACTTCCTGGGCACTTCCAGTCATCTTTATAACATGTCTACCGATAGTACCGTATCTATGGTTAGTAGCGATCGCTACATGATGCACTGTAGTGCTCCTATAAGGATGGTAACACAAAGGAGGTGGTCTATTTTTACCCGACTGCAGCGAAGCCCGAAGGGAGGGTAATGTTTTTACCCAATTGCCTAGGAAGGGTTATGTTTTTCGCGCGTATCTTGTATGTTTGTAAATTTATTTGTTACCTCATATCTTTCAAACGGTTGGATAGATTTCGACAGTTATGGTATCGTTACATTTGTTATAACAATCAAAGTGTCCTTAGATAGGTATTTGAAAAAAAATGTGACCGTATTTTAGCGCCATATTATGTCTTAATTTTTTTTTTGTATCAAAATGAAGGGCTTGAAAAGACGAGTGACAGAGTATATAATATTTAAACACTATCCAGTCGGTTTATTTGTTTTTTACAAAATTTTAATTATCTTATTAACCTGTATGTTATAATAATAATAAATTTTAATAATAAGGTACGATTTTTGCATGGACGGGTGAATGAATAAAAATTATAACAGTGGCTTTCTTCAAGATCAAACAAGTGTAACTTCTGTGCGTAGTACTATTATCTATCTATTTTATACTTCCTACTAATATTATAAACGTGAAGGTTTGTGAGGATGTAAAGATATATGGATAGATGTATGGATCTTTTTTAATTTATTCATTCATATTTTGATGAAACTTTACAGTAATATAGCTTATACATCAGAATAACACATAGGCTACTTTTTATCCCAATAACGCGGGCCAAGCCGCAGGCGGAAGCTAGTTAGTTATATTTGTTTTGAACATTTGCTAGGGAATATAAACTAAACAGTCAGTTGATAATAAATCCGCACAGTAAATAATAAACGCCAAAATCAAAACCATAATGATTCATACAATAATTTCATCTATAATCCCAGCATTTTCCACTCCAAACCAAATGCGGCTAAATATCAATATATCACATCAGTATCCGCCCAAAATCACTGAGATATCCGCGGCTGCGGATAAATCCGAACTCAGTGTGGTCCCCGCACTAATCCCAGAATGAATCGGAATTCCGCGCAGGTTTTAAGCTCAAACCACTGCTGCATATGATATCATGTAGTTTTTGGTATGTACTGCATTTTTGAATTGATGTTTTGAATTTGAAGTTTGTAAAACAACTACTCAGCTTTTAGCAGTTTTAAGAACATCGATACGATACCATCGACACAGTAGCTCAATGGTTAGAGCAACGCTAGGGTACGGCTGAGGACGTGGGTTCAAGTCAGTTGTTTTAAATCTTTTAAATAGTACGAAAACGTCATGAATAGCATCAAGGACGCCATGTTGTACTGTCGTACGATATACAGCTCACCTCGCCTTACTTCAGCAATAACGTTGCTCGCTCGCGGCGTATTCGGTGCGCGCTCGCGGCGCCCTCGCTGTGAACTCGCAGCCTGCCCGCTGCGCTCTCGCTTCGCCTTGAACTTGCTCGCATATTCCTATAACTTGCTCGCATATTCCTATAACTGTCACTAATGAGACACAATTGATTTTCTATTGTTATCGACCTTTAGAAAATTGACCGACAGACTAGGGAATATCGCTACTGTGGTTGTGCCCTATATTTAACTTCATGTTCTTACAAGATAATCATCTGATCCATTCCATGTTTCTTCCCCCACATCATTGTTGATGTCTGGTACCCATAAATCTTTCCAACAAACGTGTCGGCATAAAACAAAGAGTTATCTGCGCTATCATGTGATTGGATCGATTGTAACCAGTTTGTGTTGAGCTCTGATGTCTTTATACTGGTAAATTCTATTGGTTTTGCAAGGAGCAGTGGTAGCCTAGTGGTAACGGTCTCGACTTACTTACTTACTTACTTACACTACTCGAGTCGTGGCTTCGAATCCCGACAGACGTGGATTTGACTTTGTGCAATTTATACAGGGTGGCAGGTTAGACAGTGGAAATATTGAAAGGGGTCATTCTACTCATCATTATGTACAACTTTTACTATGGGACTAACCCTGAAATCGCGAAAAAAAAACAGCTGTTCTATATATTTTGTTCAGTCATGTGAACATAAATGTATGGAACAGCTGATTTTTTTTTCGCGATTTCACAGTTGGTCTCATAGTAAAAGTTGTTCATAATGATGAGTACAATGATCCCTTTAAATATTTCCACTGTCTAACCTGCCACCCTGTATTGTCACCACCGGTCTAAAAACGGTAAAGGGAAACACCGTGAGGAAACCGGCATGTCCTAGAACCCCAAAGACATAATTATGACGTCTGCCAAAGTGCCAACCGGCCTATTCTGTACCGACACGCCGCCTGATATCCCCGCGAGAACTGCCAATTTGTTTGCGAACGTTCGAAGGACAATCTCACCGTGAAATTCTCGCTCGAACGTTCGCAAACAAATCGCATGCTTAGTAAAACACTGCCCGAACTCAAAATTTGGCCAAAATGAGTTACAGTGAAATAACGACCTAAAAGAGCATGCTCTACAACCTAGTGCCGGCCAAGTGCGAGTCGTACTCGCGCACCGAGGGTTCCTTATCGGTTTTGGACGTATAAAGTGAAAAATCCGGACCGCATAACTAAGTTTGTTTGTGAAGGAATTTTGATGATGAAAACTGTACTAGTTAGGAACATCGTTTTATTTTTGGTGTCATATTTGGGTCAATTCCTATCAACTCTAATTATTTCAGATTTTTCGCCCCGCAAATTTCGGAGATAAGGGGGGGGGAATGGTATTTTTTTGGTCATTTTTCATCATATGTCGAAAACTGTGAGACATAAAATAAAATAAAAATATATTTTGAAATGTGCAGATCAAGCCCTTTCATATGATAAATGTCACTTGACCTAGTAACCCCACTTTGAAATTTTGGACCCCCACTCCGGCCCCTTTTGCAATGAAAATAAAAATATTTTTGGACTTTTTTCATTTGCAATAAAGTTGAACAAGCATTTTTTATAACTGTTCCAAATTGCAAGTCGATAGCATAAGTAGTTGCTGAAATAAGCAGGTGTGACAGATAGACAGACAGACAGACGAAGTCGCACCATAAGGGTTCCTTTTTTACCATTTTGGTACGGAACCCTAAAAACAACCCTATTCTTTGCAAAATAAGGTAAAAATAATATATAGAAAAATAGAAATATTTTAAGGGGTCATTGTACTCATCATTATGAACAACTTTTACTAAGGGACCAACCCTGAAATCGCGGAAAAAAAATCAGCTGTTCCATACATTTTGTTGAGTTATGTATGGAACATCTGATTTTTTTTCGCGATTTCTGAGTTGGTCCCATAGTAAAAGTTGTTCATAATGATGAGTACAATGACCTCTTAAAATATTTCCATTGTTTAACCTGCCACCCTATATATTTTATGTTCCACGCGCACCTACGACAAAAAACTTTAAACTTCAATTGCCAAAAGTTAGCAATTTTGAATTAGGTCAGTGTTTGATTGAGCATGCGAAATTGGTGATATCAGCAAGTCGGCACATAATAAACAAGCAGGACGCGAGTTCTACTTACCGGAGTTTTTGTTAATACGAAAAAAAAACATTTATCTCATCAAAAATCAAAGTCCAGCACGTTTATTATTATGTCACGTTTCCTTAAAACATTGATTTTCTCCCCTAATCACTCCGAGCTGTCTTGTAAACTTAGGCTCGTAGGTATTACAGAATGATGCTCGAGCACAGATCTCTGCTTGAGCATAGATTTAAAGCCATTCGATTGGTTGAAACTAGTTTCAATCTATGCTCAAGCAGAGATCTGTGCTCGAGCACCGTTCTGTAATACGAGCCTTAGAGCCAAACGACACTGGCCAGATAGATTTTACGGCCAGGTAAACTCGTAAAATGGGGAAAGGGGTATAAAAACTGCTTGATAGTACAGACTTGGGGTAAATAATAGGGCATCGGTGCCGCAGGAGCGACTGACAGGCTCTTAATTGGGTTAATGGTGTTTTTCATGGCTTTTCGCCATCGATATTATTAAGCACGGGATGCGATACGCAACGAACTGTGGTCAAAAATATAGCCTTGTCGTTCGAGTCACATACCTGCAGTTTTAGCTGACAGTTGGAATGTTTAGTTAAATCGTAACATGTGTATAGGGCTGCCATCACATAAATTGCCGACGCCGGACAAAAACTTCCAAAACCCCGGACATTGGGTGAAATTGAGTATTTTTCCCGGATGCCCCCTATAAAAATATTTCATAATATAAAAAAAAAAAACATAAAAATTTAAACATAGGACATAAAAATTATAAAAAGTGTCAAAGGACACTTTTTGAACACCCCTACCGGACGCTCCCCGGACGTCCTCTAAACTAGGACAAACCGGGGAACCCCGGACGGATGGCAGCCCTACGTGTGTAGAAAAAACTGAGACGTGTATGTTTGTGTAGTGTGTATGTGCGCGATTTTGTTTTCACAGTTCGGTAGCTTGGGGTCCAACTTAAAATCTAAGCCACATTTCATCTAATTTTGCCAGGATGAACCAGAGATACAGCTTGACCTCTTCATAGTACTTACTAGCCACCGTACACTAAGAAGGTCATTTAAAATTGTCAATTTACTGTAGTCCACGCGGACAGAGGCAGGCAAAAGACTAGTCTTCAGATAATACCATTTACCCTCGTGCCTCAAAAATGATGCGATCTGAATTTAAAAAAAAAATCGAGCATCTCACGTCCTGTGGATAATATGTCATGGTTTACGTTTATCTTGGTGTAAATAGAACGTATTAGAAGTTAAGAAGTTTGCGATGTAATAATGGATATCATAAAAACTAAAGATAGCTTAGGAGTTTTAAATAAAAATATGTTAGTAGAAATAAAAATAATAAATAGTTTTTTTCATTACAAGCTTTTATTGTGTGTAGCCTCAGATCATAGAAACAAGGAATATAATCATAGAAACAAGGAGATGTGCCAAGGCGCTATCGAGCTTGATGCCTGATCTTGAGCAAATTGCTCATATTAAAAACGTACGCGCTGGCGACGAACCGAACACGATCGATGGTATAAATACAGTGTTTTAGTTTAGTGCTATTGTTGAGTGACGATTAACAGTGTTAGATTGAGGGTGTGCGGAATGTTCAATGCGTGGGAGATCTTTTTATTCACAAGGAGCGCTTAATTATGCACGTAATTGTGTCGAAAAATGTACTAAAAGTGGCATCAGTTGTTGCCGTACTAATTTGCTATGATGGCATATCTCCTTGTTTCTATGATCTGAGTGTGTAGCGGTCGAAATCATTCATACCTACTATCAATTACTATCGATAGTATTAGTTTTGCAACTTTGTAATACTATCGTCGAGCAATAGTATTAATTCTTTTTAACCATCGGTAATATTTATAAAGAACCGATAATATCGATATTATCACTGATTTTCAAGGCCACGATACTATCGATAGACTACCTATCACTACTCATCATTAGTCAGTATAAAATGAAGATTATTTATATATTCGTAGTATGTATTATCAAGTTTACATCAGCAACTATTAAAGAGACTGTTAGACGGCTAAGTTCTCAGAAATAGAGCCTAAGGCTTATGTGCCCCACGCACACATACTCAATTTAAATGAACGCGATAACAGTCTAGTCTAGGCATTACGTAGTCACGCAGAAGCGTAGAACCAGGGCATTACAGTATGTAATAGGCATTAAGCTAGTAGGACAATATCAGATGATATTTGTACTAAATTACATTATCATGGAACAGAGCGACCGTCTACCTAAGTTAGGGCGGAATCACAAGGGTGATTTAAAGAACGCTAGACTTGGTGTACCTATTTGATTAGATATTGCAATCTGTGTGTTTCATCCGCCTAGCCTTTTCCCAAACTAGATTGGGGTCGGCTTCCAGTCTAACTGGTTGCGGCTGAATATCAGTATTTTACGTGGAGCGACTGCCATCTGACCTCCACAACCCAATTACCTATTGGGTAATACCGGTATTCGAATGTTAGACCGGTTCTCAGAATTTCGGGCTCCTGACTACCCGTAACGATTGTCAAAGACATTCTTATGACAACCGGGACCGACTGCTTAACGTGCTCTCCGAGGCACGGAGGGGTCTCAATGTGTAAAGAACGGTCACCCATCCAAGGACTGACCGCAGCAAGCGCAGCTTAACCTCGCAGATCGATCGATCAGCGCGGCTATCATTTAGCCACGAGCCCCTCTGCAATCTGTGTTTATGGGTCATTATTACAGGACCTAACTCAAGACCCAAGCATTACTTTAAACTCGTTTCAAGCTATTTGATTAGTTGAAACTAGTTTTAAGTAGGTAATGCTAAACGAGTTACCTACGTAGCGCAAAAAAAACATGTCACCAACAACTCTTTTCAACATAAATGGAACGCTTATTACGCAATACAATAATACGCTACCGTGGAGGTAGTCTCATGATGGAGCCGGGAGGTGGCTAAAGGAACTCCTCAACTTCATAACATAACTCCGTCGTGTTTGGGCTCATATAATTTGTCCTTACAATTATTATAGACCTAGATGATGTCCAGGGTCTCCTGGGAAGTAGTGATTATAAAAGGTTGTTTTAAAATGTTTTTCAATATAAAACTTTTTTTTTTGCGACAAAATAAATAGGTGTGCCTAATTCATATTCCAACCACCATTCTACGCAAACCCTAAGTTAGTTAGTGTGCACGTCCCCCTTAATGACGTCACGTCCGCCCGGACATCTAGCGACCGAAACTTATGAACAATGATCTGTACCCTTTATGGGGACAGTCAAAATTCAGTGGGGGAATTTATTTGAAAAATTCCACCCTCTAGCAGAGGTCGGAATGTTGATAGGAGGGTACGTAGAAATTATTTTTAGGGTTCCGTACAAAAAAAAGGAAAAAAGGTAAAAAAGGAACCCTTATGGTGCGACTTCGTCTGTCTGTCTGTCTGTCACACCTGTTTATTTCAGCAACTACTAATGCTATCGACTTGAAATTTGGAACAGTTATAAAAAATGCTTGTCCAACTATATTGCAAATGAAAAACGTCAAAAAATATTTTTATTTTCATTGCAAAAGGGGCCGGAGTGGGGGTCCAAAATTTCAAAGTGGGGTTACTAGGTCAAGTGACATATCATATGAAAGGGCTTAATCTGCACCTTTCAAAATGTATTTTTATTTTATTTTATGTCTCACAGTTTTCGACATATGATGAAAAATGTCTGAAAAAATACCATTCCCCCCCCTTATCTCCGAAGTTTGCGAAGCGAAAAATCGGAAATAATTAGGGTTGATAGGAATTGACCCAAATATGGCACCAAAAATAAAACGATGTTCCTAACTAGTACAGTTTTTTCAAAATCATCAAAATTCCTTCACAAACAAACTTAGTTATGCGGTCCGGTTTTTTCACTTTATACGTCCAAAAATGATACGGAACCCTCGGTGCGCGAGTACGACTCGCACTTTGCCGGTTTTTTAGGGTGGCGTACTTCAAAATGAACCCTTATACTATCACTTTGTTGTCCATCTGTTTGTGTGTCTGTCAAAAACCCTTTTTCTCACTATGTCAATCCACGCGGACAAAGTCGCAAGCAAAAGCTTGTCCGTCACAAGGCTTTCAAAATCGTAGACAACTTTGATATTCTATAAATTATAATGGCCTCAAATTCAACGTCTACTCCTAATTTCATAAAGCACTTGGCCTCGGTGCGCACGTGAGTCCAGTCCACTATTTAGCCACAAAAGGGCTTGACAATAATGGCATGCCTCGGCGACCACTTTTGAAATTGAATGGCCTCAGAAAATTGGATCTTATATCTTATAGATAACAATATACCTAGTGAGGGCAATGTCTCTGTTTTGTGACTATTTATTTAATGTGGCCAACGCACAACTAATAATTTTGCAAGCTATGTTCTGTAAATATGAAATACTAGCTGTTCTCCGCGGTATCACCCCCGTTGCGCAGCTCCTAAGGGTTGTAGCGTAAAGTTAAATAGCCCATACTATTCCTCATAAATCTGGCTATCATCTACAAAAAGATTTTTTTCGAATCTGACTGGTAGTTCCAGAGATTAGCCCGTTCAAACAAACAAACAAACTCTTCAGCTTTATAATAATAGTATAGATTTGTTTCGGGTCTGGCTGATTGTGTATGTAGAATTTGTTTTGTAAACGTACCCACAAATCAGAAGAAGTACCTACCTAGTGTGGGACAATGTCAAAACAAACAAAACTGCAAAACATTACATTGTATGCTATTAAATTAAGCATCAGTGTATCGAATATAATAATTTAATTTTGGGTCAACTAAGATGCCATAAAAAAGTTATCGTTGCTGACGGTAGCTAAAAATTCACTACACTATTTGAATCGTCCGAGGACTGGGTTTTCAAACTGGCCTTACAAAATCAAATCGATTGTTTCTTCAGTTTGAATAACTGCGCTGTAATAAACACAAAGCCACGTTTGGACATCTTAAGGGTTTTCGAGTCAGGGCCTGACTTTGATTCTATCCTACTTCCTATTAATATTATAAACGTGAATGTTTGTGAGAATGTATGGATGTATGGATGGATGTATAGATGTTTGTTACTCTTTCACGCAAAAACTACTGAACGGATTTTGATGAAACTTTACAGGAATAATAGCTTATACATCAGAATAACACATAGCTGGCTACTTTTGATCCCAAAAACGCGAGAGAAGCCGCGGGCGTAAGCTAGTTGTTTTATAAACGCACTAGACCATGAAGCAGTGAATTTGGTACTTTTAAAACGAGTGCTTTAAATTATTGTAATTATGACTAAAAATCATTTTTAGTGTTTCGTAGTAAAACTAGGAACCCTTAAAGTTTCGTCTGTCCGTCTGTCCGTCTGTCTGTCCGTCTGTCACACCCTCGTCAAATCTACAGTTCATAACCAATTTATATGAAACTCCGCAAGTGGATGTCTTGTAGGTATGTGTCGCCATAAAGACCTGTAGTGAAATCACAAAAAATAAAATAATGAGGGGTGGCCCTCATACATGAAACTGAGGGATGAAAAAATAATTACGTGCACCCCTTGGTATGGGGTATCGTTGGATAGGTCTTTGAAAATAACATAAAGGTTTTTAAATGACTTTTTTGTTTAAGCGCATATTTAGTGAACTACAAACTCCGAAACTCGTTAAAAATGTGTCCCCCCCCCTGTAATTTTCCAACCACGTTATCTAAAAATGTGAGAAAAATCAAGCTTATAGCATCTAATAAATACTCTCGATTAAAATTGGTTTGAACAAGATACGTCAATAACTTTTTGAAATATTCACTATTTTCAGTTTTGAGTTTGAGGACCGCAAAAATAACAAAATAAAAATGTTATGAAGTACAAATATACATATATTTGCGGTCGGAAGACTGAAATACTTTTTGCTACGGAACCCTAGACTGAGCGTGGTCCGACACGCTCTTGCCCTGTTTTTTAAAATTAACTACTTAGATTATTTTTTGTAGGTTTTTCACTACGATTATTGTCGCTCAATCATATTAAATATCCAATATTCTACACCTTCAATTAAACGTGGCCTAACCATATTTTTTTGGAAAATATTTTGCCGAAGCCAAAAAAGTCATCCACAATTTTTTATTGCACTAACGCAATCTAAATATTCTATGATTTGAATCAGCCGTGGCCTGGCCTTACAAAATGGCCGCTATTGGCCTCCCCCCACGTGGTCGGCCGACAATACTCGCTAACGAGATATTTGAGGCACGTCTGACTGGCGAATTCAAATTTACTACGAAACGGTATTCAAATTCGAAATTATGGTTGTATATATCGAAGTTAGGTGTGAAGTGTTTTGGTGTGTATAATAGAAGGGTTTAGTTCAGCCGGCCTAGCATGACCACGATAGAAACGAATTTTGACTTCAACTTCAACTCTTGATTTAATGGCCTTTGTGGAAAAGTCACCACAATTTTGCCAATATTACGTTAGTGCTAGACTGTCACATGAAGGAGGTTGTTCAGTGAAAACGGTGAAAACTGAAAAGTTTGAAGGGTGAAAATTATGAGAATGACATGACAATGACAGGATATATATATATATTTTTTTTTTTTTTTTTTTAACCCTAGAGTTACAAACAAAATTTTGTCTACAGAAGAATAGACAAAGTGACAGGCTGTAGAAAGATTTCTACGGTTTTATGCATAAAATGATGAGGAGAAATGTCTCTATTTTTCAGTAGACAGAATTCTGATAAACCAAGCACAGGTCGCCGCGTGCTCGGGCAGAAGAGATAACGATTTGATAGAAATAACTTTGTCACAAATTAATTTTATTGGCGTCATTGAAGTATGGAGGTCCGTTTTCACAATACTGTTCGCAGTTCGGTTGATACATGCGTTGTCATTGTGGTTCTATTGATATCATTAGATTAGTAATGTCATCTAACGAACGAGATTAAAAACTGATTTTCTATGCGTGTGTGTGTTAAAGGGTAATCCTGGTTTAGGTTGGGAAAATGGTCGGTAAGCGCAGCTTAACCTCACAAATCGATCGATCAGCGTGGCTGTTATTTGAAAGAAAGAAATAAAAACCGGCCAAGTGCGAGTCGTACTCGCGCACCGAGGGTTCCGTATCAGTTTTGGACGTATAAAGTGAAAACATCCGGACCGCATAACTAAGTTTGTTTGTGAAGGAATTTTGATGATTTAAAAAAAGAACTGTACTAGTTAGGAACATCGTTTTATTTTTGGTGCCATATTTGGGTCAATTCCTATCAGCTCTAATTATTTCAGATTTTTTGCTCCGCAAAATTTGGAGATAAGGGGGGGGGGGGAATGGTATTTTCTCAGACATTTTTCATCATAATTATGTCGAAAACTGTGAGACATAAAATAAAATGAAGATAATTATATTTTGAAATGTGCAGATCAAGCCCTTTCATATTATGATAGGTATATCATTTGACCTAGTAACCCCACTTTAAAATATCGGACCCCCACTCCGGCCCCTTTTGCAATGAAAACAAAAATATTTTTTTGTTTTTTTTCATTTGCAATAAAGTTGGACAAGCATTCTTTATAACTGTTCCAAATTTCAAGTCGATAGCATAAGTAGTTGCTGAAATAAGCAGGTGTGACAGACAGACAGACAGACGAAGTCGCACCATAAAGGTTCCTTTTTTACCGTTTTGGTACTGAACCCTAAAAATGTATTTTCTTTCTTATTCAGCCACAAGGCCTCCTTAAAATACTTGCCTTGTTACAAACACAAAATACGCACGGGAGTCATAAAATCTAAAGTTAAAGTTGCAAAAGCTGCGGTCGATAACTGGTCAACAAAGTTATATTAGTTATATTGTCTCTCTCCCAATGTCCCAAATTATTTTGTAATCAAAGTTGTGTTTGAAATGTCCGATTTTGTTTTGGAATACCTAAAAAGAATAACCATAACTGTAAGCTATATTTTACATGGAAAACAACCTTTAAGCTAATAAGGCAGCAACATGGCTTTAAGGCGGTCATAGTAACCATTATGAGTAGGCAAAATATTCAGCAGTAACCCAAAATTTACTAACAACCATTTTGTTGGCAGTGATAGCCTAGTGGTTTAACCATGTGCTTCCCACGGCAAATGGTTCGAGTTCGATCCCGAGGCACGCGCCGCTGACTTTTCGAAGTCATGTGCATATTGAAGGAAAACATCGTGAGGAAACCGGCATATCCTAGAAACAAAAATTCGAAAACATGTGACGTCCACCAACCCGCACTGGGCCCGCGTGGTGGACTACGGCCCACGCTCTCTCACCGACAGAGGAGGACTGTGTCCCAGAAGTGGGAACATTATAGGCCGATTATGCTATGCTTATGCTTACAGCTAACTCAAGACCCAAACATTACTTTAAACTCGTTTCAAGCTATTTGATTATTTGAGACTAGTTTTAAGTAGGTAATGCTAAACGAGTTACGTAGCGCAAAAAAAACATGTCACCAACAACTCCTTTCAACATAAATGGAACGCTTATGTCACCTCACAGACAGAGGAGGACTGTGTCCCAGAAGTGGAAACATTATCTATAGGCTGATTATGCATTTTGTCGGCCATTTTTCAAATCGGAACACAACAATGCTGCTTAGCGGCAGACATAGGTATGGTGGTAGTACTTCCTCGGACGAGCTCTTTCACAAAGAGGTGCACTACTTTTAAAATCTTGATTTGTATTTTCTTTAACAATTTATTTATTTTTTCAAGCAATTGTCAAATTTTCTTTCTTTATTGCTGCGAACACGTGTCAAAGCCCCTAAAACCTCCGTTATCCTCAATATTTTTTTCATATTTACAACATAAAAATCTCATTTACACGAGCCAAGGTTGTAAACTTAGCAACCCTGTAACTGTAAAAAATATACTGAAATTCACCAGGCCGATTCTTATTTATTACAGCGATGAAGCTAGAGTTGGGCTGCACGTAATCCCGGAGCGGGATTTGAATGTTCCGCGTGGCACGGGATGATAAAGTTCCCGGATTTTTATTTCTATTTAAAGTGGTTGTAATAGTTTCGTTCGTGGGAGATACTGTTTATATATTGTTTGCTAGTTGTGCCCCGTGGTTTCAAAGAATCAGAATCCGATGTTTTACAAATGAGCTTTTATCTTTTTGCACAGCTTCTATATCCATAGAAGCTGTGCAAAAAGATAAAAGCTCATAACACTCATAACGTGATATTAAATATAGGTAATAAAACCTTCCTCGAGAATCAGGCTATCCAATGCAAAAAGATTTTTCAAATCCGACTAGTTGTTCCAGAGATGGACGCGTTTAAAGAAAAAAACAAATAAACTATTCAACTTTATTAAATTAGTACAGATTTGCTAACGAGGGCACATTTTTTCAGTCGAAACGTACCTACCTATGTTATTGGAAAAAAACATGAATAAATTCTAAGTATAACAGAATATGCAGGATTTTTGCATTCATTAGTTCACAATGTCTTTATTGTCTACCTACTTCTGCTTTAACGCAGCCTTGTTCTGAAGAAACAAGTCTTTTTGTATTGTCTTATATCGTATTGGCGAAGAATTATCATGGGAGGCACTTGATACAATTTATGATTACACGTACCTACCTAAGAATTGTTAATTATTCATAACTTTATTATTAAATTATTATTTTACAGTATCACATTTTGCTGGTCCACGATTTTGCTTTGCTCTAAAGTCTAAGCTATTGTTTTAAGATCTTTTTGAAAGTTTCATAGGCTCTTTGCTTTGATATTTTTAATTGTAATAGAACTCTTTGTGACTGAAAGTTTGATCCCAAAATAATAATTTTGTGTTCCCATCCCTATTGTGCCTTTTATTATGAGTAGTGTGTGCCATAAAGTTTTATTGTGCCAATTTATTTACAGATATTTCTATCCACGTTGATTTAGTAATAAAAGAAAACTGGACAAGTGCGAGTAGGACCCACGGTCCTAAAGTTCCGTACAAACTTAATTAAGTATGATTTAAAATCGCGTATTATAAGGTGTACCAGTCTATAGTTATCGGGGCGTTTTTGCGTCGGATTTGCAGTTGAGGAATAACTTCAGATCAGCGCCTCGAAGCGGCACACCCAAGACATAATTGGTCAAGCAACTTATCAAACTTCCTGTAGATATATCGATAGCAAGACAATGGTTCAACAATGTTCTCTTAAATGGCGCTATTACCACTTACATCAAAATATGTGACATAATTAATGCCCGCATTTTTATTACATTGACTTAGAAGCTTGAATTTTGTACCTTCAAGGGACCGTATTAATTTTAACTTGATACCTTTACCGAGAAAAAAGATCTTGACAGAGGGGCAATAAATTAATCGTATGTGGGTTCCGTTTTTTTCCTTTTGAGGAACGGAACCCTAAATAGCACCATTATATCAGAAGTTTATATCGTATCGTGTTGGATGTAGCGACATCTGCCGAAAACAGCGAAGACTACTAACACAGCTAGAGAGCCAACAGTGGACGTCACTACATGACGCCTATTGGCTGAATCCTACATCGCGCTAGCAGAGTTTTCACAGCGATTTGCATATATACAGAAAACCCGACATCAACTGTCGGGGGCAGTGGCCCGCCAGACCATAACACCCGGTCTGGTAGGGGGGCAGTGGCCCGCCAGACCATAACACCCGGTCTGGTAGGAGAATCCTCCCTTTTCAATGGAGGAACATTCCACCTCGTTCCTCCATTCTCCAAATTGGATTTAGAGAAAATATTACTATACTTAGATTTTGTCTGCGAATTTGTCCGCGCGATTTTATAAGTACAAACTTTAGATATGATTTTAAACGGAGAGATATTCCCATAAAAGATTTCAACATATCCTTTTTTACCCATCTTTAGAAATAAGCAGTACCTTTGTACTTAATGTTTCCTTTGTATTTGTTGTCCTTTGTATGACGTGCGTACCTACATTTTAACTACTAAATTAGTCTTAACTTCTTAACTAATATATATATAATAAAAGCATATTAAAAGCAAAAGTAAGTTTATTTGTCTGTTATTTTTTCACGCCTAAACTTCTAAACCGAATTGTATATTATACGTTCTCAGGGGTACACTCAGATCATAGAAACAAGGAGATATGCCATCATAGAAAATTAGTACGGGAACAACTGATGCCACTTTTAGTACATTTTTCGACACAATTACGCGCATAATTAAGCGCTCCTTGTGAATAAAAAGATCTACACATTGAACGTTTCGCACACCCTCAATCTAACACTGTTAATCGTCACTCAACACTAGCACTAAACTAAAACACTGTATTTATACCATCGATTGTGTTCGGTTCGTCGCCAGCGCGTACGTTTTTAATATGATCAATTTGCTCAAGATCAGGCATCAAGCTCGATAGCGCCTTGGCACATCTCCTTGTTTCTGTGATCTGAGGGGGTACAGAAAAGTCCATAAAGTCCTTTCATCCAGAAAAAAATACTGTTCTCGAGGGAAATAACAACGGTCACAATTGCTTTAAGACGCTAGATGGCGCTACGTGTATGTCACGTAGACGAAGTCGCGGGCAAAAGCCTAGTAAATAATAAATTAAAAATACCCGTTAGATACACCGGGAGCGCTCTAAAGTATCTTTATAATCGATTTAAAAAAAACCGGCCAAGTGCGTGTCGGGCCACGCACAGTGTAGGGTTCCGTGGTAGCAACAAGCAACTACTTCATCTTAGTCACTTTAAAGGATTAATGCTAAGGATTTTGTATTTGCTACAAAATTATCCAACACCCAAGTTCAGCGACTATTACTGCTAAACTAATGAAGTTATCTTAACCGCTATACTTTTCCTTTAAAGTGAATTTTTCCAGATTTTTCAAGCCAGCAATTTAGCTTTTAGAGGGGGGGACGCCCTACTTGAACAAAAATTTGCACTTTAAAGTTTAATATTTCGTAAATTGAGCATTAAATCGAAAAATAATTTAAGCAATCTCCAAGTCATTTTAGAAGACCTATTCAACGATACCCCACACGATGGGTTAGACCACGAAAAAAATATTCATCCCCACTTCACATGTAGGGGATCCCCTACATGTGAAGTGGGGATGAATATTTTTTTTTTATTTTTTTAAATAAAATAAAATAAAATAAAAAAAATAAAATAAAATAAATTTAGGAAAATATTTTTTTATTGTAGCTCGAGCTACAATAAAAAAATATTTTCCTAAATTTTATTTTACCACTTCGTCGGCGTAATTGATATCCATATATCCTACAAAATACAGATTTCTAGTACTAACGGTCTCTTAGCAAAACCTCGAACAGACAGACAGACAGACCGACATGAGGAAACTAAAAGGGTTCCTTGTCAGAACTACGGATCCCAAAAAAGGAGAAGGTCCTCAATTAAATAACACTGGGATCGTACTGATGACAGTCATTCAGTAGGTACTCACACTTGAGACTAAAAGCAATAAGCTAACGAGACAGTTTTAATTTAAATATTTACAGTTAATGTAAATGTTGAAGCATGCAGAGATTACAAATATGAAAATAATGAGATCCTTCGGGACGTAGACAAGCCTATGTCAACTTGCTCTATGTTAAATAAAATAATTAACATACCTAGGTATAATCCGAAGCTTTGATTGTTTGTCAAATAAGTACTAGCAATGCCCTTCGGTTTCACCTACCGTTTAATCTATACTATTATAAAATTGTAAAAGAGCCGTGTCTGTACATTGAAAATATTTCTGAAAAAACAGTCGGGATAGGGTACTGGGACGTGACTATACCAGAAAAGATTTTATAAAAAGGAGATAATTTTTTGGGGCTTTTACCATTACAGTTTGGTACATCCTAGGTTTTACCAATGACGGTTGGTAAATCAGTAAATGTTAGTTTTGGGGCTGCGGAAACTAATATTTTGCAAGTTCCATCTTCGTTTTCGGTGCCACTTGCATTTTACACGTCTCCGGCGCTGCGGGAAGTGCAGCCCCTTCGCCCTTGCCTAACAAATACCAGACCAGCCTCAACCGCTCCGGCTCACACGGGTGCCTACGCTTCGTCACAGCGGGCGGGGGCTGCTCTCCCTCCGCGCCTCCGGGCTTATAAAACACTCTAAGGGTAGGGCAGAGAAGATCTCGTGGAGTCGGGGTTGACCAATTCGGTTTTGTTACAATTTATTCACTCTTTTTAACATTTACCGTGTCTCTGAGGTAAAACCTAAGATTTACCGAGTGTATGGTGGTAAAAGTCCGAAGTGAACCATGATCACAGAACAGTTCGGACTTTAAGGGTCGGTAAATCTTAAGTTTTACTGGTAAATCTTAAGATTTACCTTAGTTCGGGCTTTTACAGTAACATATATATATAAATACTTACGTATGTACATACGTATATAAATACTTGTAATGAAATTATCCTTTGAAATCACTTAGTAGATTTTACCTACACAAAGCAATTGTAATTTATGTGGTTATGTATTTTAACTTGTTTTTATATTTTGTGACAGTGCCATTTGTATAAGTTAACCTGAAATAAAGTGGAAGAATATTAGAGCTTACATATTTTTACTTGTAAAATATCTTTGCCCGCGACTCCGTCCGCGTGGACTACAATGAACTGACCAGTTTAAATGACCTCCTTAGTGTAGGTTGGCTAGTACTACCAAGAGGTCAAGCTGTATCTCTGGTTTTTTTCAGCGGAATCAGATGAAACGTGACTTAGATTTTAAATTGGACTCTAAGCTATCGAACTGTGAAAATCACATCAAAATCCGTTCAGTACAGTAAAAATCTTTTTGGGTACCTATGGTTACGTCCCAGTAGGTACCCTATCCCGACTGTTTTTTCTGGAATATCTTCAATGTACAGACACGGCATTTTTACAATTTTATAATACTTAGTACCTAAAGATATCTTTTTTATCATTAGATATTGAAATTGATCTGTGACTGAATGTTATGTCATAATAAGTTTCTTTATTAATTTTGTATGGTTGGCACTACGTAGCGTATTTTCTTTAATTTTCAATAAAGAAAATATAATAATCTATTTCATTTATTGTCATGCATTTGTTAATAATTACCTAAGTATACAGTTCTTAGTTAAATGTCGGTTACGAAGGGAGGTTTGGGGTAATTTTAATAACTAAGATACAATTTCCACAGTCACAAAAATCATTAAATGATGCTTAGGTAAATTTACTTGATGTATTTTAAACTATCAGAACTTTTTAGATCAATGTTCCTATTTCAAAATTCAAAACTAAATAAGTTTACCTATTTTTACATGTTACTGTACACACTGCAGTGACGATTTAGATAATTTTACCTGTTTATCAAATCAGGTAAATTTTATCTAACCGACACAAACTGGTGTTTTTATAAGTGTCAGGTGTCTTATTTTGACAATTTGGATAGCTGTAAAAAAATTATTTCTACGAGTGTTAACATAATTTTAATCGAACAATTAGATGATTTTTTATGATTTTTTTTTTAAATATTTGAACTTTAAATCACTCTCCTGTAAAATTTACTCAATGTCGCTTAGTAAGGGTTGCCTTTCAAGCGTCGATGTATATTTTGTACGGAACTCTCAGGGTAAATCTTTGCTATCTTTTTCTTTTATAACCCTTTAATATTTCATGAACTACAAAAGGAATATCGTGTTACTAATTAAAACAAATCTTTCTGGTTCAAACCTGAGTAATTAGAAAGTTCTCCATAAAATAATTAATAACGAAATCTCTTAGACACTGTTCATTTGTTTTTATCTTTCTACAATCATTGACATTATCATAATCGGCTTATAATGTTCCCACTGCTGGGCTGGGACACTGGCCTCCTCTATGAGAAGCAGTGGGCCGTAGTCCACCACGCGGGCCCAGTGCGGGTTGGTGGACTTCACATGTGTTCGAATTTTTGGTTCTAGGACATGCCGGTTTCCTCACGATGTTTTCCTTCACCGTTAAAGCAAGTGATAATTAATTTCTAATACGCACATGACTTCGAAAAGTCAGCGGTGCGTGCCTCGGGATCGAACTCGAACCATTCACCGTGGGAGGCACATGGTTAATCCACTAGGCTAACATTGACATAATTAATGTAATGTTTTAATTTTGAACCGACTTCTAAAGAAGGAGAAATTCGGCTACTATTTTGTAACTTTTACGTGATATCTTCGCCGATTACAAATCGATTTAATTTATAGGTTTTTCATTTGCTAGAAAATGCTTGTTTGGTGGCCTTATTAAAAATGTATTAACTTTGGTTGAGTAGTTTTTAAACCGGCTTCAATAAACGATATTTAGTTAAATTTATTTATATTGTCGATGTAATTTATTAATAGCAAAAAGTTAGTGGTAATGAATTCTCGCTATTTCTGTAATGTGAAAATATCTTAACAATGTTGTGTAAAATAGTTTCGGGAGTCGGTGCCGAATCAAACCAAATCAAGAATCAAAGTCATCGACTTCCAAAATTGTTTCACACTCTGTTATTGTGATCTTTTTGAAGGCGGTTTTAACTTTTTTTATTGAAATCATGTTTTGTAGCTCGTGGCTAATTAGATTTATTAACTTAATTACGTAGAAACTGCAGAAAAACTATAAATTGTAATCTAAAACCAAAAAAAATACGTACATTCATAATTGAAATTCAAAAATAAACAATACAAAAATTATACTTTTTTATGTTTTTTCGGACGCAATTTTCGTAACTCATTGACTCGTTAAAAACTATTTTAGTAACCCTTTATCGCATAAATTTCTAAAGAATATTTACGACGACATGCTGCCAAGAAAGCTTGGTTGGACCTTTCATAGATCTGTGGAGCGAAAATCAAACGGATGGCTGCACACAAACTTGTAAGAAAATCTGGTGAAAATCTAACTGAGCAAGTGAGTGGAAACGGTTGGGCAAACTGTGAAATTTTCTTTAAAGATTTGCGACCTGTTGGAGCTGAATCATTCGGGCGACTGTACAATAGTTTGCAAGAGTTCACTGGTAATTCGAATAGTGTGAGAATTTGGTTAGAACTTTTGTTATAATAGTAGTAGTACTGCTTTTTGTGAAAGGTCTCGTCTAGGAAAGTACCAAGGGTGTAGCCAGTTACAAACAGAAATGAATCAATGCTCGCCGCTAAGTTGGAGTGCTCCCGAACCAATAAGGAGAAAATCTAAGCCTCTAAAAGTGACAGTTTCTTTCTAAATATGGACCGGTGTATTTTCATGGGTCTTCTCAATAGCAGAAGAAGAAGAATACGTCTTAAGCGGTCCGTATTTAGAAAAAAACTGCTACTTACCGCACCGCATCGCACCGAAATTTAACACGACACGGCTCCGTGACGACGCGGTGCCGCGCCGTGGTGACTAAAAGTCATCACTTATTATAACAGTGCCTCGCCAACGGCTCAACGCCTCGCGGTAAGCGCGCTTCATGGCACTACAATATGTATTGTGCATAGTGTTGCCCAAAATCGGTCTTGCAACATTCATTTTCGCAAGATCAAGACCACCTAATTACAGCAAGACTAAGACCAAGACCAAGAATGAATGTACAATACTAAAACTAAGACCACGACTATGGGTATTGACGCAGAACCGAGACCAAAGACGGAGTTAGACTCGTCTCGGTCTTGCATTTGGGCAACACTAAATTGTGCAACACACGAATTAAACCCTAATTTAAATGACAAGTCACTTGCCGTACTAGAGTGGTGCGGTTATGAGTGGTAACCTTAAGCCGTATCACTCATCAGTAATTTATAGGATCCGGGTAATAAATCCCGAAAAAATAGAACCTTGAACAAATTCCTTCAACCGACGATCATATGAAAATATTCTGACCCGGAACGAAATCCAACACCTTTTCAGCGTCTCCAAACATCCCAAACCACAATTGGCTCGTAAAATAGGACCGTCAATCTATAGCCCCGTGGCTCAGAGGATCTCATTGGCTATAATAGTTTTGGAAAGGGTCCTCTATCTGTGCCGGAATTCCGCACATCAATGAGAATTAAATCAAATAGTTTGGCAAATGTAAGTGATAGATACGGTTTTATGAGTGAGGTATTTTACGAGATTTTATTTAACTTGCCGTGTGTGTACCGGGCGAAATCTTGCAACTGAATTTTAGACCGTTCCCTCCCACCAATTGAGCTGAAAGGACGTTGGCAGTTTTGGGCTTGATATGGTACAGTAATAAAAGCTTAACCAAAAATAAAAATATATTTGAATTGTTCTTTGCCTAATTTATCTTAAAGATTAAGAATTGAAATCAAAAATCTAAATAAAATAAAATGATTATGCCGTTGACATTTTGAAAAAACCAATAAAACAAAAACGGGTGCATACTGGCTGGCGCGTGCCTCCATAGAATATCATGTCGACAGCAACTAAAACCTTTGAATTGAGAACTCATTAGTCCGGCTGTACTTCATTGAATCATTCACATCATACTTAACCTCACTGTCATAAATACGAAGATTTCTCTTTAATCCAATTATGTACAAAAACAAATAAAAAATGAATTTAAATACTCTTGAAATACTCGAACACACCAAACTAATTTCATATCTGTACCGACATACACAATCTGAAGCCCAGCGTTCTATGGGCGTCCGCCGTGTCCTTTGCAACGTAAGTTTATGTCACTTTGATTACAATGCAATAATATGGTACCATGAAGGTGGTCTCATGATGGAGCTGGGAGGTGGCTATAGGAACTCTTCAACTTCTCAACATAACTCCGTCGTGTTTGGGCTCGTTGGATTTGTCTTGACAAGTACTGTAGACCTAGATGATGTCCAGGGTCTCACGATGGAGCCGGGAAGTGGTCATTGTAAAAGCTTGTTTTAAAAAAAATACTTTCAACATAAAACTTAAAAGTAAGTGGGTAAATGTATAGTGCACGGAGAGTGCATTTCAGGATACCATCAATGTAGTAAGTAGGTAATGGATATTATTACTATAAACGCTTTACTAAGGATACATTCTAAGCTTCGTAGTATAGTTTTGTGCCTCACCGATACATGTTTTCATTTAAAATAAATCCACATAGACATTCTCCCAATACATGTACTACTGTCCAGCTTCAATATTTTGAACGACCTTTGCCGAATATTGGCTCTAACCAACACAGGCTGGAATTTGGTCAACAATAGCCACTAAGACCATGGATATATCGCGGTATAAGAACCAGATGAACGTATCTACAAAAAAATCAAAAAAAGTTTTTTTTCATAAAACGGTTCACAATATAGTCCTTTATGAATTGCCAAAACGACGTAACGGTAAGTCAATATTTATCAAATTCCAAAAAAACGAAATAGCTTAAGAATCATTTTCATTGGAACCAGAAAAACGTATTATGAATACCGTTTAAATAGTTCTAATTATCTTCCTCTAGTAGTTCTACCTCTTTAGCGCTAAAGGAACGTATTTCTAAAAACAAAATTTTTATTCTTAGAATATAGTTTGTTTGGCAATATTTATAGTAGTATTTTATTATAGTTTATTTGGTAAATAAAGATTATTGATTTATTACTCATTTTATCACTACATAGACATAAACTTAACTTCACAAATGACGTATTTAAGTTTGATAACAACATAAGTTTGAAAATAATTAAGGGCCACACCAACGTATGTCAACCGAATTTTAAAAATATATATATTGCGTCTATGTAAGCATATACAAATAAATAATTTCTATTTTTTTCAAAGCTCTAAGAGTATGGCAATACAAAGAAAAAAAAATCTTTTCCATACTAGTATTTTATCTGTATTAAAAAGCTGCTAAAATTTAAAGAGCCGAATTTTCACGGTATTTTTGCTTTCCTGTAAAATTGAGAAAATGTAGATACGTTTATCTGACTCTTACACCGCGATATTAACCACCGGACGCGAAACACGCTTCAGCTGACCATACACGGACTGCTTGAAGCGGTCAGTATCGACTGCTTCTAGACTGTCCGCTAGTTATGGGAACCGCTCGAGCAGTCCAATTGCTTCCGGCGGTCGTGCGGTCAAGCAGTCGCCAGGCACACACTAACTGCTTGAGCTGTCGACTGCTACTTGTACCAACTGCTGGAGCAGTTGATACCGACTGCTGCAGCAGTTATCAATGTCAGCTTTAAGCGACTGAATTTGACTGCTCGAGCAGTTGATCACTGGCTGACTGCACGAACAGTTCGTGTATGCTCGACCTTATACTTGTACAAAACACGACTTAACGCCTTAATTTAAATGACAAGTTATGCGCTGTGCCGGAGCGGTGCCGTTATAATGAATGCTGAACAGGTAGTTAATTCTGTACCGACACGCTGCGTGATATCACGGCGAGGACTGCCAATTTGTTTGCGAATGCTCGAGGGAAAATCTCACCGTGACATTCTCACTTCGGTTGTCGGCAAACGGGCGCGTGTCACGGCTTCCTCGAATTTGTTTGGCAACGCTCAAAGAAGAATCTCACCGTGAGCTCACCAAATTCAGACGTCATCACTGAGGGAGTATTCTCCCGCATGATATACAGGGTGGCAGGTGACTAGTTAGGCTCTAGGCGCTAAGCAAGCCACCTGCCTGTGTGTTCGTAGCCTTAGGGATTGACAAAAGTATAATCATAATCGATAATATACAGGGTGGCAGGTTAGATAGTGGAAATATTTTAAGGGGTCATTGCACTCATCATTATGAACAACTTTTACTATTGGACCAACCCTGAAATCGCGAAAAAAAAATCAGCTGTTCCATACATTTTGTTAAGTGAACATAAATGTATGGAACACCTAATTTTTTTTCGCGATTTCAGAGTTGGTCCCATAGTAAAAGTTGTTCATAATGATGAGTACAATGACCCCTTTATATATTTCCACTGTCTAACCTGCCACCCTGTATGTTATCGATTACGATTATACTTTTGTCAATCCCTAAGGCTACGAACACACAGGCAGGTGGCTTGCTTAGCGCCTAGAGCCTAACTAGTCACCTAGTGAATAGCTTAGTAAAACGAACGTTTTAGAATGTTCGCAACCGGCCGCACTGCGCGCTGCGGAGCGACTAGCTAGGCACCAATCGCGCAGTGCGGCCGGTCGCGAACATTCTAAAACTTTCGATTTACTAAGCTAGTCGCTAGGTGGCTAGCTAGGCTCTAGGCGCTAGCAAGCCACCTGCCTGTGCGTTTTCACGCTAAGCTACAAGCGCGATGACATGACAGCAGTTCTCACGGTGAATTCACGTGGCATAACATAATCGGCCTATACTGTTCCCACTGCTGGGACACAGGCCTCCTCTGTGAGAGGGAGTCGGCCGTAGTCCACCACGCGGGCCCCGTGCGGGTTGGTGGACGTCACATGTATTCGAATTTTTGGTTCTAGGACATGCCGGTTTCCTCACGATGTTTTCCTTCACCGTTAAAGCAAGTGATAATTAATTTCTAATACGCACATGACTTCGAAAAGTCAGCGGTGCGTGCCTCGGGATCGAACTCGAACCATTCGCCGTGGGAGGCACATGGTTAATCCACTAGGCTATCACTGCTGTTGTTACTATTTTATTGTACCATATTTCCCTTACCCTTCGCTGATACTTAATCCTGTTATCTACCCGTACTAAAGCGAGATGAAACGATGAATTCACGTGGCATGTCGCTACAGAATAGACTAGCAGTAGACGTACCATTCTCTTTAATTTATCCATTAAATCTCGTTTCGCGTTGTCTCCTATCCCTCCCTCCTGTCCTATCCCGTGGATAACATGTCTAAGACTAGGATTTAGAACAGTTTGTTAGGTTAAAATTGAAGTGGATCCAGTAACCACAGAACGAGGTTAAATTATGATTAGTAATCAACCGAGGTGTGGTTGATTTTGTTTAGGTATACTGGAGTATTAGAACTGGTATTAGCCTCGTCATACAGGTAAAGATAAAGATAAAGATATATTTATTTGCAAAACATGTGAAAATAATATTACATAGAAACATGCAGGTATTAGTCAGATATGTGGTGTCATTCGAATACTGGTATTACCCAATAATTGGGTTGTGGGAGATCAGAAGGCCAACTTTCGTAAATAAGAATGTTCAAAATA
The DNA here is from genome assembly GCA_948465475.1 of Thalpophila matura. NCBI lineage: Eukaryota > Metazoa > Arthropoda > Insecta > Lepidoptera > Noctuidae > Thalpophila > Thalpophila matura. Next base: position 2,223,716 of record OX419199.1, on the reverse strand, counting down.
TAATTCCGATTTGGTTTCGATTTAATCTCAATGACTTAAATGTCACAAATGGTATTCTAATGTACTAAATGACAACGTCAATCGTATAAGAGAATACCATTTCTGACATAAACGGCATTGAGATTAGGTATAACGAAACCAAATCGGAACTCATTTTTATTTACGAGAATTGGGCTTCAGATAGCAGTCGCTCCACGTATAATATTAATTGATTGGTCGACACTGAAAATCAGCGTTGTCGGTGTGACATGTTGAAAATATAATTTTAATGTTGTTGTTAAAATTTTTATTTTTAGATGGAACTGTAATCATGTGACTAAAAGAGTGATGAGTATAGAGGAAAAAAGAAGAGGCCGTGGACGACCACCAATGACCTGGTTGCAAACAATACAAAATGACATCAGGTGCACAGATGCAAGTGAGGCGACAACCCATAACCGTACGGTGTGGCGCAGAAGTACTAGGAGGGCTGACCCCAAATAAAATGGGACAATAGCCAGGAGAGAGAGAGAGAGAGAGAGATGGAACTGTAATCACTCTAGTTTAGTCTAAGAAAAAACCATCTAATCCAACTAACTAAAACAAAACAGACTTGTTTTTCCTTGAAGAAAAATCAAGAATTCGAAACTAATAAAGAAATCGAACTAAGATTAAAACTCTTTAAAGCAAGGAGTAAGAAGTAGGAATTAAGAGATTCGAAACTGCCCGTTTTGTCGGAACTTGATTATAGACTGCAGTAGGTAACGAGGGAGATAGCGGAAAACCTTGGGGCACAGATGTAGCTGTACTGGAAACGGTATTGAAGATTGATGACATCACAAAGCAGTGAATACCAGTGATCGGAATAGGCAGTGCTAATTCACCTAAACTTGGAGGAACAGAGCCAAAAACGGGAGTCTTCCTTACAACATTTTTTTTTTCCAGGACAAATATTGTCGCCGGTTTCGGGACATTATTTAAATACATTAAAAATTTTATTAACACAGTAAAATAATTTATTCAATTTCAGGAAACATAAATCTGAATTGAATAAATTATATCGTCAGATACAAATTCAGTCTCTTGGCTGCTATTAAAAAAGCCTACAAACGATAAAACTCTGCCCATCAAACAGTCCAGACAGTCAAACAAAGTTTTTGTTTTCTTAAAAAATAAACATCAGACACACCGTTTAATTTTCCCCGATCGGCAGACAAAAACTTTTCGAGAAATCGGAAAAAGTTACCAAAAATGTGAAAGAGGCATTCGGAAGAAATCAGCACCCTTCCGGAATTGTCCAAAGAACCGAAAGGTTGACTTAATTTCCGTGAAGTTTTCCAAAGTATTTTGGCGGAAGGGATTGAATTTGTCAACGATATCATTTGGGAATTGAACTGCGAGATTTGTTAATTGTAAAGGTATTAAAAGGTGAAGTATTTATGGGAATTCCTTGGAGGAAAAATATATTGTTCTCAATGAAGATTTCTTCAGAAAAAAATATTAATTTTACAAGCGTTTCCAAATGTAGAAATTGATATAAGTGTATATTTTTTGTGAATTTGAAAAATGTCATAAGACTTCCGATAGATGTCGCCAAACGCTCCTAAGAAGCGTATTACAAAGGGGTCTCAAATTTCAGATGAGTCGGGCGAGACCCGGTAGCTCAGTTGGTTCAGAGCACTAGCCACGGTACGGCAGAGGTCGCGGGTTCAAATCCCGCTCTGGTCATATGATTTTTGAGAATCACTTATATATTTAATAACTTAATAGAAACTGATATCTGAATGGGTTAACGATTAACTGATATAAGACTGATATATCAACGCCTTTCGTTATAGAGCTATTCGATCAAACTTTTACAACAAGAGGGTGTAAATATTATGTAGATCTCCACAAAGAGTAACTAGTGTGAATTAAACTGGTCATGTAGACAAAATCGCGAGCAAAACCAATTAAAAAGATTTTTTTGGAAATTAGAAGACACCTTAATAAAATTCTTCTACTCTTCAAAAATATTTTTTTTTGTTCCTCTTCAAACGGCCTTATATAAAGTTTTATTACGGTCAAGCGCACCGAGCGGTCGTCCGCGTCAGTCGTGAAGCACGTTGCCCGCGCTATTTTTGTGACGTAGCACTTGAGTGGTTAAAAAAATACAGTTACTAACAATAAAATCAAACTACGTAAGGATCTAATAAATACGACTGGTTTAACTGACACAAAAAATGTCATAAGGCCTCAGCTGACAACGTTTTTTTTGCGCGATTGATAACGAAATGCTGTCAAGCGCTGTCAGGCGCTCGAACAATCAGTGAAGTTTAACAAATTGTTCGGGCGCTTGACAGCTCTTCGTTCTTAATCGCGCCTTAATCTCACCGAATGTTATGACTTTGAAAAATATATTTTTACTACCAATATCAATCGTACTAATAACATCCCCGATTATTTTTAAGTTATTGCGTGACGGAAATGCATGGTCAAAATTAAGTAGATTCTTTGCACAAAACATTTTGCGTCAGCTGATGCGATTTGTATGGAGAGTGGAAAAAAAAATACCCGATGTTTTTTGTTTGACCTTTAATTGTATCAAATGTTCAACCTCCTTAAATATGACCACGCATTTCTGATAAACTTATTAAGGTAGGTTCAGTAAACTAGATCCGTGTTACAGGTAAAGAGTTAATGGCTCGAACAGGAGCATTAGTATTAAGTGTGCCTGTACTACACGTGGCAAACTCTCACGTTTATACCTGTTCTTTTATGTATATGTCGTAGTCCGAACGTATAATTCGCCAGATCGTGAAATTCATGAAACGCCGCCATTTCATGATTTGGCCAGATAACACCCGCCATATCGTTCAACACTCATCTTTGACGATTTGCCTAGCGAATAGCGCGATGTTTGGGCATATCGAATTACATAACATAATTGCCATCACCATGGTATTGAAAATGAAAGCCATGGTGATAGAAATGAAGTTCTAGAAAGAAAGAGGGGCTCGTGGCTAAATGACAGCCGCGCTGATCGATCGATCTGCGAGGTTAAGCTGCGCTTGCCGCGGTCAGTCCTTGGATGGGTGACCGTTCTTTACACATCGAGACCCCTCCGTGCCTCGGAGAGCACGTTAAGCAGTCGGTCCCGGTTATCATAGGAATATCTTTGACAATCGTTACGGGTAATCAGAAGCCCTAAAAGTCTGACTGCTGGTCTAACATTCGAATAGCGGTATTACCCATTAATTGGGTTGTGGAGGTCGGATGGCAGTCGCTCCACGTAAAATATTGATATTCAGCCAAAACTAGTTAGACTGAAAGCCGACCCCAATATAATTTGGGAAAAGGCTAGGCAGATGATGATGATGATGATGGTGATATAAATGAATTTACGCAATTAGGCTGCTGTCATTCTACAGAAAACGAACATAATATTATGTTTGGACATTAGTGGCAGAACCGAATTGGCCAACCCCGACTCCACGTGGTCTTATCTGCCCTACCCCTAGAGTGTTTTTGTAAACCTGGAGGCGCGGAGGGAGAGCAGACCCCTGGAGGGGCTGCACTTCCCGCAGCGCCGGAGACGTGTAAAATGCCGTGGTCCAATCGTACTGGGCAGATCATGAAACTCCTCGGCATTTCATGAAATGCCGACATTTCATGATTTGACTTGCCAGCCATATCGACAAACGTAAGTTTTGATCGATCTGTCAAAATGTTACTTAGCCAGATCATGAAATTCCTGGGCATTTCATGAAATGCCGGCGTTTCATTAAATGCCCAGGAATTTTATGATCTGCCCAATTATACGATCGGACTACGACATATAGATAAATAGGACACATGAGTTTACTTTTAATTTATGTTTCACGTGTGAACATAATTTAGATGTCATTTTTTGGAACGTAGTTCCTTGACGCGGCTTGTGGTAGGAGTTGACTGGTAGAAAGCATTACGTAAGGAAAAAGCGTTATACCTCTCCATACGAATTTCTGTCTCTCTCTGTCTCTTTCTGTTATATATACGAGACGTAAGGAACTTCGTTCCTGACGGGAGTCTACCGAACGCACACGTTTTTTTTGGGGTGTACTAGCTGAATGGTATTCTTGGTCACAAGATTGATTTCGTGGGGGTAGTCACTACAGCCTGCTTAGCATGACCAATTCGATCTCTATTTTACCAAAAAATAGACAAAATTCTTTCAAATCAAATCCAAATCGTTATCTCTTCTGTTTGAGCACGCGGTGACCCGCAGCCTAATTGCGTAACTCAATTTCTATCACCATGGCCTTCATTTTGACAGTTCAACAACATTCATTGCGGCGGCGTTGAGTTAGTTACGGGAGCACGGATTATGAATTATACAGCGTAAGGAACGTGAAAATCCATGCCATGGTGATAGCAATTGAGTTACGCAATTACTGAAGAATATAAACATTTCTTCTCTCTATTGTATGCTTAAAACGGTAGAAATGTTTCTATAATCTGTGACTTTGTCTATTCTTCTGTAGACAAAACCCGTTTCTATCGTGGTCATGCCAGGCCGGCAGGTAGTCAAAAATCTGAAGCTTGTCTCGTATCTTATGTCTCACCGTACTCGCGACAGCCACACAACTGTGATTTTAAAATAAACGCCAAAATTTAAATTTAAATTACAACTAAGATAAATAACCATTTTTATAATTTTTGTCTATCTGTCTGAAAGTTTGTCTCGAATAGGCTCCGAAATGGCTCAGCTAAAGAAAGAATAATAACTGATAATAATCTGGCAGAAAACGCAATCCTGTACTACTTTTCGCAGAAATTCCTTTAAACAAAAACAATTATAGTCGCGTCAGCACTTGCCAATACAAAAATTAATAAATATTTGTTGTAAAAGGTCCCTGTGTAGCTGGAATATCTAATTTGAATATTTCCTTATTGGCTACCCCTGTCGATGTGATGGCTAACACAGTGTAGAGGCTGCTTTGTATGTATGTATGTATCTTTATTTATCAACGTTTCACAATATTCATATAACTAAACAAAGCCCCACAAAACTGTTTTCACAGTTGTATTGTGTTTGTATTTTTATTAACTGAAGCTCAACTCTCGTAAATAAAAATGAGTTCCGATTTGGTTCTGACATAATCTCAATGCCATTGCCATATGTCAGAAATGGTAGGTATTCTCTTTATTCGTTTGACGTTATCATTTAGTACTTATGAACACTGTTTGTGACACTTAAATCGAAACTAAATCGAAATTATATTTTGAACATTCTTATTTACGAGAATTGGCCTCCTGAAGTCGGAAAACAACATAATGTCGTTATTTTCTTCATAGAAGTATCCCTTTTCACCCCTTTAAGAATTGTATCATTCAAAGGTAATTCTATATTCCGTACGGGACTCCGGTGAGCGTGAGTCCCGTACGGAATATAGTTTTGCAGGTAGCGGAGCATGTACACGTCACCATTACCCTGCGAAGACTTTATAATATTTAGAACTAGGTTGCGAAAATGGACATTAAACGCCTCATCTCGCCGCGTCTACGCCCAGCCAACGCCTCGCCACCATGCTGACACGCTGTGTACTGGCGGCTTTGGCATTAGATCTTAGCTAGTTAGTCCTGTGATCGATCGATCCTTGGACACAGAGTTATCGGTTTTGTCTGATAAAAACTATCAGTAGGAACCGAATTTTAGGTTTTTGCACTTATAGCACAACTGGTGAAATGTAGGTGTATTATTTACACCTCTGCCTGCCCTTTCACGAAATACAAGCGTTATATTACAGTTTCTGTAATAAAATTCTCCTCTCCATATAATTTAGCTCACACTACAAATCGGACGCCAGCGAAGCAATATCTAGCTGGTCGAATAATCATTTATTGGTTTTCCTATTTAAAAGCACTTTTGAAGTGGCTTTACGGTTTTAAATAGCAGTATAAAGTTTGAATAGCCGTTATATTTTGTTTCGTATAACTTAATTTTGAGTATATGTAGTTTTATTTTATCCTATACTAGCTGTTCCCCGCGGTTTCACCCACGTCGCTCGGTTCCTAAGAGTCGTAGCGTGATGTTAAATAGCCTATAATATTCCTCATGAATCTGGCTATCATGTACAAAATGAATTTTTCGAATCCGACTGATAACAATAATAAATAGCGCTCTTCCTCTCTCCTACCTACAAATTAAATTATGCTGTGCCCGACAGGGTCCTTATAGAACCTATAGACTTAAGCCTACCACCTGTAATACATAAGGAATGCAATAAATAATTGAGTATTGAGTAATTCCAGAGATTAGCGCATATCAGAAATGCTTTATAATATTTAAAGGGGTTGTTTGGATTCCTATACAGAGCGAAATTTGATAGATCACACTAAAGATTTGGAAATTTTTTTCGACTTCATACAAATAACATCAGCTGATCCCACTAAAGCGAAGCTCAAGGGCACTACCTCAGATCATAGAAACAAGGGAGATGTGCCAAGGCGCTACCAAAACTGACGCTTTGATACGGTCACATTGACCGTATATAAAATGTACACGCTGGCGACGAACTGAACACGATCGATGATATAAATACAGTGTTTTAGTTTAGTGCTAGTGTTGAGTGACGATAAACAGTGTTAGATTGAGGGTGTGTGCAATGTTTAATGCGTGGGACATCTGTATATTCACGAGGGGCGCTTGTAATTGTGTTGAAAAATGTACTAAAAGTGGCGACAGTTGTTCCCGTACTAATTTGCTATGATGGCATAGCTCCTTGTTTCTATGATCTGAGGGCACTACCTACCTTTTCTCGAAGCTCTTCGTCGTTTCTTTTAAATTAAACGACGGGTGAAACTGCGGGGCATAGTTAGTTATTTATAATATCAATCGCAAGATTGTCAGGTAGGTATAACTAGCGGCACCAGTCTTGATCATGAACGTCACCTGCGTATTAGCTGATTTTTCGGTCTCTTTGGCGGAATGAAGAAGACGGGGCCGCCGAGGCTGCACGCGATTGGTTCGTCAGTCAATACTCGTCGTCTAATTGGACCATTCTCTATTAAGTCCGTATTGTCAACTGGCTATTGGGTCGAAAATGTACATGCGCGATCTGTGCTCATGATTCACGCCGCGACCTATACGTATGGTGAAGATACAAAGACCGACCGTGGGAGCACAACGCTGTCTCGCGAAGGTCAACGAAAAATCTTGCCACAAACTTAGTTGCACGTTTTTTGGGAAAAACGGAACCTTTTAAATTAAACGAAAATTGACATAAATACTGTTTTTCAGTGCAGCCATGTTGTTTGTTTTTAATTTCAACCCCGAAAACATAGGAAGGGTTTTCCTTTTAAGTTCGTATGTTTATTTTTTAACTTTATAATTACCATTTTAATGGGTTCAGAATTAAAAGAAAACATGAAATGTGAGTGCTGTGTTCGTTTATAATGTGTGGGGAATTATATTTTCTCTATATTTTTCCTCTGGCTGTACTTGCGTCGCTATAAAAGAAAAATCGGCCGAGTGCGAGTCGTACTCACGCACCGAGGGTTCCGTATCAGTTTTGGACGTACAAAGTGAAAAAAACCGGACCGCAAAACTAAGTTTGTTTGTGAAAGAATTTTGATGATTTTGAAAAAACTGTACTAGTTAGGAACATCGTTTTATTTTTGGTGCCATATTTGGGTCAATTCCTATCAACTCTAATTATTTCAGATTATTCACTCCGCAAACTTCGGAGATAAGGGGGGGGGAATGGTATTTTTTCAGACATTTTTCATCATATGTCGAAAACTGTGAAACATAAAATTAAATAAAAATATATTTTGAAATGTGCAAATTAAGCCCTTTTATATGATATGTCACTTGACCTAGGAACCCCACTTTGAAATTTCGGACCCCCACTCCGGTCCCTTTTGCAATGAAAATAAAAATATTTTTTTATTTATTTCATTTGGAATAAAGTTGGACAAGCATTTTTTATAACTGTTCCAAATTTCAAGTCGATAGCATTAGTAGTTGCTGAAATAAGCAGGTGTGACAGACAGACAGACAAACAGACAAACAGACAGACAGACAGACGAAGTCGCGCCATAAGGGTTCCTTTTTTACCATTTTGGTACGGAACCCTAAAAACTATCAAAGCGTGTCGTACCACGCACACTGTAGGGTTCCATGATAAGGAGTATTTCAGTTTCCGACCGCAAATATAAATTTGAATTTCAAACGTGTAATAGATATTTAATAATAAAAAGAAAGTGTGCGAATTTTATGGGGGGTAATCTCCGAAACTACTGATCCGATTCTGAAAATTCTTTTACTAATAGAAAGCTAAATTATCACTGAGTACTATAACCTACTTTTTATTCCAAAAAAATGCACAGTTCCGTGAGTAACGCGGACGAAGTTACGGGCAAGCGCTATTATTGTATAAGAGGCTTCCTTCTCCATTAAGACAATTCCATTTCCACTCGCCCCGCAATTCCTCGAACCTAACTTTTTCAAACCCCTAGTACACCCCGCTCATCCCTTGATAAAGTGCGGGACATAAAACTGGAGCATAACGACTGTTCTGTCAAGAGCAAGGGGGCAATTTATATTTTTTTTTCACCCCTCCGGTTGTCCTGAGAAAAATTACGGCTCTCTTTATTAGAAGTGAGTAATTTTTGACGTTGAAATGTCACCAAGTGAGATATTTGTTGGAGGATTAATTTTCTGCGTGTCTGTTTTGGTTTTTTAAAGGGGGTTGAGTTATTGAGTTTCTTTTGCTTTGCGGATGTAACAAAGGGGTGTAGGGGTTGAGTTGGTTGAGTGATGACGTGAATAATAATTGAGTGTGGTGGATTGAGTTGGGTACTACCTCAGATCATAGAAACAAGGAGATGTGCCAAGGCGCTATCGAGCTTGATGCCTGATCTTGAGCAAATTGCTCACATTAAAAACGTACGCGCTGGATATTATCTGTGGCGCTGGCGACGAACCGAACACGATCGATGGTATAAATACAGTGTTTTAGTTTAGTGCTAGTGTTGAGTGACGATTAACAGTGTTAGATTGAGGGTGTGCGGAATGTTCAATGCGTGGGAGATCTTTTTATTCACAAGGAACGCTTAATTATGCGCGTAATTGTGTCGAAAAATGTACTAAAAGTGGCATCAGTTGTTCCCGTACTAATTTGCTATGATGGCATATCTCCTTGTTTCTATGATCTGAGGGTACTACAGTCATATTTTTACAAGCTCTTATTTAACTTGCCCTGTTAGTGGGGGGCCAAATCTAGCAACAGAATTTTAGACCTTGTAACCTCGGTGACAATGCAATAATATGATACCATGGAGTGGTCTCTTGATAAGGCCGGGAGGTGGCCTTGGAAACTCCTCAACTTCTCTCAACTCCCCTCTTCCTCAACTCAACATAACTCCGTCGTGTTTGGGCTCATTGGATTTGACTAGTATTGTAGACCTAGATGATGTTTAGGGTCTCATGATGGAGCTGTGAAGTGGTCTTTATAATAGCTAGTTTTGAAAAAATGTTATATGCCACATAGATTGTCTCCTCTATTTGACGACAAACAATATTTTCCCGAGATAAATATTTTGTTGGTGCGGGAAACGAACCGGCGACACATCACGCAACAGCCCATTGTTCAGCTAATGCACCAACCGTGAGCACAACTTGCAGCAGACATCGTTACTGAACAAAACAGGCACAAAACAGATAGCTAAAGTAATAAATCATTATAACATCTGTACTATTATAAAATTGTAAAAGAGCCGTGTCTGTACATTGAAGATATTCCAGAAAAAACAGTCTGGATAGGGTACTGGGACGTAAAAGATTTTTTTTTGAATTTTTGTCTGTTTGTCTGTTTCTGCGCGCATCACGCGAAAACTACTGAACGGATTTTGATGTGGTTTTCACAGTTCGATAGCTTATGGTTCAACTTAAAATCTAAGCCACGTTTCATCTGATTCCGCTGAAAAAAACCAGAGATACAGCTTGACGTCTTGGTAGTACTAGCCAACCTACACTACGGAGGTCATTTAAACTGTTGTTATCATTGTAGTCCACGCGGACGGAGTCGCGGGCAAAAGTCTAGTCAATAATATAAAGTATTACAAGCCACTGAAATTATACGTTTACGAGATTGCACCTGCTTCCTGTTAGGCATAAACTAATTATTATCATAACAATCATTTGTTGGATCAGACACTAAAAAATTGTGAACGAGTCGAGCAATTCTCGACTCGTTCACAATTTTTTTGTGTGAATGATGTTAGTTATGTGTGTGTGTTGAAAAAAAACTTCCAACACCGTTAAAAACATTGTAACATATTGACATTCAGAGAAGCCAACATTAGTGAAGATAAATCGTACCTACTCTACATAATATAACGCCGTATATAAAACACCATTAAATTTAACCACCTACACCTATCACTTTTGAACAGTTTAATAAAGTTACAAGAAGATACAATATTTGCTTAAGTTGTTACATTAATATCGAGTAAGCGTATGAAGCTGTTTATTCACGTAAATATTGATAAACGCCTGCTCAAATTGTTATAGCAAAGTGTTGTAAACGATCGTAATGAATTTATTGAATAATTTATGAGGATTTGTTTATTATAAGCACATCGTGGGCTTTTTGCTAAGGTTTATTTCGCTAAAAATACTAGGCGTACTATCATAATTATTAAATATTTTAGCTACCCGCCTAGACTTTTGCCAACTAGGCTGGGATCTGCTTCCAGTCTTACTAAATGTATTTTTTTATACGCCAATACACGCGGGGTACGCCTGGGAAACAGGCGTACCCCGCGGTTTCACCTCCGTTGCTCGGCTCCTAAGAGTTGTAGCGTGATGTAAAAGAGCCTATACTATTTTTCATGAATCTGGCTATCATATACAAAAAGAATTTTTCGAATCCGACTGGTAGTTCCAGAGATTAGCGCGATCAAACAAACTCTTCAACTTATAATATTAGTAGGTATAAATATACCTAGAAACTCATCATGCAGTAAATTTAACTACATAATAGAATTACTAGAACTTGTAATAGGTAGGTTGTTCGATATAAACCTAAAGCCAAAATCGATCTATCTAGACCTATTAACAGACGCCTGCTACATAATTGATCTATTTACACATAATTGCTATATTGCTATGAGTATTGTTATAGGCGTTAACGTATCACGGGCACATAATTATTCAGTAATTAATATTCAGTGATAATTAAGTTATTCGTGCGTTAGGTTTTGTGAATTAATCACTTGATATAATTATACACAGATACATATAGCTGATATTTTGATATGCTAACTTAAAGCTCTTTCACACGTGCTCATTGTACGAAAGCATGCTATTAAGGTGAATATACACTGGTCCACACCGGCCGCAAGGCCGCACGGCACGGAACGAATTTTGATTTGCTTTGTATAAAACATAATAGCACTGCGTCTACTATCGGTACCACTTGCAGGGAGTGTGTGTGTGAGTAGTGCGTACGTTGCGGCCGGTGCGGGACAGTGGAAATTCATCTACATCGAGCAAAATGTTGTGTGCGGAGTATGTAGAAATGACATATTTATTTTGAATGAGTCAAAAGTTTGTTTAACGCGTAGGTGTGCTCATTAATCTGCTTACAAAACGCTCAAAATAAACATGCACACTTATCTCTTCTTATCCTTACTTAAACAACTTGAAAGAGGCTTCCCATTTTAATAAAATGCAAACAATCCGATCCAAACTTGTTACATTTTTCAAAACAGGTACAGTAAACAGCAAAAGTTTGATAACATGTTCGGAATTTTGAAATAAAACATTATAGGAGTCAATCACCCTTCTAAAATAATATTAGTCTAATAAATCTTATATTTTCTAGAATGTAACACGTACAAAATAACAATACTAGAACTTTTTAGTTATAAAACGCTTTTGAAACTAAAAACAATCATTTTATTATATAAGACCTTTTATTTACATTTTTTATTTTTATTATTTGCTCTGTCTACCTGTGCCAAATAAATGTTTTTTCTTTCTTTCTTTCTTTCTTATTTGCTTTGGTGTTGACTGTACACTGTTAAGTAAACGGGCTCCTTTAGCCAACTTCTGAAGAGTAATGACGTCACATTAAAAGTTTTACGGGAAAATATATTGGTCGAACTCGCGATTTTTTTCTTTAAAAGCTTGTTTGAAAGCGACATCTGTAGGGAGATTATTAAGTTTAGGTGGTGATGTTTTCTTGTTATTCAATTTTTACCATTCAGGGCCAGTTCTGTGGTGTCTTGATGGCAAATAAACAACAGTTTATTTGCCATCAAGACACCATAGAACTGGCCACAGAAATGATTTTCAAACCGCAACTAACAAGGTGCGGTTTGAAAATCATCAGTAGTTGTCGCATCAAATTGTTTATTTACCAAATGGAGACCATGAAACTACCCAAAATGGTGAAAAAATTTTGGTCTCGTTTTTTCCTTTTGAGATACGGAACCCTAAAAATGATTTTTAGTTGCTTCTGGTTAGACTGGAAGCCGACCTCAAGCTTTTTAGATAAAGGTTATGCAGATGATAAAAATAAATAAAAACAACATTTATAAAAAAATATTTAATAACAAAAATCTATTACTTCAAATACCCCAGCACCCATTCCCGATACTTCACCACGTCAGTAAACAAAGTGTACTGGTACGGGTCACAGATAGGAGCATCAGTTCTACTGACGGTGGATGACACTATGCCGCGGACGTACCACGCGCCAGACGCCTTGCTAGTGGCGCCCGGCGTGTCTGGCACGAAGATTACCAGCCCACCACCGCTGTCGCCGTTGCAGGCTGATGTTCCTGGAGATTGAAAAAGAAATTGGATAGGTATTTTTAGTTTGCTAAAAACTTTGTACTTGCAAACATCGTTCAGTGGCGGGGCCTTATTGAACCAATAAGTCAATTTCCAAATAAAGTGTTTGGCTATGACTATTAATACAGGCGTTACAATTTCAAACGTCAAATACGTTAGAATGTTATTTACTAGCGCTTTATCTGCGACTTCGTCCGCGTGGTTCACAGGAACTGTAATGTTTTCGGGATAAAAACTAGCCTTTAATAGAACTTGGGTATAATGTAGCTTTCTATTGGCGAATAGTTTCTTCACTAAGCGACATTGTCCTTGAGTGCTATAGGGCCTATAGGCTACTTTTTATCTCGAAAAATGCTTAGTCAGCCACGCGGACAAAGTCTTGGGCAAAGTGCTAGTGAAAAAAAAAGAAAAAGGCAGATGTAATGTTTATTGAATCAGTGCGGTTGGCCTCACATCGACTACGAGCTTCTTGACACCTGATTTTTTTGTATGTAAATAATTAAAAAATATGTTTTGTTTATGTAAACTTTTATTAACAATAATACCACAATATCGAGTCCTTATCTTCCTACTTTATTTAACTAAACCAAAGAAGCGTGTACTGATGAGGATCTTATGTATTATACTCTTTGGATCTTATATCTATGTATGCATGCCAGCATAGTTTTATCGAAATTTGCTTTTATGGACAATTCTCCCGAACAGACAATTCTCCCGAATGGACAATCATTTGGTAAAATTGTTCACTCGAGGAATATTTATTGTTTTTGTCAATTTTGGCAATTTCAGTTCTGCCGACAGTGGTGAACACCATACCAGGGACATACCACGAGCCAAAAGGCTTGCCAGGGGCACTTAGTACGTGTGGTATTGGTATCAGGGACAGACCACCCAGTTACAATCCCACCACCGCTGTCACCCCTGCAGACTCCAGCTTCTGGAATTTGAGGAAGAGGTAAGAAAGAAAGAAAAAACTATAAAATAAAAATGATACAGAGGAAAAAAAATACTCTAGGGAAAGTATGCGTCACATCCGCGCAAAACGACCATCGCTCAGCATGATACTGTGACCCATGCACGGAGCAGAGCCACAACGCTGGTTTTCAGCGACAGCCGACGTTGACATGATGACGTCGACCGGTACAGCATACAAATAGAATAGATAAATAGATCAAATAAAATTAAAAAATAAATAAATAATAATAATATATTTGGATAAACGACAACGAACATGCAATAATGACTATACAAACAAAGTACATATACAGGGTGGCAGGTTAAACAGTGGAAATATTTTAAGGGGTCATTGTACTCATCATTATGAACAACTTTTACTATGGGACCAAAGCTGAAATCGCGAAAAAAAAATCAGCTGTTCCATACATTTATGTTCACATAACTCAACAAAAGTATGGAACAGCTGATTTTTTTTTCGCGATTTCAGGGCTGGTCCTATAGTAAAAGTTGTTCATAATGATGAGTACAATGACCCCTTAAAATATTTCCACTGTTTAACCTGCCACCCTGTATATAGTATAAGGACTGACCTGATGCGTGTGGCGCGCGATCCAGCCAACCAACCACCATAACGTAATTTTTGTCATGAACCGTACCATTAAATTGCGAACCCATAAGGGTTCACGTACCCCACTTTGAGAAACCAACAAAATAATATTTACCATTTGTATATCCAGCGCAGAACTTGTTATTGTTCAGTCTCTGCGAATAGAATATCGGATTACTCTTCAAGCAGGTGGCTTCTGATACTAATGGGATGGTTATTTGCTGCAGTGTCGTTGACAATACGTCTTGATGGTCGAATCCCCAACCTACCACCTGTAGAAAAATACTTGAATTATTGAAACTGGTGGTCAAAGAAATGGATATGATCATGCTTTATACAACGTGAAATTTCAGTGGTTGTTTTCCCGCGGCACAACGATTTGCCCTAAGTAGTACTATCGAAACATAGGGTTAAATTTTAATAACTATTAGAAAAAAAAAAATTTTTTTTCAATAACCAGAATTTTAAAACGGTCTAAAAAGTGTAAAATAATTTCTAATGAAATGAAAAATATAGGACGCATAATTGTAAGATGCGCCCCACGTTTTTCATTTCATTAGAAATTGTTTTATACTTTTTAGACCGTTTTAAAATTGTGGTTATTGAAAAAAAAAAATTTTTTTCTAATTGTTATTAAAATTTAACCCTATGTTTCGATAGTACTACTTAGGGCAAATCGTTCTGCTGCGGGAAAACAACCACAAAAATTTCATGTTGTATATCAAGATCCTTCTGTGCCTCGGAAAGCACGTTAAACAGATGGTCCCAGTTGTCATACAAATATGACAGTCATTACGGGTAGTCAGAAGCCCGAAAGGCTGACAACTGATCTTAATTTCGAATACCGGTATTACTCAATAATTTAATTGTGGAGGTCAGATAATAGTCGCTCCACGTAAAATACTGATTTAGCGACAACTACTGGTAACACCGAGAACTACGTCAATACCACATCAGATCCTACATCGCGCAAGAAGAGTTTGCATAGAAATGAGCTCATATACAGATGTCTGACATCCACCAGACAACTAGGGTGATCTAGTCGGAGGATCCGCCCTTTTTAATGGAGGGACATTCCAGCTCATTCCTCTAATTCCAAACGGCTTTTCAGCCCCATCTAGTTAGACTGGAAGCCAATTCCAACCTAGTTTTGAAAGGATGATGTTGTGACGTCGCGTGGCCGGCATTGGTCCGGTGCTTCTATAAAAGGGTGCCGCGCGGCGCTGGCAGGCCCTCTTGCGCCGCAGTCGTCTGCAAGTTAAGTGCTCCAGCTACTCCCGAAGACCTGAAGATCTCCCGTATCCCTGAAGATCTCCAGCGAACCCTGCCCAGATTTCTAGCCACTCTGCTTTTAACTAAGGGCCGATTTCACTAACGTCAGATAACTTTAACCAAGGTTTAATTTGAAATTTTTGACAGATTTTCTATACAAAATCTGTCAATTCCCAATTTTATTCCTTGGATAAATGTTATCTGACGATGGTGAAATCGGTTCTAAGTGCTTTAATTATTGTAATGTGAAAAAATACATAGCGTTTGTTTAAAGGTGTTTGCTTTATTTTCCCATCTTTAATTACAGTAACCCTTCAGGTTACAAGTGTGACAATGTTCTAGGTCAAAACAGAAGAAAAATTAAATCTACTACTTACAGTTCCAAAAACCTCGTTACTTGAAGGCAGCTTCTTATAATTGTTCGTATGCCACACGCAGGCCGGTTGTACGTAGTCATCAAACACAGCTTCAGACTTCAATATCAATAGAGCTATGTCATTGTTCAGAGTTTTCACGTCAAATGCCGAATGTACTATAATTTCAAATATCTAGAAAAGTAATAAATAAAATTTTTAATAACATATGCCTATATTCCAAAAAAGAGTTAGACAAAAATGTCACATTCACACATTTCAAAGCAAGAAAGAGCTTTGTGCGTATTCCATGGAATATGTCTATTCTTGTAAAGGAAAAACCATACTTTAAGTCACCTAAGCTAAGAAAACTACGCTTTGAAATTGACCAATACCGGTCGATAATTAAGCAAAAAAAAAAACTATTACGTATACAGACACATTCAACCAAAAAATATAAAGCCAATTAGTACTAATAAATTAGGTAATTTAGTGCCATTTTTGGAGCACTTAAACTAAACCAGTCAATAAGTCAGTAAAGTAATGCACTGTTCTTATTGCATTTGTCTACGATACAAATTAATAATAAAATACTTGCTTCTCTTTCCTGGGGTGCAACGTCTCCACCAATAAGATTGTGCTTGCCAAGAATGACGCTGACAGAGTTTGGTATAACTGTATTACCCCTTATGGTAACACAATGAGCAGCTGTGAAATAGAAATATTAATTTTACAAAAAAAAATACGATTTTCGCAAAAGTTGACTTGAAACTTTTGAAGAAATAATTATATTAGAAAAGAAGAAAAGAAACAAGATAGAAAGAAACACAGTTATTGATCACACACAATTACACAATAGTGTAATGTAGTGTGTACAGTAGACTCTAGACACTACACTACACTCTCTCACTGTAGAGTATAGTAGACATTGTATAGTACAAAAAGCACTGAAGACCTCCAAGTAGGCCTTCTGCTTATTACCCATAACATAAAGAAATAAATTTTACCTGTCAAAATCAGAGTCTTGGATAGCAACGTTCCTCCACAGATGTACTTAACGAACGATCCTTCCACCCTGAATATTGCTACATGCCAAGGCCAGTCCCCAGGCTTGGTCGGCTGCCCGTTGACTATCAGCTCTGTATGGACCACTTTACGTCTGCCGCAAGATTCACCAGTTGGTATTGTGAGACTGATTTCTGCTGTGTCTTTGACGCCTTGAATGTATAGGTCGAAGTAACCCTGGAGATGAAATGGAGAAGAATCAAGTCTCACATTTTTTGATGGAATAATTTTATAGCTCCCGCTTAGAAACTTTTAGCTTTGGTAGCGAATTTTAAATCTCGACATGATAGGCTGTTGCAGCACTAATTGGAATTGGTCTCCAAATTGTGATGGGTGAATGTGTCCGGAATGAAAGCACAAGAATTATATAATGTTTTTGGACAATACAAAATGTATGATATTGGCATTTGTAACACTATACTTGCTTTTACACTGTCGGATAAAGTTAAACAATTGTACGAGTTAGTTATTACGGTAAGGTAAAATTGTTGTCAACATTTCTGTACCGGGCGGTATGGTTGCTAAGCGACAAAGACCTTCAATAAATTAAAAATAGGCTGATGTCAATTCGATTTTCAGAAAGAATTACTTTTCAGAAACAGTTGCTTAGTTGCGTCTTGGTAAGAGAGACATAATACCTAGTGAAGGTCGCGGGGAATCGCTGGATGCGGATAACGTAGAACCAGTCGTATGCTGATGTGACGATGTTTGGGGATGGCCTATATCCAGCAGCGGATATTGTTTGGCTGATATTATGTTGATGATGAATGAGAAGAGGCAATAAACAAATCGAAAGTAGGTACTTACAGTTTGGGGTTTTTGGCAAATCTCATCATCATTTAGGACAATGCTCTGAACATAAGGTATAGTACCAGTGGCAGGTCCTTTTACTTGCACATTAAGTTTCGGGGATTTTTTGAAAAATCTTACGTTAAAAATATTTTTCTCAGGAACGGCGCTTACTCGAGCCTTCATTGGATCAGACTGAAAAAATAATCAGTTTAGTTTAACAAAGGTTATCATACAATGTTAGTATGGTAGTTTCGGAGCAAAGTCTGGTTTGCATAAAATATACATAATTATTTACCCCTAAACGCCTCTTAATTTAACCACTGCGTAATTACCTAAATATAAAACAGCTACCTATCCTTGTCATTTCTATGCCAATGCACAGAGATGGCAATTGACTATAGCTATTTAATTCATTAAAACTTAAAGACTGCTTTTGTTTTCTCCTTCTGTCAAATATAATTTGTGTACAAATATTACGGGGACTTGAATCTTTGCTTTTTTATTGGAACGATGTTATACATAAATGGTCAAAAGTGACGATGAAAAAGCGTTATGCCCTCCATGCGACTTTCTCTCTCTGTGACTCTATCTATTAAGCTAGCCTAGAAGCTTAAGGAACTTCATTCCTGATACTATTTTCAGAGTAACTTACCAACACAATAGTAGCATCCGAATCAAATTTCAAATTAATCTGTGAATTCGGCACAATATTTTCTCCTATTATATTCAAATTAAGCTGATTCTCCTCTCCTGGCGGCAATCCTGATTCAAAGGAAGCTGTAATATTGTCATTGCCCTCACAAGGATGGTAAAAAGCTAACGGGTTTCCTACTATACCCACTTGATTTGATTCATCGGGTATTGTTAGCATCAGTAGCAGCCAAATCATTGTTGATGAAAGTGGCAGAATTCTGAAAAAATATGGCTGTGGTTACTATAGGGCCAGAAAAAGGTCATAAAACACAGGTAGTTAATAAACCCCGTCGTCTTTAAATAACATAAAATCACGCTCGAACTATTTCCGAAGGTTTTTGCAAAGGTTTGTAGTACACCCACATTTCAGTAGACAGTTATGATTAATGTTAAAGGTGAACCTGTTGTCTTTAAAACAAATATTGACAATGACGGTATAAGTAAGAGCACAGATAATACAATTTTTTTTTGGATGAGATGAGGCATCTGTACGCGTACGTACAGATGCCTCATCTCATACAAAAAAACGTGTTCGCCGCCGTAACGCAGCCCGCGTTACGGCGCTCGTTATCGGGCTAAACATTTTTTGTAACTAAATGATTTTTTAAATTCGAACAAATATTTATAGTTGTCTATTTATTCATGTTCTACACCTTACACAAACTTCAATAACAAATCGATACGTATAACACCATCTATTATGAGTTATTTGAACAAATGTTCCTGATGAGATTTTATATTTTTTACTCATACCACGGGGATGAGGAAAAAATATTAAATATCGCATCACTCACCGATATAAAATGTATAGGTACTTATTATTCACTTAGGACAAAACTTCATTCAAATAAAACTGGTATGTAAGTACTAGGTGCTAACAGTTTCACTAAAGTTCAAAACACTAAAACATTATTTAGCTTTGATTCTAAAATAAACAATATTTTATACAACAAGACACTGCTAAGTCAATTCAAAACTGGTCAAGTAGCATCTCTGTATTTTCCTCAATGACTAAGTTGTTTGTAATGTGTCCCTTTCCTGTGCTGTGTGCTAAACAGAGACGGCGACAAAATTCGTAGAGACTTGGACGATGAACAGACGATCACACTTTTGCTCTTGGGGTTTACCGTTACATCACAAGTGCTGTCTTTTGATAGATAAAAAGTCTGTAGAACACAATACCTATTAATATTTGAGGCTGATTCAACTATTTAGTAACGAGTAACGAGGGATAGGGCCAGCGATTCTCAAACTTTTTTGACGATGGAACCCTTTTGAAACACTGAATAATTTACGTAGCCCCAAAATAAACAGCCTGGTTTTATTAATGGAAACAGAAGTAACGGAAAAATCGATCCGAGATTCCGATATTCGAGATTTGGAGATTCCGATATTCATACCCTAATTAAAAGTGAGTAATTTTTGACGTTGAAATGTCACCAAGTAAGATATTTGTTGGAGGCTTAATTTTCTGCGTGTTTGTTTTGGTTTTTAGAGGGGGTTGATAAGAAGAAGAAGCTCGTAACTTTTAAACAGCTGAACAGATTTTTATGAAATATAGTTAATAACCATTCCAATAAAACTACCTTTCAATTAAAAGATACCACATTGAAATCAGTCCATCCGTTTGGGAACTACAATGCTACAAATAGACACACACATAGTCAGTCAAACAGACATACGGTCAAAGTTATAACACCCCCATTTTAGTCGTCGGGGTTTAAATATACTGATATTCAGCTGCATTAAATTAGTCTCAAGCCAACCTGAAGTTTTTTAGATTAGTGTTTTTCAACCAGTGGGTCGCGACCCCCAGGGGGGTTGCAAAGACTGAGGGGGTCGTGGTGAGAAAACTGTCTGGTTTTTTTTAATGGATGGCATCAGTTTATTTTTAAAAGCTGGGAAATAATAGATAAACGACTTCAAAATTATATTAATTTGTTTATTTATGAACGCATCCATATTTATATGTACGTCCATAAAGACGTCCAAACTTTTTCTAAAATTTAAATCGATTTTATTTCTGAATCTAAATTAAATCCCAGGCTGTATGCAACTGGATAAAATCATAATAATTATTTAACTTTAATAAAATTAAAAGCTATTAAGGTTTATTTGTACCTACCTTCTTAAATTAGACCTCAATGTGAAAAACCTCTCAATTCAAAATGCTACAGATTAATAAATATACCGCATAAACTCAAAAAACATTATACGTAATTTCTCGATTCCCCGTGCTTTAAAAAATATATTGAATGCCGAACGTAGTTATATAGGCAAATAAAATGACAAATGTTTCATCGTTATAACTTTTATAAGATTTTCCGAGTCCAAGCATGTTAGGAAAGTGGCCATTGTTCTTTGGCACAGAGATAGACTCCCCTTGTCTCTATGATCTGAGGTGTACCTACTCCACTTTGAAAAAAAAAAGTTCTGAATTCTAATGCATAATAATATTTACCATTTGTATATCCAGCGCAGAATTTGTTATTGTGCTGCAGTTTTTCATAATAGAATACGACGTTACTCTTCAAACAGGCGTCGTCTGATACTAAAGGGATTGTTATTTGCTGCAGTGTCGTTGATAATACGTCTTGATGGTTGAATCCCCAACCTACTACCTATCGAAAAATACTCGAATTATTGAAATTGATAGTCGAATGGTTAAATTACGCCGGGTCTTCTCATCGCCTATTCCACAAAGCCTAAAGACTAAAGTCTTCGATCAGTGCGTCCTACCTGTCATGACTTACGGAGCTGAGACGTGGACACTCACGGTACGGCTGGTCCATAAATTCAAAGTCTCTCAGCGCGCTATGGGAAGGGCTATGCTTGGAGTTTCTCTGAGGGACCGAATTCGGAACGACGTGATCCGACAGAGAACGAAAGTAGTCGACATAGCCTACAGAATAAGCAAGCTGAAGTGGCAGTGGGCCGGCCATATCAGTCTTAGAACCGATGACCGTTGGAGTAGACGTGTTCTAGAGTGGAGACCGCGAATCGGCAAACGAAGCGTAGGACGCCGTCAGGCTAGGTGGAGCGATGATCTTCGCAGGGTGGCTGGTGGCAGCTGGATGAGAGTAGCCGAGGATCGAGTTAAATGGCGTGCGATTGGAGAGGCCTATGTCCAGCAGTGGACTGCTATAGGCTGATGATGAGTCGAATGGTTACTGGTTGGATGACCAATTGACCATTTTTGGGGTTCCGTACCTCAAAAGACAGAACCCTAAAGAATCACTTTGTTATCCGTTTGTCCGTGGCAAGTCCATGGCATAAAATACTGAAGGTTACGTACAAACTTAAATATGTATGTAGATTACATTACATAAAATATTGCACTAGAACTATGTTATTAGTTCCATCTATGAGCAAGATGACGTTATTACATACTTCTTCTAGTGGCGCCATCTATAAGCAGATGCTTCCACCCCTAAAAGGTCTTGCCTCGGACAGACGGACAACAAAGTAATCCTATAAGGGTTCCGCTTTTCCTTTTGACGTACGAAATCCTAAAAAAATTAGAAACCAAAAGCGGACCACGAAAGCGGACATCAATAAGCGGAAAAATGTTGGTTTTGAAAATAATTTGCTTATAAAGTGTGTGTAAAACCACATATAATCAAAATACTGATATTAATCACCTGCCTTTAGACTGGAAGCCGACCCCATCCTAGTTATGAATAAGTTTTATATTGAAAATCATTTCTTTAATACAAGCTTTTATATGACCACTTCCCAGCTCCATCATCTAGGTCTACAGTACTTGTCAAGACAAATCCAATGAACCCAAACACGATGGGGGTATGTTGAGAAGTTGAAGATTTCCTATGGCCGGCCTCATCATGAGATTACCTCTATGGTATTATATTATTCCATTGTCACCGAGGTTACTTAAGTATGTTTCAAACAGCTCAATGTGTTGAAGAACTGGTCTAAAATTCTGTTGCAAGATTTTGCCCCCCACACTAACAAGGCAAGTCAAATAAAAGCTTGTAAAAAAAATAATAAAAAAAAACAACCGAATGCAGAACCTCCTCCTTTTTGGAAGTCGGTTAAAAAAGGATGATGTCCAGGTCGAAACGGAAGGAAAATTAAATCTACCACTTACAGTCCCAAAAACCTCGTCATTTGTAGGCAGCTTCTTACGATTGTTCTTATGCCACAAGCAGGCCGGTTGTACGTAGTCATCAAATACAGCTTCAGTCCTCAATTTCAATAGAGCTATGTCATTGTTCACGGTTTTCACATCGAATTCCGGATGTACTATAATTTGGAATATCTATAAAATTAATTAAATAAATTAAAATAACATACGCCCAGTGGCGTGCTTAGAGGGCAAGCCCGATGCATTTTTCTCGTTTTATGTTAATTTTTCATGAATGCAAGTGATTTTTAATATACGTATTAGAGATGCCACGAATATTCGGCAACTATTCGGTATTCGGCTATTCGGTCACTTTTTTTCGCTATTCGGTATTCGGCCGAATATTGCAAAATATTCGGCCGAATACCGAATAGTAAATCATGAAATAAAAGAACGCAAAATATTACTCACAAATATGTTTATTTATCAACAAATTAACATATTTATATTTAAAATCTACCAGTGGTAAGTTATGATGAACGAAGACAATTTTTTCAGCATTTGCTAGCAGACGACTGCGTTTTTCCTCATAAATTATTACAAATTATAATCACCAAATAAAGCGTTTTGTAACACGACCGCGACCTAATCACAAATGACACAAAACTACCTCCGCCTACGCACTACTTTAGCAATGCATGTCGTAAGTGACGGACGAGTTGTGACTTGACTCTCGCGGAAAGTACTAAGTGTTGCCGAATATTCGGCAGCCGAATATTCTGCGCTTCGGCCAAGAGTTTTGCCGAATATTCGGTATTCGGTATTCGGCCAAATAACTATTCGTGGCATCTCTAATACGTATTGCTTTTATAACGACATTAACTCACTTAACTTCACGAAAAATGACCATAAATAATACCCTCTAAAACCAAAAAAATTGTCGGGCTCACCACTATTCAAACACACCATATGCCACACCTATATTCCAAAAAGAGTTAGACAAAAATATATTCAATGTATTTCAAAGCATAAACGAGTAGTTCGTGTTCCATGGAATTATACTATTACATAACAGACACATGAACAAAAAATACAAAGCTATTAGTCTAGTACTAATTAACTAAGCAATCTAGCGCCATTGATTAAGCACTAGAACTAAATTAGTATATCACTTGCCGTACATAATTAAACGAACCTGATTAATTCAACGTTCCCTAATTTTCACCTGAAATAGGTGTACGGAAAAATTGCCTGTAAAATTGCTTGATCACATGGGACCTAATATATTGCCTTTCGGCATCCGTACTTAAAATGAGTTAAGCACTGCGCGTATTGCCTGAGTCTAATAAACAAATGAATAATATGATACTTGCCTGTCTTTCTTGAGGTGCAATATCTCCACCAATAAGATTGTGTTTGCCAAGAGATACGCTTACGGAGTCTGTTATTACTGTATTACCCCTTAAGGTAACACAATGGGCAGCTGTAAAATAGAAATCATTCATTTTACAAAAGATGATTATGACAAAGAAAAAGCCACCAAGTTTCTTCACCTGGATGCCGCAAAAGTTGGTCAGATAATACTTTTACAGAAATTATTACATTGATAAGAAGAAATTTAAAAAAATGGGGGGTCTACGATCTCATCGCAGGGCGTGGAAGGAGGGTCAAACATAATATTTCTAATGTTGCCGTCAGATGGATCTTTGCAACGATATAACTATGCTTTTTTTAGGAGTATGAAACTTTCCAAAGTACATGTCACACAATTTTTTTGAAATACCCACTGAGATGTTAAGAAGACGTTCATTGAATACACGTCAAAAGTTAGAAAGAAATACATTTATTGATCACAAAACAATATTTCCTATACACAATACAAGAGAGTGTAGGTATTTCAGATGTCAAAAGGCAGCGGAAACCATTTAGCACCCAGCAAGCCTGCTTATTGGCTAATCAATAACATACATGCACCTTAAAAATAAAACCGCCACTAAACGAAGATTGACGGTTTTCGCAACCAACATTTAAACGTAATTTCCATTTTTAGGGTTCCGTAGTAAAACTAGGAACCCTTACAGTTTCGTCATGTCCGTCTGTCCGTCTGTCACACCCTAGTAAAATCTACAGTTCATAACCAATGTGTATGAAACTTCACAGGTAGATGTCTTCTGTGAGCCGCCATAAAGGCCTATGGCGAAATTATAAAAAAAAAAATTAGAGGGTGGGGGCATACATGAAACTGAAAAATGAAAAAAAATATTTTCGCGCACCCCTTCATGTGGGATATCGTTGGATAGGTCTTTGAAAATAACATAAAGGTAACATAACTTTTTTATTTAGATGCATATTTAGAGAACCTTCGAAAGTCGTTAACAATTTGCCCCAATTTGGAAAATTACAGGCCCCCCCCTGTCATTTTGCAACCGCGTTATCAAAAAATCTGAAAAAATTCAAGCTTATGGAATCTAATAAAATAATACTCTCGATTAAAATTGGTTTGAACAAGATACGTTAATAACTTTTTGAAATAATCACTATTTTCGGTTTTGACCGCAAAAAAACTTTGTATTTTATTATAATATTAGGAAATACAAACTTATGTTTGCAGTTGGAAGACTGAAATACTTCTTCCTACGGAACCCTAGACTGTGCGTGGTTCGACACGCTCTTGCCCGGTTTTTCGTTTTAGAGTCTATCACTTAAGAAGTCCCTTCGACGCTATGTTGGCTCCCCTGTCTGTCACTCCTGTTTAGGTCTTAACGCTTAATGTTTTTTTATAGATTTATGTGTTAAAATAATACCTAGGACACTAAAAAGTAGTGAACGAAAATTTGTTCTGAAAAAATACTTCGGACACCGTTAAAAACGTTGTAATATATTGACATTCAGCCCGCTGAGCATGACCAATTCTATATCTATTCTACCAAAGAGTAGACAAAGTTCTTTCTATCCAAATCGTTATCTCTTCTGCCCGTGCACGCGGCGACCTGTGCTTGGCTTATCAGAATTTTGTCTACTGAAGAATATAAACATTTCTTCTCTTCATTATATGCATAAAACGGTAGAATTGTTTCTACAATCTGTCACTTTGTCTATTCTTCTGTAGACAAAATCCAAACGGGTTTTGTCTGCTGTCCTGCTGGCCTAGCATGACCACGATGGAAACCCATCGTGGTCATGCTAGGCAGCTAACATCATCAACGGGACTTCTTGCATGAAATGCTCTCTTCTGTCAGTTTGGCTTTCAAGGTGCGTTAGAAACACACTTTACCTGTCAAAACCAAAGTCTTGGACAGCAACGTTCCTCCACAGATGTACCTTTGGGATGATCCTTCAAATCTGAATATTGCTACATGCCAAGGCCAGTCACCAGGCTCGGTTGATTGCCCGTTGACTATTAGCTCTGTATGGACCACTTTACGTCTGCCGCATGTTGGCCTGTCCAGTCTAACTGGTATTGAGAGATCTGTTGTCTCTTTGAAGTCTGGAATGGGTTGTGGTATAGGAAGACTTATTTCTGTTGTCTCTTTGACGTCTGGAACGTATTGTGGTATTGTGAGACTTATTTCTGCTGTATCTTTGATGCCTTGAATGTATTGGTCGAAGTAACCCTGGGAATGAAGAAAGAATAAGTTATGAGAAATAATCTAATCTCACATTTTTGTTAGAATAGACCATTGACCTATATGTTTCACTAAGGCCCGTATTCCAGAACGATACTCGAGCACCGATCTCTGCTTGAGCATAGATTTCAACCAATCAAATGGCTTTAAATCTATGCTCAAGCAGAGATCTGTGCTCGAGCATCGTTCTGTAATACGGGCCTAAAGGTCAATGGAATAGATTAGAATAGTCCCGCTTAGAAACGTTTAGCTTTAGTAGCGGATTCTTATTTCTCGACATGATTAAGTATTCATTTTATTAACAAATCACAAACGATCAAAACTAATCAAGTCATGTTTTTAACAAGCGTTTAGTTATGTCTTGGCGAGAGGGACATGAGACCTAGTAAATAAATCGGTCTTATGCTGATGTGACGATGCTGGGGGGTGGCCTATATCCAGCAGTGAACGTTGTTTGGCTGATATTATGTTGATTATCATCCGCCTAGCCTTTTTCCAAACTAGATTGGGGTCGGCTTCTAATTTAACTGGTTGCGGCTGAATATCAATATTTTATGTGGAGCGACTGCCATCTGATCTCCACAATCCAATTATTGGGGAATACCGGTTATATTCGAAAGACCCATATAAGCTCCATGGTTAGACCAGTTGTCAGACTTTTGGGCTCATGACTACCCATAACGACTGTCAAAGACATTCCTATGACAACCGGGGCCGACTTTTTAAAATAATATGATATTCCCTCATGTAGTGATAAGTATATTTTGAAGGCGGATATTAGGTTGATGATATATGATAATTAAGAAATGGTAGTAAAAATTTAGAAATACTAGGTAGGTACTTACAGTTTGAGGTCTTTTACAGATCTCATCGCCATTCAGAACAACGCTCTGAACATAAGGTATAGTACCAGTAGCGGGTCCTTTCACTCGCATATTAAGATAACTGGCACTTCTGAAAAATCTTACGTTGAAAAAATTTCTATCAGGGTACGCTGTAATTCGAGCTTTCGTAGGATCGAACTGAAAAAAATAACATTAGGTTTATTCAACACAATGTTAATATTAAGGTAGTTTCGGAGCAAAGCCTGCGAATATTTATACTTAAAAAAAGTATTCTATAGACTACTTTTGTTTTCTCCTTCTGTTAAAAATGTAATGTTGCATACAAATCTCATTATTACTATGGGAGGACTTGAATCTTAACTTTTTTATTTTCTTCCAAAACTCTCTATTTTGTCTTTTTTCTGGCCACGTCTGCCTTGTAAGTAATGTCCCCAATGTTGCGTCACCATTGCCACGGTCGACCTCAACGGCGATACCTGAATATATACCCTGAATATAGTTGTGTTTATACCATGGTTTCTACCCAGGAAAAAACGTGAATTTGGGTTATTTCCCATGTTGAAACACAACTATCCCTGAAGCATCCAGTGAGTGACAATCTCCAAACTTGTCTCAAACGATTTATTTCCAGACTTACAATCCATTACCTATTATTGGAACGAAGTTCCTTAACGCAACTTGCTGTAGGAGTTGACTCGTAGAAATCGTCACGTAAAGAAAAAAGCGTTTTGCCTCTTCCATTCGACTTTCTTTCTGTCTCTTTCAGGCCCAGGTATGCAGGTTTCTTCACGATGTTTTTCCTTCACCATTAAAGCAAGTGATAATTAATTTCCAATACGCCGTGGGAAGCCAATGGTTATACTACCAGTGGTATAACCATGCGCTATACGATATATAAGTTCTGAAAGCACTTGGCCAGCGTGGTGGACTATGGTCGACTCCCTGTTATTCTAAGAGGAGCCCGTGCCCAGCAGTGGGAATGTTTATAAACGGGGCTGATAATTATTATTATAATTACATTTTCAAAGCTACTTACCAAAACAATAGTAGCATCCGAATCAAATTTTAATTTAATCTGTGAATTTTGCACAATTTCTCCCGCTACAATCAAGCTATACTGATTTTCTTCTCCTGGTGGCAATCCTACTTCTATGGAAGCTGAAACATTCTCATAACCCCTACAAGGATGGTAAGAAGCTACGCCGTTTCCTACTATGCCCGCTTGATTTGACCCATCAGGTATTGTTAGTATTAATAGCAGCCAAATCATCGTTGATAATGGTGGTGAAATTCTGAAAAGTGAGAAAATTGTTGTGGTTACTAGAAGAAGAAGATCAAGGGGCTCGTGGCTAAATGACAGCTGCGCTGATTGATCGATCTCCGTGCCTCGGAGAGCACGTTAAGCCCCGGTTGTCATAGGAATATCTTTGACAATCGTTACGGATAGTCAGAAGCCCTAAAAGTCTGACAGCTGGTTTAACATTCGAATACCTACCGGTATTACCCATTAATAGGGTTGTGGAGGTCAGATGAATGGAGGTGGATGGTCAAACTAGTTAGACTGGAAGCCGACCCCAATATAATTTGGGAAAAGGCTAGGCAGATGACTAGAAGAAGAAGATTACAGTTACCTACAACACCCGGGTAGATAGTAAATCCCATCCTCTTTAAAAAACATAAAATCACTCCCGAAGTACATATTTCCGAAGGTTTTTGCAGAGGTTTATAGTACACCCACATTTAGCCAGTTATGTTTAAGTCCCACGTAAAAGACGAACGTGTTTGTGTCTTAAAAAAAAAAGTGTTTTTTAGAACCACGTTTTTAAAATGGACTAATAGTGTAAAATAATTTCTAATGAAATAAAATACGTGGGGTACATCTTTATCTATTGCATGCGCCCCATGATTATTTATTTCATTAGATTTTATATCTTTTTGTCCGTTTTAAAAACTAATAATATATATTTTTTATAATTTTTAGTTCACATTATTGCATTGTCATCCAAATTACGTAAGTGTTACATACCAAATTTTTAGCTTAGTCCGATGCCAGCAAGTGCTTGAAAAAATCACTTATCACAAAACTTCATTTACCTAAGACACTGGTATATTAGCACTACTAACAATCTAAAAATTTCATTAAAAGAACTGACATTATTTAGTTTGCATTCTAAATTAAACAGTACTAACAACAAGACACTTCTAGATCAACTCAGAACTGGTGAAGAAGCTTCGTATTTCCTGAAT
Source organism: Thalpophila matura (assembly GCA_948465475.1). Lineage (NCBI taxonomy): Eukaryota > Metazoa > Arthropoda > Insecta > Lepidoptera > Noctuidae > Thalpophila > Thalpophila matura. Next base: position 2,194,370 of record OX419199.1, on the reverse strand, counting down.
GATTCAAGTCAAACTTGTTTGGATTGTTTCTCTAAAGGTCTCTAAGACCTAGTGCTAGACAATTTTATGAGTGCTAGACAGTTTTATTTGTGTGCTAGACAGACAAGTTTCTAAAAACTTGACCACGATGATTAAAACAGCTTTTCAATACATTCTGGCTACTTTTGAAATATTTTGCCGAATATTTTGGGTGACTTTTTTTTGACGAATCGCATAAGTCTCATAGGTTCAGTATAACTGGCGGCGACGCCAAGCCGTCGCCAAGTGAGGTTTGGTTAGGTATATTGTAATACAATTTGATATATTTTAATTGGCGGCACTGCTGGCGTCGCTGCCATAGCATTGAGATATGGCTCTTAGACCTATACTATCGTCACAAGCAAAATGGGCATATCTTCATAGTGAAAACAGATTACTTACTCCTTTTTTACCAGTGACGACAGTATACCACTATCTGCCTTCCTCATCTAGTAATATACTTCTAGTTATTGAACTATAGATGCCTACGAGAACACGGATTACATAAGCCGTTAACTGTCAATCTAAGCTTGCCTGAGAATTGATAACTCAATTAACATGCCTGAAACCGAACCCCTAAACCTGCCATGTGACGGGATCTTCTCGATAATATACTAGCAACAGCTGTGATCGATTGATTGGCCCTGGTACAATGTAGTGGAGTTATAGAGGCTGACTGTCACACCGACGCGTATAGAAACAGAAATTTTTGACGGTGTTGGAAGTTTTCTTTCGGCTCCAATTTATTCTCGTTCACCACTTTTTAGTGTCCCAGGGATTACTTTAATAAATAAGGCGAATCACACATCGTCCCGCGCTACGCTGCGGGGTGCGTGGACGGAACAAGCCCCGCGCATGAATGCGTTTTCAGTGTGTTGCATTACGCGTGATTTCTATATAAATACAGGTACTTGCAAACAACGGAAGATCACGCACTCTCGCGCTACGCTGTGTGATTCGCACATCATGAAAGGTGTCACAACACAATAAATGTAGTTTTTGGGAAATCACGATTTTCTTTTTCTTAGATCCTAGAATTCCTTTAAAAAAATTCTGTATTAAATGCCATCTCCCAGCGAGGAATTGCACTATAATTACGTTTTTTTTTTAGCAGATCAAGTTTGTAATTTCCTTTCAGATGGCATACATAACTCAATTTCGTATTATTATGTGTTGTGACACCCTTCTTGCGGATGTGCGATATGTATTTTTGGAACGAAGTTCCTTAATGCGGCTTGTGGTAGGGGTTGTGGATGGATGTCCTACGCCTCGGGGTAAGCGGAGAGGTCTGTCAGCTTTCTACTGACTAAAACTTACACTGTGGTCCTTTGACTACCTAATACTTATTGTCATCATCATCATCATCATCATCATCTGTTCAGTAGTTTTTCGTGAAAGAGTATCAAACATCCATATTTTTAAATCCTCACAAACTTTTGCGTTTATAAAATGAGTAGGATTTTATTACATTACTAGCTGTCCCCACGGTTTCACCCCCGTTGCTCGGCTCCTAAGGGTCGTAGCGTGATGTTAAATAGCCTACACTATTCCTCATGAATCTGGCTATCATATACAAAAAGATTTTTTCGAATCTGACTGGTAGTTCCAGAGATTATCGCGTTCAAACAAACAAACTCTTCAGTTTTATAATATTAGTATAGACAAGTCGGTGTAAAAGTTGTCCATATCACACACTACGTCACAGACTGACGCGACGACACATGCACTATGAATTAGGCAAATCCCATGCAAGTGACATCCTTAATCGGTGAGCCGATAATCGATATGTAGTGTTCGGCTTAGCCCTGAAACCTTGCTGTTAGAATTTCAGCCTTGAAACTATAGAGCTGAGGTTGATTTTAGATTGGTGGGACAATTAGTTAAGCATAGTCCGAGAATGTAAACAGGGTTGCCAGTGAGATTAATTCGGTGTTTAATATTCTACAAGGTATTGTAGATGTCTTGTGGTCAAGTGACAACTTCTAAAAACGCTGTAGGTACTGAAACATTGTGAGGAAATCGACATGTCTTAGAACCCATAATTCTAAGAAATGTGACATCTACCAACCCGCACTGGGCCGCGTCGTGGACTACGCCCTCCCTCTTACAAAGAGAAGGCCCTGAATCCTCCTCTATCTCTACTAAGCTGATTATATAGCGGCAGATTTTTATTCAGCCTTTATCGGAATTGTCCCATAAAAAACTGAAATCCCGTATCTTTTTGCCCATTTAACCATTGGGTTAAATGGGCAAAAAGATACGGGATTTCAGTTTTTTACCCGGGACAATTAAGAAAAAAAACTATTTGGTGATAATTTTTTTAGAAAAAAAACCGGACAAGTGCGAGTATGCCTCGCGCCCTAAGGGTTCCGACATATGATCGCAGATGGCGCTACTGCATACTTCCAATGGCGCCATCTATGAGCAGATGGCTTCACTTATGGTCCGGTGACTAACGGCGGACAACAAAGTGATCCTATAAGGGTTCCGTTTTTCCTTTTGAGGTACGGAACCCTAAAAAACATCAAGAATTGAGACAAATAGAAAGAAAATGAGATATTTATCATGCATGAAACAAAAAGGGACAAATAGTTTACTTGAGTACCTACCTACTTGTTAACCGTAGATCGATCGATATACGGGACAGAGTCAGCCCCGCCGGGAAATTTTAAACTATGCCTAAAATACGGGACGTCCCGGGAAATACGGGACATCTGTCATCGGGAGTCGATACGACCGACACTTGCACGTCCAACCTGTTCGCATCTATTGTGTGATTAATTAATTTGCCCTCATTCGATGTACGTCGATGACATTCGGTCTACCTTGGAATTGAGTATTCGAAGATGTGATAGGTACGGAAATTAATTAATTAATACAAGGACAGAGCTGGTTTTTCGTAAAACTGACAGGTAACCTCCAGTATAGTGGATTTCTCGTAAGAAAACCAAAAACCCGAACGAAGCGCTTTGATTCCACTTTCATTGTGAAAACTGCCAAACAGTGGAATGCGCTAAACGAGTGGGTGTTCTCCGACAGTTACAATCTGGGTGTCTTCAAGTCACGAGTGAATCGGTCACTTTTAGGCAAGCGTGCTCCATCGTAGACCGCATCATTGCTTAACATCAGGCGAGGTGGCGGTCAAACGCAAGGCTATAACCAAATAAAAAAAAATGTTACAACGTTTTTAACGCCGACTGGTTGAGATGCATGGAAGAATAACTTGGAGTTTGTGGTAGTCGTACTTTAGTCTTGATGAAGTCCGATTTTTTTCTGGAATGACCGCCAAACCAAACGTAAGGCATTCATCTAATTCATAAAGACTGCGCCGACTCCAAATAAATTGAGATAAAGGCAGAAGAATGAGAGTATTGAACTGAAATAGGTACCAGGAGAGCAGAATGATATAAAACGTGGCTTTTAATTCGTTTTGGATAGACAGCAGACTACATGTATTACCACGTCAATATGTTCAGAGCGCCGAGTCGACAACGCAATGTCATCTGCCAGCAAAATATTTTGCATGATTTTGCATATTGATAGAATTTGGAGGTAGTTGTGAAAGCGGTTGTGTGTCATGATTTCATCCAATACTATTGAAGGCTTTTTTAAACATTTAATAGTCGAAGAAGGGCCGATTATTAACAAGAGAATGAGTTTGAGTAGTGTCTTCCTTTCTGCTAGTAATAACAGATTGGGATGTCGTCATCATCATCAATAGATCAGGGGCCCACGTCTGCTAATACAATTGTCGTAATGGTGTCAGAATGGTCTCTCAATGACATCGTTTTGACCAATGACGAAACAGAGAGTCTTACTCTAAGCCAATTAGCGCTTAGGTTTTGACCGTTATGGTGTCATTATGACACCATTCGTACACTATTGCAATAGCAGAATTGGGGCCCAGATGACATAAAACGTGGCTTTTAATCTTTTTCGGATAGACAGCAGACTATACGTATTACCACGTACATAATGTTCAGAGCGTCGAGTCGACAGTGCAATGTCATCTGCCAACAAAATATTTTGCATGTTTTTGCATATTGATAGAATTTGGAGGTAGTCGTGAAAGCGGTTGTGTGTCATGATTTCATCCAATATTGTTGAAAGCCTTTTTGGAACAAAGATCCTTAACGCGGCTTGGGGTAGGAGTGAACTGGTAGAAATCATCACGTAAGGAAAAAGCGTTGTAGCCCTTCCATGTGACTTTCTCTCTTACTCTCTATCTCTTTCTAATATATTTTATAAACGAGGCGTAAGAAACCTCGTTCTTGAAGGGAGTCCGCACTTAAACATGTCCTAATAGTCGACAAAGGAATGATTGCCAAGATAATGAGTTTGAGTAGTGTCTTACTGTCTGCTAGCAATGATAGATTGGGATATCATCATCATCATCGTCAGCAGATCAGGATCAGAACCAGTTCATTGCGTTATGATTCTTGGTCACTTCGACATAGACGGCAGCATGTCACCAAGATCAGTAAAGCTAGGAACTACTGAGTTTGGCGTTAGGTTTACATCAATAGCTTTTACAAAAAAAAATCTTGGATATGATAATCTCTGATGCAAAAAGCGATAAAATACTATAAAATAAAAAACACATTTTTATTTAAAAAAATATTCAATTTATTTTTTACACTATGTATGTACAAAGTCTTGTTCTATTTTTTAACATTGTAATACATTTTCTTAATATCTATGGTTGAATACATCAATATTCGTATTTACAGGACTACAACGGACCATCTGTCGCCGTAATACTCAGGCTATTACATCCCAACATGATGTATGAGTTTACAAGCTTTGCAAAATGGCCTTATGAGGCCATTTCTTGGAAAATTTGTTAAAGTTCTTTTAACAATTAATGTTCTAACATAAATTGAATTGACTTTCAAGTTAAAATCTTATTGAATTAGGTCTTGTAAGAGGCTAGACGTCGTTATGTTTAAAGCATTTTAAGAGAAAATAAACATTGACAGTACGTGTTGAAATAGATCAATGGAATTTCTGAGGGACAGACAAATATTCTCACTGGCTAAGATTTAATAAAAAAAAATATCCAGATTTTCCATAAAATTAACTAGCAAGACATATTATATCAAGGCCAACTATCCATTTGAACTACGAGTTTTAGTAGGTAATTAACACCAGTCCAAAATCGTAATTTCTACAGTTTCTTATCTTACTTGCTAAAATCTCAATGTAAAACCCCATTTTCTACTTTTCCAACTTACCTACTTATAAAATAGCACGAAACAAGTTCAGGCCTTAGAAAAACTCCGAAGGCCAGAGATATGAAAAAAATTATTATATAAGGTCATAAATCAAATTTTTAGTATCCCTAGCCTTTCACTTTATTATTAATTTAAATATGAGTAGAAACAGTATTCACAGACACGTTGGAGATTCCAGGCTTCACTTGATTGGCGTTAGCATCTTCTTTCTCTGTCCTCCCTTCTGGCCTCCTTTTTGGCCCTAGGAGGAGTTTTTGGAGCTGACAGGCCGGGGCCTCGACGAAGAGGTAAAGTGGGAGCGCGAACAGATACGTCGTACTTACGATACCAGCGTATAACATTATCTGGAATAACAATAAATTATTTTATTGTAACTTTTCGAATAGTCAGCAAAATGGAATAAAATTGAATAATCTCTTAAAAATCTTGTATATTATTGTTATTATTCAGTTATGCCCGTTTTCACCAACACTAGGAGACACCTAAGTAAAATGTTTAAATATGAAAAGGCTGGCGCAAAAAAACATGTCACCAACCACTAGGCGACAACTATGGACTATCCATGGTTGTCGCCTAATCGTTGGTGATATGTTTTTTGGCGCTAGGTAAATTCTTTTAATATTTTAACATTTCGCTTAGGTATCTCCTAGTGTTGGTGAAAACGGGCATTAGTTCTACAATTTAATTCAAAGCATATGCTTTATTTATCGCAATCGCAGACCGCATTATCGCTTAACATCAGGCGAGATGGCGGTCAAGCGCAAGCCTATCATAGAATAAAAACAAAATTTAAAAAAAATCACGCAAGCAGAGTTTGCGGCGCAATCAGCATAGCATAAGCATATAATGCATAATCGGCCTATAATGTTCCCACTGCTGGGACACAGGCCTCCTCTGTGAGAGGGAGTGGGCCGTAGTCCACCACGCGGGCCCAGTGCGGGTTGGTGGACGTCACATGTCTTCGAATTTTTGGTTCTAGGACATGCAGGTTTCCTCACGATGTTTTCCTTCACCGTTAAAGCAAATGATAAATAATTTCTAATACGCACATGACTTCGAAAAGCCAGCGGTGCGTGCCCCGGGATCGAACTCGAACCATTCGCCGTGGGAGGCACATGGTTAAACCACTAGGCTATCACTGCATACTAGGCAATTAGCATATTATACAGAAACTCGACATCAACTGTCAGGGCAGTGGCCCGCACGAGAATACCATCTGGTCTGGTAGGAGGATCCTCCCTTTTCAATGGAGACACTCCACCTCGTTCCTCCATTCTTCAAATTATTATACTAGAAATAATCGGCCGTACCACAAAAAAGATAAACACGTGTTCAACACGAATGCTACCAAAAATAATACGCACTTGTTTAAGCACTAACTTGTCTAAAACAGGTGTGTATTATTTTTGGTAGCATTCGCGTTTAACACGTGTTTATCTTTTTTGTGGTACCTACGGCCCAATATGTTTTATACTCACAGCAGTATAATCAGTAGCATAGAAGGACCTCCTCATTTGTCCTCCGTAAGTCCTGAGGACGGTCGCGTGCAACAACATGGCGCAGTACGACATCCTCCCGAGAGGCTGCAGGGGTCCCCACTCTACGGAACCCACGTAGATCCCTGGAGAAATTACAGTTTTATCATATTAAACAGAAGTAATAAGCTTTCACTTGATTTCGGCTTACAGTTTCCATTTATTTATTTTTATTATCTCTGGCCTAGAAGAAACCGACTCACTCTCGACTTGACGACACCCAGATTGTAACTCTCAGGGAACACCCACTCCGGCAGCGGGTTTCACTGTTTGGCAGTTCTCACAATGAAGGTGGAGTCAAAGCGCTATAATTTTCTATCATTATTTTTTTCAAAAACCAATAATCAATGCTACAATATACATATAGTGGACGTTTCTTGGCTGAAATGATGATGTTATAACATCATAATTTCAAATTTATCAATACTATAATAGTTTCCAAATCAACGAAAGGAATACTGTTAACAAAACTGATAACAAAAGAATACTATTCAAAAACACCAAAGCAAAACTATTCGAAAAGTAAGCACAGTAAAACTTGTCAGGATTTCAAATAAATAAATAGAAAACGACCACTTCAATACTTTATCTTTTCAATCTACTCAGAATATCATCGAAATTACAAAGAGAAATAAAACCAGTCCACTTACTATTACACTTATAAAAGTATCCCACAATGAAGACACAGATGGCTAGAGCGAAGAAATTCTGGTTCAAGGCGTTGAAGACAGCTGCTTCAAAGGCTGACGCCTCACGGTGGTGGAGGTCCCAACCCATGAGAACTGTTCCCGCTGCGATGGGAATTGAAGCCAGGAAGAGGAGTTTCATCAGCTGGGAAACAAATGACACTCATAAATCCGTGGCTGGCGTGAATATGTGTACCTCAGATCATAGAAACAAGGAGATATGCCATCATAGCAAATTAATACGGGAACAACTGATGCCACAGTACATTTTTCGAGACAATTACAAGCGCCCCTCGTGAATATAAAGATCTCCAACACATTAAAAATTCCGCACAACCTCAATCTAACACCGTTAATCGTCACTCAACACTAGCACTAAACTAAAACACTGTATTTATATCATCGATCATGTTCGGTTCGTCGCCAGCGTGTACTTTTGCACTACGCCCAATGTGGGCAAATTAAATCATCAAGCTCAATAGCGCCTTGGCACATCTCCCTTGTTTCTATGATCTGAGATGTGTACCTACTGACACAAATTGAGTGAATGGCTAGTCTAACACTTTGAAAATTAAATCCTAACTAATGTTATAAATGTGAAAGTAAGTTTGTTTGTTTGTTACCTTTTCACGTCTAAACCACTGAACCAATCATCATGAAAGGATACTGGCAGTCGCCCATATAACGCTGGGCTTCAGATTGTGTATGTCGGTACAGATATGAAATTAGTTTGGTGTGATCGAGTATTTGAAGAGTATTTAAATTCATCTTTTATTTGTTTTTGTACGTAATTGGGTTAAAGAGAAATCTTTGTATTTGTGACAGTGAGGTTTTGTATGGTGTGAATGATCCAATGAAGTACAGCCCGACTAATGAGTTCTAAATCAAAGGTTTTAGTTGCTGTCGACATGATATTCTGTGGAGACACGCGCCAGCCAGCATGCACCCGTTTTTGTTTTATTGGTATTTTTAAAATGTCAACGGCATAATCACTTTATTTCTTATTTATTTCGATCTTTGATTCCAATTCGTAATCTCTAAGATAAATTAGGCAAAGAACAATTAAAATATATTTTTATTTTTAGTTAAGCTTTTACTACTGTACCATATCAAGCCAAAAACTGCCGACAACCTTTGCATATACGTTGTCAGGGGTACAGAAAAGGACATAAACTACCTTTCATTAAAAAAAAAGTACTGTTCCCGAGAGAAAGAACTATAACTTTCGACGATCACAATTGCTTTAGGACGCTAGATGGCGCTACGTGTACTTCACGCGGACGAAGTTGTCGGCAAAGTGCTAGTAATATAATAAAGAACATTTAGAAATCTGATGTAACTTACCATAGATCCTCTGAGGTCCCATTTTTTCTGCTGTGCTTTATGGTAGAAGTATGCAGTCAATACTCCCAAATGATATCCAGCCCAGTTGCCTTGTGCCGACACATACGCATGGTAAAACGTGTCGTTGTACCCGAAAATATCTCTTATAGACCTGCAAGTAAAGTCCAAATTTGTATAACCGGAAAAGTGGTGGATGTGATGTTTTGGTTTGGTTTGAAAGTGAATTTATGAGAAAATTTTTGGATATCTTTGGAAGTCACGTTCAGGAATAATGTGTGTCACGATTTCTATTATAGGATAAGCAGAGATTCAAGCACTGTGAGTATAATATTGGTGCGAAATACTTGAACTGTGAGGGCTATTCACTTTCTCTTTAGGGTTCCGTACTAAAATGGTAAAAAAGGAACCCTTATGGTGCGACTTCGTCTGTCTGTCTGTCTGTCACAGCTGCTTATTTCAGCAACTATTAGGTATATACAACAAAATTCCTTCACAAACAAACTTAGTTATGCGGTCCGGTTTTTTCACTTTATACGTCCAAAACTGATACGGAACCCTCGGTGCGCGAGTACGACTCACACTTGGCCGGTTTTTTTTAAATATCGGTGTTAAATAGGTATAATAATGGTGAATACCTACTTTCTTATGTCTGTGTTAAATATATATGGTGGATATTTTGATGTCTTTGTTTTGTGAATTCTTGCGTGTTTTCTTTCGAAGGGGTGGAGTGATATTGTTTTATTGCTAGAAGGACTTCAAACTTTTTCTAGTTAATTTCTAACAGAAAATGTCATTAACATATTATTATCCTGATTTTAGTAGTCAGGTTGTCTCCACATCGAGGGAAAGTACTTTAAATACTTAATATAGGAAGTTTTGCTTCTTGAAGACTACACTTTATTTTTAAAATTAAGTAATAGGTACTGCATTCAAAGACTTAAAAAGTTGTTTACTTCATCTAAGAATCAAACCAACTAAATATGAAAAAATTAACATCCTGTATTTTTATGATGCCGATTCAAATTCAAATTCAAATTCAAAAGACATTTATTCAAACTGGGCTAAAGTCAATTAGCACTTTTTGAACGTCAAAATATACATAAGACAGCCCCCAAAAACGCCCGCCCTTCACCGCTTCCTAGTGTTTTAGCTGCGAAGAAGAAACGGCGCAACAAACTCCGCAGCAACACAATTCTGTCTGTCAATTACTTTTATGTAAAAGTTATATAAAACAAAACAGTAAAACTGAGATTTAAAACAACAAAAAAAATAATAATTAAGTATATACTTAACAGTCAAGAAATAATGATGTAACCTGACACCCGTCAATATACCTAATCAAAGAAATCTATAAGAAGAAAGATATAAGTGCGCACAACAAAATGCTTTATGATAAATTATTATTAATCGGTAATGAAGGCCGTGTGCCAGGCTACAAGGGCAGTTTAAAGACAAATAAATTTTATTTGGCAGTCAAATGTAATGCATGATAATCTAGGACCAGGGGCTCGATAATTCAACAATGTACTAGGTATGTTAAATTAACTGAGCTCAGTCAACAAGACGACCAGTCACCACAAGCAGCACCCGTTCACGAGTTTTGAAAGGGTTTTAACGGTGACGGTTAGACGACTAATATATGACGGTTAGATGACTAATATATGACGGTTAGATGACTAATATATGACGGTTAGATGACTAATATGTGTCCATAACTATTAAATTTGATGTAAAATTTTATTGATGCACACGGAGAAATGCAATTCGTTTTCTTTTTGTCATTAAATATTACGACATTCCGTGGGGTTTGAACCCGTGACCTCTGCCGTACCGTAGCTAGCACTCTCACCAATTGAGCTACTGTGTCTTCGGCTGATTCTTTATTTTTTTTCACATATCAATTTCGAAATCCTTTATAGATGGGAAGTGTATCAGAAAAGTTGCAAATAAAATACTTACTCAGGGAATATGCTAACTCTAATGGGCAGGAGATTCATGAAGTAGCTCTGCAGGAATGGTATGAGGAGACTGATGATCATGACTGCTGTCAGCACTGGGACTCCACTCTTGGGCCACCTCCAGATGATGAGCAAGACTATCAGGGTTATGAGGAAGAGTTGGGTATCTGTGCCGAGGTACCTGGAAATAGAACGAAGATGTAAAATCCCCAGAAAGTCTAATCTGCCTTTCTGTTCTGTATCGATACGCCGCATGATATCACCACGAGGATTGCCAATTTGTTTGCGAACGGTCGAGGGATAATGCGCTGTGGAATGCGCTGCCCGAGTAGGTGTTTCGCGCTTGATGAATTGACGCTTTGATACGGTCACATTGACCGTATATAAAATGTACACGCTGGCGACGAACCGAACACGATCGATGATATAAATACAGTGTTTTAGTTTGGTGCTAGTGTTGAGTGACGATTAACAGTGTTAGATTGAGGGTGTGTGGAATGTTCAATGCGTGGGAGATCTTTATATTCACGAGGGGCGCTTGTAATTGTGTTGAAAAATTTACTAAAAGTGGCGACAGTTGTTCCCGTACTAATTTGCTATGATGGCATATTTCCTTGTTTCTATGATCTGAGGTGTTTCCCAACAGTTACAATCTGGGTATCTTCAAGTCACGAGTGAATCGGTTTCTTCTAGGCAAGCGTGCTCCATCGTAGACCGCATCATCGCTTAACATCAGGCGAGATGGTGGTCAAGGGCAAGCCTATCATTGAATAAAAAATAAAAAAATATATCACACCGTGACATTGTCCCTCGAACGTTCGCAAACAAATTGGCAGTTCTTGCGGTGATATCATGCGGCGAGTTACAGAATAGACAAGCTCAAATGCTTATAATCATGCGTCACTGAAGGGGTTTCTCTTGTATTGTGAGTGGGTATACAAACACAAACTCGTGATGTGGGGCAACGTTTAAAAAAACCGGACAAGTGCGAGTATGTCTCGCGCCTTAAGGTTTCCGAAATATGATCATAGATGGCGCTACTGCATACTTCCAATGGCGCCATCTATGAGCAGATGGCTCCACTTATGGTCCAGTGACTGACGGCGGACAACAAAGTGATCCTATAAGGGTTCCGTTTTACCTTTTGAGGTACGGAACCCCAAAAAATAGAAAAACCACCGGCCAAGTGCGTATCGGACCACGCACACTGTGTGTTCCGTAGCAAAGAAAATTTCAGTCTTCGACCGCAAATAAAAGTTTGTATTTTGATATTATTAAGAAATACGACGGATGAACGGACACACAGTCAGACTGAGAGGATAAAATTATAAGGGTTTCTTTTTGGCATTTAGCTACGGAATCCTAAAAAGTAGCGAGCCTATTGCCATCAATCGAGCACGAATCCGGACTCCGGGTAACAGATAAAGATAATTTATTTGTATAAAACATGAGTGTGCAGTAAAAACAATACAGAAACTCAATAACACTGTTCCTGTCCCGGAGATCAAACCCAGGACCCCACGCTCAGCAGTTATGCTTCCACTACACCAACGAGGCGGTCTAAATAATTGTTTTTTTTTTCTATTTAAGGCATAAGAACTATTTTCACCACAAACCATCAAGCATGTCAAGGGAACGCCATTATTTTTATTACCCGACAAGCAAGCACGATTAAGATTGAGATAGGAACGCTCTTTCTTAAAATTTCTCAACTACAATTACTGCAACTTAAACCGAGCCTTGTACTTAGACAATATTTACGCAAAATTACGCAATGCTCTTAAAATAAACTTTGTTACTGACGCAATAAGACCCAATTTACTTATGATGTGTGCGTTGAATATTTGTCGTATTGTCGTAATTTCTATGAAAAACTGATGTTTGATGTCTCAGATCATAGAGACACAAGGGAGATGTGCCAAGGCGCTATTGAGCTTGACGCTGTAATATAGCCACATTGACCATAGTTAAAATGTACACGCTGGCGATGGACCGAACACGATCGATGATATAAATACAGTGTTATAGTTTAGTGCTAGTGCTGAGTGATGAATTACAGTGTTAGGCCTGTATTCCAGAATGATACTCGAGCACCGATCTCTGCTTGAGCATAGATTTCAACCAATCAAATGGCTTTAAATCTATGCTCAAGCAGAGATCTGTGCTCGAGCATCGTTCTGTAATACGGGCCTTAGATTGAGGGTGTGCGGAATTTTTAATGTGTGGGAGATCTTTATATTCACAAGAAGCCGGACCGCACGGTTGTCGCAGTGGCTGAGAGATTGGCTGCTGCGCAACGTGTCGTGGGTTCGATTCCCGCATTGCATATAGGTCTGGCTGTTTGTGTATGTGAAATTTGTGTTTATAAACGCACCCACGATACAGGAGAAATCCCAGTGCGGAGCAACGTTTAGAAAAAAAATTAAATTAATGAAGCGCTTGTAATTGTGTCGCAAAATGTTCTAAAAGTGGCGACAGGGGTTCTCGTACTAATTTGCTATGATGGCATATCTTCTTTTTTCTTGATCTGAGTTTGATGCAATATTTGGAGGTCAGGTGGGGTTGGTGGAAAGCGGATTAACCTTCACAGTGTTGGTTAAAGAAAAAGTTATGTTAGTGAAACATTTACGCAATTTTACGCAGATGTCCTTGTTTTGCGTAGATAAATTACGCATAGAGGAAGAGTTACCGGACGTTTTGGCTGACGGGGTTAACACAAGGCTAAAAATTTGTAAATAACTGGTAATTAAGATGATGATGACCTAGCAACCGTATCGATGTTGCTTGATATTACCCTCATTATTTTTAAAGCAAAAATAATTAAACATTATTCTGCTTGCACAAAACAACAATAATTACCTAGAGCCCGGCCGCAGAGAGAATGCGTTCTTCACGCATAATTAATTTAGCACTAAACTAGATATTTTATGTTACAGTAGATAATTTACTTAAATTAGTGTCAATAGTGCATATAAATTATTCAAATATATTTAATCGTAAAATATTTCCCATTTCAAAGTTTCTGTCGCCCATACTGTCAGGAACGCATTCTTTCAGCGGCCGGACTGTACCTACAATAACTTAGTATACCAGAATTTCGCCAGTAACACTTTATCAGCAAGGCAAAAATCCAGACTCCCGGCTCCTACTGAGAAACTTCTAATAAAAAACCCCAATAATATTAACAATATTCAAATGTTTTCAAAGAAATAATGTAAGGCATCGAATTTAATTGCATTGCATTGACAATGGTCTTAAAACAATACGCGCTTCTATAGTGGCCAATCGCTGCAAGCAAGAATAGCGTGGCCTTACGGTGGTCAGATCCAGATTTTTTATTTATTTATTTATAACAATCTTACCTACACTATCATTACAGATCAATGATCCAATGCGACAGAGCGGCCTTACTAACTAAATCCTAAATCTACACCTTATACCTAGTTAAAAAAAAAAATATCTTAATCTAAATAACATAATACATATAGTGTAACTTTTGCGAATTCACTCAAGTTGCACCACAATATATCAACCCTCCCGTGAACCTCATTCACCACACGTATGGCTCTAGTGAGAGGAGTTCTCGCCAGTAGGTTGGTCCTGGCTGCAGGCACAGCGAGCAGGGGCGGGCGGTGCCGCCTCCACACGTACCGGTCGGGCACGTACAGCTGTAGGTGTCGCAGCACTCCCGGGTTATGCGCCACGCCACGTAGTAGTTTCACTACATACGCTGCGAGCGAAAACTCCCGTCGTACTCTTAGAGTGTTATACCCTACCATACCCAGAACAAATAGTGTAGGGTACATCAATGGGTATATTGGATATACCCCATACAGTTTGTAATACAAGTGTCGCGTGAACTTATTTTGGATACGTTCCAACATAACACTATATTTCGCCTCATGAGGAGCCCAAATGAATGCGCTATGTTCGAGGTGACTTCGGACTAATGCGTCATATAGTACCCTTAGTGTCGTGATGTTGGTGAATCCTTGGGACTGCCTGAGTACGAAACCTAGGTTTCTGTATGCCTTCTTACATATCTTATTGATATGCTCACGGAAGGTTAGTTCCTGAGAGAAGACTACCCCTAAGTCTCGTACCTGAGACACTCGTTGCATCGGCACATCCTCAACCTTGTACTGATAACTCAAGGGAGTTCGCGCGCGAGTGAACGACATCACCGAACATTTAGCAACATTAAAATGTAGTTTGTTGTCATTGCTCCATTCGACCACTCTGTCAATGTCCTCCTGTAGGCGTTCACAATCCGAGTGATCCCGAACCTCGAGCAGCAATTTCAGGTCATCCGCAAACAATAAACAGGTCCCATGTCTGACGACTTCCGGCAAGTCATTTATCATTACAATAAACTCGAGAGGCCCTACATTGCTGCCCTGGCTCACGCCCGATCTCGTGTAATACGGTTGAGATACACAGCCATTGTAGTCGACATATTGCTGGCGATCCTTCATATAGCTAGCGAAGAACTGTATCAGAGGTAGTGTACATCCAATTTTCGCGAGCTTCCTTAACAAGATGTCATTGTCCACCGTATCGAACGCCTTTTTAAAATCGAAGTACGCAGCATCTACCTGTACCCCTTTTGTCTGATATCTATTTGTCTGATATTATATTAAATTCCGAGCATTATACCAATCGGCTTTATGGAATTAATAATATATGGGATCGAAATAGTATAAAACCCGCGATACACACGCCTGTAGCTCGCTCAAAAATACTTATAAAAATAAAACTAAAACTGCACCCTAATTGCGTAAATCGGTTGCTATCACCATGGCATTGATTAAGACATCCATTACGCCGTGTTTCATCTATGCTGCCGATAACTAGCTCTACGCCGCAATGGATGCTGTTGAACTATCAATATGAAAGCCATGGTGATAGAAATTGAGTTACGTAATTAGAGCGCTGGTGCAAGGCCAAAGTACTGCAACATAAAAATTCCGCAGCGCTGATATTCTGATAGCCCTATTAAGGCCCCGGTATACGCCAACGGCCTTGAGTGATTTGGGCGGTATAGCTTGAGTGTTCTGCGCTGAGCTCAAGCAACGCGACATACATCCACCGAGCAATACGACTCGCCTATCAAGGAGCGCGCTGTGCAGAATTAGACGTATTATTACTTTTTAGTATCTAAAACATAAAATAAAAAACAAGTAACAGGTATTATTATAGGTAGTAACATAGTCTTTTCACACAAAACAAATCATGAAAATATCTTAAGCGGTTTGAAAGTAATTACGTTTTTATGTTTTGGGTAGACACGAATTCATGAATTTATTTCATTAAGTATTTTACAACAATAGTTAAATATTCACAGGTACGATTGAAGTAATTATGTTCTAGTTTAACATAAAAAAATTGCACAACTAACCTGCATTATTTGACGGCGAAATAAGAGATTTAACACTTGAGATTTACGGCCGTTACCATTTACCGTTGCCTTAAGCGCAGGCCACCGCCAGCTAGCGAGCGAGCTAGCGAGCCGGGCGAGGCATCGTTTCACCTCTCTTCATACTTCGGTTCACACCGCGAACTTATCGTCAGCGTGTGAAATGCCTCGCCCGGCTCGCCCGCCCGCCCGCTAGCTGCTAGCCTGCGCTTTAGAATATCAGCGCTGCGGAATTTTTATGTTACCGTTTTTATATACCCGCGTTCCACATATCTTCTTATTTATATATTCATATTTATATTTTATTTTATTTTATTTTATTTTAGTACCTACCTTTGATTTATTTTTTTATCCTAAGGGATTTTTATAATATCTCACATTGTTCTCACATATTAGGGCATAAATGTAAATAAAGAAATTGTATAATTGAATTAGTTGAAAAAGAGTAACCATGGAGTTTCTTGTCCGTTCTTCTCCATAGGAATCTACGTTTTGGAACGGACAACTAGCTTCAACTAACGGACAAACTAACTGACAACTATTGCTTGACTATTCAAAAGTGCCTGTAAATGGTCTAATTGAAATAAATGTTTTGACTTTGACTTTGACTTCTAGTACTTGGGCCCCGAAGTGCGAGCTACTAAAAGATATGTGGAACGTGGGTTGGCTAGTAGCTCGTATACATCAGGAGATCGGCAGCTGTTTGATTTTTTCGAATGCTTCAACTGGCACTTCGAGGCATATCTAAAAACTGGCGTGCCAGCTACAGGCATGTGTAGCGTTTTGACATAAAATGCCAGTAGCTGGCATGCCAGTATGCCAGTATCTAGTATGCTATTATAGGCATGTGTGTCATATCCTTTAGGATAGATAAGCTGCGTCTAGTTAATTAATCGGATTTCCCGAAACGCTTTTAGGTCAAATCGTCTAGACGGCTAAGAATTAGTAACTTGAGTTAGTGAAACTTCAAAGCGAGAAATCGGGATTATATTAAACGCAAAATTAACACTAAATATAGTCAGACTAAAGGTTTCTACCGGTGAGGCTAGGCGAGATGAGAATATAAAATTGTATGGCAAAATTTCAATTGTCTCCTAGCATATTTTTGATGGAAATGATCAAGATTGGCAAGGGTGTGAGAGATAAAAATTTAAATGTTTGTTCATAATAATACTACTTTTTGCTTGCGATTTCGCCCGCATTTTTCGAGATTGAAGACCACCTATGTGCTAACTCAGAGTATAATATAAACTATCTCTTTTCTAAATTTCATCCAAATCCGGCCAGTAGTTTTTGCGTGAAAGAGTAACAAACATCCATACATCTTCACAAACTTTCACGTTTGAAATTTTAGTGGGATTGAACCGAATTTGAAACGAATTTAAATAATCTATGTGCGCAGTAATAGTAGATAGTCTTTGGCCGTTGGAGCATTCCCACGGCCAAAGACTATCTTCACCATACGTGCCCCCACAATCTCGCGATTGATATTAGCTCGCGATGCCTCGCGCTTGCTATTACTGATACTGACAATTTTTGGTGGACATGGAGCGGCGAGAATTCAATTAAGTCCCATCCAATCTACTCCTCACCTCACCCGTGAAAGAGGACCTTTACGTAGGCAACACTTGATTTTTGATTGCCATCATTAATCACACCAGACTCCAGGGTGCTAATTTTTTTAAGGAAAATCTTAATAAAACTTTTCCCGATCCAGGGATCAAACCCAGAAACGCTCAGTATTCATACTTGACGGCATTAAACTAACGAGGCATTAAAACCCATGTAATGAGTAAGAAAGACGGAATTGTGGACTTAGGAACACGTGTTTTAATTAATAATCTACAAAGGTATAATTTTATCATTAGTAACTGCCTTGAAGGTGAATCTTCGTAATTAATTTAGCACTATGACTGGCTGACTTAACTGAGATTAGATTTTGAATTAACTAAAATGGTATTTTGCTAATCAGTTTTGTCGTATAATTAAGTTCAAATTTTTTTTTGTTGTTATTTTTGTACGAGTTTAGAATGTTAGCAGAATACCGCTTTGGTTTTGATCAACTTTTGGTCAATTTTCGATTTCATTGCCATTTAAGTTCACGTTTATCGTTGTTTTTTAGAAGAATAGTTACCATACCTTCACTCTCACTTACATACACAGCCCCACTTCACTCTAGCACACGGTCACCCTCACATTACTTTCTGTTTACTTATTAATTAAGTTTGTTATCCACTTTGTTACACTGCTTAAATAATCCTAAATTGTTTGTTTGTTTTTTCTCTTTGGTTTTTCTCTTTATTATTATACCTATGTCATCGCAACTCTGGTCCCCAAGATACAGGCCTCGCCTAGTTTGGGGACCACCGTAAAGAACTTAATGATGTACATACCAATGGTTTAATAAATGATTAAATGTATGACATTTGATAACGCTATCAGAAACATGTTTGTCAACAGAAGAATAGACAAAGTGACAGTTTGTAGAAAGATTTTTATCGTTTTATGCATACAATGAAGAGAAGAAATGTCTATATTCTTCTGTAGACAAATGTCTGGTACGCCAAGCACGGGTCGCCGCGTGCTCGGGAGAAGAGATAACGAGTTGAATAGAAAGAACTTTGTCTATTCTTTGGTAGAATAGAGATAGAATTGGTCATGCTAAGCCAGCAGAACTATATTTTGAAGATTTCAAGAGAATTGCCTTCAGATAATAGTAATTAATCTACATTTTCTAGCTCATAATAATCTGTGGTTATCTGTAACTGCGCGCATAATTCATGTAGAAGCGTCGGCCTTGCAGGAAGGAAGGCGTTCGTCAATGCAAAGACAAGCAGGTTGCACAAATGGTAGGTAGGTTACTAACACATTGTTTTCCAGTGAATATATACTAATACTAGCTTTTGCCAGCGGCTTCACCCGCGTGGAGGTTGGAAATAAAAAAATGAAAGTTTCAAGTTGATCAGGCCAAGCAAACATGTTTTCCCATACAAACTTTGCCACCCCTATTCACCCATTTTCAAAAATCTCTTCTCATCAGATGCCTATGTTTCTACGACGAGCGGCTTAGGCTGTGCGTTGATCCATCAGTCAGTCAGGACAAAGCCTTTTATCTATACAATTTAACTATATTAATATTACAAAGCTGAATAGATTGTTTGATTGAACGGGCTAATCTCTGAAACTATTAGTCGGATTCGTAAAATTGATATTGGTTCGTCTGTCGCATTTCATAGACACAATTGATTTCGACCAGCAGCCTAATTGTGTAACTCAATTGCTATCACCATGGCTTTCATTTTGTCAGTTTAACAAGATTCATTGCGGCGCCGTATGTTTCATATCCCGTGCTCCCGTAACTAGCTCAACGTCCGGCGTAATGAATGTCAAAATCAATGCCATGGTGATAGCAATTGAGTTCGCAATTAGGGTGCTGAATGAGGCGGATTTTTCAAATGCGACAGATGGAGGGATATAATAGCCAGATTCGAGAGAATTTAACGTCTTACTACGACTTTTAGGAGCCGAGCAACGGGGGTGAAACGGCGGGGCACAGGTATATAAGCATAATCGGCCTATAATGTTCCCACTGCTGGGACACAGGCCTCCTCTGTGAGAGGGAGTGGGCCGTACTCCACCACGCGGGCCCAATGCGGGTTGGTGGACGTCACATGTCTTCGAATTTTTGGTTCTAGGACATGCCGGTTTCCTCACGATGTTTGCCTTCACCGTTAAAGCAAGTGATAATTAATTTATAATACGCACATGACTTCGAAAAGTCAGCGGTGCGTGCCTCTTGATCGAACTCGAACCATTCGCCATGGGAGGTACATGGTTAAACCACTAGGCTATCGCTGCTTGTATAGACTGTCATCAAACAAAACCTGAACAATTCGGCTAATTAACACATTACCCTCCTTTGCGTCTCGCAGTCGGGTAAAAATAGCCGCTTCGTTCCGCGTCATCGCGATTGCATCAAAACGAACAATTTCACGGACACTGCGAACAAATTGCTACATTTGATGTTTACGCGTCTCTGATTAACATAACCAGTTTCCTTTTCCTTTAGAATTAATTGTTCGTTTGATGTTTAAAATTGTTTTATCATTGCTGGAGTTCAATGACCGTTTTTAATAACGCTTCATAAGTCTTTATCTATACAAATAAATAGAATTGAAGTGTCTGTTTGTAATGTCGATATAACAACCTTTTACTAAAAAAAGTTTATATTATACGGTAGGTATAAAAAAAAATATTAAAAAAATAACATTTTTTAAAATTTTTGTTTGTCTGTTTGTTTGTTCAGGCTAATCTCCGAAACGGCTGGACCGATTTTGACAAAACTTTCACTGGCAGATAGCTGATGCTGTAAGAAGCAACTTATGCTACTTTTGTTTTACAAAAAGAATTAGGGTTCCGCGTAAAAAAAAAACCATAAAATCCAATATGTGGATAGAGTAAACTTTACCCGTGCGAAGTTGGGACGGGTCAGCTAGCTTTTAGTAAAACTAGTTTTAATGGTTAACATCACATAGGTACCTACTTATATCACCGAATTTCCTAATAGGTAATCAAATCAAAATTACTCTACACAGAGATCTAACCCAGAAATTCCAACACGCGGGTTCAAACCCCACGTGTGTCACTTGTTTTTGAAAATACTTTTATCTTTACTTTAATCCTAATAATATTATATAAACGTGTAAGTTTGTGAGGATCTAAAGATGTCTGGATAGATGGATGGGTGTATGGATGTTTGTTACTCTTTCACGCAAAAACTACCGAACGGATTTTGATGAAACTTAATAGTAATATAGCTTATACATCAGAATAACACATAGGCTACTTTTTATCCCAAAAACGCGGGCGAAGCCACGAGCGGAAGCTAGTATTATAAATGCTTAAAGTTTGGATGGATGTTTGTTACTCAATCACGCCAGAACTGCTGAACGGATCTGAATGAAATTTGGCACAGAGATAGATTATAGTCTGGAATAGTACATAGGCGTTTTTAGGGTTCCGTACCAAAATGGTAAAAAAGGAACCCTTATGGTGCGACTTCGTCTGTCTGTCTGTCTGTCACACCTGCTTATTTCAGCAACTACTAATGCTATCGACTTGAAATTTGGAACATTTATTAAGAATGCTTGTCTAACTATATTGCAAATGAAAAAAGTCAATTTTTTCTTTTATTTTTATTGCAAAAGGCATGGGGAAAAGGAGGGAAAAGGGCAAAAGGAGTGGGGGTCCAAAATTTCAAAGTGGGGTTACTAGGTCAAGTGACATATCATATAAAAGGGCTTGATTTGCACATTTCAAAATATATTTTTATTTAATTTTATGTCTCACAGTTTTCGACATATGATGAAAACTGTCCGAAAAAATACCATTCCCTCCCCCTTATCTCCGAAGTTTGCGGAGCGAAAAATCTGAAATAATTAGAGTTGTTAGGAATTGACCCAAATATGGTACCAAAAATAAAACGATGTTCCTAACTAGTACAGTTTTTTCAAAATCATTAAAATTCCTTCACAAACAAATTTTGTTATGCGGTCCGGATTTTTTTACCTTTATACGTCCAAAACTGATACGGAACCCTCGGTGCGCGAGTACGACTCGCACTTGGCCGGTTTTTTTATTCAGAAAAACGCGGGCGAAGCCGCGGGTGGAAGCTAGTATTTCATAACAGAAATACGTTCAGTTGTTGCAGTGGATTACATAGAACTATGGTAACAAGACATCGTGTTACGGAATCCCCAGAATCTAGGACGTTTCCAAATCATGATACGCCCTGACAATCTAACTAATTGGGCCTTCGTCAGAACCGTGTCACTATTGACGGGTGGCAAAAAAGTGTTAAAGTTTCTGCTTGGATGTATACGAACACGCTTCTAAATAAGATGTTATAGATTTAAACATGTAGGAATATGATGAATTACCGTAAAAAGAAAACTTAATAACATTCTGTAGAATTTCACCAAGATGCGCTAGAAAGATCTGAAGACCTGAACCTAGATAACAGTGATAGCCTAGTGGATTAACCATGTGCCTCCCACGGCGAATGGTTCGAGTTCGATCCCGAGGCACGCACCGCTGACTTTTCGAAGTCATGTGCGTATTAGAAATTTATTATCACTTGCTTTAACGGTGAAGGAAAACATCGTGAGGATGATGACGCGTGACGGTGACCACGTGACGCATGACGCGGCATGTCCTAGAACCAAAACCTCTCACTGAGGAGGCCTGTGTCCCAGCAGTGGGAACATTAAAGGCCGATTATGCTATGCTATGCTATGCTATGCGCTAGAAAGACCTGAAATCTTGCCTTACAATTTTCATTCTCGTCTCGCAGGGTCAAAAGCACTTTTACACTACAGTAGGAAATTAACCTATCAGCTGTTATGTATCTATCTATCTATCTATACCGTCATTAAACTGTACAAAACCCGTGTCTATACATTGAAGATATACCAGAAAAAATAGTAGGGTAGCTTAGGGTCCAACTTAACATCTAAGTCACATTTCATCTAATTCAGGTGTGATAAACCAGAGATAAAGCTCGACCTCTTCGTAGTACTAGCCACCGTACACTAAGGAGGTCATTTAAAATGGTCAATTTATTGTAGTCCACGCGGACAAAAGCCTAGTTATTATATAAAAATAGAAGTTTAAACTCACCAAGCCTGAGGTAAGCACAGGTTCTCAAACGGGAACAGATTGGGGCTCAATATAACTAGCTGCCACCAGTTCATCCTGCACATGTCTCGTTCTCTCCTCACCACGGCGTCCCACATGGGTCCTGACCCCAGGTGAGGCACCCACGTCATAGCTAAGCCCATCACTACTAAGACTGCTGGCATTAACCTGGAAAATATTAATGGGTTTATTTGCAGTCCAATTTCATTTAAGAACGTTTGACCGCCATCTCGCCTGATGTTAAGCGTAATACGGTCTACGATGGAGCAGAAAAAACTGATTCACTCGCAACTTGAAGACACCTTGATTGTAACTATCGGGAAACACTCTCCGGCAGCGCATTCCACTGTTTGGCGGTTCTTACATTGAAAGTGGAATCAAAGCGTTTCGTTCGGGTTTCAACAATCCACCGGTCGGAACCATGAAACGATGTCGCTTTTTCATGCTTCTGGCCGTCCGATAGAAAAAAGGGCAGGATGGAATTAGATCGTGCAGATCTGAAGCACACTCTCCGAAATGTATCCGATAAAAAACCGATAGACTCGCAACTTTGCGTCGATGTTCAAGACTTGATTTTTTTTGGCAAAGGCAGGATCGATTTGAAAGAAAGCATAACATATGATTCTAAATTATTGTTTTGACTACAGTGTTTTGCATATTGTGATGCATAAACGATTTTATTTTTCATGTAGTCACATAATTAATTATAGTCATAATTCTGCTGAACTGCAACATGGTGTTCTGATATTCTGTGACGGGCCCATGACATCACTGACTTTGCGCGCTATTTATGTTAATTATTAGTAATACAATACGCTTACCTGAGCCATCTGTTGACAAGGGCCATGGGAACAGTCTTCAACGTGAATGGATGGGTCTCAGCATACACCAGCATCTTGTATGCCATGAGGAACCCTCCCATCACGAAGAAGATCTGGACTATCACGCGGGCGTTGAAGAGGAGAGATTTGAAGAAGTCTTCGTAAGACTGGAAAAGAAGGAGAATAAGTTACTGGAACGAAGTTCCTTATTTGTGCTGGTCAAGTGGCAAATTCAGTAATCTTCCCTCCCTCGAAATAATGTCTCATCTGAAATCTGTGGGAGGCTTTAGCAAAAATTTAAGTCAAGTATACATAAGGAAACCAACACCAACAGAAAATAAATCATCATCCAAGAAATGGCTGCCATTCCACGAGTCATTATGCGAGAGAGTTGTTACTTTGCGCTCCAGCGACGAGTGTTTGCGTCGAGATGGGGCACATCTCAACGATGTCCTTTTTAAAAACCGGACAAGTGCGAGTACGACTCGCGCCGTAAGGGTTCCGAAATATGCAATAGAGCCATCTATGCCGCTATTACACCATAGTAGATATATTGTATCTTGATCATAGATGGCGCTACTGCATACTTCAAGTAGCGCCATCTATGAGCAGATGGCTCCACTTATGGTCCATGGTATAAGGGTTCCATTTTTCCTTTAGCGGTACGGAACCCTAAAAAATGAATTGCATTAAATGTTTGTTACGTTGAATAAATGATCAACAAAAATATAATTATCATTTGTAGTTTTATTTCTATTCATGTTTCCATGCAAAAATTTTTGGCCCACCATATGCAAAATTAGGTAGGTGTACATGATAATCGGTTATGTGGTTTAGGCGTCGTGTTTAGAATACGACTTCGGAACGAGGTGATCCGACAGAGAACAAAGATAGTTGACATAGCCTACAGAATAAGCTATCTGAAGTGGCAATGGGCCGGCCATTTCAGTCCATAGATAATACAGTATCAGTCGTAGAACCGACGACCGTTGGAGTAGACGTGTTCTCGAGTGGAGACCGCGAATCGGCAAACGTAGGGTAGGGCGCCCTCAGGCTAGGTGGAGCGACGATCTTCGCAGAGTGGCTGGTGGCAGCTGGATGAGAGTGGCCGAGGATCGAGTTAAATGGCGTGCAATTGGAGAGGCCTATGTCCAGCAGTGGACTAATACGGGCTGATGATGTTAAGAATATTAGTTAAGATAGTTGGGATTACGTCATAAGCTTTTAACATATATGACGCAAAAGAAATGTGTATAACAAAATTGTATAAAGCGCAAAAAAAAATCCAACCTCCGTTACGGAATGGTTTTACTAAGAGCGTTGCGATATGCGCTGTTATGATGACATCATAACGAATGAAATTACTTTTAGGTGGTTTATTTAGTGAAGCTACGTATAGTTTAACTAGCACTTTTCCCGCGACTTCGTCCGCGTGACCCACGGGAACTGTGCATATTTCCATATACTTACTAACAAAACTAACGGTACTTTCATCCCCCTTTGCACCCCTTTTGGGGGCGAATTTTCAAAAACCCTGAAACACGTATTTCTTTATTTGAAAAGAAAAGCCTAAATACCAATTTCCATTACTCTAACTTCAAAACTAACGGTACTTCCATAGAAACTTTCACCCCCCTTTGCCCCCTTTTAGGGGCGAATTTTCAAAAACCCTGAAACACGTGTTTATGTATTTGAAAAAAAAAGTCTAAATACCAATTCCTATGACTGTAACTTCAAAACTAACGGTACTTCCATACAAACTTACATCCCCCTTTTCACCCCTTTAGAGGTAGAATTTTCAAAAATCCTTTCTTAGCGGATGTCTACGTCATAAAAGAAACCCACTGTCTAAATTTCAAATCTCTATGTTCAGCGGTTTGGGCTCTGCGGTGATGAATCAGTCAGTCAGTCAGGACAAGCAATTTTATATATAGGGTGTAAAAAGACACATCACCAAGCCGAGACCTACGCATTCTGTACGTGTAACTAAGTAATATTATGCAAAAATAATCGCTGGGAAACGACTTTTATTTTTAGGTTAAAAAACAGCTGTTTTTTTGTAATTAAATTCTAGCGACTGTGCCTTTGGATGTGTTGATTTGTACGGAACGGGGGAAGTGGAGTCTGCCCTGGCCCCCAAACCCCGCCACTACCGCCCCAGTGCCGTTTTTGTGAAAAACGTAAAAAAAATATTGAAACTTTAACCTTCAATATCTCCATAACCGGTCGGTTCCCAGGTATTATGGTACAAAAAAATCATCGTATTGATGGGTAGAATATGTGGTTTCAGTTTTCGTTAAGGGTATTTTTACATCCGATATGTATAGAGATTATCTGTGGTGAAGCCAACAACCAAAACATTCGCATGTAAAGCCCACAAATGTACTGGGACATAACCAAAACCATGCCCGCAAATATTTTTGTATTTTTGTCTGTTTATCTGTTTGTGAGCGCATCATAAATAAAAAAACCGGTCAAGTGCGAGTCATACTCGCGCACCGAGGGCTCCGTATCATTTTTGGACGTATAAAAATGAAAAAACCGGACCGCATAACTAAGTTTGTTAGTGAAGGAATTTTGATGATTTCTAAAAAACTGTGCTAGTTACGAACATTATTTTATTTTTGGTGCAATATTTGGGTCAATTCCTATCAACTCTAATTATTTTAGATTTTTCGCCCCTCAAACTTCGGAGATAAGGGGGGGGAATGGTATTTTTTCAGACAATTTTCATCATTTGTCGAAAACTGTGAGACATAAAATAAAAACAGGTTTAAAAAAAACCGACTTCCAAAAACTACACTAAAAACTATGAAATAAAAATGTTAAACTTCCTAAATAAAAATCTAAATGTATATTGAAGTCGGCGGGGCCTCTTCAGGTTTTTAACTCTCAGCCTTTGAACAGGAAGAACGTGCGCAGTGTGTGCAAGCTTGCTTTGCGCCTCGACAAATTAACATTTCCTTTCATTCCTCCATAATCTACAATGTTGCTTATTTTTATGCTAGGCCCCGCCGACTTCAATATACATTTAGATTTTTATTTATGGAAGTTTAACATTTTTATTTCATAGTTTTTAGTGTAGTTTTTGGAAGTCGGTTTTTTTTAAACCTGTTTTTATTTTTATCTTTTTAGTGTATTGTAACTTGTGTAACCATTTTATTGTTGTTAATAATTACAATAAAGTATCTTAAAATCATTTATGTACTGCCTTTGCTACACATTTTGTATGTACCTACTTTTACCGAGATCGATTACTTCCACGAATTTAAATAGGTACTTATATTCATAGATGTTGGTGGATAAGAGCGTTTCAGTAAACAAAAAAACCGGCCAAGTGCGAGTCGTACTCGCGCACCGAGGGTTCCGTATCGGTTTTGGACATATAAAGTGAAAAAAACCGGACCGCATTACTAAGTTTGTTTGTGAAGGAATTATGATGATTTAAAAAAAACTGCACTAGTTAGGAACATCGTTTTATTTTTGGTGCAATATTTGGGTCAATTCCTATCAACTCTAATTATTTCAGATTTTTCGCTCTGCAAACTTCGGAGATAAAGGGAATGGTATTTTTTCAGTCATTTTTCATCATATGTCGAAAACAGTGAGATATAAAATAAAATGAAAATATATTTTGAAATGTGCAGATCAAGCCCTTTCATATGATATGTCACTTGACCTAGTAACCCGACTTTGAAATTTCGGACCCCCACTCCGGCCCCTTTTGCAATGAAAATAAAAACATTTTATGACTTTTTTTATTTTCAATAAAGTTTGGCAAGCATTTTTTATAAATGTTACAAATTTCGAGTCGATAGCATTAGTAGTTGATGATATAAGCAGGTGTGACAGACAAACAGACAGACAGACAGACAGACAGACAAACAGACAAACAGACAGACAGACAGACAGACAGACAGACAGTCGCACCATAAGGGTTCCTTTTTTACCATTTTGGTACAGAACCCTAAAAACAGTGTTTGTTTCAGTTTATAATAGCAATAGGCTCGCTCCCTAGCCTTCTATCAAATGCGACTTAAGCATAAAAAAATGTGTGTACTATATACCTCTGTCTAACCTTGCGGGAAATACCGGCGTGATGTTATGTATGTATAATATCGAGATCGATTGCGTTCAGGAATTCATGTACTTACACAATATCACTTTTTCATCATTGTCATGATGTCATCGAGATACACCAAAAATATCGTTTATTACACATGGTTAAAAATCTACTCAATCAAAGTTAATAAAATTTAAATGGGACCACCGCGCGAGGTTCTTCTACCGTATGAAAAAAGAATCACGTAAATCGGCTCAGAGATCACGGAGTAATCGGTGTACATACATGAAAAAAAAAAAAAAAAAAAAAACCAACCGAATGCAGAACCTCCTCCTTTTTGGAAGTCGGTTAATAAAAATATATTTTGAAATGTGCAAATCAAGCCCTTTCATATATGATAATAATTATGTCACTTGACCTAGTAACCCCACTTTAAAATTTAGGACTCCGGCCCCTTTTGCAATGAAAATAAAAATATTTTTTACTTTTTCATTTGCAATAAAGTTGGGCAAGCATTCTTTCTAACTGTTCCAAATTTTAAGTCGATAGTATAAGTAGTTACTAAAATAAGCAGCCGTGACAAACAGACGGACAGACAGACAGGCGAAGTCGCACCATAAAGGAACCCTTAAGATGCGACTTCGTCTGTCTGTTACCATTTTGGTACGGAACCCTAAAAATGAACGATGTTTTACAAATACTGATAATGTATCACGTAGCTACATTATTAAAGTAAACTATCAAACTAAACGGCAATAATTTTCTCCGAACGCTTACCAATAAGGTGCGCCGGCGCAGAACGGAAGCAATTCACTTTATGAAATGATTGCGGTTGCTCCATCCCTTTGCGGTTAGTTGCGTCAAGTTACCAATGGTGTGCAGTTAAATTAATTGATTGTAGTTTAGTCTAAGTTTTTAAGTGTTAGTGTTTAAAACTTAAGTGATATTTTTTAATACCTATTAAAGGACATATATTATGTTATCGTCATTATTTTTAATAGTCAAGCATTATTCAAGTTGTCTTGAGATGATAATCTAAACACCAATAAAATATACTTCTATACCACTGCTGATATTTTTAAACCCAACTATATTTTTTTTGATGGGTAATTTATTATTATTAATTATTTATATAAAACATAAATAATAAAATTACTAAGCTTTGGAAGTCGCATGATACGTCAATTAGTTTTTGAAATACACACATCAAAAGTGTCTAGGGATCAAGCATTTTTATGCGGATTTCTTGAGATTGAGATGTGGCTTTGTAATAAATTTATGATTTTATAAATTTATATGGATCCTTTTTGGTGCATTTCATAATTTGAATCAGGAACTCTCAATCAAATTCGAGTAAAAGATGAAAATAAGCTGTCAATATTTTCCCTATAAAAACATACAACGCATTGAAGACATTATTAGTGCTACTGTTTCCCTACTACTGATTAAAACCAACGTTATTATGGAGCGGCGACGTCATTTAAGCAGGGAAGAAATGCTCAGAGCCGTGGGAATGATAGAAGCTGGTTCCCGGCAACGTACTGTAGCTTTAGCTCTGAATACAAGTCAGAGTGTTATCAGTCGACTTTGGACACGTTACCGAAGCACTGGTACCGTGGCTGAGCGCCATG
The DNA here is from genome assembly GCA_948465475.1 of Thalpophila matura. Classification (NCBI taxonomy): domain Eukaryota; kingdom Metazoa; phylum Arthropoda; class Insecta; order Lepidoptera; family Noctuidae; genus Thalpophila; species Thalpophila matura. The sequence continues at coordinate 2,164,968 of OX419199.1, read as the reverse complement.
GAGGACGGTATCGCTGCACCACACGGAGACAAGACCGATACATTCAAATCTTAACTCGAAGAGCTCCAACAATAACCGCCATGATGTTAGCCGTGAGGCTTCATCACTCTTCAGGGAACTTAATTAGCGACCAAACAGTCAGAAACCGCTTGCATGAAGTGAACCTTCATTCCCGAAGACCGCTACGGGTACCACCTATAGCAATGCACAATCGTAGGATTCGATATCAATGGGCTCTTGAACACAGAAATTGGGCAGAAGAACAATGGCGTTTCGTGTGCTTTTCTGATGAGTCTCGTTTTGGTATGAGACCGGATACAAGACGTATACGACACTGGAGAACCCCTGGACGCCAACAGCGATTAAAATCCTGCCAGGAAGTCCATCCTTATAGTGGTGGAACCATCATGGTATGGGCGGGTATTTGGATCGGCGGAAGAACTGAGTTGATTTGGATCAGAGGCAACCTCAACGCTCAAATTTATGCTGAGACGATTGTATCAGACGTCATCGTTCCTCTACAAGTGCAAATCGGTCCCTTATTTCAGTTAATGCATGATAATGCACGACCGCACACCGCAAGAGTTGTAAGACAGACTCTCGCCGCAGCTAACATCAATGTCCTGCCCTGGCCTGCTCAGTCGCCAGACTTGAACCCGATTGAGCATGCATGGGATATGCTACAGAGAAGAGCTCTGCCGAATATGGAGGGTATCCAGTCGCAAGAAGACCTTTTTTTGTTGTTGCAACGAACATGGGCGGCCATTCCACAGCGTGATTTGGATGAACTCATTTTGAGTATGCCAAACCGATGTTCTTGTGTTGTTAGTGTTCGCGGTAGAAACACGGATTATTAATTGTTTAAGTTACCCAATAAAATTTTAAAGAAAACTGTTATTTCAGTCTTTTTTTCGAACTTTAATGTTAGTGGTTCAAATGTCAAAAATCCCTTAATTAGGAAAATGGCAAATTTCTTTATTAATGCAAAGGTGACTTGGTTTATCGTTACTGTGACAAACGAAAACACTTTATTTGATGAATCCTTAAAGAAAATTTTAATTAATATCAATCAGGAGAAAAGTTATTGCAAAAATATATGTTGATCCCTAGATACTTTTGATGTGTGTAATTGCAATTTTTAGTTTTGATTTTTTTTGCGGTCAGTACACTGAAATACTTCTTGCTACGGAACCATACACTGTGCATGGTGCGACACGCTTGGCTGGTTTTTTTACTTTCAAAAGTACATAATTACAAAATGTTATAATTGAAATAAATAATTTGTCTTTAACTTTTTAACTGGATTTATGAAACATGCATCAAAAATGTATAATTGTCAGTGGTGCTAATCCTGTTGTACATCGCACTAAACTAATTTTAGTCACACTTTATCTCTTTCTTACAAATATCATTGAGAAAGGACAGAAAATATTTAGAACTGTCAAATTAGTCTAAGCCTTTATCGTTTACGGGAAAATAATCGCAACCTATGGCCATGACGACTAAATTCACCTTGAAAATAATTAAGTGGACTAATTTGACAGGACTAAATATTATCTTCTATCCATTTCTCATGGTTTTTAGGGTTCCGTACCAAAATGGTAAAAAAGGAACCCTTATGATGCGACTTCGTCTGTCTGTCTGTCTGTCACACCTGCTTAATTCAGCAACTACTAATGCTATCGACTTGAAATTTGGAACATTTATAAAGAATGCTTGCCCAACTTTATTGCAAATGAAAAAATTAAAAATATATTTTTATATTCACTGTAAAAGGGGCCGGAGTGGGGGTCCGAAATTTTAAAGTGGGGTTACTAGGTCGAATGGCATATCATTATGAAAGGGCTTGATCTGCACTTTTCAAAATATATTTTCATTTTATTTTATGTCTCACAGTTTTCGACATATGATGAAAAATGTCTGAAAAAATACCATTCCCCCCCACCCTTATCTCCGAAGTTTGCAGAGCGAAAAATCTGAAATAATTAGAGCTGATAGGAATTGACCCAAATATTGCACCAAAACGATGTTCCTAACTACATAGTACAGTTTTTTCAAAATCATCAAATTTCCTTCACAAACAAACTTAGTTATGCGGTTCGGTTTTTTTGACTTTATACGTCCAAAAATGATACGGAACCCTCGGTGCGCGAGTACGTCTCGCACTTGGCCAGTTTTTGTTAGAAAGAGACACAATGAGACTAAAATAGTTTAGTTTGTATATAACAGAGTGTTGAGTGCGAGTTGCAGACCATCGCGTTAATGAGTAAACATCTCGCAAAGTTCCCAAAATAATAATAATGTTAGCCGCCAAACCAAGTACCCAGTAGGCAAACTGTTAGCGCAAAACTAGCAAACTGTGGACACTCCATTTCAAATGAAAGGGCGCGGGCGTACTAAACCGATACGCCGCAAACTCAGTCGGCCGCTAACAGTTTGCCTACTGGGGACACAGCCTTAGCGTCTTCCCTTTCGAATGCAAACCGATGTCCGATTGGTCGTTGACTATATTAATAATAACCTTAGTTAACGCCACACCTCAGATTATAGAAACAAGGGAGATGTGCCAAGGCGCTACTAAAATTGACGCTTTGATACGGTCACATTGACCGTATATAAAATGTACACGCCGCGCTGGCGACGAACCGAACACGATCGATGATATAAATACAGTGTTTTAGTTTAGTGCTAGTGTTGAGTGACGATTAACAGTGTTAGATTGAGGGTGTGTGAAATGTTTAATGCGTGGGAGATCTTTATATTCACGAGGGGCGCTTGTAATTGTGTTGAAAAATGTACTAAAAGTGGCGACAGTTGTTCCCGTACTAATTTGCTATGATGGCATATCTCCTTGTTTCTATGATCTGAGCGCCACACGATCGAATATGTTAAAAGAACTCGTACGCAATTAGAATCGGTACCATGTGTCACCCATTCATAAGTAAATACTCAACGCGGTTTCAAACCGGTTACGTGACGTAAGAGGTCGTTGACATGTCTAGGTCAATAGATTTCGCGGTTAAGTTGCGTGGTAAGAACGAGGTTTGTTTATTTTGATTTTTACTCAACAATAGCCAAATAGGCCATGAATAATACTCGTAGTAATGTTTCTGTTTATAGATTGAAATCCTTTAATTATACAACGTCATTCTTGGTTTATACAAAAGCCGAAATGAGGTCATTGTACTCATCATTATGAACAACGTTTACTACGGGACCAACGCTGAAATCGCGAAAAAAAATTTGCTGTTCCATTGTATTATGATTTTGTGTTCACATAAATCGACAAAATATATGGAACAGCTGACTTTTGTTCACGATTTCAGGGTTGGTTCCATAGTCAAAGTCAAAGTCAAATTGACTTTGCCTTTGGCAAAGCTAGTAAATCTATAATAATTATCAAAAACCTGGGCTTAATGTTATTTTATTATAGACATTTGTTTTATATTTCCCATAATAATAATAATAAATAATAATAAAATATTTATTCAGAAAAATAAAATCGGTAAAATACAATATAAATCTTAGAATTAATCATGTAGGTATTACAATGTTTGTAATGGACATACATCGATCCAACTCGTTACAGTATCTCTTAGGTGGCGTCCTAATTGGCTAACGATCGTAAGAGCTAACGATGAGATATCATCGCACGATCACAGCAAAAGCAGGAACTTATTTTCATCGGACGACGAAATCGCATCGTACAATCATACGATCGTTAGCCAATTAGGACGACGCCTTATTCTGCCCGAGCACGCGGCGACCCGTGCACCGCGACTCACCGCGTTGTAGACTTTTGTCGACTGAAGAATAGAGACATTTCTTATCTTCATTTAAATAATATCGCCATGTATGAATCGGTAGAAATCTTTCTACAATCTGTCATTTTGTGTGTTCTCCCGTGGACAAAATCCGTTTCTATAGTGCTTAAGCTATGCATGCTGTAGTTATAAAGAAAATAACGCCTTTTATAAAAGTCGGGCATTAACCTGTTGGTTTAACGCAATACTGCATAAATGGTCCATCAGCCTATTGCATTAGTTGCATATAAGCTGTGTAACCTGTTCTCTTAGCTTGCTATTAAGACCAGTTTACACGATCGAACATTTTCCTAAGATTACATCACAATATCATCATACGAGGCGAAAAACGTCAACTGATGGACACATATGCCTCCCCTTATAAGATTTGATTATAGTAATTTGTACCTAATTACGGTGGAGAGGAGGAATTATGAATCTAGCCTATGTATGTGAAGCAGTCATGCTAGCGAAGGAGGTGGCGGGACGGGAGAGGGAGAGAGTCTCCCGTCCAAGCCGCCGCGGTAGACGCTCCGGGCGTCGGGAGCCGCGTGACGACTCCCGGCCACCGTAGGCGCGGGCCTGCGGGCGGTGAGTAATGGGTAGCTCACCGTCCGATCAGGACCAGGCCCGTGCCGAACGGCGCGTACGTGTTCCACGCGCGCCTCAAAGAGATGTCAGCATCAGAGAGGGGGCCCATTAGGGCCCAAGCCTGCCGGGAAAGCGGGATAGTTCGAAAGGGGTACCGCTGACCCGGAACATAAAGGGCTAAGGAAGGAACACGGGTGGGTTTTAGTCAGTAAGAGTCTGACACTCCCTTCCGCTCCGCCCAGAGCGGGAGGGGTATTTTATGATTTCCCTTCCTCAAAAAAAAGCCTATGTATGTACATAATTATGTGAGATACCTACTTTGTTATATCAGCGGACGCTATGATGGCTGATTTGAAGTTTGTCCGCTCATAAACGTAAAAATTGACAACCACTTTTGAAAGAATAATTGCTGTACTCTATTGTCAATAGTGACGCGTCACTATAAATTACAGAAATAGATCTTTTAAAAGTTGCTGTCAATTTCTACGAAACTTTATGAGCGGGCTTAAACGTTAAATCGGCCATTATGACGTGCCGCTGATATCTCGCACAGCCTAAACTACTACAACAAATAAGTCATTGGATGTGTGACAGGAGATCCAATATCGCGGATTTATTAATTTCGCACCGTGAAAACAAAATGATGAGGGCAATGTTGTAAGTTACGCTCAGAAAATCTTGAGGGCAATGTTGTAAGTTACGCTTAGGAAATCTATTGGAAAATTGTTGAAAACCCGGCCAAGTGCATGTCGGACTACGCACACTGTATGGTTCCGTAGCAAGGATTATTTCAGTTTCCGACCGCAAATATTAGGTATGTTCTCCGCAAATATTGTGTACAGTACCCGGCAATAAATATTGCACATCGAGTTTGAGAAAGAGATAAATCGGCTAGCTTCGGCTTTGTAGAGCGTCGTATCCGTCACTCATACATAAGTGACGTTTTGTCGCCGACTTGTTTATTAGATACCAGACTGTTAGTGCTTCGTGCGACAGAGATGACGCTCTATAAAGTCGAAGCTAGCAAATGTCTCTTTCTGAAGCTCGATGTGCGTTATTTACTGCCACGTACTGTATGTTGTTTTGTATATTATTACAACTGTAATTTAATTATAAACCCAATGACGTAGGTAATTTGTTTACATTTTATCTCACGCTGTAGTAGATATGGTATGGACTATAAGGTTCATAGATAAACATGGTATAGCTCCATAGCCAACAATGTGAATACAGGACAACAATCACTCCTTGGCATTTACTTTACCGTATTATACAAGGCTTCAAGTTGCACAAGTCGGCTAACTGAGAGGAAACTAACTACAGGCTTTAACTATTAACACAGTTAAAACATAAAGTTGTGAAATATTGAGCTATGTAATTTAACTTTAACGCTCGCATCGTAGCGTTGGAATGTAGACTGCACAAGATAGAAGAATGTAATAGTTTTTTTATTGTCTACAATTGCGACATATGGATTTAAACGTTGCTTTAAAGTGAGTGTAGCGACATCTGCCAACAACACCGACGACTACTAACACAGCTAGACAGCTAACAGTGAATGCCACTACATGACGACTATTGGCTGAATCCTACATCGCGCAAGCAGAGTTTTCACAGCGATTTGCATATATACAGATACCCGACACCAACTATCGTGGGGCAGTGGCCCGCCAGACCAATATCATCCGCTCTGGTAGGAGGATCCTCCCTTTTCAATGGAGGAACATTCCACCTCGATCCTCCATTCCCCAAATGAGTTTAAAACGATAGTGAAGAAATTAATTTCTTTTACGCAAAATATTATCATTACCCTCTTACCTATAAACGCCTCTTACATGTGACCACTGATTAAATATACAACTATCCTTGTCATTTGTATGTAGAGAGAGAACAGTTGCCATGAGCTGTTTAATTTAATCATCGATTATAAGTGAGGAGGTTAGATTTCAGATTTCTGTCGAGATGTGCCAAGGCGCTATTGAGCTTGACGATTGACATGATCTTGATCATGACGGATCGAACGAGAACGATGATTTAAATACCTACAGTGTTAGTTAGAGTCGAGTGACGAGTGACGAATAACAGTGTTAGATTGAGGATGTGCGGCATTGTTAATGTGTGGGAGACATTTATATTTACAAAGGAGCGTTTGTAGTTCTGACGCACACTACTATAAAAGTGGCGACAGCGGTTCCCGTATTAATTTGTTATGAAAACATACTCCTTGCTATGATAAACCTGTTTATCCACGATATTTGTTCGCATACAAACTTCAACCCCCGATAAACGAGGGTCTGTCAGGGCACTTTAGTTGTATCGGAACTTAACCCTTAAGTGGTCAGGGGTTGACTTCCAAAACATCTAAAGTGCTGTGTGTCATTCATCAGTCACATAACTTCCCTTTTTATTTTTATACGCGGTGACAGGTTAAAAGAAAGACTTAGGGGCAACGCAGACGTCAGATTTTTTGTGCGATCAAGTCTGCAGCGCTCGAACATTCTGTGCACTAAATTTCGCAGATTGTTTGAGCGCTGCAAAGTGCTGCAGACTCGCTCGCACAAAAAGTCTGTCGTCTGCGTTGCTTCTTCTTGAAAGAGCGTAATCAATATTCGAATATCTATAGTTTTATTTACTTCGGTACTAAATTAACATTGAAATCCCAAAAAACTGGACAAGTGAAAAAAAGGGTCTTGACCGACGGACAAATGGACAACAAAGTGATCCTATAAGGGTTCCGTTATTTCCTTTTGAGCTAATCCTACTAATATTATAAACGTGAAAGTTTGTGAGGATGTATGGATGGATGTGCGGATGGATGTTTGTTACTCTTTCACACAAAAACTACTGAAAGGATTTTGATGAAACTTTACAGTAATATAGCTTATAGGTAGGTACATCAGATTAACATATTGATAGGCTACTTAATATCCCAAAAATGCGGGCGAAGCCGCGGGCGGAAGCTAGCCCTAGAATACAATTGTTTAATACAAAATTATCCACATTTACCTACTCTACAAAATGTGTAATATTTTTTTCGCGATTTCGATTTCGCGATCCTGTGGTAAATTAAACGCAATTTAAATTGAAATTCTTTATTCTGTAAGTAGGTTATAAATAACGCTTTTACACGTCAATATTTCTTACTAGATGAGGTCGGTGTTTCCTACCTGACTACCTCTGAGAACAAACACAGAAACAAACTCAAAGGTCAAAGTCTCTTTTAAAGTCCAGACAATTTTAAACTATGTAAGAACCATGCAGGTTAGTCTGGAATGGCCTTTAGAGGAAAGAGCCATTCAGATTTGAGTGGACCTGTCCTGACTGTGCACGCATGTGCCGAGTATCGTAGTAGCTTAACCTTGACTAAGGGAGCTCAACGACCCGACGAACATTACCATCAGAAAGGAAAATAAATACAGTATGCATTCAATAAATCTCTCTAATATTGCTGCAATTTCGATAACTGCAATACGTAAATTATAAATGATTTATCACAATGCTTCGGTAATTGCAACAATCGCCATTCAATTAATCATATCATCAGATATTAATGGTTTCGATATGGTTTCGTTTAATCAATATATTGTTAAGCTGGTAACATTGTGACGGAGTCATCCTTCATTCATCATTTAGTGCTGGCAATCTTCCATTACTGGCCACTTCATCCACTCCATTCTTCCAGATTTGAACTTCAAATTTCAAAATTAGAACATCTCATATTTTTATGCATTTATTTTATTGTTTCGTCACTCTTTGTCTGGTCTCCAAAGACATCGGTCGTGGACCGCCAACATTACGCGGTTTTGGACGTCAGAAACTGTAGCACAATTTAAACTTTTACGTGTTTACTAGCTGCTGCTCGCGACTTCGTCTGCAGAAAATTGATGAAAAGTAGCCTGTGTTTTGTTCTAGCTTCCAGGCTACCTTTTTGCCAAATTTCATCCAAATCCGTCCAGCTATTTCAGCGTGAAGAAGTCACAAACATACACACACACATACTTTCGCATTTATAATATTAGTGTGATTTACAAGCGTTTTAAATTGAATTTTTTACTTTGTAAAAGACGTGAAAGTTGGAGCGGTAATGAAGTTTCCAGAACTATCCAACGATATCCCACATGAGGTGTGAAAATATTATTTTCATCCCTTAGTTTCATGTATGGAATGCCCCCACTAAATAATTTTACTTTCGTAGTTTTACTACACTCCTTTATGGCGGTGCATAGAAGACATCTTATATATCACACTTACGAAGTTTGAATTATAGATTGCCAATAGTCTTCGAGTAAAATAGCTGTGACATACGGACGGACAGACGGACGGGACGAAATTATAAGGCTACATCCGTACAGACAGGCGGCTTGCTTAGCGCCTAGAGTCTAGCGAGTCACTTAGCGAGTAGCTTCGTAAAACGAACGTTTTAGAATGTTCGCAACCAGCCGCACTGCGCGCTGAGGAGCGACTAGCTAGGCGCCAAACGCGCAGTGCAGCCGGTCGCAAACATTCTAAAACGTTCGTTTTACTAAGCTAGGCGCTAGGTGTAGGCGCTAAGCAAGCCAGTTAGTGTGTGTTCGTTAGGGTTCCGGTTTTGCCATTTGGCTACGGAACCCTAAAAATAATTATTTATTTTATGCTGTTATGTATTTGTAATAATTATTATGTAATGTACACAGAGACTGCCCACTATCTGTCTCATAACTTTCAGTCTATCTGAATGTTGTCTGGAAGATAGCCTTGTGCGATAAGCCCGCCCATTGTACATTATTAATTGTTAAGCTTTGTTATGTAATTTTAATCTACTAGTGGTGTTGGTACAGTAAAGAGTTAAACGTACTAACAGTTTGAGAAATATTATTACCGCAGATCATAGAAACAAGGAGATGTGCCAAGGCGCTATCGAGCTTGATGCCTGATCTTGAGCAAATTGCTCATATTAAAAACGTACGCGCTGGCGACGAACCGAACACGATCGATGGTATAAATACAGTGTTTTAGTTTAGTGCTAGTGTTGAGTGACGATTAACAGTGTTAGATTGAGGGTGTGCGGAATGTTCAATGCGTGGGAGATCTTTTTATTCACAAGGAGCGCTTAATTATGCGCGTAATTGTGTCGAAAAATGTACTAAAAGTGGCATCAGTTGTTCCCGTACTAATTTGCTATGATGGCATATCTCCTTGTTTCTATGATCTGAGATTGTTACAGTAGGCGGCAGTAGGTAAATATTACACAACAAGCTTTACAGCGATAATCGGCTAGCTTTGGCTTTATAGAGCGTGATCCCTGTCGCACTAAGCACTAAGGCCGCGGCCGCAGTGAAGCGGCGATAGCGACACGATGGCGATTTCGTGAAAACCAACTCATTTAAACATAATTATGTCGGTGGCCGCACTACAGAAACGACAAGCGACATTTATTTATAATAAAACAAGTTAAAACGGATTAAATCGCGTATATTACAGATTTGCAACGCTGCAATGTGTTCGAAACGTCAGGAAAACTCTGTAAAAATCTGTAATATACGCGATTTAATCCGTTTAAACTTGTTTTATTATAATGTGTAATAATCGCGAAAACCTAAGACATTATTACGACATTTATATGTTCACAAAATCGCTGACGCGTCGCTGTCGCCGTACCAGTGCGGCCGCGGCCTTATAGAGCGTGATCTCTGTCGCACGAAGCACTAACAGTCCGGTATCGAGAAAACGTCACATAATGTATGAGTGACGGATACGATGCTGTACAAAGCCGAAGCTAGCCGATTATCTCTTTGTGTAACATTTACGGCCGGGTACTGTATTTTTTTTTTTTTTAACGTTGCCCCCCTCACACTAAGATTTCTCCTGTATCGTGGGTGCGTTTACAAACACAAATTTCACATACACAAACAGCCAGACCTATGTGCAATGCGGGAATCGAACCGGCGACACGTTGCGCAGCAGCCAATCTCTCAGCCACTGCGACAACCGTGCGGTCTAACATTATACTTACATGTTCAATAAACTCAGGATTAGCCGTGTATCCATAGCCGATGAAGATCATTGAGTGTAGACCGAGAATCATTACCATCGTATAAAATCTGAAACAATATAACACTATTTCAATATTTTAATCCAGCTTAAAATATACTTTTTTTTTTTTAAATCTTATTTTATTTAGGGGCTTGTAGTCACATAAAAGACCATGTCAGCCCCATCGTAACCTAAAACATGTTTGTACTTAATTATTAAAATTATCCACTATCTTAGAAACTAAAATTGCAGCTTCCGACAGAAGAAAATATATGAAACCATTTGAAACCATCGTATAAAATCTGAAAGAATATAACACTATTTCAATATTTTAATCCAGTTTAAAATATACTTCTAAACTTCTTTCTGGAACCAACTCGTAACTACAAACTGTAGTAGCACAGGGGGGTGATTCTCGCGGGTTCGATATTGATATCGAATTCGATATAATATTGCAACAACTGTCAAAATCCCTACCATTTTGACATTTGTTGCGATATATATCGAATTCGATATCAATATATCACCCGCGATAATCACCCCCCAGATACTTCTTCGTGACTAACTGACAAACAAGGCATAGCCTAGGGAAGAAATATTCCCTTTACTCAAGGTCAAAACCCTTCTTAGTGAAACTCTAGGGTACTCCCTAGACTCTAGGGGGTACCCTAGAGTTTCACTAAGGGGAGGGATTTTTTTATTCCATCCCTAAAGTGGTGAAAAGGGGTTGTAAAGATTGTATGAAGAAAATAACGATATTGTGTTATTTTCCGATTTCCTCGCGGACGGAGTCGCAGGCACGTACACAGCTAGTTATAGTAATATACAGGGTGGCAGGTTAGACAGTGGAAATATTTTAAGGGGTCATTGTACTCATCGTTATGAATAACTTTTACTATGGGACCAACCCTGAAACCGCGAAAAATAATCAGCTGTTCCATACATTTTGTTGAGTTTTGTGGACATAAATGTATGGAACAGCTGATTTTTTTTGTGCCCGCGGTTCACGCCCTTGCTCGGCTCCTAAAGGTCGTATCGTAATGTTTAATAGCCTTTACTGTTCCTCATGAATCTGGCTATCATACTCATAAAGAATTTTTCAGTAGTTCCAGAGAGTAACGCATTTCAACAAACTCTTCAGGCTTATTATATTAGTATAGATGGTTATACGTGGCTTACCATTATAACCTATAAGTGTAGGTAACATGGCAAATCACGTATTGAGGATGCATCGAATACCATCAGCTCACCGCAATCACAGCGCCACAATTATGTCGATTTTAATCGCAAGGGAATCCATCAATTGCACGATTTTAATCACGAGTGAGACGAGATACTGATTGAAGCGAGAGATATAGCTATTGCTTAATAAATTGTAGGTTGAAATATACAGGTATATTTTTCAAGTCTGCGTGGATGGCTGGTTCCGAAACTATAAGAACTCAAAAGAGTTTTGGGGCTGATCTTGATGAAAATTAAAACGGCATCATTACACTTTTCTAGGAATCAAACCCAGTGATTTTGGAAAATACACAATATTTTATTGCACTATCCGATAGTGTCTCTAATAAAAATCAGTACCTAATGTAATAAAATAAGTAATGACATACGAAAAACTAATGAAAAGTGTTGATTTTTAGGGTTCCGTACCAAAATGGTAAAAAAGGAACCCTTATGGTGCGACTTCGTCTGTCTGTCTGTCTGTCACACCTGCTTATTTCAGCAACTACTTATGCTATCAACTTGAAATTTGGAACAGTTATAAAAAATGCTTGTCCAACTTTATTGCAAATGAAAAAAGTCAAAAAATATTTTTATTTTCATTGTAAAAGGGGCCAGAGTGGGGGTCCGAAATTTTAAAGTGGGGTTACTAGGTCAAGTGACATATCATATGAAAGGGCTTGATTTGCAAATTTCAAAATATATTTTCATTTTATTTTATGTCTCACAGTTTTCGACATATGATGAAAAATGTCCAAAAAATACCATTCCCCCCCCTTATCTCCGAAGTTTGCGGGGCGAAAAATCTGAAATAATTAGAGTTGATAGGAATTGACCCAAATATGGCACCAAAAATAAAACGATGTTCTTAACTAGTACAGTTTTTTCAATATCATCAAAATTCCTTCACAAACAAACAGTTATGCGGTCCGGATTTTTTCACTTTATACGTCCAAAAATGATACAGCCTAGTAAAATTTAGGAAATTGAAATTGAAATCATTTATTCTGCAAATAGGTTACTAATAACACTTTTACAAGTCAAATGAGTTTTTCTTTTAAAACTAGATGAGGTCGGTGTTTCCTATCTGACTACCTTTGAGAAGAAACACCGAAACAAACTCAAAGGTCAAGGTCTCTTTTAAAGTCCAGACAATAAAAAATTAAACTATGTAAGAACCATGCAGGTTAGTCTGGTATGGCCTTTAGAGGAAAGAGCCATACAGATTTGAGTGGACCTGTCCTTATTGTGCACGCATGTGCCGAGTATCGTAGTAGCTCAACCCAGACTTAGGGAGCTCAACGACTCGACGAACATTACCATCAGAAAAGGACATTTGGGTAGGCCCCATAAAGTACTCAAACTGTCAGACTGAACTTCAGATCTGGGACTGTAACATAATAACCCCCACTAGGTAGACTTTATATCAAGACACATTGTGCAAGTACTAAGCAACTCTAGGAAATGCATACCTAATTATGACGAGATATCTAAGTAACTGTAAACTACATTTGCACGAAGATCTAAAGTTTCTAAAGCTTGTGAAACATGTAATTTGAGATTAAGTTGCGAGATTGCTTTAATTTTATTGTCAATTTAGGCGATGCTTATGTTCTTAATAATAGTGCAAATAAGTACCTACAATCCACACAATATAATTTGGCGTGGCTAGAGTTGGCTTGCGGAGACATTCGCGCACGTAAAATCGCTAAAAAACCGCTAAAAGTAGGCAATAAATTTTGTTGTTTCACTTTTTAGTTATTTATTGAGTTATTTAGTAAGCGGTAAAATCAGTAGCAATTTAATTTACTACTGCAGCTGCTGCGGCAGCTACTAGTGACTAACTAACCCGGCTAAGTAAAATCGTGCGCACTTTATGAGTCTCTCTATTTCATTGTTTTGTAAAAAAAAATATATATAGGGTAACCTATATATATTTTTTTTTATTATTTGTAAATAGGCTTGCGTTTGACCGCCATCTCGCCTGATGTTAAGCGATGATGCGATCTACGATGGAGCACGCTTGCCTAGAAGAAACCGATTCACTCGTGGCTTAAAGACACCCAGATTGTAACTATTTTTGTGATGATGCCACTAATTTATACGTTTATAAGATACTTAGTTAAATTATTCGTTTATTCATTGTTAAAACATTATTTTATCATTTACATTTTAAATAGTTCTAAAATAAAAAGAATATTTAGGTACATTTAAAATTATCCGTGGCACCCAGGTCCACTTTTTTTTTGTTTTTTATATAACAAAGGTAGCAAACAGTAGGTACCTATGGTCCGCCTGATGTTAAGCGGAACCCGTAGCATATCAAACGCTTGCAACACCGAGTATCAGATGCGCGTTGCCGGACCTTTAAAATTACACTGTCAACACAACGCATCCTCAAAAGCTCCATGCTCTGCCATACCTCCCTGCGATTGTTATTAGAACAACATTTATTATTATTATCCTCACCTCAATGCTTGGAAACACTTGAAGAGTCCACCCTCAGCGCTGCCTCCATGCTTCAAAGCTTTCCAGTTCTTCTGAACGCAGAAAGCCAGCATGAATTTATTAGCTGCAACAAAAATAATCATTAGCCTGTAGCGAGTGTAGCGACAGCGACATCTGCCGACAGCATTGAAGACTACCTACATAGCTAGACAGCTAACTCTGACAACTTATCAGATGTCAGGCAACATTCCGTCTGACGTCAAAATCCTACATCGCGCAAGCAGAGTGTTCGCAGCGATGAGCATTTATTATATACAGAAACCCGACATCAATTGTCAGGGCAGTGGCCCGACAAACAATAACACCCGGTCTGGTAGGAGGATCCTCCTTTATCAATGGAGGACTTTCCGCCTTGTTCCTCCATTCCCCAAAAGTCATTTAATCTCCAAAGGATTGAAAAGCTTCGAAAGAGAAGCAAATCAAATATCCCGACTAAGCACACGAGGTTTTTGACATTGTGGAATGTTGATCGGCTATCATTGTGCTGATTGTCGTAACATCCAATGACCTTATGGCCAAGAGCCTCGACCAACATCTTACGAAGGCTCTCGTTAGGCGGCTGGATCGAGGCTGATACAGAAAGTTTTCTTCGATACGGCACGCATTGTGAGGAGATTCCTGTCTCTGGAGCTTTAAGCAGTAGCTTGGACCCTGTTTCCCATACCGGTAGACCCCTCTAAGCCTCAGTGCATACATAAAAAGGAGATATATACTATCATAGCAAATGAATACAAAAAACCACTGTCGCCACTTTTAGAACAATTTGCGACACAATTACAAACGCTCCTTGTGGATATAAAGATCTCCCACATATTAAAAATACCGCACACCCTCAATTTAACACTGTTATCTGTCACTCATCACTAACACTAAACAAAAATAAAACACTGCATTTAATTAAGTATGATCGATCGCATTCAGTCCGTTGCATCGCCAGCGTGTACCAACGTTTTAATTATGGTCAATTTGATCAAACTAAATATGTCAAGCTCAATAGCGCCTTAGCATATCTCCCTAGTTTCTATAATCAGTAGCCCGATTCACGTAATTACAAACAATCCAAATATCGCTGAAGTTTGAAAGTCGTTCGATCGAAGTCCTACCCATATTTGGTATTCACGTATTTCTTGAACGTAGTTCAAAAGGACTTCAACTCAATAGAATCGAAACTAAACGATTTCTGAACGACTTATTGCCAGTTACATTATTTTGTATTCTACCAAGTTGAAACATATTTTTTTATTAAAATTCTGTGATTTACGTCATTATGGTCAAATAAATATATAATTTAAAATGATATCAATAAACGTAAAATGTAAAAGGACTATTATCATAATTATCTGAATACGCGTCAACGACACTTCGATCGAACGACTTTAAAATCGGTGCCGTTCAAGTTCGATCGACGGATGTGAATACGAAAAGGTATTTAACGACTAAGTCGCTACGATATCGTTGCGGTTTTGATTACGAGAATCGGGCTACTGAGCTCTAAACTCTCGTTCTGGAATAGTCAAGTAAAAAATAAAAAACTAAGGTTAAACAATTACCTTCTTCTTTCTCCACAGGCCATAAGAAGTAGTAAGCTGAGCATCCTAAGTTGACCAGCAGTAGTCCTAAAAGTAGGACGCCGATGACGTAATCCAACACATCAGGTGGTATGTAGTCATCTTGGGTCTTGCAATACCGTACTGATAAAGTATCCACCTGGCAGAAAAAGTTGTAATTAAGCGTTTTTGTAGCGCGATTGTGGCGCTACAGTTGCGCCACAAAAAGGTTGGAATGACAATATTATTATTAGAATGCTTTCATTTTGGATAACAAATACAGTTTGGAGCGTTAATGCAGCGCAAATATTGGCATGATATTTTAGTATAATCGACGATTGCTCTTTGTGGTGTTATTGCAGCGCAACAGTTGAGCAACTTTAGTGTCACTACAATCATTTGGCTATGATGGAACCATAAAAAGATTTTATTTGTATAAATATCACATCCAATATCAATTCTTTAAACTAAATCAAAATTGGTACTATTGTCCTCCAAAATATTCAATTATTCCGACGCTTTCAGCTGCCATTGAGTTCAATACACTCTCTACAGTATTTTCGTTAACCATATTAAAAGGTTTTGCCCTTTCGATTTATTTCAAAACTAGCTGACCCGCCTCGGCTCCGCACAGGTAAAGTTTAGTTTACCGTCGCGCGTTGATAATATCGGTTATCTCTACTATGCGTCCAAATTGTTATTTGGACGCATAGTAGCATAGCGGAGATTAAAAATAATTGTGACGATGGAACTACTTATTTTGTTATTGATTAATATTTTATTAATTAATGTGTCCAGTTAAATATTACCTATTTAAACGAGTAGGTATAATATTGTTATTTTTAAAACATTACAACAGTTTTTGTGGTTTAAATATAAAAATTGGATACATGCTTGGGGATTTTTATAAAGAACTATGTATTTAAAACCAATATTTTTGTGATACTTAAATCAAACGGCTTAGGCAGCGCACGCGCAAACAGCCCTTTCAAACCGATATTTTTTCTGACTTCCTTGACAAAAACAAAATCTAGTACAAGTAGTAATGTTTGAAAATATCGCACAGACAAACAGTTTGCTTAAAAAAACCTAAATTTTCAGGCTACTAATGGTAGTAAGTGCCATTGGTAACACATGGGCTAGTCGTATTTTAAGCCAATAATGGCCAAAACTGAGCAATACAAATGCAACCCTCGTTAACTATTTTTTACCCAAAATTATCACCATTGAACTTTAGGGTCAGATCAGATAAATAATTTTATCTGATCTGTCTTAGGTAATCTAAGATACTATTACCACAGTGTATAAGCTTACAGTGGTTCATCAATCGGACTTTAAAAAGAACGGCTATATTTGGAGATTTTTTAACAAACTGTAAAATCTTCAAACAAATTCGTAGTTTTTTTTAAAAGACCGACGCAAAATTTTTACCCTGGGGGGTTCAGAATAAGGTGTTGAAGTGTTGAACCCATTGTTCCAGTTTTTTACAGTCTAGCTATTATACGAAGTGTAAGTGACAGCGTGTTTATTACTGTGGAGGAAAATATCGTGAATCCGGACTTACGTGCTAAAATCGCTAAGGCAGTATCAAAGAGCACGCTAAATTGACGTCGTGTGGCATCGCGTTTGGCTGTTCTCCGCGGTTTCACCGCCGTTACTCGACTCCTAAGGGTTGTAGCGTGATGTTAAATAACCTATACTATTTCTTATGAATCTGGCTATCACATACAAAAAAGATTTTTCAAATCCGACTGGCAGTTCTAGAGATCAGCGCGTTCAAACAAACAAACTCTTCAACTTTATAATTATGAGTATAGATGGACCTGTCCTGCTTTGTCCTGCGATTAAAAGTACATCTTACCTGTAATCCATACCCCTGGTGTATGGTAGCATTCAGACAGGTCTTCAAGGCATCTGCAGTAGATTCTCCAGCATCCCCATGACTACTGTTCATGCCGCAGTGCTGGGATCCACATACCCCTCGATGCAGCTTTGAGTGCTGATAATTCGTGTAGGATAGCGAGGAGAAATTCTGGACAAAAAAAAAAAACATAAATTTTACATTGTTAAATCTACATCTATACTATAAGAGGAAAGATTTGACTTTTTGTATGTTTGTTTGTAATGAATAAATTCAAAAACAACTGGACCGATATTAAAATTTCTTTCACCAGTAGAACACTACATTATCACTGAGTAACATAGGCTACTTTTTATCCCGAAAAAAATGCACATTTCCTATGGGTCACGCGGACGAAGTCGCGGGCAAAGTGCTAGTGGTTTGTAAAAGCATCTTATATTGTAAAAGCAAAAATACAAGCATAACTAAGCACGGATACGTTATTATAGATACCAAACTGACCCCCATAAAGTATTTTTATCCAGGTATTGAGCAGTATTTATGGGGGCGTCCTAACGATCTATCATTGTCTCAAGATTCTACAATACTTAGTTTTCAAGAGAAACCTCTGTGACATACAGACGGACGGACACAGGAGTGATATTATAAGGGTTCCGTTTTCCTTTTAAGGTACGGAACCCTACAAACTAACACTATTATCTACCTCTTACTACCAGTAGAACTTTAAATGGGTCTCAAAAACCCCATTATGAGTATTTTGTGGTCATAACAATGCATTATTATTACAAACTCATTATTTAAGTCCCCAGCAAATATATCAGGCAAACATTATAACGTGAACACAAAATACTGTGTCAAGGCAATGTTTACATGCTTACCGAGCAATTGAAGCGGGTTGGACACACAAATTAAGTGGCTACGTGTTGTGGTATTTGGTAGTTTAAGACCTTAAAGTTTAACAGTCACTTTTGTACTGATGTGCATCATAATCAAGCCCTTGGTCGCAATTTATGACACCGTAAGCTTATGAGGCAAAATATTTTTGCTAAAAGGACACGGCGGGCGCCCATAGAACGCTGGGCTTCAGATTGTGTATGTCGGTACAGATATGAAATTAGTTTGGTGTGATCGAGTATTTCAAGAGTATTTAAATTCATTTTTTATTTGTTTTTGTACGTAATTGGATTAAAGAGAAATCTTCGTATTTGTGACAGTGAGGTTAAGTATGGTGTGAATGATCCAATGAAGAACAGCCCGACTAATGAGTTCTCAATTCAAAGGTTTTAGTTGCTGTCGACATGATATTCTGTGGAAACACGCGCCAGCCAGATTTCTCTTTAATCCAATTACGTACAAAAACAAATAAAATATAAATTTCAATACTCTTGAAATACTCGATCACACCAAACTAATTTCATATCTGTACCGACATTCACAATCCGAAGCCCAGCGTTCTATGGGCGTCCGCCGTGTCTTTTCATCCAAATCCGTCGATCCGTTTCAGCGTGAAGGAGTAACAAACACACACTCCTAAGCACAAACGTTTGCATTTTTTATAACTTATGTGTGATTAAAATGTTGACTTTTACTGTCATTATAAATCGTACTAATTAAATATTCATACCTTAATAAACTGATACAGTGGCGTATCGTCTTCTAAAAGCACCAGGTCTACAATACAGTAGACGGATTCAGGTTTCTTCAGGCAGAGGTCGAAGTCATCTAGCTCTGACAGCGCTGGCATCGAGTGGTAATCGAATATCGATTCTGGTGGTTCATCTGTAAAAAGAAAATTTTATGAGTTATTTTTTTTATTTGATGTTAGGCTTGCGCTTGACCGCCATCTCGTCTGCTCGTCTGATGTCAAGCGCTGATGCGGTCTACGATGGAGCACGCTTGCATAGAAGAAACCGATTCACTCGTGACTTGAAGATACCCAGATTGTAACTGTTGGGAAACACCTACTTGGGCAGCGCATTCCACTGCTTGGCGGTTTTCACAATGAAAGTGGAATCAAAGCGCTTTGTTCGGGTTCTTGGTATATCTACCATGAACCAATGGCGCCTTGTCATGCTTCTTATTTAATAATAATATCAGTCCTGTTTATAAACTGTCCCACTGCTGGGCACGGGCCTCCTCGCAAATGAGAGGGGGTATGCCATAGTCTACCACGCTGGCCAAGTGCGGGTTGGCAGACTTCACACACCTTCAAGAACTTTATGGGGAACTCTCAGGCATGCAGGTATCCTCACGATGTTTTCCTTCACCGTTAACGTAAGTGATAATAAACTATATAGTTATATAAGTTATAACAGTATATTTTTCTGAATTTTAAACATGGAGCTATTATGTTATGCTTATTTAATCTTATTAAATATATGAGATTTTCAAACCCATGTGCTCTGCCTCACCGGCATTGCTCTAACCAACTGAGCTACAGTGTCATGACTCATGCTTGAATCAGTTGAAATTGAAAACCTCTTTTTAACCGACTTCAAAAAAGGAGGTTCTGTATTCGTCCCGTATGTATGTATGTATGTATGTATGTATGTATGTATGTATGTATGTGTGTATGTATGTATGTATGTATGTATGTATGTATTTATGTATGTATGTATGTATGTATGTATGTTTGTATGTGCGCGATTTTTTACGATTCTTAAGAGCGATGGTGACATCTATCGGTGACTAATTACAGTAATTACAGATTCCAACTCAATGCCTCTGGCTTTGCCGCTAGAAAAGACCCCGCATGTGTTAGTAGTTTTTGAAAATCTCTTATCTATTAATTTAATAACATATTATGAGTTATTACATAAAAAAATTACTCCTACACTGAAAAAAATGGTTTGTTGGATTTACCAAATTAGCAAAGGTTGGCGGAATTACATGGAAACTACGATAAATATAACAAAAGCTCGCTATTGAAGTTACAAGACTAAAGAGGTTGAAGTTGGTACCAGAGTTCTGATGTAAATCAACAAAGAGTATTGTACATTTTACCAAACAAATCTCAAAAATTTTGTTTGGTTACAAAATATAGGTGTAATGTGTACCAAATTTATTTGGTAGATCCAAATAAATTTGGTACAACACCAACTTAATATGTTTTGTTTGGTAAAATCAATCAAAATTTGTGATAGGACCGAAATCAACCGCAACTTTGGTAACATTTACACAGAATCTGTAAAATCCAACCTTAAATTTTTTTCAGTGTATTAAATATTTTTTTTTTTAACCGACTTCAAAAAAGGAGGTTCTGTATTCGTCCCGTATGTATGTATGTAAGTATGTATGTAAGTATGTAAGTATGTAAGTATGTATGTAAGTATGTAAGTATGTAAGTATGTAAGTATGTATGTATGTATGTATGTATGTTTGTATGTGCGCGATTTTCTCAAAAACTACTGATTCGATTTTGATAGGATTTTCACTTACGTAATCTACATACTTTCAGAAAGGTTTTAGTATATAATACATTATGTAATCATTCCTATGTACAAAGTTATATGCATAAATGTACACACTCCGTAGAAGATTTACTGTTGAACGAATTCGTGAAAGTAATCTAACACGGGATAAAGAACTAAAAAGGGAAAAATAAAAAACTTTTTTAACAAAAAATAACCGACTTCAAAAATCCACTACAAAGAAAATAATAATTTTGGTTTCGGAAGTCGGTGGCTTTGGTTTTTGTTTGCTTTTTTTGCCACCGACTTCCAAAACCAAAATTATTATTTTCTTTGTAGTGGATTTTTGAAGTCGGTTATTTTTTGTTAAAAAAGTTTTTTATTTTTCCCTTTTTAGTTCTTTATCCCGTGTTAGATTACTTTCACGAATTCGTTCAACAGTAAATCTTCTACGGAGGGTATACATTTATGCCTATAACTTTGTACATAGGAATGATTACATAATGTATTATATACTAAAACCTTTCTGAAAGTATGTAGATTACGTTAGTGAAAACCCCATCCAAATCGAATCAGTAGTTTTTGAGAAAATCGCGCACATACAAACATACATACATACATACATACATACATACATACATACATACATACTACATACATACATACATACATACATACATACATACTTACATACATACATACGGGACGAATACAGAACCTCCTTTTTTGAAGTCGGTTAAAAAGTTTTTTTTAGGGTAGGTACTTAGGTGATTCTACAGCATGTAACAAAAACCCTGTTTGATCCCAAAGGAGGCCATTATACTCATCATTATGAACAATGTTTTGTATGACACAACACCGAAATCGCAAAAAAAATCCATACATTATCGATTTATGTGAACACAAATGTATGGAACAGCAATTATTTTTTCCTATTTTAGGTCCCATAGTAACAATTATTCATAATGATGAGCATAATGGTCCCCTTTGGGATCGAACAGGGTTTTTGTTACATGCTGTTTAAGGGTTCCTTTTTTTTCCTTTTGAGGTACGGAACCCTAAAAAATAACAATGTAGAATATTTAGCTTCCGCGATAAAGTTATTTTTTTTTTCATTAAAGATTATAATAAAAGTAATCGGGTGACAAGACTTTTAACATCACTATTAATGAATTATGTTTTTCCTCGTTAAGCATGTTTTATTAGCGGTTATTCCGATATTTTATCAATAATATTAATTTAATTTATAGTGTTGTTGTTTTATATAACGTACAAAATAAAAGACAGAGAAAAAAAAACATGACATGATAGGTTTATTAACCTTTTTGCATCTGTCGACTCTTGACATTCCTTATTCATGTC
Organism: Thalpophila matura; assembly: GCA_948465475.1. NCBI lineage: Eukaryota > Metazoa > Arthropoda > Insecta > Lepidoptera > Noctuidae > Thalpophila > Thalpophila matura. The sequence goes on along the minus strand of OX419199.1, from coordinate 2,142,653 downwards.
GTATGATATCAATGGCAAAAATTAATCAACACGTGAGGCACATTAACTTTACCATCTATATAAATGTGTTAGATTGAAGATGTGCGGCATTTTTGTAATATATAGGAAATCTCTATATTTACAAAAGAGCGTTTGTAGTTGTGACTCACACTGCCATAAATGTGGTGACAGCGGTTCCCATACTAATTTGCTAGGTTAACACTTCTCCTTGTTTCTATGATTTGAGATTTTATCCAAGGATTGAACAGAAATTCTAGCCACCGTTTTCCAATACATATATAAAAGCTATATTCCATTTCAATCCATTCCATTGCAATCTTTTAGAAGTATTTTCCAATTTCATAAACTTAAAATATTTGCGCCATTAGAAATCTTTATCGAATCCGTTTCTGATATTTTAAGAAAATTGACTTCAATTTATTTGTATGAGATAAGTTTCAATAACTATTGGAAGCTGCAATGCTTAGAAATTATACTAAAGCAGTTTGAATGATTTGAAATACCTACCTATAATAAGTGTTTTGTTGAAAAACATTTTTTAAAAGCTTTTATAATGACCACTTCCAAGCTCCATCATGAGACCCTGAACATCATCTAGATCTACAGTACTTGTAAAAACAAATCCAACGAGCCCAAACACGACGGAGTTATGTTGAGAAGTTGAGGAGTTCCCATGGCCACCTCCCGGCCTCATCATGAGACCACCAACATGATGGTACCATATAATTGCATTGTCACCGAGGTTACATATTCTACTCCAAATTTCAGCTTAATTGGTTGGGGGGAACTGGTCCTCAGATCATAGAAACAAGGAGATGTGCCGAGGCGCTATCGAGCTTGATGCCTGATCTTGAGCAAATTGCTCATATTATAAACGTACGCGCTGGCGACGAACCGATCACGATCGATGGTATAAATACAGTGTTTTAGTTTAGTGCTAGTGTTGAGTGACGATTAACAGTGTTAGATTGAGGGTGTGCGGAATGTTCAATGCGTGGGAGATCTTTTTATTCACAAGGAGCGCATAATAAAATTATGCGCGTAATTGTTTCGAAAAATGTACTAAAATTGGCATCAGTTGTTCCCGTACTAATTTGCTATGATGGCATATCTCCTTGTTTCTATGATCTAAGAACTGGTCTAAAATTCAGTTGCAAGATTTGGCTCCTCACTAACAGGGCAAGTTAAATAAAAGCTTGTAATAGAAATAAGTTATTGTATTTAGAGATTTTTTATCATGTGTTTCTGTCTAGCAATGTCGCACGACATTGCAACAAATCCGGCAATGCTTACAATTTTTAACCGACTTCCAAAAAGGAGGAGGTTCTGCGTTCGGTTGATCTGTGAGCCGATTTACGTGATTTTTTTTCATATGGTAGAAGAAGCTCGCGAGGTGGTCCCATATAAATTGTATTAACTTAGGTTGAATAGTTTTGTAACCAGCTTCAATAAACGGAATTTTTCGTGTATATCGATGACATCATGACGATAATAAAAAAGTCATATTATGTAGGTACACGAATTCCTGGACGCAATCGATCTCGATATTATACATGCATAACATCACGCTAGTATTTTCCGCAAGGTTAGGCAGAGGTGTATAGTACACACATTTTTTTTATGTTCAAGTCTTATTTGATAGAAAGTTAGGGAAAGAGCCTATTGCTGAAAAAACATTGTTTTCGATTACTGAAACGTACTTATCCATAAATATCTTAGAAGGTAAGTTAAGTACCTATTTAAATTCGTGAAAGCAATCGATCTCGGTAAAAGTACATACAAAATGTGTGTCAAAGGCAGTATATTATTAAAGTCGCTCTATCCATGATTTTATGGTACTTTTATATACGTAAGGTATTATTATAAAAAAAACATGACATGTTACACTACACTAAAAAGTAAAAAATAAAAAACAGGTTTTAAAAAAACCGACTTCCAAAAACTACACTAAAAACTATGAAATAAAAAGTTTAAACTTCCATAATTAAAAATCTAAATGTATATTGAAGTCGGCGGGGCCTAGCATGAAAATAAGCAAAATTGCAGATGAACAAGGAATAAAAGGAAATCTTAATTTCCACGTGCACACACTGCGCACACCCTTCCTGTTTAAAGACTGAGAGGCAAAAACCTGAAAAGGCCCCGCCGGCTTCAATATACATTTAGATTTTTAATTATGGAAGTTTAAACTTTTTCTTTCATAGTTTTTAGTGTAATTTTTGTAAGTCGGTTTTTTTAAAACCAGTTTTTTATTTTTTTATAATGGAACACTTGAACAGGGGTGATATTGTATTGAACGCAACAAGTCGCTGGGAATTCAAAAAAAAAAGCTGCTAGATAAAGCTATTTACAATAAACATCACTAAGCTACGTACAGTTTGTGTCGAGAACCGGCCGCGCGTTGTTTGCTACCTACTCAAGGAAAATAAGCTACAAAATACAAAAACCAGTTTCTTTAAAAATTCTTATGATTGTTTTGCAAAATATTGTTTTAAATAGTTATAATAGTGCAACGTTTGGTTTCAAAGACAAATTCCTGGACGATAAAATGTTTAAAACACTGTCTATCCTCCTGTTTGTGGCAGCAGCTTACTGCATAAGCGATGAAGACTTGGATGCCATACTCCACCAGATTTTCGACACTTCACACACGGCTGTAACTGATAAGAACCTTGTGTCGACTGCACAGCCAGCCCAGGACAAAACTCAGGCTTCTGTCGTGCCATCAAACCAAGCTGATATGGAAGCTACTGAAGATAGACAAGCCTGCACGATGTCTGATGGCCAGGTGGGAAAGTGCGTACCCTATCACCTCGGCAACATGCCACCTACAACTGACGAGACTGGACTTTATGATCTTGGATACCATGATTCTCCTTGCACACTTGAAACCTGTTGTCTGATATCTAACATAACGCCTTCTGACGAACCCACTAGAACTTAAAATTACAACAAATGTGAAAATGAATCTAAGCGGTCTGGGCAACGTGCTCGACTGCTCATGTAATGTGGCCCACCACTTACTACCCAAATGTCCTCTCTGATGGTAATGTTCGTCGGGTCGTTGAGCTCCCTAAGTCTGGGTTGAGCTACCACGATACCCGGCACATGCGTGCACAGTCAGGTCAGGTCCACTCAAATCTGTATGGCTCTTTCCTCTAAAGGCCATTTCAGATTAACCTGCATGGTTCTTACACAATTTATCTTAATTGTCTGGACTTTAAAAGAGACATCAACCTTTGAGTTTGTTTCGGTGTTTCTTGTCAAAGGTAGTCATATAGGAAACACCGAAATCATCTAGCTTAAAAAAAATGTTTTGACGTGTAAAAGTGTTATTTTTAACCTATTTTCAAAATAAATATCATTTATCATTTACTTTTTTGGCGCTTTCGAACTTTTGTGACCAAAATCTGTTTTTGAACCATTTTCTATAGAAACCTCTCTGCTCTGATTTTTAAAACTAAGGAAATATAATGTTTAGTCAAATGTTTAGTCAAATATAAAAATATGATTTGTAAACGTGATTTAATTTGTTGCCTTTTAGGAAAAATTATAGGACGTATCTCAGTATGATTAAAATAATTACTTTTCCCAGACATACCTACATGTCTATTACCTACCTCATAAAACTTTGTATGATTGCCTTATCAATGTTTTTAAGAAAACAATAAGGATATAATGATGAATTCTTATCATAGATACTAATAATAAGAGAAAAATATAGAACAGATGAAGCAATAATTTTTGTAACGATAAATTTTGTACACTGTGAGACTCCTTTGATTGTAATTATTATAGTAATACTAGCTGCTGGAAATGGATGAAAAGTGGCTTACGGCCATACACACAGGCCCCTTTTTGCCAAATTTCATCCAAATCCGTTCAGCCGTTTCAGCGTTTTCAATGTCAAGTGTCATTTCAACAAAACCGGTAATGCGTCGCAATTTATGTTATACAATTTTATTATGATACATGAGGACATTGCGTGATACTGTCCAACATTTTACGCAGCAGAGGTAGCTGGAAATTCCAAAAAAAGAAGCTGCTGAATGAGGCCATTTATAATAAGCAACATCTCTGAGCTAAGTACAGTTTGTGTCGAGAACCGACCGCGCGTTGTTGTTCAAGGAAAATAAGCTACAAATTACAAAAAACCAGTTTCCTTAAAACTGATTGTGACTGTTTAGCAAAACATTGTTATAATAGTGGAACGTTTGGTTTGAAAGACAAATTCCTGACGATAAAATGTTTAAAACACTGCCTATCCTCCTGCTTGTGGCAGCAGTGTGCCAGAGCAAGGAAGATATCGAAGCCTGCACGATGTCTGATGGCCAGGTGGGAAAGTGCGTTCCCTACTACCGCTGCAACATGCCAATTTTTACTGACGAGACTGGATTTATTGATCTTCGAGACCATCGTGATTCTCCTTGCGCAAATTACATTGACGCCTGCTGTCTGACATCAAACATAACGCCTCCTGACGAACCCACCAAAACATAAAATGACAACGAATGTGAATCTGAATCTAAGCGGTCTGGTCAGCGTGCTCGTCAATGCGGCCCACCGCTTTTTGGCCTTCCAACTTTTGTGACAAAAATCTGTTTTTGAACCACTGTCTAAAACCTATTTAAAATAATGATGTCCAATTTTAACTTTTAGCTCTGATTTTTAATATTAAAAATAATAATTTGTATTCTTAAATATAAAAATGTGATTTTTAAATGTGATTTTATATGTTGCCTTTTATAAAAAATTGTGATTTATATACAATTTTATTGTCAGAGATCTGCTGAGAACAGCTTGTACAATCTTTCGTTGAGCTATAGATGAGCCAGACCTGCAGAATGAACAAGCTGGAGTGTTTGCTAGAATTTCATTCGAATATGAGCATTATTCGTATCAAATCAAGGTTTTTATTCGTATAAAGCACTTGTTTACATTCGCTTATACGAATATGAACCTTATTGATATGCAATTAATGTTCATATTATACTAAAGCAGTTTGGTGAGAGGTCGATCTATCTATCTATACTATTATAAAACTGTAATAAAGCTGTGAAAAGTCGAGATAGAGTAGGTGCTGGGAAATAGCTATGCCTAATTTATTTACTTTTTGTGATTTTTGTCTGCTTCTGCACCTATCACGCAAAAAGTACGGATTTTGATGTTGGATTAGGCTATTTATAATAAACTAGCAGCGCCCCTTGGTTTCACCCGCGTAAGTTTCGATTACGTGTGAACATCGGGCTAAAAAGTAACAGCTATGTATCTACAGCTGTTACATTACCCCCTTACCCCGCTACGTCGATCATTTCCCTTGACCCTGCCCCCTTACCCCCTCTCCCCTCGGTCCCCTTAACCCCCTGCCCCCCTTACGCCTTACCTCCCTTACCCCGATACGTCAACCATTGCCCTTCCCCCTGTCCCGCTTACCCCATGCTCCCTTAGCCCCATACCCCTTTTCCCCCCTACCTCCTTACCCTTCTTACCCTCCTTACCCCGCTACGTCGACCATTGCCCTTTTCCCCCTGCCTCCCTTATCCCTCATACCATCCTACCTTATTTTTGACAAAATACTACATTTCATTCTGTTCTATCATTTTGCCCAAGACAGGGTGGTCATTATTCATAATGACCGGAAAAAGTAATTAGTCATGCAGTTATAATTACATTGCCCAATTGATACGGGCATTGTTAATACAGACCGGTCATTATTCATAATGACCGGATTTATCAGTTTGCCCGTAACATTTCACTTAATAATATACATACCTATAATATTGGATGGACGAAAAAAAATGAAAACTTTTTTTAGTATTAGTATTTATAGTATTTTAGTATTGCTTTACCCGTCGTAACTTTTAAACGAAAGGTCCGATTCAAATAATTTAAAGTGTTATTTACATGTACATTATCAACTTTAATTATAAACTATTTAAATGGATAAGGATTAATATTATGATTCCAATTTCACCACTATTCGATTCCACCCATGTTTATATTGAATAATTGAACAAAAAAAAACCGACTTCCAAAAACTACACTAAAAACTATGAAATAAAAAGTTAAAACTTCCATAATTAAAAATCTAAATGTATATTGAAGCCGGCGGGGCCTCTTCAGGTTTTTGCCTCTCAGTCTTTAAACAGGAAGGGTGTGCGCAGTGTGTGCACGTGGAAATTAAGATTTCCTTTTATTCCTTGTTAATCTGCACTTTTGCTTATTTTCATGCTAGGCCCCGCCGACTTCAATATACATTTAGATTTTTAATTATGGAAGTTTTAACTTTTTATTTCATAGTTTTTAGTGTCGTTTTTGGAAGTCGGTTTTTTTAAAACCTGTTTTTATTTTTAACTTTTTAGTGTAGTGTAACATGTCATGTTTTTTGATAATAATACCTTACGTATATAAAAGTAGGTACCATAAAATCATGCATAGAGCGACTAATATACTGCCTTTGACACACATTTTGTATGTACTTTTACCGAGATCGATTACTTCCACGAATTTAAATAAGTACTTATATTCATAGATGTTAGTGGATGAGAGCATTTCAGTAAACAAAAACTGGGCAACAGCGTGTCGGACCACGCACAGTGTAGGGTTCCGTAGCAAGAAGTATTTCAGTGTTCCTACCGCAAATACAAGTTTGTATTTCATAATTATTATTATGAAATATTATTATTTTTACGGTTGTCAAACTCAAAATGGAAAATAGTGAATATTTCAAAAATTTAGTGACGTATCTTGTTCAAACTAATTTCAATCGAAAGTATTTATTAAATGTTATAAGCTTGATTTTTTTCAGATTTTTTGATAGCGCGGTTGGAAAATTACAGGGGGGAGGACACATTGTTAACGACTTTGGGAGCTCCTAGTTCACTCAATATGCACTTAAATAAAAAAAATATTTAGAAACCTTCATGTTATTTTCAAAGACCTATCCAACGATATCCCACATGGTGGGGTGCGCGAAAATATTTTTTTTCATCCCTCAGTTTCATGTATGGGAGCCCCCCCAAATAATTTTAGTTTTCGTAATTTCACTATAGGCCTTAATGGCGGCTTATAAAAGACATCTACCTACGAAGTTTCATACAAATTGGTTATGAACTGTAGTTTTGGCGAGGGTGTGACAGACGGACAGACGGACAGACAGACGGACAGACAGACGGACAGACAGACGGTCATGAAGAAACTATAAGGGTTCCTAGTTTTACTACGGAACCCGAAAACCAGTGTTTTTTCAGTTTGTAATAGCAATAGGCTCGCTCCCTAGCCTTCTATCAAATGCGACTTAAGCATGAAAAAATTGTGTGTACTATACACCTCTGTCTAACCTTGCGGGAAATATCGGCGTGATGTTATGTATGCATAATATCAAGATCGATTGCGTTCAGGAATTCATGTACCTACACAATATCACTTTTTCATCATCGTCATGATGTCATCGAGATACACCAAAAATACCGTTTATTACACCTGGTTAAAAATCTACTCAACCAAAGTTAATAAAATTTATATGGGACCACCGCGCGAGGTTCTTCGACCACATGAAAAAATAATCACGTAAATCGGCTCAGAGATCACGGAGTAATCGGTGTACATAAATGAAAAAAAAAAAAAAAAAAAAAAAAAACCAACCGAATGCAGAACCTCCTCCTTTTTGGAAGTCGGTTAAAAAGCGGTCATTGTGACATAACCATAATAGAGAGAGTATGACGAATGAGAGTATATACGAGAGTATGTATCTAAAACATACTCTCGTGGACATTTTTATAGGTAATAATGAGTACTTTAATCATGTAGTACATAATTTTTATGTATCAACAATAGTTTTCTCAGCGCACGCCAAATAATGAATTTTATAGGCAAAATTTTTCTACCTTGGGTTACCTTATTTGCTGCAATGCACTGCAATTTTCTTAAGGATCTCTAATTTTTTTGAAAATATAATATAGCTTATGTCACCCTGGGATAGTGTAGCTTCCCAAGAGTGAAATATTTTTTTAAATCGGTTCAGTAGTTTCGGAGCCTATTCAATGCAAACAAACAATCAAATCTTTCCTCTTTATAATATTAGTTAGACTACATCACCGACTACATCATCATCACTACGCACAGTTTGTGTCGAGAACTCGAGAACCAACCGCGCGTTGTTGCTCAAGGAAAATAAGCTACAAAATAGAAAAACCAGTTTCTTAAATATTCATGTCACTGTTTTGATATTGTCATAATAGTGCAACGTTTGGTTTCGAAGAAAAATTCCTGGACTATAAAATGTTTAAAACACTGCCTGTTCTCCTGCTTGTGGCAGCAGTGTGCCAGAGCAATGAAGATAACGAAGCCTGCACGACGTCTGATGGCCAGGTGGGAAAGTGCGTTCCCTACTACCGCTGCAACATGCCAATTTTTTTTTTTGTCTGACATCAAACATAACGCCTCCTGACGAACCCACCAAAACATAAAATGACAACGAATGTGAAACTGAATCAAAGCGGTCTGGTCAGTGTGCTCGTCAATGCGGCCCACCGCTTTTTGGCCTTCCAACTTTTGTGACAAAAATCTGTTTTTGAACCACTGTCTAAAACCTATTTAAAATAATGATGTCCAATTTTTACTTTTGGCTCTGATTTTTGATTTTATTTATAAATATTAACATGATGTATTCTTAAATATAAAAATGTGACTTATTCTTAAATATGAGAATGTTTTAAACGTGGTTTTATTTGTTGCCTTTTAGAAAAATTAGTGATTTATACTTTAAACAATTTTACTAGGTATCAGAAATCTGCTGACAACTTTTTGTGGAGCTATAGATGAGCCAAACCTGCTTGAACAAATACGATTCGTTGCTAGAATTTCATTCGAATATGAACATTATTCGTATTATATTAGGTTATACAGGTGGCAGTTACTTGTCTACATAGTGCGTAAAAAAAAATCATGTAGTGTGTGTAGTGACCTGTTGATCAGTTAACCAGGTAAAATTCAAATAATCACACCTCGTAAAATGCCATTTAAGAAATGTTATATATTCTTTGACTTTTTGATATAATTACGTTTTTTTAAAAAATGAGAATTGGCTAAATGTGTCCACCCTATCGTACACTATTAACCGGGGGGGTTTGCAACAGTTAACCATGGGGTACACAATTAATCACATAATATGATAAATTATTTGTTAATATGAAATAATGAATCTACAGGGTAAAATTAAAACCAGTGCGGATATTCTAGGAGGTGAAAGTACTCATGAATATGATCAACTTTTATAAATTATGGGACTGACACTGAAATATGAAAAAAAAAAATCTGATCCCTACAAAAATGCACTACAACACGATCAAAATGTATGGAACAGCAGATTTTTTTTTTCATATTTCAGTGTCGGTCTCATAATAAAAGTTGATCATATTCATGTGTACTTTCACCTCCTAAAATATCCGCACTGGTTTTAATTTTACCCTGTATACAGGGTGGTAGGTTAGACAGTGGAAATATTTAAAGAGGTCATTGTACTCATAATTATTAACAACTATGACTGAAAAAATACCATTCCCCCCACCCTTATCTCCGAAGTTTGCGGAGCGCAAAATCTAAAATAATTAGAGTGGTAGAAATTGACCTAAATTTATTGCACCAAAAATAAAACGATGTTCCTAACTAGTGCAGTTTTTTCAAAATCATAAAAATTCCTTCACAAACAAACTTAGTTATGCGGTCCGGTTTTTTTCACTTTATACGTCCAAACTCGCACTTGGCCGGTTTTTTTAATCACCAAGTCAGGCAAAGACCGGTTTATTAAAATGGATATTAAAATGATAGGCTACCATCGATCAAGGGGCATGTATCTAAACAAAGGTGGGTGTATGTTTGCATTCACAGTTGCTTAAACAGTTAAACTTAAAGAAAAATAAAAAAAATACATTTAACAAACGTGACGTCACGCGATTTCATCCAAAGCGACAGATGTCCTTAGAAATTCGAGGTTATTTAAAATATAGAGGATAATTATAAAAGATGGCGGCCATACATCATACTAAACAGCATTGCTGAGATACATCCAGTTTGTATCGCGAACCGACCGGGCCTTGTTGCTCAAGGAAAATTTGCTACAAAACAAAAAACCAGTTTTCTCAAAACTTCTTGTGACTGTTTTGCAAAACATTTTTATAATAGTGCAACGTTTGGTTTCAAATACGATTCCTAGGCAGTAAAATGTTTAAAACACTACCTATTCTCTTGCTTGTGGCAGCAGTCTGCCAGAGTAATGAAGACTTGGATTCAGTACTCCACCAGCTTTTCGGCCCTCCACACACGGCTGCAACTGATAAGGACCTTGTGTCGACTGCGCAGCCAGCTCAGGACAAAGCTCATGCTTCAAACCAAGCTAATGCGGAAGCTACTGAAGATAAACAAGCCTGCACGACGCCTGATGGCCAGGTGGGAAAGTGCGTTGGCTATTACTTCTGCAAGATGCCAACTGCCGGTGGACTTAGTGATCTTCCAGACTATGTCGATTCTCCTTGCGCAAATTACGTTGACACCTGTTGTCCGACATCTAACATAACGCCTTCTGACAAACCCACTAAAACTTAAAATGACAACGAAAGTGAAAATGAAACTAAGTGTTCTGCAGTGCGATTCTGTAACCATCTCACCGTGAAAACTTAGGTGAAGTGAGTTTGTTTTTGCTAGGAATTGACACTATTGACAGCTCACTCCACGCTCACTTCACCTAAGTTTTCACGGTGAGATGGTTACAGAATCGCACTGCTGTAAACAGCAGTGCAATTCTGTAACCATCTCACCTAAAATTCTAGCAAACAATCGAGTTTGTTCATTAAAATGAACAAACTCGATTATTTGCTAGAATTTTATTCGATTATGAACATTATTCGTATTAAATTAAGATTTATATTCGTATAAAGCGCTTGTTTACATTTGCTTATACGATTACGAATCTTGTATTTTTAAAGAGAATGTTCATATTCGTATGAAACGCTTACTCAGTAAAGTTATATAATCATTCTATTGCATAGTTTTTAATATATAATGAAGAGTCCAGATATCATAATGCGTTGTATTACGTTGCGTACGTGGGATCGGTTTGTCCCTACCTTCATTGGTCCTAAATCGTTAAAAAAACATACATGTGGACGTCACATGATATTGCCCGACATATTACGTGACCTTTACGTGCCAGCCGTCACTGAAAATCCAAAGAGGTTGTATGAATAGAGAAGGCATTAAAATGGTGGCTATGTTACTGTACAAGCCCGAATAGTGGTAAATCCTAGGTTTTACCGGTAAATCTTAGGATTTACCAACATGAGTTGGTAAATGTAAGGATTTTATAAAAAGGAGATAATTTTTCAGGCTTTTACTATTCGAGTTTGGTACATCATAGGTTTTACCAATGACGGTTGGTAAATGTTAGTTTTGGGGCTGCGGAAACAATATTTTGCGAGTTCCATCTTCATTTTCGGTGCCACTTGCATTTTACACGTCTCCGGCGCTGCGGCAAGTGCAGCCCCTCCGCCCTTGCGTAACAAATCGCAGGCTCCCAGTGCCTACGCTTTGTCACAGCGGGCGGGGGCTGCTCTCCCTCCGCGCCTCCGGGTTTATAAAAACACTCTAGGGGTAGGGCAGACAAGATCACGTGGAGTCGGGGTTGAACAATTCGGTTCTGTCACAACTTATTCACTCTTTTCAACATTTACCATGTCTCTGAGGTAAAACCTAAGATTTACCAAGTGTATGGTGGTAAAAGTCTGAAATGAACGATGATCACAGAACAGTTCGGACTTTTACCAATAAGGGTTAGTAAATCTTAGGTTTTACTGGTAAATCTTAAGATTTACCGAAGTTCGGGCTTTTACAGTAACAGCTACACATCATAATAAGCAACATCGCTGAGCTTAGTCCAGTTTGTGCCGTGAACCGACCGCCGCATCTTGTTGAACAAGGAAAAAGCTAAATTATCCAAAAACTGGTTTCCTTGAAGCTTATTGTGATCGTTTGGCAAAATATTTTAATATAATAGTGAAAGATTTGGTTTTAAATACAATTCCTAGACGATAAAATGTTTAAAACACTACCTATTCTGCTACTTGTGGCAACCGCCTCCCGCCAAAGCAATGTTGAGGTGAATTCATTGCTAGACCAGACCTCCAGATCTTTAGACATAACTGCACGACGCGAAGGATGCGGCTGGGCTAACCCAGATGGCATCGGCATGCGAAGCAACAGTGAAACTGTCGGAACGACGCAATTTGGTGAGTTCCCTTGGGTGGTAGTTATTTTTAACATCGAGCTACTGAATGTTAATGAACCAGAGGGTCCTACATTGAACGTGTACGTAGGAGGAGGCTCTTTAATTCACCCAAGCGTGGTTCTGACTGCTGCCCACAATGTCACTAGTGCCAAAGTCATGAAGATCAGGGCAGGAGATTGGGACACACAGTCCATCAAAGAGATCTATCCTCATCAAGATAGAGATGTGGCATCAATTAAGGTTCATGAAGACTTTACAAAAGAACAACTACCCTACGATATCGCAGTTATCTTTCTCGCTAAGCCCGTGGACCTGGCTCCTAATGTTGGTGTGGCTTGTTTGCCACCCGCGCGTATTCCTCAGGAGGAGGGCACCCGATGCATCGCTATGGGCTGGGGTAAAGACAAGTTTGGCAAAGAGGGACGGTACTCTACAATTCTAAAACAGGTCGAATTACCCGTAGTAAGCCACGATAAATGTCAGGCATCTCTTCGCACGACTGGCCTGGGAGAGTTGTTCCAATTGCATTCCTCCTTTATGTGCGCTGGTGGGGAACCTGATAAGAATACCTGCCAGGGAGACGGCGGTGCACCCCTATCTTGTCCCATTGAGAACGAAAAAGACCGTTACGTTCAAAGCGGTATTGTCGCTTGGAGTATCAGATGTGGGGAGAACGGCACTCCTTCGGTGTGCGTAGATGTGTCCGTTCTAAGAGACTGGATCGACGACCAGGTTGTAGGTAAGGGTTATGACCCCACTACTTATACTTATTAGGTGGCGAAGGAGAAGATAGTGGTTTAAACATATTAGGTACCTACAAAGAAACATGACGTACCTATGGATTTTTTTCTTGTATGATATGCGTAAATTATTAAATTGAAAAGTTTTGTGGCAGAATTATGTGATATTGTGTAAATTTTGGTTATGGTCAAATACATAATTTTTGACCTTACATAAAAGTTGGATTTAACCTTTTTATGGACTCAAGACGAATTTGAAACGTTCTGGTAATGTAGGTAGGAACTTAGGACCCCATACATTATTATTTAAAACCAAGAATATTAAAAATATCAGCAAATGCAAAACTTTGTTTATGCGCTCTGGGCAGCATTTTGGCCCCGATTTTCTTGCGCTTTCAAACTAGAATCACAAAAATCCGTTTAGATACCGCTGCTGTGTGCGTGAATCTTTATAGAATAATAATATGCTCATCGTTACTTTAAGCACAGAATAGATAATAGTACTATGTTCTACGTTAAAGTTTTTTATTGTTAAAAATATGTGTTCATAAATAAAAATATGGGATTTTCAAACGTGGTTTTATTTGGTGCCTTTTAAGGATCCCCGAAACGATTAATTGCGATTGTCAATGTTTATGTGATTGACGCTCATTGATGTGAGGGGCTCGTGGCTAAATGACGGCCGCGCTGATCGATCGATCTGCGAGGTTAAGCTGCGTTTGCCGCGGTCAGTCCTTGGATGGGTAACCGTTCTTCAGAAGCCCTAAAGTCTGACAGCTGGTCTAGCAATCGAATAACGGTATTACCCATTAATTGGGTTGTGGAGGTCAGATGGCAGTCGCTCCATGTAAAATATTGATATTCAGCCAAATCTAGTTAGACTGGAAGCCGACCCCAATATAATTTGGGAAAAGGCTAGGCAGATGATGATGACGCTCATTGATGTGATTATTGATCTTTTACTTTATGCAAACTTCTCTGATCAATCGAAACTGATTTTTTCGGGGACCCTTTAGATCGAGGCAGTTCAACCCCAGCTGACGCATTTAAATACGCCAACAGCGTTTTCTATTAGATTTCTATTAGATTAAGAAACTATGAGTAAGTTAAAGTTTTGTTTAATTTAAATATCTTACTATCATTTCTGTAGGCAAGCTCTATTCACTAGATGGCCCGCCGGTTGACACGGAATTGAAATTATGCTTAAGGCTGCTCAACCAATTTTAAAGGTGGGCACCTTCAAAATTGGTTGAGCAGCCTTGCTTTAGATAATATAATCAATGGGGAAAAACAATCCTGAGGCATTCTTAAATAAAGATTACTATGAGACTTTACTGACGAGATGAAAGACATCGACGGCATGGTTAGCGCAGAGGATAAGCGAATGACTTTTTTAAATTTATTGAGGAGCAAACGAGTAGGCGGTGCACCTAATGGTAAGTAATTACCGTCGCCTATAGACATCTGCAATACTAGAAGCATCGCAGATGCGTTGTCCACCCTAGATACAAAGTTGAACATGTCTCATATGCCTGTAATTACACCGACACCTTTACCCTTCAAACTGGAACACAGCCATGCTACTTAGCGGCAGATATAGGTGTGGTGGTAGTACTTCCCCAGACGAGCTCTTTCACAAAGAGTTCGACTAGGTACTTCTTCTTCTGCTGTGTGACATATTGCGGGATAGATTGCCGCATGAATCAAAATATTTATTTCTGGCCTGAGTGTTTGTAAGATTTGTGTTTGTAAACGCATCCACTATAGGAAAAATTCTGTTCTTTCAGCTAGGCAACAAAAAAAAACAAAAACAATAATAATATGTCGATAACCTCGAGTGTCTAATCACCAAGTCAGACAAAAACCGGTTAAGTTAAAATGATAGGCTACAATCGGTCAAGGTGTATGAATCTATGTAAGGATGGCTGCATGTGTGTGCATTTAAGTTGCTTTAACAGTTATAATTTAAGAAAAATAAATAAATATATGATTATACATATATGATGATTAAAATAAATAAAGTAATGATTCGAGGAGGTTATTTAAAATAGAGAGGCTATAAAATATGGCGGCCATACATTATAATAAACAGCATCGCTGAGATACAACCAGTTTGTGTCGAGAACTGACCGCGCCTTGTTGCTCAAGGAAAAATAGCTACAAAATACTAATAATCAGTTTTCTTAAAAAAAACTTGTGACTTTTTGCAAAAAATTGTTTTAATAGTGCAACGTTAGGTTTCAAATACAATTCCTAGACGATAGAATGTTTAAAACACTACCTATTCTTCTGCTTGTGGCAGCAGTCTGCCAGAGTAATGAAGACTTGGATTCTGTATTCGACCAGATTTTCGGCCCTTCACACACGGCTGCAACTGATAAGGACCTTGTGTCGACTGCACAGCCAGCCCAGGACAAAGCTCAGGCTTCAAACCAAGCTGATACAGTCGCTACTGAAGATAAACAAGCCTGCACTACGCCTGATGGCCAGGTGGGAAAGTGCATTGGCTATTACCTATGCAACTACAACATGCCTACTATAAATGCCGAGACTGGAGTAATTGATATTGAAACCCATGAATCTCCTTGTGAATCGTTCGTTGACGTCTGCTGTCCGAAATTTAACATAATGCCTTCTATAAAACCTACTAAAACTTAAAATTATAGTGAGTGTAAAGCTGAATCTAAGCGGGACAGCGTAGGTATATATCAACGCGGCACTTTCGAACTTTTGCGACGCAAAATTGTGATTGAAAAATTGTCTAAATCTGTACCTAAACAATTTGTCCAACTTTTACTTCTAGCTTTGATTTTTAACATAAAATAATATGTTGTTTTCTTAAATATAAGAATGTGATTTTTAAACGTGGTTTTATTTGTTGCCTTTCAGAAAAATGGGTGATTTATACTTTGTACAACAAAACTTTAACGTTCATTTTCATTGAAGCATTTGTTTACATTCACTTATACGAATACGATCATGTCCTTAGCTAGTCAGTCACTAGCAGTGATAGCCTAGTGGTCTAACCATGTGCCTCACACGGCGAATGGTTCGAGTTCGATCCCGAGGCACGCACCGCTGACTTTTCGAAGTCATGTGCGTATTAGAAATTAATTATCACTTGCTTTAACGGTGAAGGAAAACATCGTGAGGAAACCGGCATGTCCTAGAACCAAAAATTCGAAGACATGTGACGTCCACCAACCCGCACTGGGCCCGCGTGGTGGACTACGGCCCACTCCCTCTCACAGAGAGGAGGCCTGTGTCCCAGCAGTGGGAACATTATAGGCCGATTATGCATGCTTATGCATGTCCTTAGATTCTAAAGGCGGGTCTCCTACGCGTGTTCATTGAACATCGAACATGTTTAATGAACAAAAAGGGGCGTGGCCTACGCGTTTTGCTTAACAAAATCACTCGACCACGTGACGGAAAATATGTTCGTCGTTCAATTGAACACGAAAACACGTCGCATGAGACCCGGCTTAACAGATACTAATCCAAAGAGGGATTCATAAAAGTGTTTTTAACTACCTATGTATTTATCTAAACTGCCTTTCTATTGTATTTGGTCATAGATTGTTAAAAAAACATTAAAATGTAATAACAATACATGTGTCGTCACGCAATTTTTCCCGACATATTAGGCGACACACGTTGCTGGAAATCCAAGGAGGTTGTTAAAATAGAGAAGGCTATTAAAATGGCGGCTGCACGTCATATTATGCAGCATCGCTGAGCTGCGTCCAGTTTGTGCCGTGAATTGACCGCCGCACCTTGTGGAACAAGGAAAAAGCTACATCATCCGAAAACCGGTTTCCTTAAAACTTATTGTGATTGTGTTGCAAAATAATATATTATAATATTGCAACGTTTGGATTCAAATGCAAGTCCTAGACGATAAAATGTTTAGAATACTACCTATACTTCTGTTTGTGGCTGCAGCTTACTGCCAAAGCAATGCAAACGTGCATTCAGCGCAGAAACAGACCTTCAGCTCTCCACACACGGCTGCAACCCAGGACAAAACTCAGGATTCCATACCATCAAACCAAGCCGATACAAAAGCTACTGAAGATAACCAAGCATGTACGACGCGTGATGGCCAGGTGGGAGAGTGCGTTACCTATTACCTCTGCAACGAAACAAACTCTGCTACAACTGACGGGTGGGGAGTTATTGATATTCATTTCAGTGACGATATTATAAATTGCCCTTCGTCTATCGAGACCTGCTGTCGGATATCTGACATATTGCCTGCTGACCAGCCTATAAGGCCTGTACTGCCACAGCGCAAAGGATGCGGCTGGGCTAACCCTGATGGCGTCGACCTGCGGAACATTAGTGCGACTGACGGAACGACGAAATTTGGAGAGTTCCCTTGGGTGGTCGGTGTTCTCAAGATTGATCTAATGAATGATAATGAACCAGAGGGTCCTACATATAGTTTGCACGCCGGAGGAGGCTCCTTAATTCACCCGAGCGTGGTGCTGACTGGTGCTCACTACGTCGCCGGTGCCAAACCCATTAAGATCAGGGCAGGAGAATGGGACACTCAAACCACGAAAGAGCTCTATCCGTATCAAGAAAGAGATGTGGCATCAATCAAGATTCATGAAGACTATAATAAAGGAGCACTATTCTACAATATCGCAGTCCTCTTCCTCGCTAAGCCCGTGGATCTGGCTCCTAATGTTGGTGTGGCTTGTTTACCACCCGCGCGCATTCCTCAGGAAGAGGGCACTCGTTGCATCGCCACAGGCTGGGGTAAAGACAAGTTCGGCGAAGAGGGACGGTACTCTACGATTCTAAAAAAGGTCGAGTTGCCCGTAGTAAGCCACAATAAATGTCAGGCATCTCTTCGCACGACTCGCCTGGGAGACTTGTTCCAATTGCATTCCTCCTTTATGTGCGCTGGTGGGGAGCCTGGTAAGGATACCTGCCAGGGAGACGGCGGTGCACCCCTATCTTGTCCCATACAAAACGAAAGAGACCGTTACGTCCAAAGCGGTATCGTTGCTTGGGGCATCGGATGTGGGGGGGATGGCATTCCTGCGGTATACGTGGATGTGTCCAATCTAAGAGACTGGATTGATGACAAGATGGTAGGCAAGGGGTATGACCTTTCGACCTACACTTATTAAGTGGCAAAGGTGAAGATAGTGGTTTGAAAATATTAGGTACAAAGAAACATGACGAATTGATACAAAATGCAATGCAAATTAAAATTATATTTAAATTCAAAAGTTTAGTGGTAGATCGTGATATTATATTTTTAGATATGCTCAAATAGTTTTTGACCTTTAAAAAAACTTACAGCTGTTTTGCTTTGGTTGTGTTTTTTTTATCCATGGTTGTTGCCTAGTGATTTGAGATACATAACTCATTTTAATATTTAGACATAAAATTTAGATGTCGCATAATGAAATGAGAGTGAATGGAAATTTGCCGGTCGATTCTGTAAAATTCTCACCGTGAAAACTTAGGTGAAGTGAGTTTGCTTTTGCTAGGAATTGACACTATTGACAGCTCACTCCACGCTCACTTCACCTAAGTTTTCACGGTGAGATGGTTACAGAATCGCACTGCTGTTTATGCGGTCTGGGCAGCGTTCTGGTCAAAGCAGCCCACCGTTTGGACTAGACTTATCTAGAGTCACTATATCTGTTTTTAAACCACTGTGTGCGCAAATCTTTATATTTATATAAAGTATGCTCTTCTTTATTTCGAGCATTGATTTTAACTGTTAAATATATTCTTTCTTTATTCTTAAATGTACACATATAATGATTTTACACAGTTTTGTAATGACATGGTATGTACAAAGGCGAGCTTAACTCAAAATTGAGTTTTGAGTTAAGCTCGCTCGCTCGCTCGCAAAACTGTTAAATATATGTGTTTTTTTTTAAATAAAAATGTGTGGGTTATAAATGCGGTTTTATTTTTTGCCTTTTAGATAAACAACATAAGGAAAAGTTTATGTCTCACTTTGATTAAAATCATTACTTTTCTCAGATATAGGTACCTACAAGAATTGAATATATTACTATAAGACAACTTAATGGGATTGCCATAATTCCGCACGAAACAACAACAGTGCAAATAGCCCTTTCAAGCTGATATGTTTTCTAACCTCCTTGATAGAAACCGTGACAGCTCGGTTATCATATCAACACATTTATTATAAAGCTGAAGAGTTCGTTTGTTTGTTTTTTTGAACGCGCTAATCTCTAGAAGTACCAGTCGAACTCAAAAATATGTTTTTGTATATCATAGTCAGATTCATGAGGAAGAGTATAGGCTATTTAACATTACGCTAGGACTCTTAGGAGCCGTGCAACAGGGGTGAAGCCGCAAGGAACAGCTAGTAAATTATATAAAAAACCTTCCTCGGGAATTTGTCCTTCTATTGGTGAAAACGGTATGAAAATCCGTTCAGTAGTTCTTGAGTTTAGGTATAGACCTCAGATCATAGAAACAAGGGAGATGTGCCAAGGCGCTACTAAAATTGACGCTTTGATACGGTCACATTGACCGTATATAAAATGTACACGCTGGCGACGAACTGAACACGATCGATGATATAAATACAGTGTTTTAGTTTAGTGCTAGTGTTGAGTGACGATTAACAGTGTTAGATTGAGGGTGTGTGGAATGTTCAATGCGTGGGAGATCTTTATATTCACGAGGGGCGCTTGTAATTGTGTTGAAAAATGTACTAAAAGTGGCGACAGTTGTTCCCGTACTAATTTGCTATGATGGCATATCTCCTTGTTTCTATGACCTGAAGTATAGACAGACGCGGCGCGTATTACGCTTATGTATACTGATGTCAATTTCTCCGAGTCAACTCCTACCGCAAGCAGAGTACCTAAAGGAACTTCGACCCAATAAAAAAAAGGGGCCAAGTGCGAGTCGTACTCGCGCACCGAGGGTTCCGTATCATTTTTGGACGTATAAAGTGAAAAAAAACCGGACCGCTTATGTAAGTTTATCCGTCTGCTAGGGAAATGAAGATAACGAAGCCTGCACGATTTCTGATGGCCAGGTGGGAAAGTGCGTTCCCTATTACCGCTGCAACATGCCTACTTTATATACTGTGACTCAATATATACAGATTCAAGACTCTTAATTGCACATCGTACACCGAAATGTGCTGTCCGATATCTAACATAATGCCTTTTAACGAACCTACTAAAACTTAAAATAACAGCGAATGCAAAGCAGAATCTAAGCGGCCCACCGTTCGCTTTTGAACATTATTTGTGACAAAAATCTGTTTTTGAACCACTGTCTAAAGAAAACTGTTTAATGTCCAATTTTTACTTCTAGCTCTGATGTTTAAATTAAAAACAATAAATTATGATATTCTTAACTATAAAAAATTGTTTTTTTATTAAACGTGTTTTTTTTGTTGCCTTTTAGAAAAAACCGGCTAAGTGCGAGTCGTACTCGCGCACCGAGGGTTCCGTATCAGTTTTGGACGTATAAAGTGAAAAAACCGGACCGCAAAACTAAGTTTGTTTGTGAAAGAATTTTGATGATTTTGAAAAAACTGTACTAGTTAGAAACATCGTTTTATTTTTGGTGCCATATTTGGGTCAGTTCCTATCAACCCTAATTATTTCAGATTTTTTACTCCACAAACTTTGGAGATAAGGGGGGGGGGAATAGTATTTTTTCAGACATTTTTCATCATATGTCGAAAACTGTGAGACATAAAATTAAATAAAAATATATTTTGAAATGTGCAGATCAAGTCCTTTCATATGATATGCCATTTGACCTAGTAACCCCACTTTGAAATTTTGGACCCCCACTCCGGCCCCTTTTGCAATGAAAATAAAAATATTTATGTAATTTTTTCATTTGCAATAAAGTTGAACAAGCATTTTTTATAACTGTTCCAAATTTCAAATCGATAGCATTAGTAGTTGCTGAAATAAGCAGGTGTGACAGACAGACAGACAGACTGACGAAGTCGCACCATAAGGGTTCCTTTTTACCCGACTGCGCGACGCAAAGGAGGGTAATGTGTTTATCAGTCTATGTATGTATGTATGTTTGTTTCTATGTGGCGTTCTAGAGATTTTGATAATTCTTACGTCAATCGATTCGTCTTAACCTTGCGAGTGTCACTAAAGACATAACAGTAATCAAAATTCACCACAGCGACAACCAGACGCCATATTGTCAAAATGAAAAAAAAAAAGTTGATGAACTATGTCAAGTGGGGTGTCGTTGAATAGGTATTTTAAAATCATCTTTAGGTTCCTTTTATCATTTTTCATTTTAAATAATAGTTTAGGATATATAACGATTTAAAGTTGTTTAACAAAGCAATCATTCTCGCTAATTCTTACTTATTGATTTAAGTTTTTATTTCAAGTATTAACAATATACAAACAAAAAAACAGTGAAAAATGGCCGATTTTTGGCGTCTTCAGAAACTTCAAAAAGTTTGTTTTCCTCAAAACCTATCATGTGGGGTATCAAAATCAAGGGCTCGAAAAGAAGATTACGAAAACATACATTAAAAACTAAAAAGTGAAAAATAAAAATAGTAAATTAAAAATTAAAAAAACCCGACTGCCAAAAAACAACTAGAAAGTTCAAAACAAGAGCACTTTTCAAGCAGTCTGATGCAGTTGGTGGCATAAAATCTAAGATTTAACACAAATAATTGCCTACCCTAAACGCGCCCTAAACTGCGAACCCTAAAAATGAGTGATTATAACATGTACAATTTTATTATTAGAGAGCAGCTGAGTGGTTGGAAATCTTTTCGTAGAGCTATAGATGAGACAGACTTGCTGAACAATCTCGATGCTATGCTAGAATTTTATTTGTGAACATTATTCGTGTATCATTAAGGTTCATATTCGTATTCTGTATGTACTGTTTACTACTTATCAGCACATATCCTGAATATCATATATTTTTCTGTGTTGTTTATAGCTTAAGAAATTATTAAACATGCGTTTAGCTCTTGTCCATAAATAGATAAGGCTATTAAAATGGCGGCTGCACTTCAATATAAACATCATCGCTGAGCTGCGTCCAGTTTGTGTCGGGAACTGACCGGCGCAACTTGTTGAACAGGGTAGCGACATTATCCAAAAACCAGTTTCCTTATAACTACTTGTTATTGTTTTGCAAAATATTATATTAAAATAGTGCAACGTTTGGTTTCAAATACGATTCCTGGACGATAAAATGTTAAGAACACTACATATTCTTCTGCTTGTGGCAGCAGCCTACTGCCAAAGCGATGTGGACGTGGATTCATCACTAAACCAGACCTCCAGCTCTTCACACATGGCTGCACCGCGCAAAGGATGCGGCTGGGCTAACCCTGACGGCGTCGATTTGCGAAGTAACAGTGGAACTGTTGGAACTACGAAGTTCGGTGAGTTCCCTTGGGTGGTCGCTATTCTTAAAATCGAGCAAATGAACGATAATGAATCACAGGGTCCTACATTGAACGTGTACGTCGGAGCAGGTTCTTTAATTCACCCGAGCGTGGTGCTAACTAGTGCCCGCTACGTCGCCAATGCCAAAACCATAAAGATCAGGGCAGGAGAATGGGACACTGAGATCACCGACGAGCTTTATCCGTACCAAGACAGAGATGTGGCATCAATCAAGATTCATGAAGACTATAATAAAGAAGAAGATATCTTCAATATCGCAGTCCTCTTCCTCGCTAAGCCCGTGGACCTGGCTCCTAATGTTGGTGTGGCTTGCTTACCACCCGCGCGTATTCCTCAGAAAGAGGGCACCAGTTGCTTCGCTATCGGCTGGGGTAAAGACAAGTTTGGCACAGAGGGACGGTACTCTAAGGTTCTACAATAGCTCGAAATGCCCGTAGTAAGCCACGATAAATGTCAGGCATCTCTTCGCAAGACTCGCCTGGAAGAGTTGTTCAAATTACATTCCTCCTTTATGTGCGCTGGAGGGGAACCTGATAAGGATACCTGCAAGAAAAATGGCTGTGCACCCCTATCTTGTCCTATTGAGAACGAAAAAGACCGTTACGTTCAAAGCGGTATTGTCGCTTGGGGACAATACGGGGGAGACAGCAATCCTGCGGTATACGTGGATGTGTCCGTTGTAAGAGACTGGATCGACGACAAGGTTGTAGGCAAGGGGTATGACCTTTCGACCTTCACTTATTAAGTGGCGAAGGAGAAGATAGTGGTTTGAAAATATTAGGTACAAAGAAACATGACGTAAGATTTTTTTCTTTAATAATATTAAATTTCAAAAGCTTTGTGGTAGATCGTGATAATTACATTTTTATACTCAAATAGTTCCTGATCTTGGACATGCTTGTTATTGTCCAACATTTTACGCGACAATGTCGCTAAGAATTTTCAAAAATAAGCTGCTGGATGAGGCTATTTATAATAAACTGCATTGTTGGACTATATCCAGTTTGTGTCGAGTACAAAGAACCAGTTTTCTTACAAATTCTTGTGACTTTTTTGCAAAATATTATTGTAGGTACTAGCACAATGATTGGTATCGAAGACAAATTCCTGGACGATAAAACATTTAAAACACTAGGTACATATCTTCCTGCTTGTGGCAGCAGTCTACTGCCAGAGCAATGAAGATAACAAAGATAATGAAGCCTGCATGACTTTAGATGGCCCAGTGGGAAACTGCGTTCTCTATTCCCTCTGCAACTACATGCCAACCATAATTTCTGCGACTGTATCTCCTTGTGAATCGTATATAGCTGTTGTCCGATATCTAAAATAATGCCTTCTGAGGAAACCACTAAAACTTAAAAGACAGCAAATATGATACTGAATCTAAGCGGTCTGGGCAACGTTCTTGTCAATACGGCCCACCGGCTTTTTGGCACTTTCAAAACTTTGTTACAAATATCTTTGAACCACTGTCTTAAGGAAATCTGTATTGAATATATCAAATTTTTACTTCTTGCTCTGATTTTTAAAATTAATAATAATATGTTATGATGTACATGTTCTTAAATATTAAAATGTGATTGTTTTATTTTGATGCCTTTTAAAATAATGAGACATTTATATGTCACTCAAACCACTCACACGGTTTTATGGGACTTTGTTATCTAATAAATTATTCTGTTTTTAATAATATCTTGTACAATTGCACACAGCTGACAATGGTTTATATAACTTTTCATAGAACTACAAATGAGCCAGTCCTGCTGAACCAATGATGAAATGAAATGATGATGGTCTGTCGCATTTGAAAAACACAATATTGATTTCGACCTCCAGGAGGCTTCTCGACAGATAAACGTATAACTAAAGTTCATTTTCGTATGTAGCGCTATTTATATCCTGAATATCATATATTTTTATGAGTTTGTTTACTGCAGGGGATCATATACCTACTTTAAGATATTCTATAACTTGCAATTCGCTCCTGTGGTCCCCTTAAATAGATAAAGCTGTTAAAATGGCGGCTGCACTTCATTATAAATAGCATCGCTGAGCTGCGTCCAGTTTGTGTCGAGAACTGACCGCCGCACCTTGTGGAACAGGCAATAAGCTACACTATCCAAAAACAGGTTTCCTTAAAACTTCTTGTGATTGTTTTGCAAAATATTACAATATAATAGTGCAACGTTTGGTTTCAAATACGATTCCTGTACGATAAAATGTTTAGACCACTGCCTATGGTCCTGCTTGTGGCAGCAGCCTACTGCCAGAGCAATGTAGACGTGGATTCATCGCTAAATCAGACCTCCAGCTCTCCACACATGGCTGCTCGGCGCAAAGGATGCGGCTGGGCTAACCCAGGCGGCGTCGACTTGCGAAACAACAGTGAAACTGTTGGAACGACGAAGTTCGGTGAGTTCCCTTGGGTAGTCGCTGTTATCAGGACCGTGTCCACTTACGATGATGAACCAGAGACTCCTACAATTGACGTTCTCACCGGAGAAGGCTCCTTAATTCACCCGAGCGTGGTGTTGACTAGAGTCCCCGACGTCACCGGAGCCAAAACCATAAAGATCAGGGCAGGAGCATGGGACTATGAGACCACCGACGAGCTCTATCCGTACCAAGACAGAGATGTGGCATCAATCAAGATTCATGAAGACTATAATAAAGTAAAAGAATTCTACAATATCGCAGTTCTCTTTCTCGCTACACCCGTGGACCTAGCTCCTAATGTTGGTGTGGCTTGTTTACCACCCGCACGTATTTCTCAGAAAGTGGGCACCCGTTGCTTTGCTACAGGCTGGGGTATGGACCAGTTTGGCAAAGAAGGACGATACTCTACGGTTCTAAAAAAAATCGATTTGCCAGTAGTAAGCCACGATAAATGTCAGGCATCTCTTCGCAGGACTCGCCTGGGAGAGTTGTTCCAATTGCATTCCTCCTTTATGTGCGCTGGTGGGGAACCTGATAAGAGTACTTGCCAGGGAGGTGGCTGTGCACTCCTATCTTGTCCTATTGAGAACGAAAAAGACCGTTACGTTGAAAGCGGTGTTGTTGCTTGGAGTATCGACTATGAGGGGGGCGGCATTCCTGCGGTATACGTGGATATGTCCGTTGTAAGAAACTGGATCGATGACCAGGTCGTAGGCAAGGGTTATGACATTTCGACCTACACTTATTAGGTGGCGAAGGAGAAGATAGTGGTTTCAAAATATTAGGTGTACAAAGAAACATGACTTAGGTTTTTTTTTTCTTTTTCATGCAAAACGAAGTGCAAATTAAAATTATATAATTATTCTAAAGTTTTGTAGTAGATCGTGATACTTACATAATTGGATATGCTCAAATAGTTTCTAATTTTTTAAAAAATCATTGCTGTTTTGCTATTGTTGTAATTTTTTAAATTAAATATGACAGCAAATGGAAAACATTGTTTATACGGTCTGGGCAACGTCGTTGTGAAAGCTGCCCACCGATTTTCAGTGCTTTCAAACTAGAGTCAAAAATATCAGTTGTTAAACCACTGTGTGCGCGAATCTTTATAATTATAGGTGCTCTACTTTATTTCTAGCATTGATTTTTACTTATAAATAAAATATGTGTTTTTTAAATGTGGTTTTATTTATTGCCTTTTAGTAAATCAACATTATGAGTAACACGGTATCCTAAATTAAAGGAACACCGTAATATTTTAATTCTTTTCAAATTCGCCTACTGTCTATTTCTGTATCTATTATCTGTTCCGTGTCATTTTTGGATGTATAAAGTAAAAAAAACCGGACCGCATAACTAAGTTTGTTTGTGAAGGAATTTTGATGATTTTGAAAAAACTGTACTAGTTACGAACATCGTTTTATTTTTGGTACAATATTTCAATTCCTATCTCTCTCACTAATTATTTCAGATTTTTCGCTCCGCAAACTTCGGAGATAAGGGGGGAATGGTATTTTTTCAGACATTTTTCATCATAATTTCGAAAACTGTCAAACATAAAATAAAATGAAAATATATTTTGAAATTTGCAAATCAAGCCCTTTCATATGATATGCCACTTGATCTAGTAACCCTACTTTAATATTTCGGACCCCCACTCCGGCCCCTTTTGCAATGAAAATAAAAATATTTTTTGACTTTTTTCATTTGCGATAAAGTTGGGCAAGCATTCTTTATAACTGTTCCAAATTTCAAGTCGATAGCATTAGTAGTTGCTGAAATAAGCAGGTGTGACAGACAGACAGACAGACAGACGAAGTCGTACCATAAGGGTTCCTTTTTTACCATTTTGGTACGGAACCCTAAAAAGAACTTATTACTGAATAATCAAAGCTATCTTATGAAAATCACAACAAGAAAAGTAATTATGATTAATTCTTTTCTTAAACTTAAATGTAACATTTCACCATGTTATTTTAATTTAAGATACTATGTTCCTTAGAAAGAATTAATGTTTATAATTAACCCTTTCAATCGGCATCGTGAAAATATAGGATGTTCATTTTTCACATTTGGTCGGTTCGATTCCCAGATGAAGCAAGCAACTTTTTTAAAATCTTTAAATGTAGTAATTACTTAATTTTAAAAATAAGGTGAATTCTTCATGAAATAAAACTTCCTATCTCAAATATTTAAAGTACTTTCCCTCCATGTGACAGACAGACGTCGCTGTAAATTCAAGAAGGCTATATAATATAAGGGTATTATGTACAATAAGATCCTCGATTCACGCGATTCTCGCTCGTAAAAACTGACATGCACATGATCACAATAGAGTGAACGGAAAACTGTTAAAACGTGTTCAAAAACAAAGTAGGTACATACAATTAATTGACTAAACAATTAAAAAACTTTTACGTTAACATGTTGCTTGTAGAATAATCTGACAAGAAATCAAAATGATTACATACATATTAGTATGGTTTTTAATTGTATAACAATATACTTTTCGAAGTATTTCAATTTTTTTTCTATCATATAAAATTAATTGTATTATTTTCAATACATATCATATATTTTTCTGAGTTTGTGTGAAGTGACCGTGTATACGCCCCCATGCCACGCAGCCGCGCCGCCGACGTGCCGCCGCCACGCCGCTGCCGCAAGATGATTGGTAATTGTTAGTGTTACATTGCTGCTCAAGAATAATAGAAGGTCATAGCAGCAATGTAACACTAACAACAGACTAGGTACCAATCATTTTGCGGCGGCGTCGTCTACCCGGTCGCTAAGGCTTAATGCATTATAAAACTTGCGTTTAGCTCCTGTAGTCCCCTTAAATAGATACGGCTGTTAAAATGGCGGCTGCACTTCATTATAAATAGCATCGCTGAGCTGCATCCAGTTTGTGTCGAGAACTGACCGCCGCACCTTGTGGAACAGGCGATAAGCTACACTATCCAAAAACCGGTTTCCTTAAAACTTCTTGTGATTGTTTTGCAAAATATTACAATATAATAGTGCAACGTTTGGTTTCAAATACGATTCCTGGACGATAAAATGTTTAGACCACTGCCTATCCTCCTGCTTGTGGCAGCAGCCTACTGCCAAAGCAATGTGGAGGTGGATTCATCGCTAAACCAGACCACCAGCTCTCCACCCATGGCTGCTCGGCGCAAAGGATGCGGCTGGGCTAACCCTGACGGCGTCGATTTGCGAAGCGCTAGTGAAACTGTTGGAACGACGAAGTTCGGTGAGTTCCCTTGGGTGGTCGCTATTCTCAATATCAAGCTAATTAACGATAATGAAACAGAGGGTCCTACAAATGACGTATACTACGGAGCAGGCTCTTTAATTCACTCGAGCGTGGTGCTAACTAGTGCCCGCTACGTCGCCAATGCCAAAGCCAGAAGGATCAGGGCAGGAGAATGGGACTTTGATACCACCAAAGAGCTCTATCCGTACCAAGACAGAGATGTGGCATCAATCAGGATTCATGAAGACTATAATAAAAAAGAAGACATTTATAACATCGCAATCCTCTTTCTCACTACACCCGTGGACCTGGCTCCTAATGTTGGTGTGGCCTGTTTACCACCCGCACATATTCCTCAGAAAGTCGGCACCCGTTGCTTCACTATCGGCTGGGGTAAAGAAAAGTTCGGCGAAAGGGGAGTGTACTCTTCGGTTCTACAAAAGCTCGAAATGCCTGTAGTAAGCCGAGACAAATGTCAGGCATCCTATCGCGAGACTATGCTGGATGAGTTGTACCAATTGCATTCCTCCTTTATGTGCGCTGGCGGGGAACCTGGTAAGGATACCTGTAAGGGAGATGGCTGTGCGCCCTTATCTTGTCCTATTGACAACGAAAAAGACCGTTACGTTCAAAGTGGTATTGCCGTTTTCGGTCAATTCGCGTATAGCAGCAATCCTGCGATATTCGTGGATGTGTCCGTTGTAAGAGACTGGATCGATGACAAGGTCGTAGACAAGGGGTATGAAATTTCGACCTACACTTATTAGGAGACGAAGGAGAAGATAGTAGTTTGAAAATATTAGGTATAGAGAGACGTGACTTAGGATTTTTGTTTTCTTTTTCATGCAAAATGAAATGCAAATTAAAATTTTATAATAATTATTCTAAAGTTTTGTAGAAGATCGTGATAATTAAATTTTTAGATATGCTCAAATAGTTTCTAATTTTTAAAAAAACTCATTGCTGTTTTGCTTCTGTTGTGATTTTTTTAATTTATAATGACAGCAAATGGAAAACTTTGTTTATACGGTCTGGGCAACTTCCTTGTCAAAGCTGCCCACCGATTTTCAGTACTTTCAAACTAGAGTCAAAAATATCTGTATTTAAACCACTGTGTGCGCGAATCTTTATAATTATAGGTGGTATGCTCTACTTTATTTCTAGCATTGATTTTTACTAATAAATAAATGTGTTTTCTTAAATAAAAATATGTGCTTTTTAAATGTGGTTTTATTTATTGCCTTTTAGTAAATCAAGGAAAAATGTTGTCTCGACTAAGATTAAAACAATTACTTGTCTCAGACATATACAGGGTGGCAGGTTAGACAGTGGAAATACTGAAAGGGCTCATTGCACTTATCATTATGAAAAACTTTTACTATGGGACCAACCCTGAAATCGCGAAAAAAAAAATCTGCTGTTCCATACATTTTGTTGAGTTATGTAAACATACTTAAATGTATGGAACAGCTGATTTTTCTTTCGCGATTTCAGGGTAGTCTCATAGTAAAAGTACAATGACCCCTTTAAATATTTCCACTGTCTAATCTGCCACCTTGTATAGGTGTAGATGACTATGAGACAACGTAATGGGATTGTCATTTATAAGATTCTGACGGCACGGTTGTCGTAGAGGATAGTGGTTTTTTAGGGTTCCGTACCAAAATGGTAAAAAAGGAACCCTTATGGTGCGACTTCGTCTGTCTGTCTGTCTGTCACACCTGATTATTTCAGCAACTACTTATGCTATCGACTTGAAATTTGGAACAGTTATAAAGAATGCTTGTTCAACTTTAATGCAAATGAAAAAAGTCAAAAATATTTTTATTTTCATTGCAAAAGGGGCCGGAGTGGGGGTCCAAAATTTTAAAGTGGGGTTACTAGGTCAAGTGACATATCTTAAGAAAGGGCTTGATTTGCACATTTCAAAATATATTTTTATTTTATTTTATGTCTCACAGTTTTCGACATATGATGAAAAATGTCTGAAAAAATACCATTCCCCCCCCCTTATCTCCGAAGTTTACGGGGCGAAAAATCTGAAATAATTACAGTTGATAGGAATTGACCCAAATATGGCACCAAAAATAAAACGATGTTCCTTACTAGTACAGTTTTTTCAAAATCATCAAAATTCCTTCACAAACAAAATTAGTTATGCGGTCCGGATTTTTTCACTTTATACGTCCAAAAATGATGCGGAACCCTCGGTGCGTGAGTACGACTCGCACTTGGCTGGTTTTTTTTTTATATTATTGATTGGCAAACAAGCAGCCCACCTAATGGTAAGCCGCACCGCCTATAGACATCTGCAATACCAGGGGCATCGCAGATCCGTTGTCCACCTTAAAGACAAAGTTGAAATGTCTCATGTGCCCGTAATTACACCGGCACACATACCCTTCAAACTGGAACACAGCCATGCTGGTTAGCGGCAGAAATAGGTGTGTTGGTAGTACTTCCCAGGACGAGCTCTTTCACAAAATTATACCTTAAGTACTTGTTCTTCTGCGCACCGTGTTAGGGGTTCGAATCCCGCACGAAACGATTACCTATTTATTTCTGGTCGGGGTGTTTGTGTGCGAGATTTATGTTTGTAAAAGCACTTATGACACACTTCTCTCTGCCATAAAAATTGTTATATTATGACTATAAAAAAATTTATAATAAACTCCCCAAAGTTATACGGGAATTACCTATGCGCCAATTTAAGACAAAACTGTATAGGTGGCTTGTAGATAAGTGTTTTTATAATATGAAAGATTTCTTTGTATCGAAAATTTAATTCAATTGACATTATAATAATTATCTAATTCTGTGGACATCATTTAATTCAATTGACAGTATAATAATTAGGTACCTAATTCTGTGGACATTTCAATTATTAATTTCTATAAAAGTAATTAGTAAGTGTGATATTGTTTTAAAATCTTAATTGTAACATTTTGCGAGTTGGGCATATTGTTTTATCTTTCCCGACGAAATATGTGAAACTAAACCAAATTATATATTATACCAACTGATTGTAATGCACCATATTTCAAGCAAAATAAATTTTCATTCATTCATTCATTCATTTTCATTCATTCATTCATATGATACAAAAGAAATTACTGTGTTCGTTTGGCTAAAAAAAAACAATAAGACGACAACTTCGTGTGGCCATTTCTTGTTTTTAATCACCAAGTCAGATAAAGGTCAGTTACATTAAAAGGCTACTATCGGTCAAGTACCTTCGCAAGATAATTCTCGGCAGCGTATGTATATTATTGTCTAGGTACGTATATGTATGTATATTATTGTCACCTCAGATCATGGAAAAAAGGAGATAATATGCCATCATAGCAAATTAGTACGGGAACTACTGTCGCCACTTTTAGAACAGTTTGCGACACAAATACAAGCGCTCCTTGTGAATATAAAGATCTCTCACACATTCAAAATTCCACACACCCTCAATCTAACACTGTTATTCGTCACTCATCACTAACACTAAACTAAAACGCTGTATTAATATCATCGATCGCGTTCGGTCCGTTTTAATTATGGTCAGTGTGACAAAATTAAAGCGTCAAGCTCAATAGTGTCTTAGCACATCTCCCTTATTTCTCTTTATATATGGAACTTAAACATAGCATAAGCATAATCGGCCTATAATGTTCCCACTGCTGGGACACAGGCCTCCTCTGTGAGAGGGAGTGGGCCGTAGTCCACCACGCGGGCCCAGTGCGGGTTGGTGGACGTCACATGTCATTGAATTTTTGGTTCTAGAACATGCCGGTTTCCTCACGATGTTTTCTTTCACCGTTAAAGCAAGTGATAATTAATTTCTAATACGCACATGGCTTCGAAAAGTCAGCGGTGCGTGCCTCGGGATCGAACTCGAACTATTCGCCGTGGGAGGCACATGGTTAATCCACTAGGCTATCACTGCACTCTACTAGGCTATCACTGCACTACTTAAACATAAACATAGACTTAAACATAAATCAAGCCAAATTCTATGTTATTTTCTTAATTTTTTTTCCACCCATTGTCATTACGTTAGGGATAGAATTTCAAGAAGTCCCTCTTTAGGGCACCTCCTTGTTACTCAAAGAATATTTCTTCAAG
Source organism: Thalpophila matura (assembly GCA_948465475.1). Taxonomy (NCBI): domain Eukaryota; kingdom Metazoa; phylum Arthropoda; class Insecta; order Lepidoptera; family Noctuidae; genus Thalpophila; species Thalpophila matura. The sequence goes on along the minus strand of OX419199.1, from coordinate 2,110,391 downwards.
ATTTCAAATCTATAGGTCAACCGGTTTAGACTATGCGTTGTTTATTAGTCAGTCACAGTGCTGTTTTATAGGTATGACAACAGTAAGCCGATTATGATGAATAGTTTACACAGTAATAAATATAAAAAAATTTAAATAAAGCTAGAGTCATGTCCACATACCTATTTAGTGTCACCAGCGATTACAGTTATGTAGGTAATAATAATATTATTGTGACATTGTTTACGTAATTTTAGTAAAAATATTGTAAAATATAGTACAAGGTTGAAATTATTTAGAATTTGTACCTACATGTTTGGAAATTAAGTACATATTTTTATTGAAGGAGTGCCTCGATCGTGTTGGTGGTTAAAACTGGTTTTTTGCACTCAACACGAACAGAAAGTAGTCCTACAATGCAGTTTATTATAAACAGCCTCATCGAGTGGTTTTTTTTTTGGAATTCTTAGCGGCATTGTCGCATAAAATGCTGGACAATATCAAGCATAGCATAGCATAATCGGCCTATAATGTTCCCACTGCTGGGACACAGGCCTCCTCTGTGAGAGGGAGTGGGCCGTAGTCCACCACGCGGGCCCAGTGCGGGTTGGTGGACGTCACATGTCTTTGAATTTTCGGTTCTAGGACATGCCGGTTTCCTCACGATGTTTTCCTTCACCGTTAAAGCAAGTGATAATTAATTTCTAATACGCACATGACTTCGAAAAGTCAGCGGTGCGTGCCTCGGGATCGAACTCGGACCATTCGCCGTGGGAGGCACATGGTTAAACCACTAGGCTATCACTGCTGCGATATCAAGCGATGTCTACATAATATCTAGGTGTAGAGAAATCGTCATGCAACGGCGTGATGATGTGTCCTGCCATTTCGCTTTTGTCCAAAAACTTAACATGCGCCGCATCTATCTATATCTATAAACTCCAAAACTACTGAAAAGATTTTCATACGGTTTTTACCAATGGAAGGACAGATTCCCTAGGAAGTTTAGGTTAACTTATTTATGCGGTCGGTTATTTTTTAACTTTTACACGTCCAAGGATGGGTACAGAACCCACAGTGCACGAGTACGAGTCGCACTTGGCTTGTTTTTTTTTCTGAAAGGCAATAAATAAAACCACATTAAAATGCAAATTTTTATTCAAGAAAACACATTTAGATAATAGTAAAAATCAATGCTAGAAATAAAGTAGAGTATCCTACTAATATTATAAATGTGAAAGTTTGTGCGTGTGTGTGTGTATGTTTGTGTGTATGTTTGTTACTTCTTCACGCTGAAACGGCTGGACGGATTTGGTTGAAATTTGGCACACATATAGATTATAATCTGGAATAACACATAGGCTACCTTTTATCTCGGAAAACGCGGGCGAAGCCGCGGGCGGAAGCTAGTATACTATAATTATACAGACTTGCGCACTCAGTGGTTTAAAACAGATATAAATTGTGTCTCCAATTCAAAAGCACCTAAAAACGGTGAGCTGCTTTGACCAGAACGCTGCCCAGATCGTAGAAACAGAGTTTTCCATTCGCTGTCATTTTAAATAAAAAAAAATACGACAAAAGCAAAACAGCAGTGAGTTTATTTATAGGTCAGAAACTATTTGAGGATAAATAAAAATATATAATTATCACGATCTACCACTAAACTTTTGAATTAAATAATAATTAATATGCACTAGCTTACGCCTGCGGCTTCGCCTGCGGCTTCGCCTGCGTTTTTCGGGATAAAAGGTATTTCATCCAAATCCGTCCAGCCGTTTCAGCGTAAAGAAGTAACAAACATACACACACACACACAAACTTTCGCCTTTATAATATTAGTGTGATTATACTATAAGTAGGATCAGTAGGATAGTGTAATTGCATTTTGCATAATAAAATTCAAGAAAAAAATGTTTCGTCATGTTTCTTTGTACCTAATATTTTCAAACCACTATCTTTCCCTTCGCCACTTAATAAGTGTAGGACGAAATGTCATACCCCTCGCCTACGACCTTGTCATCGATCCAGTCTCTTACAACGGACATATCCACGTATACCGCAGGTATGCCGCCATCCTCGCGTCCTATATTCCAAGCGACAACACCGCTTTGAACATAACGGTCGTTTTCATTCTCAATAGGACAAGATAGGGGTGCACAGCCACCTCCCGGGCAGGTATACTCTTCAGGTTCCCCTCCAGCGCACATAAAGGAAGAATGCAATTGGAACAACTCTCCCAGCTGAGTCTTGCGAAGAGATGCCTGACATTTATCGTGGCTTACTACGGGCAACTCGACCTTTTGTAGAACCGTAGTGTACCGTCCCTCTTTGCCGATTTTGTCTCTACCCCAGCCTGTAGCAAAGCAACGGGTGCCCTCTTTCGGAGGAATACGCGCGGGTGGTAAACAGGCCACACCAACATTAGGAGCCAGGTCCACGGGTGTAGCGAGAAATAGGACTGCGATATTGTAGAATTCTTCTTCTTTATTATAGTCTTCATGAATCTTGATTGATGCCACATCTCTGTCTTGGTACGGATAGAGCTCGTTGGTGGTCTCTGTGTCCCATTCTCCTGCCCTGATCTTTATGGTTTCGGCACTGGCCAAGTAGTGGGCACTAGTCAACACCACGCTCGGGTGAATTAAGGAGCCTCCTCCGGAGTGCCTGTCGATAATTGTAGGACCCTCTGGTTCATTATCGTTAATTACTTCGGTCGTGATAACAGCGACCACCCAAGGGAACTCACCGAACTTCGTCGCGAACTCACTGAACCTCGTCGTTTCGATAGTTTCACTGTTGTTGCGCAGGTCGACGCCATCAGGGTTAGCCCAGCCGCATCCTTCGCGCCGAGCAGCCATGGGTGGAGAGCTGGTCGTCTGGTTTAGCGATGAATCCACGTCTACATTGCTCTGGCAGTAGGCTGCTGCCACAAGCAGGAGGATAGGTAGTGTTCTAAACATCGTATTTAAAACCAAAATATTATGATATTTTGCAAAACAATTACAGGAAGTTTGATGTAAACTGGTTTTCGGATAATGTGGCCTATTCCTTGTTCCGCAAGGTGCAACGGTCGGTTCCCGACACAAACTGGACGCAGCTCAGCGATGATGTTTATAATGCAGTGCAGCCGCCATTTTAATAGCCTTATCTATTTATAGGGACTACAGGAGCGTTCACTCTATTGTGACCCGTGCACGTCAGTTTTTACGGGCGGGAATTGCGTGAATCGATAAAATTGGGTCTTGTTATGCGCATAAACAGCCTCCTTGGATTTCCAGCGACGTCTGTCTCGTAATTAAAATACTAGCTGCATAGCTGTCTCGGTTATTGAAAAGATTGAAAAGCTGTCTCGGTTGCTGAAAAGTTATTGACCTTTATGGACTTAAACAAAAAAATTGTTCATCTTCAAACATACAAAAAATGTAGGATGGCTAGGTTCAGGTGTCCGGGAGTGTATATTATATCAATTCAATTTTTAGATTTACATTTAAATGAATCAAAGTATTCCTACAAATATTTTTTGATTTACATTTAAATGAATCAAACTAATCCTACTAATATTTTAAATGCGAAAGTTTGGGTGTGTGTGTGTATGTTTGTACTTCACGTTGAAACGGTTGGACAGATTTGCATGTAATCTTTCTTCCTACTAATATTATAAATGTGAAAGTTTGTGAGGATGTATGTATGTATGGATGTTTGTTACTCTTTCACGTAAAAACTACTGAACGGATTTTGATGAAACTTTACAGTAATATAGCTTATACATCAGAATAACACATAGGCTATTTTTCATATAAAAAACGCGGGGGAAGCCGCGGGCAGAAGCTAGTTTGACATAAAGGTAGCCTGGGACATGAAACAGCACATAGGCTACTTTTAGTCCATTTTCACTCAGATGAAGTTGTGGGCAACAATTACCTAGTACTTTATATGCGCCAGGAAATACTGCACATGCGCATACCTCACTATTTACTTGCAATATCCTATAATTACAATGCATTATGAGTGCAAGAATATCCGGAGGTTAGTGCCGACTTTCTTAAAAATAAGTGTTTTAACTACGCAATAATCTTACAACAAAATAAAGACTTGAATGTGATAGTAATATTGATTATAATTATTGTAAATGTGAGTACTATGAGTCTATTTATCATTTAAAGAGTTTATTTTCACCAATTATATATAAATCGATTTTAATTACCTATATAATATTTTTAGAGATCCTTTTAGTAAAGGAAGCTCGCATAGCGGTCCTATTTAAATTTAATTAACTTTTCTTGAGTAGTTTTTTAACCAGATTTAATAAACGGTATTTAGTTCATTCACAGCAAAAAGTAGTAGGTAGTTTCGGTAGGTAGTGGTAATGAATATTCACGCTATTGAGAAAGAAAGAAAAGAAAAAAAGATAAATGATTTGCCTATGATATTGCCGTAATTACGTGTGTTTACGAGTATGTCGCTCAAAAAAGAAAAAGAAAAAAACGCCGCCGCAGTTCGCACGTATCCATACAGCATTAAATATATAATTAAATATTATAGTGACGTACCACATATTTCCATAAAAAATATACCTCATAATAATGAAGTAATCTTGCGAAATTGCATCCGACATACATATACCTAAGTGAATGTAATTGTTTATGCAAATGGAATATATTTTACCCTTATTAACATGTTTAATGGTAAAGCAGTACTTAATTAAAAACAATTGCACCATTATAATAACATCGTATTCAGTTTCAACAATTAAAACTCGGTCAAGAGCGAGTCAGGCTAGCATAAAATAATTAGAATATCGTATTAAAAAACCGCTAACAGATTGCCTACTGGGGACACAGCCTAAAGCCCGTCACAAACGTAGCTATAATAATATATTAATATATCGGTATAATGTATTGGTGACGTCATAGAAATATACCTATAGCTGCGTGTGTGGTCACTCGAAAATTTATATAGAAAAGATGTCGTAATATGCCTTTCTATGATTCATATTAATATATTATAGCTACGTCTGTGACGAGCTTAACACTGTTATTCGTCAACGAATAACAAAATCGCATGCCGGCTACTTCCATATCAAATGTTATGCAATTCAAAACTGGAACACTCACTTTTACAAAAGAAGAAAAATAGTCAGCGCTGTCATTGTCATTGCCAAAAAAAAGAACTGTCCAACGTGCTGGCCAGTTACATTGTAAATTGATCAATAACTCTTTGGTCACTAGTACGAAAGGACACGGCAGACGCCCATAGAACGCTGGGCTTCAGATTGTGTATGTCGGTACAGATATGAAATTAGTTTGGTGTGATCGAGTATTTCAAGAGTATTTAAATTAATTTTTTATTTGTTTTTGTACGTAATTGGGTTAAAGAGAAATCTTCGTATTTGTGCCAGTGAGGTTTGGGGTCGGCTTCCAGTCTAACTGGTTGCGGCTGAATATCAATATTTTACATGCAGCGACTGCCATCTGACCTCCACAACCCAATTATTGGGAAATACTGGTATTCGAATGTTAGACCAGTTGTCAGACTTTTGGGCTCCTGACTACCCGTAACGACTGTCAAAGATATTCCTATGACAACCGGGACCGACTGTTTAACGTGCTCTCCGAGGCACGGAGGGGTCTCGATGTGTAAGGAACGGTCACCCATCCAAGGACTGACCGCGGCAAGCGCAGCTTAACCTCGCAGATCGATCGATCAGCGCGGCTGTCATTTAGCCACGAGCCCCTCAAAATGCTTTTTATTTATATTATGGTAATTACCTCACTTTTCATTGTGACTGTGTCTAGAGCAGTGGTTCCTAACCTTTTTAATCTTATTACCCCTAAATGACCTTAGAAAAATATATTTTACCCCCGGCCCCCTCGCTTTTAAAATATTATCACATGAAAGTCTCTATTGATCACAATTAATTGCAAAAAAAGTTCATGAATTAATGACATTCAGTGTGTAGGTTTGTATTGTTTTGCATTGGCTTTAGTTTTTAATGAATGATTATAACATTTGTACTTTATTGCCAGTCTTATTACCCCCGCAGAATAGCTGTTTTACCCGCGAGGGGGTACCCACGGGTTAGGAACTCAGGCTCTAGAAACTAATTAATTTGAGACTTATAGGTTTATGACACAAAACAAAATGATACAATAGACGTTTTATTGCTATCACGAAATATCCGTCTGGTGTCCGGGAAGGATTTATAAATTTAAACTATAATAATGGATTTTTAAAAGCATAATGATGGTATATTTTTTGTATAAAATACTACAATACTTTCCATTTATAAATTATAAGTACATCTAACAAGATCTTGCATAGACATCAATTTACAGCTTTTTTTCCAAAAATATTTTAAGAACTTTGACACTCTATTCATTACCTACTTTTTATTTTTGTTTGTAAAATAACTATATTAATCAATTCATAATTTAAAGTAGATAAAAAAATCTAGCATGATTCATCTGCATTGGCAATAATTTAGCCTTTTATTATAAAAAAAATTAAGAACATGTTCTTTAGAAAAAAAATCGTCACCTTTATCCTATTTTGAACAAGTTCTTGACTATCTACTGTTTTTTTTTTAATTTAATATACACTAAATTTATTATCATAAAAAAACACCAAGTATTTAAAAGCTGAAAGAAAATACAAAAAAAAACAGAAAACATCAAAATATTTGCCCGCATCGCTATCAACGGGTAACGTGCCCAAAAGACTGGCAAAACCACATTGAATGGCAATGCTGATTCTTTGGCCAAAAAATATTTTATTTTAGAAAAAAAACAAACTTACCTCTTTCCGTAACATTTTGTCCCAAAACACCAACAACACAGAACACAATGAACCACCACATCGTTCCTATGCACTTAGTTCAACTGTCGCGATCGCTGCGCAGGCGCAAGCGGCCGCACTTCTAATATTTTCGCAATTACTTGTAAGAAGGGGCACTAATACGTAAAGTCCAGTACTTTTGCGATATAACTATCATTTAATATTCATGTTTCTGTGTATACAAAGGTGTGTTTCAAGTGAATAGTAAGTTGACCTACTTATACTGGGGTGTCGTAAATAGTTTATTTAGTAATAAAAAACTTTTTTAACAAAAAATAACCGACTTCAAAAATCCACTACAAAGAAAATAATAATTTTGGTTTCGGAAGTCGGTGGCTTTGGTTTTTGTTTGCTTTTTTTTCCACCGACTTCCGAAACCAAAATTATTATTTTTTTTGTAGTGGATTTTTGAAGTTAGTTATTTTTTGTTAAAAAAGTTTTTTATTTTTCCCTTTTTAGTTCTTTATCCCGTGTTAGATTACTTTCACGAATTCGTTCAACAGTAAATCTTCTACGGAGTGTGTACATTTATACCTATAACTTTGTACATAGGAATGATTACATAATGTATTATATACTAAAACCTTCCTGAAAGTATGTAGATTACGATAGTGAAAACTCCATCCAAATCGAATCAGTAGTTTTTGAGAAAATCGCGCACATACAAACATACATACATACATACATACATACTTACATACCTACATACGGGACGAATACAGAACCTCCTTTTTTGAAGTCGGTTAAAAAGAATATACAAGACGATGGCACCGATTCTAATGTTTACAAACTAGTTTAGTCTCAATATTTCTCTTTCTAACAAAAAATATGAGAAAGGGCTAGATTACATTAATTTAGTCCTGTCAAATTAATTTACTTACTATTTATACTTATTTATAATTTATTTTAAATTTAATAATCGGCTAGCGTTTGACCGACATCTCGCCTGATGTTAAGCGATGATGCGGTCTACGATGGAACACGCTTGCCTAAATGAAACCGATTCACTCGTGACTTGAAGACACCGAGATTGTAACTATCAGGGAACACCCACTCGGGCAGCGCATTCCACTGTTTGGCTGTTCTCACAATGAAAGTGGAATCAAAGCGCTTCGAGTTTTTGGTATAGCATAAAAGCATGAAATGATGGTGCTTTTTCGTTCCTATATAATACAAATATTCTCGAAAAATTTAATTAATTAGGAATAAATTTTAAACGATAATCAAAATAATTGTAGTTACTTGACTAAAATTCGTAGTTACTTTGTATAATTGGTTTTGTAATGATATCCTTTCTTGCATATAACTGTTCATGCGTGCTACCCATGTGCCAATTGTATTATTCAGTCGTGAACTTCAGTTTCCAACAACATCATAATTTTCATGAGGAAATCTGGCATTATGTACCAACCTACATTTTTGCAATTCGTTGACCCCAATTGATTTTTTCGGTGATATTATATAATTTTTTTGCATAATTAAGCTTTTCTACTGTCAGGCCAAGGATCTTACTTATTCTGCCATCTATCTTTGTCAAGAGCTTGATGTGGCCAATATTCGAGAAAAAGTCTTGAGATCAGAAGATCTCGAAAACGCTGATAAAAACGTCAGCGTTTTTTCGGCCTTCCTCATAATAATTGCAGAATCATTTTGTGTTTAATTATGTCTTACAGAAGGAACACAAACCATTGCCTGACATCCTACTATCCTAATAATAATTATTATAAACGTGAAAGTATGTGTGGATGTTTGTTACTCTTTAACGCAAAAACTACGGATCGGATTTTGATGAAACTTTACAGTAATAAAGCTTATACATCAGAATAACACATAGGCTACCTTTTATCCCGAAAAAGGCGGGCGAAGCCGCGGGCAGAAGCTAGTCTTTCATAATTCAAGTAGGTAGTGAATATACCGATATCAAGCTGAAAATTATCATTTCATTCTTTTTAATTGCTACTTACGCCGTCGCCGGAAACGATCGTCACTAACCGATCATTCGCGTTTTTATCAAGGTGAAAATTGTCCAATGCATTAATTTTGTATTATAGTAGATGTCACCTATCTGTAGAATCCTCAGATCATAGAAACAAGGAGATGTGCCAAGGCGCTATCGAGCTTGATGCCTGATCTTGAGCAAATTGCTCAACAAGGAGATATGCCATCATAGCAAATTAGTACGGGAACAATTACTGTCGCCACTTTTAGTACATTTTTCAACACAATTACAAGCGCCCCTCGTGAATATAAAGATCTACCACACATTAAAAATTCCGCATACTCAATCTAACACTGTTAATCGTCACTCAACACTAGCACTAAACTAAAACACTGTATTTATATCATCGATCGTGTTCGGTTCGTCGCCAGCGTGTACTTTTTATATACGTTCAATGTGACCGTATGAAAGCGTCAAGCTCAATAGCGCCTTGGCACATCTCCCTTGTTTCTATGATCTGAGGGTGAAACCGAGGGGCATAACTAGTAGCCAGTATTAAACAAATAAACACTGTTCTAGGCTAGTAAGGTAGACATTAAAAAGTGAAATTGATTGTTGATTATTATTCAGTCACTTCTCAACTTGCTTTGAATGATCAACAAATTACTACAACGCGTAGGTATGTAGGTGTTACAGACCTATTAGGATTACTTGGTCAACTCGTTGCAAAACGTCTTGCAGCGTTCCGGTTTGTGAACTATGCCTACTTGTGGTGATATATACTTTCTACGTTATGTGGTAGGAATTTATGTAAGGTGGTATTTCATTAGGGTTCCGTAGTAGGTACCACTAGTTTCGTCATCCGTCTGTCCATCTGTCCGTCTGTCATGCCGTCGAAAAATCTACAGTTATTAACCAATTTGTATGAAACTTCGCAGGTAGATGTCTTAGGGATGAAAATTAAATAGAATCGTGGGATTATCTTGAGGTAACATTTATCCCTTTAAAAATAAACACGAAATAAAGTTGTTTGATGAATAACGTCGGTATAACCATACATTTTATAGTTTATGCTTGTCATCTTTATTCCGTGTCTATAGGCTAAGTGTTAATTTCATTAAATCGGTTTATTCCATCAAAAGTTAGGTCTAATAAAGTCTACCAGTACGTAATATTTGCTTATATTAGGTACACTGCAATCCATAATGTTACCACCAAGCATAATAAAGCCGCTAACAAGTGCATTTTCGGAGAGTATGGGATTAATTACTCCCCATATTCCGAAACACACGCAGACGAAGTTGCCGGCAAAAGCTAGTATTAACAACTATAATACATTGCTATAAATTACCGTCAATATCATAATTTTATATCACAACTAGCTTCCGCCCGCGGCTTCGCCCGCGATTTTCGGGATAAAAGGTAGCCTATGTGTTATTCCAGACTATAATCTATCTGTGTGCTAAATTTCATCCAAATCCGTCCAGCCGTTTCAGCGTCAAGAAGTAACAAACATACACTCACACACACACACACACACACACACACACACACAAACTTTCGCCTTAATAATATTAGTGTGATTATCTCTCCAATCGCTCCAATTAAACCTAGAATTTTAATTACCTACTTCACTAGAAAACAAAATTTATTTATACTTGTATCTTTTTCGTGGTCGGATAGTAACGCTTGCCCTATTTCGTGATTGGGTACAAAATACAATTGAATTAATTAACTTAAGAACCTCCTTCTTTTTGTACTCTATTCAAAGAGTTTTTTTCCTTTTGAGGCACGGAACCCATAAAAACAGACAGGCACAAGGACTGTGCCTGTCTGTTTTTTTAGAGTTCCGTGCGTCAGGGTTCCGAACAAACCGGCCAAGTGTGTGTCGGACCACGCAGACTGTAAGGTCCCGTATAAAATATAAGTAAAATTTTTGATGATTCTTGGTCAAGGGAAAGTACCCTATAGGTTTTGATTTATTTGCGAGTGTCAAAAATGTGGCATGAAGGGCCGAATTTTTTTATTTCGTTCACTTAGAAGCTTGATTTTTTCACAGCTCCAAAAACCCATAAATCTAAGTATTTGATATTAATTTCAACTTGATACCTCCACGCGGTCCTGATAAATAGGCTCTTGATAGACATGCAGACAGACAGACGGACAACGTGGAGGTCCTTTAAGGGTTCTTTTTTTCCTTTTGAAGTAAGAAACCCTCAATAGTCTTAGGTACACACCACAAGATACCAAAGATGCCTTTCAACAAAACGTCATCAAAACTAAACAATAAAACTCAATAAGACCCCTCTTCTACGAGTATTATGAAACAACTTGCGTAAATAAATAGGTAGCTTATAGACCACTCAGAGACCGGAACGTTGCAAAATCTTGCTAATTTTACGTAAGATACTTGCATCTGGTATCTTTTAGGAGTTAAAATACATTTTTACACCAGCTAAGATTAATTATATATCATTTCGCAAGTATTCTTTGAAATGATGGGCAAAGTTGTACAGTATACACACGTTTCGATATTATTATTTTTTTAAACGTTGCCCCACACTAGGATTTCTCCTGTATCGTGGGTGCGTTTACAAACACCACATACACAAACAGCCAGACCTATGTGCAATTCGGGAATCAAACCCGCGACACGATGCGCAGCAGCCAATCTCTCAGCCACTGCGACAACCGTGCGGTCGAAAATTAGCTCTATTGGTTTTATACCCTACTAGCTTTTCACCCTCCAAGCTTCGCTCGCGTATACTATATTTATGCATAATTATGTAATATATAGCGTATGGACATCTGGAATAACGTACTTTTCAAGTAGTGAAAGAATTTTTTTAATAGGTGCAGTGGTTCCAAAGATTACCCTATATACACAAACTCACAAAATTCGCACCCTTTAAAATATTTGTTTGGAAGTGTAGATTTTGATTATAATAATAATTATTATCGATAATAGGTTAGGTTAGGTTAGGCAGGATTCATTTGTGAGTTTCAAAATATGTGGCATAGATGGTCGTATTTTTTAATGCGTTTATTTTAAAAGCTTGATTTTTCGCAGCTCCAAGGGATCGTAGATTCAAGTAGTTGATGATTTTAACTTGATATCTCAACGCCTTCATGCAACATAGTCTTGAGTTTGACAGACAGACAACGAATTGATGCTTAAGGGTTCCGTGTTTTCGTTTTGAGGTATGAAGCCGTAAAAAAGTACTTTTATATGCATAAACACACCTTACATGCCTTCTGCAATCCAAATAATAATAAGTGATTGCCCAACAATGTTACACATAATGTTCAACACTCGATCATTATCTATAATGTAAATAACGAGCTTCTGAACCAATTTAATGACGTCATAGATATTACATCACAACGAGGCGAGAAAATAAACAAAGCATTTGAAGTACAGCGAGCTCTTGCTCCTATATTAAACTTGACCGAATATCTTACACGAGGCGTATGTAATCTCAGCGCGATCTGCGCTTATTGTCTTAGCGATACGGTCCAAGTGATCAGCGATAAGTGATTTGCTTAAAACATAGCGGTTACCGCGACTTTGTGTGCGCAATTTGGGATAAGTCATTGATAATTTTCTTTTTTAGAATATTGATTTTTAATGTATATTTTTTGTGAATTTGAAACATGTCAAAGCCATGTTATGCTTATATTAAGTTATTAAATATATAGGTGATTCTCAAAAATCATATGACCCGAGCGGGATTTGAACCCGCGACCTCTGCCGAACCGTGGCTAGTGCTCTGAACCAACTGAGCTACTATAAATAAGAAATACTGCATAAGTTTTCCGATAGATGTCGCCAAACGCTCCTAAGAAGCGTATTACAAAGGGGTCTCAAATTTCAGATGAGTCGGGCGGGACCCGGTAGCTCAGTTGGTTCAGAGCACTAGCCACGGTTCGGCAGAGGTCGCGGGTTCAAATCCCGCTCGGGTCATATGATTTTTGAGAATCACCTATATATTTAATAATTGATTTTTAAGTTATGTGTTAAAATAAATATAAAACGAACCATTTTAAAGCAGCGCAAAAGACTCAACACACGGGAAATTTGACCTAGTCCTTGCAAGTGGGTATTCTAGGGCTCATTTGCAAGTTTGGAATCGGATAGTTTGGGACGATGATGTGTTGTTTCCGAGAGAACTTTTTAAATTTTACCTTTTGATTTTCCTTTCTTCGTCTTCCTTCCATCTCGATCTACTATGGTCAAACTGAAAAAAGTCACTGCTTTCAATATCTACCCGCATAGACGTAATACACAGCAATTTAAAATTGTTAATATGATGTACAAGCTTCCGCCCGCAGCTTCGCCCGCGTTTTTAGGACAAAAAGTAGCCTATGTGTTATTTTGATGTTTAGCTATAGGTATTATTGTGATTTTCATCAAAATCCGTTCAGTAGTTTTTTGCATGAAAGAGTAAAAAACATCCATATATCTTTACATCCTCACAAACTTACACGTTTATAATATTAGTAGGATATTACTGTAAAGTTTCATCAAAATCCGTTCAGTAGTTTTTGCGTGAAAGAGTAACAAACATCCATACATCCATCCTCACAAACTTTCACTCATCCTCACAAATTTTATAATATTAGTAGGATAACAAAACAAGAAGTCGGTTAAAAAGCTTATCGCTTACACCACACGCTAAACAGCTCACATTTCCGCGAAGGTCGTGCGCGAAAGAGACGGAAAATTAGAAAGTGTTATTAGAGCGAGACGGCAACGACACTTCGCGGTTTGGAGTAATTGAATTATAGTATGTTTATTAATCAAATCACTTTCTTTATTGATTTTTGGACCAGGATTTAAAGCCAGAGCCATTGTTTATGGAGATTTTGAGAGGTATTGGTAAAATGGCTTCTGCGTAGATTGATTGGTTGCAGTTCCCATTTGTCTAAGTGCTTTACAAATTTTTTGGTTCTTTGAAACAAATTTTAAGCGCCCCCGAAACGATAAATTGCAATTTTATTGTCAATGTTAATGTAATTGACGCTCATTAATGCGATTTTTGATCGTTTACTTTATGTAATTTAAGCGATTGATAATATTTTTTACAGTGTAATCAAGCTATTTGACAAATTCTACTTTTGAGGTCTACTTTTGACAGATTCTACTTAGATATTACAGATTCTATTTTATACTAAACTTCTACAAGGGTTGTATTCAACTCATGAGATTTTCTTTGATCCTTGCACCATATTGACAGAACAAACATTATGATTGCAATGACAAGTTAAAGTAACACGTCCATAATTGTGTACTTGATGTAAACTGTTTGGACAACTCTTGCGCAGTCTTGTATAAACTTAGGGTTCCCCAGTTGAGGTCCTGTGTGTGCGTTCCACATTGTTAACGACTTCCAGACCTCATATTTCACTAAATAGGCATCTAAATAAGAAGAACACCGAGGAATCTTTACGTTATTTTCAAAGACCTTTCCAACGAAACTCTACATAAAAGGGTGCGCGAAAATTATTTTTTTCATACTTCAGTTTTATGTATGGGCCCTCTAATAAATTTAATTTGCGTAATTTCACTACTTGTCTTTATGGTGGTTCACAGAAGACAAGTTTCATACAAATTGGCTAAGAACTGTAGATTATACGAGGATGTGACAAACGGGGATGACGAAACTACAAGAGTTTTACTACGGAACCCTAAAAAAGGTTTGGAGAAGTAAAATACGGTATTAATAAAAGCTTACAAAATACGAAATTGGAATGACGTTTACTCTCTAACAGCTCCTCTGGGGATTCCGTTATTATGCATCATGTTGATGGATTGATTTATTACGACAAGCCTTTTTCCCTTTCTGCTGTCAGTCAAAACTCATGTGAAATTTGGTTGACTTTGCTAACATGAAATTTGACAGTAGCTTCACTGAACAGATTCTCGATGAGTCTTAGAGCCATATTACATTAGGACGCCAGCAGGGACGCCAGCAGCGCTTTCGTGGCCTCAGTGAGACGCCAAATGGGCGGCCAAAGAGGATGCGAGCCGAGATTAGTATGAAAACAAAATGAACATCGAAGAAATGTATGTGTGTCGAGCGAGTGAACTTGGCGTCCCGGCTGGCGTCGCTGGCAGCTCGGACGCCACTATATTCATTTTGTTTTCACACTAATCTCGTCTGGCATCCGCTTTGGCGTCGCTGCTGGCGTCCTAATGAGATATGGCTCTTAGAAAACTGGGGTTAAGTGTCATTTGATCAAAAACTCTATTTATGTGCATCATCGTCTATTCTCCTGTCTTTATCCCAATTTGCAGCGCGTCTCTTGTTCCATACCTTTATCAGCCGTCATCTCAGTTTTACCCCCCTTTCTAATCATAATATCATCTTTTGCATAATCTATCTATAGTTTCTTTGGTCTTCCTCTATTCAAGCCATCCGTAGTATAAGTAAAATCTTACGGCTTGTCCCTTGTCATTAAAGACACTAAGGCCAAAACTATTAACGTTACTTAGCACAACATGCTTTGGCTTGGATTCTCGTCTTTATTTATTTGTTTATTTTTTTTTTTTTTTTTATTTTTAAAAACGTTGCCCCACACTAGGATTTCTCCTGTGTCGTGGGTGCGTTTACAAACACAAATTTCACATACACAAACAGCCAGACCTTGTGCAATGCGGGAATCGAACCCGCGACACGTCGCGCAGCAGCCAATCTCTCAGCCACTGCGACAACCGTGCGGTCTTTAACTTGCTTTTGTAATTTAACAGTTGTGCAACAGTGACAGGAATAAGGGCCATATCTCGTTAGGATGCTATGGTAGCCACACCAGCAGCGTCGCCAATTAAAAAATGTCAATTTGTATTACAACGTACCTAACTATACCTCACTTCGCGACGGCTTGGCGTCAACGCTCGTTTGGCGTCGCCACCAGCTCGGACGCCCCGCTCCGATTTCTTCGACGTTCCTTTTTTTTGCGTAAACAAGCGTACTAATCTCGTCTGGCATCCGCTTTGGCGGCCAGTTTTGGCATCTCACTGATGCCAAGGGTAGCCACGGAAGCGCTGCTGGCGTCGCTGCCATCCTAATGAGATATGGCTCTAATACTAAGCCGTACTAAGTAACATTTATTAATCTCTAGTTATCGTTAGATAATAGAAGGAATGTGGTGAGTCTTAATAGGAAATTAAAAAAAATAGGTCTTTTAATAATATCTATATTGTTATACTAGCTTCTGCCCGCGGCTTCGCCCGCGTTTTTCGGACAAAAAGTAGCCTATATGTTATTCTGATGTATAAGCTACACTACTGTAAAGTTTCATCAAAATCCGTTCAGTAGTTTTTGCGTGAAAGAGTAACAAACATCCATACATACATACATCCTCACAAACTTTCGCATTTATAATATTAGTAGGCTCTTGCTCTCTTAGAATCCATACCATTTTGAGAAGAAACTTTCTAATCATACTTTCTCATCAGATTAATCCAGTTTTCTCCAAAAACCCAGTAGCGAAAGAGTTTTTCTTTATAAAAGTTTCAAGTAGAAGTTTTTCTGCTAAAGTTCTTATCACTTTTGGCCCGGTTACTTGGAAAATTGTACATCCGTTTAAGAAACAGCAATTGCCATTATATGACTTTTTAAGCGCTGAGCAGACGATGAACAATTAACCGACTTCAAAAAAGGAGGTTCTGTATTCGTCCCGTATGTATGTATGTATGTTTGTATGTGCGCGATTTTCTCAAAAACTACTGATTCGATTTGGATGGGGTTTTCACTAACGTAATTTACATACTTTCAGGAAGGTTTTAGTATATAATACATTATGTAATCATTCCTATGTACAAAGTTATATGCATAAATGTACACACTCCGTAGAAGATTTACTGTTGAACGAATTCGTGAAAGTAATCTAACACGGGATAAAGAACTAAAAAGGGAACAATAAAAAACTTTTTTAACAAAAAATAACCGACATCAAAAATAATAATTTTGGTTTCGGAAGTCGGTGGCAAAAAAAAGCAAACAAAAACACACAAAAGCCACCGACTTCCGAAACCAAAATTATTATTTTTGAAGTCGGTTATTTTTTGTTAAAAAAGTTTTTTAGAATTCTATACGTATGTTTTTCAACTAGGTCGGGATTTCACGCGCACATAACTTAATCAAAATAACAGTATTTGTGTCGTGATTTAGACAGTTACGTTTCACAAAACTAAGCGCGGGTAGTTCAAGACAGCACCCGCCGCTCAAGACGATGACACCACATACTTCAGTCTTCTCGTGACTACGGACAATGCAACTTGATCGAAACGTCGAGGTTAGTCAAAATACTTTTATTTTGATTATGTTCTAGTTGAAAAACAGATGGACAATTTTTCTGCAACTGTAGAACGTATGGAAATCTAGGTGGTTTATTTATCCTTCATGTGCGTTATTGCATAGATTTCCATACGTTTTATCGTCATGGACAAACTGTCCGTCGTCTGTGCAACGCCTAACTCTATTTCTAACGTTGTTAGCATCGGCAAACTCCTTACCATTGTAGGTGTTTATAGGCGATGATATTACTACTTACCATTCAGTGGGTCGTTGGCCCGTTTCCCATCTTATGATATTGGAAAAGCCTTGTGAAAGGGGAGCATATTTTTTTATGGAAACAAAATAGATTCCCACCTCTTTCGTTTAAAACGGGTACCGTACCTATAGTTATCATCCACAGTTTTTTTGCCTTTGTTGGTCATAATCACCGTTTTTAGGGTTCCGTACCAAAATGGTAATAAAGGAACCCTTATGGTGCGACTTCGTTTGTCTGTCTGTCTGTCTGTCTGTCACACCTGTTTATTTCAGCAACTACTAATGCTATCGACTTAAAATTTGGAACAGTTATAAAAAATGCTTGCGAAACTTTATTGCAAATGAAAAGAGTCCAAAAATATTTTTATTTTCATTGCAAAAGGGGCCGGAGTGGGGGTCCGAAATTTCAAAGTGGGGTTACTAGGTCAAGTGATATATCATATGAAAGGGCTTGATCTGCACATTTCAAAATATATTTTAATTTTAATTTATGTCTCACAGTTATCGACATATGATGAAAAATGACCGAAAAAATACCATCCCCCCCCCATTATCTCCGAAGTTTGCGGAGCGAAAAATCTGAAATAATTAGAGTTAATAGGAATTGACCCATATATTGCACCAAAAATAAAACGATGTTCCTAATTAGTACAGTTTTTTCATAATCATCAAAATTGCTTCACAAACAAACTTAGCTAAGCGGTTTTTTTTCACTTTATATGTCCAAAACTGATACGAAACCCTCCGTGCGCGAGTACGACTCGCACTTGGCCGGTTTTTTTTAGAATGTTTTGTAATTTTCTACATTTAGTTAAAAATAATCTAATATTTTTTCGCCTAAGTTTTTGAAGGTTTTTCTTATATTCTTCTTCGTTACTTTACATACGTTTACAGTTAGGGCGCCTTCAAATTTGCAAAAGTGCCGCGCGGTGGCAGCGTGGCTGCAGCGCTGCCACCGCGCTGCCACCGCTTAAGCTACAAGCTTAGCGGTGGCAGCGTACAAGCGTACCTACTTAGTAAAAACTTTCAAAGCGTTGCGGTCTTATAATTTTATTTGACTTAAGTACTATCTTCCAAAAATTGTATTAGACGTTCCTTAAAATTTTTCATAACAATTTTCCCTAAACGTCCACTTCGCTATGTTCACCGCAGCAATCAGGACAAAGTTTTTAATTCGGAGTTTTTCCACCTAAAGCTCTTATCGGGTGACTGCGTAACACCGTTAAGTTTGGTCGTCTTAATCCTCCGGTTAGGGTGGGGTTGCAATGATCGCGGGAGGTTGTTTGAAGTTTTAATTGTGCAGACTGAAATGATCTAGTAGGTACTATTATAAAATTGTAAATAAACCGTGTTTGTACATTGAAGATATTCCAGAAAAAACAGTCAGGATAGGATACTAGAACATAACCATGCCTATTTTTTTTTATTTTGATTTTTTGTCTGTCTGTTTGTGCGCGCATCACGCAAAAAGAACTGAACGGATTTCGATGTGCTTTTCACAGTTCTATAGCTTGGGGTCCAACTTAAAATCTAAGCCATGTTTCAGTTAATTCTGGTAGGATAAACCACAGACACAGCTTGACCTCTTGGTAGTACGTGTACTAGCCACCCCACCCTACACTACAGAGGTAGGTACCTAATTTAAACTGGTCATTTCACTGTAGTCCACGCGGACGGAGTCGCGGGCAAAAAGTCTAGTTGTAATAATAAAATTGGCGTCTTTCCAGAAGCACTCATAAGTATGACTGCATTGTTATTATAAAACATTATATTTCGAGATAGTCTTGGATCGGACAGACGGACAACAAAGTGATCCTATAAGGGTTAAATTTTTCCTTTTGAGGTAACAAACCCTAAAAAAGACAGAAAAGGGAACCATACCGTTTACAGTAAGAAGAATTAAAAACCAAACTGCTGAAAAAATTAACCGCCACCACTGAATCCGTTTTCTAAGACCAAAAGTCCACGGACGTAAGCCGTTACTTGTACGCTATCTCACAACTTGCGAAGGTATTAAGTGTTGAATGTAAATTAGACAAGGGTTCTAGTCGGATTTTTCAAAGATTTTTTAGTATATGTGGGCTGATCCGTGCTATGAATGAAGATTAAGGGAAGGAACTCGTGGGATTAAGATATTTTAATGTTGTTCCTTTTTGGGAGATGGAATGTTAGGTGTTAGATTGGGTGTTCACAAGTTTTTGATTTGAATATCTAGGTTGAGAAAATTGCTGCGTTTCAGCAGATTAGGAAAAGAAACAGAAGATTTTTTATTTGCAATAAGCGCTGATCGATCGATCTGCGAGGTTAAGCTGCGCTAGCCGCGGTCAGTCCTTGGATGGGTGACCGTTCTTTACACATCGAGACCCCTCCGTGCCTCGGAGAGCACGTTAAGCAGTCGGTCCCAGTTGTCATAGGAATATCTTTGACAATTGTTACGGGTAGTCAGAAGATCTAAAGTCTGACAGCTGGTCTAACATTCGAATACCGGTATTACCCATTAATTGGGTTGTGGAGGTCAGATGGCAGTCGCTCCACGTAAAATATTGATATTCAGCCAAAACTAGTTAGACTGGATGCTGACCCCAATATAATTTGGGAAAAGGCTAGGCAGATGATGATGACATATGCTTTGCTGACCCCTTAAAATGAGGATTGGGTGTGCCGACAGCTTAACAAGCAGGTCCCCCGCTGTCGACACAGCGTATCCTCCGGAGCTTTGGTGACCTTACTCACCACAGACCACAGTAACACAACACTACCGTAGAGTCCCATTATTAATGTGAAAAAACCACTACACAAACGGGGCTGTAGCGACATCTGCCGACAACACCGAAGACTACCAACACAGCTAGACAGCTAACAGTGAATGTCACTACATGACGACTATTGGCTGAATCCTACATCGCGCAAGCAGAGTTTTCACAGCAATTTGCATATATACAGAAACCCGACACCACATGTTGGGGGCAGTGGCCCGCCAGACCATTTTCACCCGGTCTGGTAGGAGGATCCTCCCTTTTCAATGAAGGGACATTCCACCTCGTTCCTCCATTCCCCAATCTATACTAATATAATAAAACTGAAGAATTTGTTTGTTTGAACGCGGTAATCTCTGGAATTACCACTCGGATTCGAAACATTTTTTTGTATATGATAGCCAGATTCATGAGAAATTGTATAGGTTATTTAACATCACGTTACGACCCTTAGGAGCTGAGCAACGGGGGTGAAACCGCGGGGAACAGCTAGTCTTAAATCATTTTCAGCTTAGGTATATCAGAAGCCCAATTCTCGTAAATAAAACCGGCCAAGTGCGAGTCGTACTCGCGCACCGAGGGTTCCGTATCAGTTTTGGACGTATAAAGTGAAAAAAACCAGACCGCAAAACTAAGTTTGTTTGTTAAAGAATTTTGATGATTTTGAAAAAACTGTACTAGTTAGGAACATCGTTTTATTTTTGGTGCCATATTTGGGTCAATTCCTATCAACTCTAATTATTTCAGATTTTTCACTCCGCAAACTTCGGAGATAAGGGGGGGGGAATGGTATTTTTTCAGACATTTTTCATCATATGTCGAAAACTGTGAGACATAAAATTAAATAAAAATATATTTTGAAATGTTCAGATCAAGCCCTTTCATAATTTATGCCACTTGACCTAGTAACCCCACTTTGAAATTTTGGACCCCCACTCCGGCCCCTTTTGCAATGAAAATAAAAATATTTTTTTTAATTTTTTCATTTGCAATAAAGTTGGACAAGCATTTTTTATAACTGTTCCAAATTTCAAGTCGACAGCATTAGTAATTGCTGAAATAAGCAGGTGTGACAGATAGACAGACAGACGAAGTCGCACCATAAGGGTTCCTTTTTTACCATTGTGGTACGGAACCCTAAAAATGGTTTCCGATTTGATTTCGATATAATCTCAATGCTATAATGGTTTCTCTCATTCGTTTGACGTTGTCATTTAGTAAATTAGAACACCATTTGTGACATTTGTGGCATTGAGATTACGTCGAAACCAAATCGCAATTATAGGTACTTTAAACATTCTTATTTACGAGAACTGGCCTTCAGGAATTCACACTAGTACAGCAATAAACACGCTTATAACAGAAACGCCAAGATATTGCCTAAAACCATTAGTGTAGCTATCCACCGGATAGCTGTAATCAGATCGGGAATTAGATCAATTAGCGCAATCGGTTGTACTGTTCGTGTTTGCAAACAGATTCAATCAGCTTGATTCAATGACGTTGTTTGCTTTCTTGTTCAATCTGATAATATCATTACAGTGTAATCAAAGGGCCCAGCGCTAATTATTTTGACGCGGCGTAACGTAAATCTATACTTATAATAAATCTGTAGAGAAGTCAATTCTGTACATGAAATATATTTTCAAAATAACTATCAGGGGGTGATTAGTGATCGATACTGATGCCAAAAATGCAATCAGTAAAATTTTTGTCTGTCTGTCTGTCTGTCTGTCTGTCTGTATGTTCCTTATAGAAACAAAAACTACTCGACGGATTTTAACAAAACTTGGTACAATTATTCTTCATACTCCTGGGCAGGTTATAGTATACTTTTCATCACGCTACAATCAATAGGAGCAGAGCAGTGAAGGGAAATGTTGGGAAAACGGGAGAAGTTACTCCATTTTTTAAGCTTCCGTCGCGTGTGCAGCCTTAATGGTCAAATCTACATAGAAATCATGTATGACGGAAATGTTCTACATAAAATTATCTAAAAAATATCCCACAACAGCATATGTCTATCTTTTATGGTTGACTTACAATAACACGTGTAACTCCCGATAGCTTAGCAGTTCGGAGCTTTCTGATTGTATTTGTTTACTCTTACGTTTATAATACTCTCACTCATCCCTAATTATAAAAAGTTAACATTATTACCTATTCAATAAAAAAAGAATCATTGAAATCGGTATAGAAACACCAAACTTATACATGAAATACGCTAATAGGCCATCGCGCCGTCGCGCGTGAATACTGAATCATGCTATAAGGATTATTTTTGTGTAATGGTTGCCGCGCTCGACGCGGGATCGGTTAGTGGTGATGAATTTGCGGTATTGCTGTAATCGCGTGTGTTTATGTCACTCAAAATAGAAAAATAAAAATCTATTCACCCCTCGGGGGTAAAACAGCTCTTCTGCGGGGGTAATAAGATTGATAATCTTCTATACAAATAAATAAAATTGAAGTGTTTGTTTGTACTGTCATGTTGTTGTAGGTACTGTTATGAACCGGAGAGTGATATAATAGTAGTTAAAGTTTACTCCTGAGGTACGTTCCCATGGGATAATTTCCGACGTCCACGCGGGCGAAGCCGCGGGCGAAGCCGCGGGCGAAAGCTAGTCTAAAATATAACAGTTCTTTTACATTTTGGATTAATTTTGTACTTAACTAGCTGTTCTCCGCGGTTAAACCCCCGTTGCTCGGCTCCTAAGGGTCGTAGCGTGGTGTTAAATAGCCTATACTATTCCTCATGACTTTGGCTATCATATAATTTTATTTTAAATCCGACTGATAGTTCCAGACATTAGCGCGTTTAAACAAACAAACAAACAAACTCTATCACCCTTACCACAAAAAAGATATACACGCGTTAAACGCGAATGCTACCAAAAATAATACACACTTGTTGTAGACAAGTTAGTGCTAAAACAAGTGCGTATTATTTTTGGTAGCATTCGTGTTTAACGCGTGTCTATATTTTGTGTGGTACGGCCCTTTAGATTTATAGTATTAGTAAAGACTAGGCTTTTGCCCGCGACTTCATCCGCGTGGACTATAATAAATTGACCATTTCAAATTAACTCATTAGTGTTGGGTGGCTAATACTACGGAGAGGTCAAGTTGTATCTCTGGTTCATCCTACCGAAATCAGATGAAATGTAGCTTAGATTTTAAGTTTAACTCCAAGATGCCAAACTGTAATTAAAAATTAAAAAAACCCGACTGCCAAAAAACAACTAAAAAGTTCAAAACAAGAGCACTTTTCAAGCAGTCTGATGCAGTTGGTGGCAATTATTTGTGTTAAATCTTAGATTTTATGCCACCAACTGCATCAGACTGCTTGAAAAGTGCTCTTGTTTTGAACTTTTTAGTTGTTTTTTGGCAGTCGGGTTTTTTTAATTTTTAATTTACTATTTTTATTTTTCACTTTTTAGTTTTTAATGTATGTTTTCGTAATCTTCTTTTCGAGCCCTTCATTTTGATACCCCACATGTCAATAAGTAAGAATTAGCGAGAATTATTGCTTTGTTAAACAACTTTAAATCGTTATATATCCTAAACTATTATTTAAAATGAAAAATGATAAAAGAAACCTAAAGATGATTTTAAAATACCTATTCAACGACACCCCATTTGACATAGTTCATCAACTTTTTTTTTTTTCATTTTGACAATATGGCGTCTGGTTGTCGCTGTGGTGAATTTTGATTACTGTTCTGTCTTTAGTGACACTCGCAAGGTTAAGACGAATCGATTGACGTAAGAATTATCAAAATCGGCCTACGCATTTGGTCTCTAGAACGCCACATAGAAACAAACATACATACATACATACATACATACATACATACATACATACATACATACATACATACATACATAGACTGATAAACACATTACCCTCCTTTGCGTCGCGCAGTCGTGTAAAAACCACATCAGTCCACATCATCCGTTCAGTATTTTTTGCATGATGCGCACAACAGACAAAAATACAAAAAAAAATTTTTTTGGGCAGAGTTACGTGAGTTACGTCCCAGTACCCTATCCAAACTGTTTTTTAGGATTCCGTACCTCAAAAGGAAAAACGGAACCCTTATAGGATCACTTTATTGTCCGCCGTCAGTCACCGGACCATAAGTGGAGCCATCTGCTCATAGAAGTATGCAGTAGCGCCATCTACGATCATATTTCGGAACCCTTAGGGCGCGAGGCATACTCGCACTTGTCCGGTTTTTATTCTGGAATATATTCAATGTACAGACACGGCTTTTTTACAGTTTTTTAATAAATAGTATAGATATATTGATATCCAGCCACATCTATTTAGACCGAAAGCCGACCCAGCCTAGTTTGGAAACAGCCAGGGCGAATGTTTATGTTGTATTGTAACACGACAAGTGAACAATGGTGCCTATTCGGTTGTTTACGAACTAAACTAGTTTAGTCTTGTTATGTCTCTTTCTAATAAAAAAAACCGGCCAAGTGCGAGTCGTACTCGCGCACCGAGGGTTCTGTATAATTTTTGGACGTATAAAGTGAAAAAATACGGACCGCATAACTAAGTTTGTTTGTGAAGGAATTTTGATGATTTTGAAAAAACTGTACTAGTTAGGAACATCGTTTTATTTTTCGTGCCATCTTTGGGTCAATTCCTATCAACTCTAATTATTTCAGATTTTTCGCCACGCAAACTTCGGAGATAAGGGGGGGGAATGGTATTTTTTTGGATATTTTTCATCATAATGGTGAAAATTGTGACACATAAAATAAAATAAAAATATATTTTGAAATGTGCAGATTAAGCCCTTTCATATGATATGTCATTTTACCTAGTAACCCATAAACTTTGAAATTTCGGACCCCCACTCCGGCCCCTTTTGCAATGAAAATAAAAATATTTTTGGATTTTTTTCATTTGCAATAAAGTTGAACAAGCATTCTTTATAACTGTTCCAAATTTCAAGTCGATAGCATAAGTAGTTGCTGAAATAAGCAGGTGTGACAGACAGACAGACAGACAGACAGACAGATAGACAGACAGACGAAGTCGCACCATAAGGGTTCCTTTTTTACCATTTTGATACGGAACCCTAAAAACATGAGAGAGGGATGGCAGATATTTATCCTGTCAAATGAGTCCACTTGAATAGTTTTAATGTCAATTTAGTCGTAATCGCAGAAGGTCACGACTATTTTCCCATAAAGGACAAGGGCGTAGACTATTTTGACAGTTCTGAATATTTTCTGTACTTTTTCAATGATATTTAATTTTGTAAGAAGACTTTTATTCAGACTTTATCTCTATAAAGTCTGATTAAAATTAGTTTAATGCGATGTTCAACAGAATCAGCACCAATGTCATCAAATCAAGCTGATTGAATGACTATACTGTTTGTCGGTCCACTAACAGATGAGCACCGACAATCGATTTGGTTAATTGAACCTTTCATTATCGCGATCGAGTAATTTGGTTTACTTAATCGATAGTGCTGTTTTGATTCAATTAAGTCGTTTAATTACTGTAGTGTACCTAGTAGAGTATTGATATTGTGTTAATTGTGATACAAAAATAGACTTCGAAAAAACCTAAAGGTGCGGTTAAACGGGCTAGTTTTTTGTCAATTTCTTACTGGATTGTATAATAGCCATGAGTTGAGATCTATATTGTGTAACTCGCCCGTTTAACCGCACCTTAAGGAATAAGCGAATACAGTGAAAAATAATTTGATTTTACTGAAACTGTCAATTGTACAACATTAGATTGGAAAGTCATGACAGCTGTATCCATCACAAATCTGACGTAGATAAGTACTATACAAAAGAAATGTCTTTATTTTTATTATTAACCGACTTCAAAAAAGGAGGTTCTGTATTCGTCCCGTATGTATGTATGTATGTATGTATGTATGTATGTATGTATGTATGTATGTATGTATGTATGTATGTATGTATGTATGTATGTAAGTATGTGTGTATGTATGTATGTATGTTTGTATGTGCGCAATTTTCTCAATAACTACTGATTCGATTTGGATGAGGTTTTCTTTAACGTAATCTACATACTTTCAGGAAGGTTTTAGTATATAATACATTATGTAATCATTCCTATGTACAAAGTTATAGGCATAAATGTACACACTCCGTAGAAGATTTACCGTTGAACGAATTCGTGAAAGTAATCTAACACGGGATAAAGAACTAAAAAGGGAAAAATAAAAAACTTTTTTAACAAAAAATAACCGACTTCAAAAAGCCACTACAAAGAAAATAATAATTTTGGTTTCGGAAGTCGGTGGCAAAAAAAGCAAACAAAAACTAAAGCCACCGACTTCCGAAACCAAAATTATTATTTTCTTTGCAGTGGCTTTTTGAAGTCGGTTATTTTTTATCAAATCGAACCATAATTTGTTCCTAAAGAACGATCTCAGGATATTTTATGTACCTAACAACTGTTGGGTTAGTCTAATAAATACTGCCAAAAACAGAAGTCGACAACATTTTGCGTTATCGAGAAATCTTATTAATTTATATTGGAACTCGAAAAACAAACGAAAATAAGGGAAAAAGCAAAACAAATTAATTTCCCTTTAGCGAAACGAGAGACAAAATACAATTACTTAGATATGTAGGCTTTTAGCCAAACGTTTGTTTCTAAGACGAGCTTAGCTAGATTTTTTAGGGTTCCGTAGTAAAACTAGGAACCCTTATAGTTTCATCCCGTCCGTCTGTCCGTCTGTCACACCCTCGTAAAATCTACAGTTCATAACCAATGTGTATGGAACTTCACAGGTAGATGCCTTCTGTAAGCCGCCAACTGACCTGTAGCGAAATTATAAAAGATAAAATAATTAGGGGAATTCATAAAACTGAGGGATGAAAAAAAATATTTTCGCGCACCCCTTCATATGGGGTATCGTTGAATAGGTCTTTGAAAATAACATCAGGGTTTCTAAATGACTTTTTTATTTAAGTGCATATTTAGCGAACTAGGAGCTCCGAAAGTCGTTTACAATGTACCCCCCCCCCAGTAATTTTCCAACCGCGCTATCGAAAAATCTGAAAAAAATTAAGCTTATGGAATCTAATAATTACTCTCGATTAAAATTGGTTTGAACAAGATACGTTAATAACTTTTTGAAATATTCACTATTTTCAGTTTTGACCGCAAAAATTACTTTGTATTTCATTATAATATTAGGAAATACGAACTTATGTTTGCGGTTGGAAGAATGAAATACTTCTTCCTACGGAACCCTAGACTGTGCGTGGTTCGAAACGCTCTTGCCCGGTTTTTTTATACGATAATGGTGGTAAACTAGTACCTGCCAGCCAGATGATGGGCGGTTACTGTAGCCTATAAAATGCTTGCAACCAGGGACCGAAAAGGTCACCCGTATAGGGGTTAACCCGGGTTATTTTTTTTGGGTTAGGTGAAAAACCTTGCATAAAGGTTAACCCGTATTCTGGGTTAATCATAATAATAACCGGTTCACGCATAGAGTTCATTTTTGTTCCTTTTTTTTTCATTTTTGTTCTATTTCATTCGGGTTAATCAGCAATATTAACCGGTAACAGTATCCGTATTAAAGGGTTAACCGGTTACCCTGCATTAGGATTAACCAAAAATATGGGTTAGAGATTTAACCGGTAACTTTTTAACCCGATTAATCGGTCCCTGCTTGCAACACTATCACATTGCCGACCCTTTAAAATGAGGATTCGCTGTACCAACAGCTTAAGGGATAATAAGCAGGTTGTGACGGAGTCATCCTTCTTTCATCATTTAGTGCTGGCAATCTTCCATTGCTGGCCACTTTATTCATCCCATTCTTCTAAATTCGGTTTAGATTTTAACTTTAAATTTCAAAATTAGAACATCTCATATTTTTTTGCATTGTTTCGTCATTCTTTGTCTGGTCTCCAACGACATCACTTGTGACCGCTGAACCGCTGTATAACTGTTATTATTTATTACCTACTACCTATTTATCGAGTGTGCAAAGCTATAAGCAAATAGTCTCTTTTTGTAACAGTTATTTTTATACCTCTGTGTAACGTTATAAAGTGCAAATATACAACCTACGTCTCGCAATACACCTCACCAACGCACCAGCTACTCAACAGAGATTTATAGATACTTTACTTTCTTCCGAGGCATGCAATAATTCTATGTTCTCATATCTAGACGATATCGTTATAGCTACGAAAACCTATGAAGAACACGTACGCTTACTTAACATTTTACACTCAAAACTTTCCAAAGCTAATATTACCGTAAATTTTCCAAAATGTGCATTTTTTAGAAATGAACTTAAATATTTAGGTTATGTTATAGACGAACAAGGTCTCCATACAGATCCAGATAAAGTCAAAGCTATTTTAGACATACCAGCCCCTAAATCTGCTAAAGAAGTAAAAAAATTCTTAGGTACTGCAAGTTGGTATCGTCGTTTTGTGCCAAATCTTAGCACTTTAGCCGCTCCGTTAACTAAATTAACTTCTACAAGTAAAAAGGCACCCCCTTTTAAATGGACCTCTGAAGCTGATAATGCTTTTAATAAAATCAAACAAGCTTTAATATCTACTCCTATATTAGCTTGTCCTGATTTCGCTAAACCTTTTTCAGTCCATTGCGACGCATCCGCTTATGGACTTGGAGCTATGCTCACTAAAGATTTCGATGGTATTGAAAAACCAATAGCTTATATGAGCAAATCACTTACAGGTCCTCAAAGAAATTATTCTATCACTGAACGTGAACTTCTAAGTGTTATCACAGCACTCGAATATTGGCGATGTTATTTAGACAATGGCCAAAAGTTTACGATCTATACAGATCATTCCGCTCTACAATGGTTTTTGCATTTAGATAATCCTACTGGTCGACTTGCTCGTTGGAGTATACGCTTATCCATGTTTAATTTCGATATTAAACATAAACAAGGTAAAGATCATCTTGTTCCAGATGCTTTATCGCGTAGTATTCCAATAAATGTAATTAATTACGACCCTTCAGTTACCTCTGATAACTGGTATACATCTGTATATTACAAATGTAACACCAATCCAACATCAACACCTGATTTTATGATTCGAAATAATAGACTTTACAAATATACTCGGTCTAATACTCTCGTTAACTCTGAATTTAGCTGGAAAGAAGTAATTCCATTCGAATTCAGAAATCTAATTATTGAAGAAAATCATTCTATTCCAACTGCAGCACATTTTGGCACATTTAAAACGTACCATCGTTTAAAAAACAAATACTTTTGGCCAGGCATGTACAAAGACGTAGCAACGTTCATTTCAAAATGTGAAACATGTATCGCGTATAAACATCAAAATCAAAATACAATTGGTCTTATGGGTAAACCCAAACATTGTTCCCGTCCTTTTCAATGTATTTCTATCGATCTTGTTGGTCCATTACCCATGACACGTAAACTCAATAGGTTTATTTTTGTAGTTACATGTTGTTTTTCCAAATATTGTTTGATATTTCCCATCAAACGTGCTACCTCTAAAATTATAAAGCACATCTTGGAAAACTTAGTCTTTATGACGTATGGCATTCCTGAAACTATAATTTTAGATAACGGTCCCCAATTCATTAGTACTGAACTACATGAATTATTCCAGTTTTACAACATACCCAAAATACATTACACTCCACGTTACTGTCCACAGGTTAACACTGTCGAACGTTATAACAAAACTATTATTACAGCAGTTGCTTCGTTTGTTGATAATGACCATCGTACTTGGGATTTGCATTTAAATAAAATACAATTTGCTATTAACTCTGCTGTGAATGAAACTACAAAATTCACACCAGCTTTCTTAGTATTTGGTCGCGAGCTAGTAACATCAGGTACAGTCTATGATTCCTCAGATTTAACTGATGAATTAATTTTTGCCCCTCGCGATGTATATGCAGAGAACATAGGTCAATTAAGTCCGTTATTTGCAGAGGTGCAAGAAAGATTATTCCGCGCTCATGAATTGAACGCTAAATCTTATAATAAACGTCACCAACACTTAGAATTTAATGAAGGCGATGTCATTTGGAGACGTAATTATCCACTCAGTTCTGCAGACAAATTCTTTTCGGCTAAGTTAGCTCCTAAATTTATTAAATGCGTTATTACGGCAAAAATCTCGCCACTTATTTACGATCTTAGTGATTTATCAGGGAAAGCGTTAGGACGTTGGCATGTCAAAGACATTAAGCCTATACCACGTAACTAACTCATTTCCTAATAGTTACTCTTTACCTACCTACTCTACATTATTACTATTACCTACTTAACTTTGTTCTATTAACATTTACTTAACATATTATTAATTAGATATAATTTCCCTTTAATTATTTAGATTTACTTTATTTAATACTCACTTATCATTAACTTTCGAAAACATTATAAAGATTTAACATAATAATTACTTTTAATTTACTACATTACTTAGGTACTAGGTACACTTAATTTATTACTTAAATGACTATATACATTAGTCAAACTTATTATTTATATGACTATATACACTAGTCAAACTTAACTTACCTTTTCCCATTAATGTACAGTTTAGAGCGGATAGAAACTCTCGAAACAAGCCTTTTCCCTAACCAATTTTACTTATACACTTACCATAACTTCTCTTACCGGAAAGAGCGGCGTCAACTCTTAAAATAAGCCTAGGTCAATTAATTAAAACTATTATTTTATGCATATGAATGCATAGGTACTTACTACTTACTCTTTCCTAGTTATAGGATAGATTATTATCTTATTCTTCTTTACGTGTTCTACTAGCACTTCGTACTTTAATTAGGTACGTTAAGCCTAGTTGGCAATTTTATTAGTTATAGATTGTAGAGCGGGTTAGTGACTCTTTAAATAAGCCTTAAGCTATTCATCATCATTCATCACCTATATCAGCGGATGGTGACTGATCTTAAATAAGCCTACACTATTATAGATCAATTCCGCGAGTGCCCTCTAGTACAAATGTTAGGGTTCCTCTATGTCTGGTGTCTTTTTCAGATAACTGAATAAAGACTATAACAGATGATGAATGCATGTTACTTATGAAAGTTGTATGCGTTTGGAATTTAGGTCTATTGTATATACGCATTAAAAAAAAAAAAACCATTAGCACCGACTAAATTAATCACTCACTTGGCATTTTCTTAATTTTATTTTTTTCTTGTTTATTTTACTTTAACTTTTTGTAAAAAAAATCTTTAAGGATTTTTTTTACGCCGGGGGAGCGGGGTATTGTGACGGAGTCATCCTTCTTTCATCATTTAGTGCTGGCAATCTTCCATTGCTGGCCACTTTATTCATCCCATTCTTCTAAATTCGGTTTAGATTTTAACTTTAAATTTCAAAATTAGAACATCTCATATTTTTTTGCATTGTTTCGTCATTCTTTGTCTGGTCTCCAACGACATCACTTGTGACCGCTGAACCGCTGTATAACTGTTATTATTTATTACCTACTACCTATTTATCGAGTGTGCAAAGCTATAAGCAAATAGTCTCTTTTTGTAACAGTTATTTTTATACCTCTGTGTAACGTTATAAAGTGCAAATATACAACCTACGTCTCGCAATACACCTCTCCAACCATCCTGCAGTGTTTTATTTAAATATCAAGATTTGTGTCTGTAGAGGCTCTCTCTCATAGCTAGCCGAGGCTGAGAGGACGGAGGAGGGAGGCACTCCGCGACAAGGTCGCTCGCCATACGCGTTGCTGACCCTTTAAAATGAGGATTCGCTGTACCAACAGCTTAAGGGATAATAAGCAGGTCGCCCGCCATACGGGTTGCTGACCCTTTAAAATGAGGATTCGCTGTACCAACAGCTTAAGGGATAATAAGCAGGTCGCCCGCCATACGCGTTGCTGACCCTTTAAAATGAGGATTCGCTGTGCTGACAGCTTAAGGGATATGCAGGTCACCCGTTGTCAACACAGCGCATCCTCAGAAGCTCTGGCGACCTTACTCACCACAGGAACACAACACTACCGAAGAGTGGTGTTGTTTGACTGTGGTTTTCTATAGGATGGAGGTACTTCACCAGTCGGATTTAAATTACATAAAAAATTAGTGTTGCCCAAAATCGGTCTTGCAACAATCATTTTCGCAAGATCAAGACCACCTAATTACAGCAAGACTAAGACCAAGACCAAGAATGAATGTACAATACTAAAACTAAGACCACGACTATGGGTATTGACACAGAACCGAGACCAAAGACGGGGTTAGACTCGACTCGGTCTTGCATTTGGGCAACACTATAAAAAATATATTAGGTACGCCATTTCTCGTGGAAATATGTAATAAACAAGTGACATTGGCTACATAATTGTATGGATTTTGAAAAAAACCTTGATGGCGGAATTTAGGCGCCATTATGAGTAGACACAAAATTTTTTTTTACGTGACGTGGTCATGTTGGGTATCACAGTGAAGGACTCGAAAAGACAATTACAAAAATTAAAATAAAAAATCCCTAATGCAAAAAAAGAACTACCTTTTTTATTAGAAGCACATAGTGTCTACCCCGAGTCCCCGACCCATACATTATTTAACGGTCTGGAACCGTTTAACGGAAACGAAGTAATGTTTGAAAAAGCACTTAGATTTTAACGGAACTAACAGGAAAGAAAGAATGAGGGGCGATTCACTGATTTATAGCGAGCGTGTAATAGGAAATGCCAGAAAATGCTGCCAAACTATTCATATTGAAATGTAGTAGTAGAGCTTTTTTTTAGGGTTCCGTACCCAAAGGGTAAAAACGGGGCCCTATTACTAAGACTTCGCTGTCTGTCTGTGTGTCTCCAGGCTGTATCTCGTGAACCGTGATAGCTAGACAGTTGAAATTTTCACAGATGATGTATTTCTGTTGCCGCTATAACAACAAATACGGTACCCTCGGTGCGGGAGTACGACTCGCACTTGGCCGGTTTTTTGGTTATTTTTATAAAACAGCCTATCTATTCTGTACCAACCCTCCGCGTGATATCATCGCAAGAACTACCAATTTGTTTGCGAACTTTCGAGGGAGAATCTCACCGTGACATTCTATCTTGAACGTTCGCAAACAAATTGGTTTCGTATTCCGTAAGGTGAAAGTGCTTCCCCAGTCGGACTGTTTCAGATTTGAGCGACATATCCCGCTGTACCCTACATAAGGGTGAGTATAGACTAGAGCATTTTTTAGAGCATTTCAGTGTAATGTAACGTTCTTACGAATGGTACAATACAGGTAATAGAGCGGCTCGTTGTTCTGTTACAGGTAAATGCTCTAGTCTAATACTCACCATAAACCAAACGCATAAAACCCAGTTCCAACACAAAAACTACATTTTAATTTAAATTCAGTATTGAAAACTTTATCTGTTTCGCTTCCTGCTCCTAAAAAACTCAAATTGTGGACTGAAACCAATAAAGCGAAGATTGATTTCCCTCAGGCACCATTATATTGGACGAACTCAAAGTGAGGTCAAACGGTTTGTGTTAAATTTGTAATTGGACCTCTAGGATCTGTTTTTTGATAGTCTGTAGGTAAAGTTGAAGAATTTGTTCTGAAATTCTTTATTCGTTAATTTTTTTGTTAACATGCTGATGGTTTCCAATTCTTCTTTGTCTGCGTAATTTTATTTATTTATTTATTTATTATAAAGGTACATATTAAGGTCTATAAAATAATATAATGTCCAACAAAACTATATACCTATATAGTTTGTCTGTTGGATCGCAATAATAATATAATAATAATATCGCAGTTTAAATATAGACGTTACTATACTAATGCAGAAAATTGTATGATGGTAATTTAATAATTAGGAAAGTAGGTATGTAGACATGTTACGGCAGTGTACTAAGTAGATAATTATTTTGTAAGTTTTTTCTTAAATATATTTTTTGTTTCTACTTATCGTCCTTTTCTTTTCGTGATAAAAAGCACGGACCTTTATCAACCTGCTCATGAAAATCTCGTCAAAATCCATGCAGCTGTTTTGAACATTAATTTGGACAAACAGACGAGACAGTTTTGGTGCTGTCACCTAAATTACGTCTGGATTTGAATGAATTTTAGCTGCTTTTAACACTTCCAATGCGTGACGTCTCGTTTAAAATTATATGAAAATTATTTCCGTCTCTTTCTTGTTTTATCAGAAAAAAGAAGATAGCTATAGCAATAAAGTTTCTTTGGTGCAAAAATCGACATCAAAATCGCACCAAAAAGACTTAAAAACTGTAGCGCCTGCTAAAATCTTCATATTCATTCATTCTTTTCACAGATCGTCAACACACTAACAAACGGTTGCAGGCGTCCAACCTTTTAAATTATAAAAAATCCGCCATCATATTTACCTGTCTGCTTGAAACACCCTCACAAGTAGCTGGCAAGAATAAATTTGCATATAAATCGAAAGGCCCTGGTCTGTCGAAACTTTTGTTAGAGGATCGATAAAAAAAGTTATTCAAACTCTGGCGTGAAATGAGAATGAGTTGAAAAACCTTCGAAGGTGGTGTTAGGAAACTTTTCAATACTTCGGTGAGTCTGATTAGGATCTAGATTCTATACGGTTTCTTTTTGGAGACTTTTATATTTTGCTAGCGATGAGTCTAGTTTGCGATGCGATCGGAGATGGTAAAGTGTAATCTGGGAGATATGGATTTGTGATTGCTGTTTGGAGGGTAAATGAAGGTTACCAACCAAAATTTAGTAAGCGTAATTTACAAGCTTTTATTTAACTTGGTCTGTTAGTATGGGGTAAGTGGAGTAAATCTTGCAACAGAATTTTAGAACAGTTCCCCCCAACCGATTGAGCTGAAATTTGGAACACATAATGCAATAATATGGTACCATGGTGAGGCCGGGAGGTGGCTATAGGAACTCCTCAACTTCTCAACATAACTCCGTCGTGTTTGGGCTCATTAGATTTGTTTTGACGAGTATTGTAGACCTAGATGATGTCCAGGGTCTCAGGTCTCAGGTCTCATGATGGAGCTGGGAAGTGGTGATTATAAAAGCTTGTTTAGAAAATGATTTTCAACATAAAACTTATTAAGGAGGAAAACATAAAGCTGACGAAACGTGAGTGTACCATGCCATACCTTTGACAAACCCTTTGTAAAATAGATGCGTGTTAGTAAATGAATTTGTCTAAATGATGTTCTCCATTTTTAAACGCTTTTGAGTAAGTACACTGAAAAGCCGTTGGTTAATTAGCACAGCAACTGTTAACCAATCACAGCTCTGCAATTCCGTCTGTTCATCAGTAAAAATACAGTTAGGTAGTTGCAATACTACTACGGCATGCCGCGTTTAAATGAAAATCGTGCAATTTGGATTCAGCCAATCTGTAGATATGGTTTATTGAAATTTCTTGAATAGCGTACAGGTATTCTCTTTAGCAAATTTGTTTCAAGGGCTTTTAACTTGATTATTTTCCTGTTTTTTTGACACCAATGCATTGAGAACCATCGGACTTTTTTAAACGATCTTCCTTAACGCGGCTTGTGATAATAGTAGACTGATAGAAATGATAACATAAGGAAACAGCGTTATGCTCCCTCCATGCGACTTCCTCTGTCTCTCTCCGTTTTTTCTATCATATTATACAAGGCGTAAGGAACTTAGTTCCTGACGGGGGTCCCCCGACCGCACACGTTCCATAGTCACAATCTGGATGTCTTCAAGTCCCGAGTGAATCGATTTCTTCTAGGCAAGCGTGCTCCATCGTAGACCGCATCATCGCTTAACATCAGGCGAGATGGCGGGCAAACGCAAGCCTATTATAAAAACAATATTTGTATCAAATTTCACATAAAGCCGGGTCCAGACGGGTGTAACGTGTAATGTAATCCACCGTGTAATGTAACACGAATTCTACGTGTGGATGGCACTACGAGCATTACATGTAACGCTCGCGCCGGCGCTCGGGCTGATCCATCGGCTGTCGGTTTTTTGCGCGAACACAAAGGCGCTCGCAGTGCTCGTTTGGACGGCGTTCATGACGGTTGTGTCGTGTGTCGGCGTTGCGTACGTTCATGATGTGGAGTGACGAACAATCAATGCATGCAAAGCATGTTCGTAGCAACTGAGTGGAAACAGGTATTGAAATTGATTCCCTTACATAATTCACTTTGAGTTCGTGTGCCGTCCACACTGTTGACGCATAACACGAAGTCTTACATTACACATTACACCCGTCTGGATCCGGCTTTATCCATAATTTCCTTGGTCTTCCTCTCAGATCATAGAAACAAGGGAGATGTGCCAAGGCGCTATCGAGCTTGATGCCTGATCTTGAGCAAATTGCTCATATTAAAAACGTTCGCGCTGGCGACGAACCGAACACGATCGATGGCATAAATACATGTGTTTTAGTTTAGTGCTAGTGTTGAGGGACGATTAACAGTGTTAGATTGAGGGTGTGCGGAATGTTTAATGCGTAGGAGATCTTTTTATTCACAAGGAGCGCTTAATTATGCACGTAATTGTGTCGAAAATGTACTAAAAGTGGCGTCAGTCATCATCAGTTGTTCCGGTACTAATTTGCTATGATGGCATATCTCCTTGTTTTTATGATCTGAGGTCTTCCTCTATCGTTTAATAGCCATTTCCGTTCATACTCAAAACTTCAAAAACATATTGCATATCATAAGATTTTGTCTTCATCGTTTCTATACTGACAACAAAAACCAAAAACACAAAAGACAGTATGTAACCAACCATTTGGTCGCAGTTTACCGAAATAACAAAAAGGAAATAATATCAAAAGGGTCCCGATAATTGTTATTTTTTCCTTACCCAACCTATTATACGATTGAACGAACAAATTAACCAATTGCCGATATTGACAAACGAAAAACTTTGTATACAATAAAGACATTATCCAACTTTCCTCATCTTTTTCTAAAGGATTCTCGCCCTTAATACGTTTTCCTTAGGGAATCGTTTTCTGTAAATAATTAATTCCGAAAGGGAATCTAGATGTATTTCCCTCGAGCCGTGGATTGGTTTTCTAAGGATTCCTTCGTGTTTTTCTATGAGGAATTTCGTTTTAAACGCTAGAACAGCTTAGAAATGTTGGCTTTGATTTGTAAAAATTGTTTATTTAAATCATTCTTGTGATTGAAGTGAAGAACCAAAAATTCGAAGACATGTGACGTCCACCAACCCGCACTGGGCCCGCGTGGTGGACTACGGCCCACTCCCTCTCACAGAGAGGAGGCCTGTGTCCCAGCAGTGGGAACATTGTAGGCTGATTATGCTATGCTATTATGCTATTCTTGTGATTAATTTAAATAGAGGTAGTATTGAGCTGTCTTGCTCAAATCTGGAGCAACTCGACTGGGGAATTACCTTACAGAATACCAAATATCGCTACTCTTCGGTAGTGTTGTGTTCCTGTGGTGAGTAAGGTCGCCAGAGCTCCTGAGGATGCGCTGTATTCACAACGGGGGATCTGCTTGTCCCCTAAGCTGTTGTCACAGAGAATCCTTACTTTAAAGGGTGGGCAACGCGCATGTGATACTTGCCGTTACCAGTGATGCCAACTCAGCACTTTGAGTGCTAGATTTAGCACTATTTTCATGTGCCTAGCACTGAAATTTGAGAAACAGCACCCAGCACTAAGTCTAGCACTAATTTTGATGTTGTTTGTTCGCTCACAAAATGCAGCTGTGGCTGAAGTAACAAAACGCAAACTGGTGTAGTCTCTGATCTGCGGCACTTCGGTAGGGGATTCCCGTGAACGTGAAAATAAAGGCGTGTATGGCAGACGAGGCGAACAGTGCTATGTTTGTCTTTTTCTCTAAGATAACTCCTTCTTTGTCTAACCTTGCTTGTTTTTCATTCATCGTGTTTTTGTGCGCAATAATTATCTGATTAATAGTACCTATATTAATCATTTTATTAACTTAAATTTGTTTTGTGTTGGGTGACAGTGAGACGAAAATGGATGTTTTTATTAAATTCATATATTTGGCACTATTTTTGAAACTTTCTAGCAATTTAGCACTATTTGAGATGTTACTTAGCACCCAACCGTGGCATTGAGTTGGCAACCCGGCCGTTACAAGCGTTTCATAGACTACAGTAACTGCTTTCCATCAGGCGGTCCCTCAGATCATAGAAACAAGGAGATATGCCATCATAGCAAATTAGTACCGGAACAACTGATGCCACTTTTAGTACATTTTTCGACACAATTACGCGCATAATTAAGCGCTCCTTGTGAATAAAAAGATCTCCCACGCATTAAACATTTCGCACACCCTCAATCTAACCTATGAATCTAACCACTAAACTAAAACACTGTATTTATACCACCGATCGTGTTCGGTTCGTCGCCAGCGCGTACGTTTTTAATATGAGCAATTTGCTCAAAATCGGGCATCAAGCTCGATAGCGCCTTGGCACATCTCCCTTGTTTCTATGATCTGAGGGCGGTCCGTATGCCAATTTATATTATATCTATACTAATATTATAAAGCTGAAGAGTTTGTTTGAACGCGCTAATCTCTGAAATTACTTGTCGGATTCGAAAAAATCTTTTTGTATATGATAGCCAGATTCATGAGAAATACTATAGGCTATGTGACATCACGCTACAACCCTTAGGAGGTGAAACCGCGGGGAACAGCTAGTAGTAATTATAGCAACTTATCCTCAGCTGAGAATTTCAATCCATCATCGTAAAACGCACTTCAAATAATAAGAGCTTTGAAAAGCCACTTCAAACTTTTAAGCGTTTCACCCAAAGCCACTTGAAAGTTAATAATTACGTCATAAACTCGTTAGTTCAGTTGAAACGAACATGTCTCGTGATGGTTATAGTCCAAGTCAAAAACTTCTTCGACTGCATTTAGAAGTAGGTACCTACCTAATAATATAGAGAGGCGCTCTTTGTGAACCGGAATCAACTAAGACTTTTAGCAAGGACCCTTATTTGGGACTGCAAGTTTATCAAACACCTCCACAGAATAGGTCTAAATGACACTGCAGCTCGCAGATTTTTAGGGTTCCGTAGTAAAACTAGGAACCCTTATAGTTTCGTCCTGTCTGTACGTCTGTCTGTCCGTCTGTCTGTCCGTCTATCTGTCGCGTCTGTCACACCCTCGTCATTAAATGTACAGTTCATAACCAATTTGTATGAAACTTCGCAGGTCTTCTATGAGCCGCCGTAAAGGCGTGTAATAAAATAATGAAAAATAAAATATAGACTATTAATTTAACATCACGCTACGAGGAACCGAGCAACGAACAATTATACACAAAAATTCCGGATTAAATTCTCAAAATGGTGGTGAAAACCGCATTAAAATCCATTGTGTAGTTTAGAAGACTAGGCGGACAAAGACACAGACAGGAAAACTCACATTTTTTTTTTTACTATTTATAGAAGTGTTCCATCCCGCTCTCGCTCCTGCCTTACACCATCACCAGAGCGAGACAAGAGATAAGCTGGCTTCCGCTTCCTGTTGCCGTCTCCGAGCAACCCTGACGCGTTGATATGTTGCTTGTTGAAAATGACACCGGTCTTGAGTTTGTTAATCTTGCTATACAATGATGATGCGTTCTTTTTTGCCGCCTTCAAAATTGGGTGTATATTTTTGTTGTTGTTTATGTTAGAGCTAAAATCAAAATCAAAATCATTTATTTGACACAAACACAGGTAAATATAACGGTGTTACAATAATTATGACAGTCCACTATGTTTTACTCTTACGAGCGTACAAATATTTTTGTGAAATACTATTATCTAATTATTTTTTTACAATATATTTTTATCAAGATAGTTTACAATTTATACTCAAAGAAATCGTGAATGCTATAAAAACATTTCTCAGCAAGCTAGCTAGTCTAACGTTAGCATATTGCAAATAGATTTTCACTTCTTGTTCTGCGAGAATGCTTCTTACCACAAGATTCTAGGTCCTGGGTTCCTAACCTGGGGATAATCACCCCCTCGGGGGTAAAACAGCTTTTTGCGGGGGTAATAGGCCTGGTAATGGATAATAAGTTTTTGTGCAATTTATTGTGATCAGTGAAGACTATGTACTTATGTTCATGTGATAACATTTTAAAGGCGTGGACTGGGGGGGTAAAATAGGGAGTAAATGTCATCGGGGTGACGAGACTGAAAAGGTTAGGAACCACTGCCTAGGTTAACGGGAAGTACCTTCAAAGTTTTAATTTATTTGAGAGTGTCAAAATAAGCGGCATAAATGGTCGCATAAATAACTGAAAACTGTAGCTACGCGAATTCCAAAATAATCAAAATTGTATTTTCACTACAGGAACATATCCAAAAGATATCAATTATAACTAAAGATTAAATAAATAATGAATTCAATAATCAAACTGAAAGCAAAAACTTAATCAATATTATTGGAATATGGGATTCAGTTCAATTAATTATTTTTCTCGGAAACATTTTTGTCAGACTAATTAAACGTTTTACCTGAATTATAGGTATCAATGCACCCTTTCTTAAAGTGAATTTTTGATCCAATTTTCGAATAGATAAAAGGTTTGGCAGACTATTGTTATTAGTGGCTTAGCATGTGAATTATATCGTACATAATTAAGGATAAAATCCTATTTCATGCGTTATTTTAGTTGTATAAACAACGAACAAATCTCAGACGTAATTAAAACGGTAAACAAAAATAAACAGAAAACAACAACTAAATCATAAAATGAAACATTCATTTTGAAATAACAGACATAATTATGTAAATTAATAAGCAAATTATGAACATAGTTCAAAAACTAAAATTTAAAAATAAATAATGTTAGAAGGAGCTTCGAAAGGCTTTATTCACAGATTTAGAGTAGACTAGATACCGCAAACTGTCCGTCCCAGCGTGCCCGAAAGTTTGTGCAATGCGCCTACTTGCCGAGTTTCTGCTTCAGTTTACTTTCAAACGCGCCGGTGAAACTTGACAAATAGTGTCGTTGGAGTTATACAAATGCCAAAATATTGTACCAATAATAACTGTAAAAACTCTTATAGGGTTGCCCAAGGTCTTTAAATGATTTGCGCGACAGCATAGTAGGTAGGGAAAAGTGGCACGCTCGTTTTCATACTATTTAGTGAACATGCGGTATCTTGCCTAATCTAAATCTATGGCTTTATTATTGGTTAGAATTTAATATTGCGCTTCAATTTCGCTCTCAGTTCAGAAACTGTTTCACACTACACTTAATACTTATTAATGAAAACTATTTGAACTACAAATAAATTGAACCAAACTTGAAATTCAGGTATACGGTAGTGACCTACTATTAAAAAAGTACAAATAAATTATTTTATTTCAAAGAAGGAATAGGCACAGCAAAAAAGTAAAAGCAAAAATTATAATTTGTCACAAAATGGAAAACATAGACGCTTTTAAAGTTTTTGGAGGGAGTATCGCTCCGTCTTTGTCGCGCGAAGCGGACGTAGGTGGTGTTACGTCACTAGTAGGTAGTGCCGTCCGTGTCTAGCAAATCATTTTAAAACGCTTATAACTTTGCCAATTTTGTAGATGTTTCATCGGTTTTTTGGTGATAATTGTCTTTTTTCAAATAGTTTACAGATTCACAATAAAAAAGAAATAGTTAACATACCTATTATCGAATACTCGTAAATACTATTTCTTTGAAATATAAGTGTGAAATTCTTTGAGAAGCCAGTTACAGGCTACTTCACCAAAAAAAATATTAAGTAAGTAGTAAGTTTATTTTTCCAGTATTTTTCGAGGAAACGAATATATTTTCTAACCAAGACAAAGC
Source organism: Thalpophila matura (assembly GCA_948465475.1). Lineage (NCBI taxonomy): Eukaryota > Metazoa > Arthropoda > Insecta > Lepidoptera > Noctuidae > Thalpophila > Thalpophila matura. Next base: position 2,068,513 of record OX419199.1, on the reverse strand, counting down.
GAATAATTTTCAAGAACTTTCTAATTTTTGTTAACTTGAAATAATTCGGTTGGAAACAAATGTTAGGTATAAAACAAAATCGCTTAGTTCTTCCAAACTACACAATGTATTTTAATGCAGTTTACGACCATTTAGATAATAAACTAAACTTTACCTGTGCGAAACCGGAGCGGGTCAGTTAGGTGTACCTACCTATAGACAAATCTCATAACATTTTTAAAAGGTAACCAACAAAATATTTCATACAATAAATACAGGTATGAAATACCATATTCAACAATTCCTGTTCTGGATTCTGGATATTTTGGATACAAACTTTCATGCACCGGTTCATGCAAACGGTATATACCGAATACCGAACAGTATATTATTTATTACTCACAGATTCCTGAAATTCAGCATCTTTTATCGACCAAAACCGTTTCGCTGAATTTAATGAAAGTATATGTAATTTGGAATGTTTGTCTGTATGTTTTGTTGTTTTAAGTTAGGGATGAAAAAAATTGCAGTGGCACACGTGAAGTTTGCGAAGCGAAATATCTGAAATAATTAGAGAATATTAAATATTACATTAAATTAAAATGAAAATATATTTTGAAATGTGCAGATCAAGCCCTTTCATATGATATGTCACTTGACCTAGTAACCCCACTTTGAAATTTCGGACACCCACTCCAGCCCCTTTTGCAATAAAAATAAAAATATTTTTGGACTTTTTTCATTTTCAATAAAGTTAGACAAGCATTCTTTAAAACTGTTCCAAATTTCAAGTCGATAGCATTAGTAGTTGCTGAAATAAGCGGGTGTGACAGACAGACAGACAGACAGACGAAGTCGTACCATAATGGTTCCATTTTTACCATTTTGGTACGGAACCCTAAAAAATTAATAAAATTGTTTTGTTTTTAAAAACGTAATTATATGACCTTTTAATGTAGGTACCCTTAGTTATTTTATTGGATTTAGAACCAACAGAAAGTTTTGTACACTAGCACACTAATTATAATTACTTGAATAATCAGACGAACTTACCTTAAGTGAAGTCCGATTATAATTTTATGAACGGTGATCTGAAATATAATTTATAACGATGTAGTAATCTCCATTCGCTAGTAATGGCATCGCGGTTTAGAGGTGATGATTTTTTTGATATATGGAATGGCAACCCTGCTTTGACACTTTTTTAGAGATAGCGTTGCTTTGTTGGCCCATTCGACAAGGGACTGTTATTCCAATACAGGATGGGCTGGGTGGGTAATTATATTTCAGATCACCGTTCATAAAATTATAATCGGACTTCACTTAAGGTAAGTTCGTCTGATTATTCAATTTTATTTCACGGTGATCTGAAATATAATTTATAACGATGTAGCTGTTTAGAGTATTAAGTCGACATGGGCTAGTATTATTTTGACTAAAAGGAGAAAACAGCTTTATAAGAAGCAACTTTTATTTGAGGTTTGAGTATTTGCTTAAGTGCTCATAATACATATTATTAGCACTTCTGCTGAATTTAGTTTATATACTTAATCAGTATTTATCAAATAGCAAATAACTTAAAACATTCCACAATAATTACATAAACTTTCAAAAGAAAAGCTCCATTAGGTAGCTTAGCTTAGAAATAATTATTATTCAAAATAAATAATATTTTATATATTTCTTCTTGATATTTTTATGAATCTTGTATCATAATAACTTAATTAAATACTTTGGTAAAATTTATTAGACAAAGTACTTATAAATAATAATTGGCCAATTACCGTTGTCATAATAACTAAACCATAACACTATTTTTAAATATTTGAAAATATAATTAACAATAAACCTTTGAACGTTAGGTAAACATAAACGTTATACCTATATTTATTTTATGTGAACGCAAAAAGCTAGGTAGGTATATCTTTATGTTGGAAGTAAAGACAGCATTAATAAAGCTGTCATGTGGAACATTACATGTGGAGCAATTAACTGGTACATCACGAAATTTCGCAAACGTGAGACAGGTGTCCGACCAACCTGCCATTTTCCTAATGGTAAATATTTAATTTATTAATTAATATTTGTGAATATTATTGGTGAATATTTTTGTGTTGACTCCGCTTTCCTTTATGTTCATGACTGATTTAATCCACTTTCTAATTGTTTGTTTGGATCTTATTAATTTGTCTACTAGTTAATAGCAAATACCTATTTTTCACCATTCCTAATAGTTGATGTTTGCCCAATGTTTGTTTTAAAGCTCTAGAGGATAAACTACGGGGTTTTGGTCACAAAATGGTAATTTAAGTGATGAAGTTGATATTTTTATAAGATCAGAAATTTTTATGTAGGTACCTATATGTATAATGTTTTGATACATGGATGTATCTTCTATTTTAATTACCGACAAAGTCTGCACCCTTTGAGCAGTAGCAAGAGCTAATTAAGTGACAAGCTTTTTACTTAATTTTCCTAAATTTAAATCCTTATTAACGGCCTAATTTGTCAGGAATCTTAGCACTATCGAAGGATCCCAAGTATTAACATACTTACAAAGTGGGTTTAATTCTATAAAGGCCTTTAAAGAAAAGCTTTATGCCTGTGATCGTCACTACCAAACTCTTCATTTATTCAGAAGGGAGAGTGCCGATCTAGCAGAATTTAACGAGCCGTAGGCTAGATTTCTTTTATTATTTCATTGAGTTAATTTATTACATCCGGTATTGAATCTGTATAGATTTCTATCCCGTGGGGTTTGCAGAATGACTACCAGCTCTTGCATGTTGTGTTGTATTGCTTTAACATACCTGGTGAAAAAAGATGATAACATAATATTTTGTGAGCCTTCTGGCAAACCTCTGCATCTGAATGTTTCCCGCAGAAGATGTTCACTGCCAGAGTAAGTGAACTGCTCAATGGGTGTTCTGTACTGGAAGGGCATAGTAACAATTGTAGTTAGTAGGTAGAACAATTAACCGGCAGGTTGAAATATTGCTGGTTTGTACCCATCAACATTTTTGCCAATGGGGTACCATGGCTGAAAAGCACCATAGGTACTATGGCTGACAAGTCCACAGGGAAGTCTCCTTAGCTTTGTCGTTTTTTATTTTTTAGACATTTTGTAATTAACGCAAAGGGTGGAAATGCCTAAAAGAAGTACCTAGTATATTCTATCTATCTATCTATCTAGTTGCTACAGTGTAGTGTAAAGGGATCTATTTGAAATGCATATACATATAGGTCTCTATGTCATGATACACAGGTATGTTTTAGCATTTTGCGTTAATCCTGGTAGCAAATAAATCAATAGGTAGGTACTTGGCTTGCCTAACCTTCTCTCAATTTGATTGAATGCATATTCTATTAATAATCCCCACTCAGAGTCAATGTTAGTCAAATTTCTTTATTCCTCATCTGCAAAATTATCTTTAGATTTTATGTAAGATGCCTGAATTGATATGAACATTTATAGCTTTGCACCAATCCCATATTTTTCTACTAACATTATTGAGATGTGGAAATTGAACCCTAAGTACCCGTTTTAATAATGCATGTTATGGTGGTGGTGTTGTCAATCCGAAGAAGAATATCAGTTATTTTTTGATTTTGCAAAGCATTTTAAGCCAAAATATACAGCCATTAGGTCTCAGTGGTATATGTGATATTTTGATTATGACCATAGGACTCCAACACTCTCACCATTGCAATGAACCCCCAACCTGATAGAGAAACATCTGTATACAGATACACATGTGAATCGAGATTTATTGGCTTAAAATGTTTGCTGTTATGCGTTATGTTATCCGTCCACCACTGGAGGTCTGACATTAACATAATATAGTTGATGATTTAGTCTTTTGATTTAGTTAATGCCAAGTATTTGTATATACCATACCATATAGTGTGGCTGGGCATGCTGCTACTAAAGTGCCCAGTAACTTAGCAAATTCTCTTATTTAGCATTTTGTAATTTTAGGAATTATAATTATATTTCATTTTCCCAAAGGTAGCTCAAGGTACAATGACATGGGGTTTCTAATCCAAGAGATTTGCAATATTTACTAGGCAAAGTGTTGGTTTTTCAAAATTAATAATGAAGCCCAAGCACTTCCGAACAAAAATATTATATGTTTGGCCGATACATCAATAATCATCAATATGGATTGTAGATAGGGAGCCTAAATTTCTTAGATTACCAACCACTGGTTTTAATAATTTGGTGAACACAATCGGTGCCATACACAACCCTTAAGGTAATGCTGTAAATTCATATAAAGTTTCATCAAATTCAAAATGGAGGTACTCCCTATGTTCATTGGCTTTATGTGCTAATAGGTATGATACCTACCATAAGATCTATGTAACACATACAATAACCATGATCAATTAACCTTATTGCAGTCCTTATATTATCCTCTGTGGTTAATGGCTAACTTCTATGAACTTATTCAAATGATTTAGTACCAATATGTATTATGTTATATTTAGTATAAATATTTGTATGCCATTAGGTTTAGGTACAAATAAAATCTTTGAAATGTATTCTCTTTGTATGACAGCATGGTGTCATAGCCCCCAACTGTAAAAGATTTTTACTATTTTATAAATTATTTTTAGGGGCTATATTTTGATGAGGATTAGACATAAAAGGAATATAATATCCTTTAATTCACTACAATATAATGGGGTCATTTGTCAATGACATCCAAAAAGCAAAGTAGTTTTAAATTGGCAGCATGTACCTTATGTCCTGCTGAGTTTGTGGTGGGCACCCCGGGTTCTCTCGGAACGCTGTGGGTTGTAGGTCATCTTGTGGTGCGAAGGCTGTGGTTGGCTTCATGGCCCACCTCATGTCATCGGCTTGGCTGGTTGGTGCTGATTCATTTGTTGGGATGAAACACTCCTGTTTCCTATGTATTATTTGTGATCTTAGCTGCTCTCCATAGAGAAGTTCATTTTTGGTTGTATTATGAGTCATTTCTAGGAAATGTCTAACTGGGGCCACTAGTGACCTTCTTGTTTAGTTTCAATTTTTCCACTGAGATTTGAGCATGTTTTTTCTATAGAGTCATTAATTATGTTTGACATGGTCTTGTCTACAAATTGGTGCAGTACCCATTTGTTTCTGCTGGTAAACAATACACTTGTCTCTAATCTTCCCACTTTCAGAGATCACTGCCCCTACTTTTCATATAGTAGGCATCCAGAAGTTGACAGATTACAGGCAAATTATGCAATTTTAGGATGTCATCTCTCCCCATCTTAGATCATGTTATATGTATATGTTAGTTCCAACATTTACAATTATCATTATTTAGGTAATAATACTTTTTTATTTTATTTGATCACTTCATACTCTTGGCCCAGCAATTGTAATGACTCTTCATTCTGCTTCTGGCGGTTCCAATTGTTGTTCAACCTCTCGGGTCTGGACATTTTGGGTCTCAGTCTGATCCCCAAGGGCCAAGTTTTGAGGGATGAATTCACACTGACCGATGACTTCATCTGAAATATGAGAAAAACCTTGGAGGTTTTCTCAAGAGCATTTTGCTTGCATTATACCGTATCTCGTACAGTTAAATGCGCATGTGATGACCTGTGCAAGCAGCAGAATCGGTATCTCGTACCGACAACAGAATTCTGTTTTACATCAAAGTTGGTATCTCGTACCAAAGTTGATCTTCGTGTTTAAAGTATCTCGTACCAACACGGTATATATGCTCGTTAACATAGCCAGGAACGTTCCTTGATTTCGTTGCACTGTAAATCCTGCAAAAAGACTTACCTTCATTATCCGGAGTATCGGTACGCAAGGGGCTCCGCTCACGGTCGGTAGGTACTGCGTCAATTAAGGCTGCGACTGCGGTTCCGCTCACTGTCGTGACTCCAACATTTGTTACGATGATGCTGCTTCAACTTTTTACTGGATTTACACAATTTTCTAAATAGTTTTTCTTCCGAAACCATTTTTGCATGCGATGCCGCGAACGCGCGAAAAAAGAAGTGTCAAAGCAGGGTTGCCATTCCATATATCAAAAAAATCATCACCTCTAAACCGCGATGCCATTACTAGCGAATGGAGATTACTACATCGTTATAAATTATATTTCAGATCACCGTGAAATAAAATAAAGACTAAAACCTCATTAGTGATTATGAATCATAAAAATAACACGGTCTATAAGCCAAAAATGGCGCTGCTTTGTGGAATGTAAACGCTTACTATTTGGATATTTTTACATAGAATTTCCTGCAACGAGGGTTGGAAAAATATTGCTTTCAGAATTAATTATGTTTTTTGGTAATAACACTTTTAACTGAACAACTTGTCCAAGTTTGAGCCTGAGCTCCGAACAAACTGAGCTATTCCATGGTGTGAATAAAACATAATACTTAATCTAAGCCTATAAGGTTCAAAAATTATCAGAAATAAGTCACAGCAGAAGTACCTCATATTAAAACATAAAATAGGGCATTATACTTATTCATATTCAATGCTTTATATTTAGGCCAAGAAATATCTTTGCTTATACAAACAATATACCCACGCCTTTTTTTTATTAAAAAAATTAAACGAACTCGAGTGAAGTCAGGTGAGTTAACCAACACTGTCCAATAAACTCGACACATGCGCAGTGAAATCTGAACGAGTCTCAATTTCTTGGGGAATTTTCCAATATGAATATATTGCATTTTCGATATCACACATTGACAATATTCATTATTTTATTATTAAAATTTTAACAAAAAATTGTCACTGTGTCAATTTTGTTTCTCTTAGCAAATTAATTGATTATCATAATTGAGCATCTCACAGATATGTTATGTACCTATGTGTGTTATACATAGTTATAATCATACATTTCCACGGATTTATCTTTATTTAATTTTCTAATTTCAGTGACATAAACACACGCGATTAAAGCAATAGCGTGAATTCATTACAGTTCGTAAAATATAGCTTGATCTCTGTGACAGATGTCAAATACGAACAAATAATGTCAAAATGCATAAAAAATGTATGAATTTGACATCTGTCACAGAGATCAAGCTATATTTTACGAACTATATGTACTATTAACCGGGCCTAGCTATACCACTTTTCGCTGTGAATTATTTTTACTTAATAATTGGCTTGCGTTTGCCCGCCATCTCGCCTGATGTTAAGCGATGATGCGGTCTACGATGGAGCACGCTTGCCTAGAAGAAACCGATTCCCTCGGGACTTGAAGACACCCAGATTGTAACTATGGAAAGTGGAATCAATCAAAGCGTTTCGTTCGGGTTTTTGGTGTATCAACCATGAATCGATGGCGTTTTTTCGTGTTTCTGGCCGTCCGATAAAAAAGTGGGTTATAAAAGGATAAACAAATATATTAGGTCTTTACCTATGAAATTGCCGTTCTGCAGTACTGGCCATTTCAAATCAAAATAATTTTTGTTTGGCTAAGAATTCCAATTTCAAATTAATTTTATTTTAAAAACATGGTTTTTTTTTTCCAAAAGTAGTCATTTGTTTATTGATTAGTGTTACATTTTCATCGCATTTCAATCTTTTTCGTCATCATGGATACGTTAAAAATTCGAGTAATTATGGAATACGAGTACCGTCGTAGCAGCAACGCGCCACAAGCGGCACGCAACATCAACGACGTTTACGGAGCTAACACTACAAACCAACGCACCACCTGTTATTGGTTTGCTCGCTACCGTTCTGGAAATTTCGACCTGAAAAATGAACCTCGCGGTCGTCCGAACACTTTGGTTGACAATGACGAATTAAAGGTGATTGTGGAAGCTGATGATACACAATCTACGGCTGAATTAGCAGCAGCTTTCGACGTTAGCGTCAAAACAATATTGGTCCATTTGCGTCAAATTGGCAAGGTAAAAAAGCTTGACAAATGTGTGCCCCACGAACTCAATGATCGCCAGCGCGAAGTACGCGTCGAGACGTGCCTTGCACTGCTCAACAGACACACAAATGAAGGAATTTTGAACCGCATTGTTACCTGCGATGCGAAATGGATTCTGTTTGATAACCGCAAGCGCTCAGCAAGTTGGTTGGATCCTGGTTAAACAATGCCCTAAACGAAAACTTACCCCTAGAAAAGTGATGGTCACTGTTTGGTGGTCTAGCGCCGGTGTGATTCATCACAGCTTCTTACCAAACGGGGTGAGCATTACTGCAGATGTGTACTGTGAAGAACTGAACACAATGATGAAGAAGCTGGCACATCTTCAACCAGCATTGGTCAATCGCTCGTCTCCACTGCTCCTGCACGACAACGCGCGACCTCATACTGCACAGCAGACGGTCTCCAAGTTGCAAGAACTGGGGTTGGAAGCTCTCCGTCATCCGCCCTACTCACCAGACCTTGCGCCTACAGACTACTAACTTTTTCCAGAATTTGGATAACTTCTTGGCGGGAAAAAAATTCAATACCCGAGAGGCAGTACAAAATCCCTTTGAAGAATTTGTTGCCTCCCGTCCAGCTGATTTCTTTAAGAAGGGCATCAATAAACTGCCACTGCGTTGGCAAAGATGCATTGATTGCATGGATGATTACTTCGATTAATACAAATAGAAAATACATGAAAAAAATTCTTTTAAATTTTTTCATACAAAACGGCAATTTCATAGGTAAAGACCTATTATTTGGTTCAATATTAATATTTCCTATATTTTCTGCAGAATCAGTGCAAAATAATACATATTTCCATAACAGATTCAACCCTTTAATAAATTGGTCCTATTGACCCAATTAAGAGATATTTACTTAGGGTTTGTGTAATAAATTATGGATGGCCTAAATAAATATTAAATTATTGGATTATGACAATGGAAATCAATTGGTCATGAATTTATTAATCAACTGACCGCTTGAGGCTTCGTTACTGAGGAGTAACTGGTTACTATTTATTATACTGAGTACCATTAAATAGTATAGCAACTAGTAGATACAAGCTGATATTTCTGTTAAAATAAACATGTAAATAGTATTATGTAACTAGTAACTAATAATTAGAAAAACAAATAATAGATATCACAGATAGTGTATCCCGTGTAGATTTTATATTGTAGCGGTTATCACTTAATCACGTCGGGGTCACCAGTGATGTGGATACGGAGTAAAATGAAGTCAACGCGATACAAAGTGATATACCTACTTGTATAATTCAATTTACACCGTTCTTCATCTACTATAATTAGCATAATCGGCCTATAATGTTCCCACTGCTGGGACACAGGCCTCCTCTCTGTGAGAGGGAGTGGGCCGTAGTCCACCACGCGGGCCCAGTGCGGATTGGTGGACGTCACATGTCTTCGAATTTTTTGGTTCTAGGACATGCCGGTTTCCTCACGATGTTTTTCCTTCACCGTTAAAGCAAGTAATAATTAATTTCTAAATCTACTATAATTATGTGTACAATATTATCAGAACTAATTACGCACAGTTTATGCTACGACTAGATATTAATTACAGATTGAAAGGAGCAAGAAGAGGCAATCTAGGTAAGTTAGAAGTGTTCTGCTATCACTGCACCAAACGCACGTCCGATCTTGCTCTGAAAGTCTCAATCCTTCCGTTACTATTATTATTATTCCCTTTATTCATTTTTTATACACATTAGTTATATTTTTAAATATTTCATTATAAAAAAGAATAAAAAAAAACAAAACATTTAAAAATATAAAAAAAAATATTAAAATGTCTTTATTCATTTTATTCACATATTTTTAAATATTACATCGTAAAAAAAATATTATTATTTTTATTACATTGGGTAAGTTAAGCATTATAAATATTAGCTTCCGCCCGCGGCTTCGCCCGCATTTTTGGGATAAAAATCACCTATGTGTTATTCTGACGTATAAGCTTTATTAGGTACTGTAAAGTTTCATCAAAATCCGTTCAGTAGTTTTTGCGTGAAAGAGTAACAAACACACATCCATTCACGTTATTAATATTAGTAGGATGAAGTGAATCAAATCGGATTTTGCCGCGGGCACAGCTAGTTTTTATTAAAACAAAACACAAAACACCGTAAAATATACACAACTCCCCCAATTTCAATATTTCCCTCACAACTTCAAAAGGCACAATCTTTGAGCTCTTAAATGCCCATAGCGATGTCTTAAAAACTCGTTTTGAATCCCTTAACGTTAACTGAAAGCTACCCTTATCCGCCCGCCCTATTAACCTAATTACGTTATATTTACTTAGGGAATAATAACGCTTTTGTGACTTCATTTCGATTCTTATGAATTGAATTTAATTGGTAACATTCTGCGCAGAAAGTTCTGTGAACTTTTCGGTGGTTGTTCTCAGAAATAGCTGTGCCGGGGTGCATAAAAATTGCCTGTTTTTACAAGCTTTTATTTTACTTGCACTGTTAATGGGGGGCCAAATCTTGCAACTGCATTTTAGACCAGTTCCCACCAACTGATTGAGCGGAAAGGACGTTGGTAGTTTTGGGCTTGATATGGTACAGTAATAAAAGCTTAACCAAAAATAAAAATATATTTTAATTGTTCTTTGCCCATTTTATCATATAGATTAAGAATTGGAATCAAAAATCGAAATAAATAAGAAATAAAATAATTATGCCGTTGTCATTTTGAAAAAACCAATAAAACAAAAACGGGTGCATGCTGGCTGGCGCGTGCCACAGAATATCATGTCGTCAGCAACTAAAACCTTTGAATTGAGAACTCATTAGTCGGGCTGTACTTCATTTGATCATTCACACCATACTTAACCTCACTGTCACAAATACGAAGATTTCTCTTTAACCCAATTACGTACAAAAACAAATAAAAAATGAATTTAAATACTCCTGAAATACTCGATCACACCAAACTAATTTCATATCTGTACCGACTTACACAATCTGAAGCCCAGCGTTCTATGGGCGTCTGCCAGTGTCCTTTGAAACGCATATGTCACTTGGATGACAAATAAATTCAATAATATGGTACCACGGAACTCCTCAACTTGTTAACATAACTCCAGCGTGTTTGCGCTCGTTGCATTTGTCTTGACAAGACTGTAGACCTAGATGATATCCAGGGTCTCATGATGGAGCTGGGAAGTGGTCATTAAAAAATCTTGTTTTGAAAACATTGTTCAACTTCTTTATCTCAACAGATAGTGTTATATGTATCGGTTTGTTATTGAACTTTGTGTAAAATTCAGGTCGTGAAAAAGTCGACCATGAAAAATATTTTTTCTTATTTTAAAAAATCCTGTGAACACGAAAAAATTAAAGTATAGCCCGAGGATAGCCCATAATATGACGGTCACGTGCCTTTGTATAAAATGACGAATCTGTACGTAGTATTTTATTATCTGTGGCAGTAGGTACCTACTATCCTTAAGGACGCCGATCAATCGTAAATAATACTAGAATCAATATGAAAACTAAATATTGATGTAGGGAGGCGATATTTTTTTAAATTGTCTCTGTGTTTGAACGGGAAATAATCAATCATTTTTATTTACTAAAAGCTGAACGCTTCAATTTTTATTTCGCACCCAATATTTGTTTGGCCAGTCGATCTGGAACGACTTTGATGGTTAAACTCTCAATTGTTTTTTTTGATTTTTTTGTCTGGCTATTTATAACACAGAATTTCCTGACAGATTTGGCTGAAGTATTTAATTGGAGTACAGAAGTCGTCTGCATGAAAATTGATGAAAAGTAGCCTACTTATGTGCTTCTATTCAAAATATATTATGTAAATACGGGGAATAAACAAATAGGTATGACATATTAATGGAATTATTTAGAACTAGCTTCCGCCCACGGCTTTGCCCGCGTTTTTGGGATAAAAAGTAGCCTATGTGTTATTCTGATGTATAAGCTATATTACTGTAAAGTTTCATCAAAATCCGTTCAGTAGTTTTTGCGCGAAAGAGTAACAAACATCCATCCATCCATACATCCATTCATACATCCTCACAAACTTTCACGTTTATAATATTACATAGTAGGATTTGATACTATTTTATTGTACCAACTTCTCCTTACCTTTCGCCACTGATCGTACTATATATTTCGCCGTAGTATATTTCCCCATAAAATATTTCACAATACTTACTATATTTGTCCGTACCTACTATATTTCGCCGTACCTACTTTCTCCCTACTATATCTCTCCGTACTATATTTCCCCGTACCATATTTCCCCGTACCATATTTCCCTGTGCTATATTTGGCAATTAGCTCACTAAAATGATTACACGAACAGAACATCCCGGTGGAATATTTACACGAGTAACAAGGAGATTCAACGAGCACCAATTTTCACTCAATTAAGTTACCCCTCACTCAAATTAATGAATTCAAAACAATAATATTGTGCAGGTTCGTAATATGGGGAAAGAGAGGGTTTATCTTCTATCTCTGTTTGACGTATAATATGATGTGATGATAAGGTTTGAGTTGGTATGAATGTGGAAGGCTATAAGAATACATGGTCTTTTTTTTGTTGTCAGTGTCTTCAATGGCAAATACTGGGATACAGCGATTCAGTAGCGCGTTTCGTTAATGCGCGTCTTGATTGCTACTTTTTGCCATTTGTCGCATTTGCAACGCACGACTGTAGCTACTGATTTATCATCATCATCATCGCTACTAACGCGCGACTGCATCTATACAAACGCCCGACTGTATTGATTTAAGAACAGGCGTTCACAGATAGGTACCTAGTCAATACAGCGTACGACTGTGTTGATGCTGCATCGCGTCTATATTGATGCTGTAGTATCATGATAGTAGCGATGCAAAAGCGTGGCTACGAAGGCGAACGTAGGTATACAACCGGCGGCGGCGTCGGCATCGCGGCCTGTTGCGACTGTATTACTGCAAAAATTCACCGTGGCCAACCTCCCTTAATCTAAATACTTCATAAAGTTGTAACACATAAAAGATATTACAATATCTCAGCCGTTATAATTACCCTCTTCGCCTTAACTGTTCGGCAAACATGTTAAACTCCTGAACGATCAGAAAGCAATCAATTGCGTTCTATTATAACTTTTCCTTAGTAATTGCTATTACAATGTATTACATGCCTTAGCTCGTATAATATTAAGTGGATTTTGCGATAAGTTGTATAAGAGTCGTTATAATATGACCTTCATTGTTGTGTTCGCCATAAGTGTATAATTTTCCCGCACTTCGCCATATAAGTTACTAGCTTCTTAGCTTTTTCGGGATAAAAAGTAGCCTATGTGTTATTCTGATGTATATTTATAACTGTAAAGTTTCATCAAAATCCGTTCATTCGTTTTTGCGTGAAAGAGTAACAAACATCCATCCATCCATCATCACATACATCCTCACAAACTTTCACATTTATAATATTAGTAAGACGAGTTCCATGTAATAGGGGATGAGCCATTAACCGGTGACAAATCTACTGGGCTGCTAGTTACAGGGGGGATACATTTTTTACAACTTTAAAAGCGCGTATAATGTCACCAAAAATATTCGATCATCAAATAAATAAGTCACTTAAAAACCTCCATGTTATTTTCACATTGTTAACGAGTTCCGGAGCTCCTAGTTCACTAAATCAAAACAAACAGTTACTTGTATCTCACCGTTTAAACTTACACAAAATTCAATGCGAAGGTTTCAGGGGATTACTCACCACTCCGAAGTAGTTTAAATTCGAAACACTGACACTTGCACCAAAGATTCAAGTTTCAAAAAAACTTTTTTACAGCAGAAAGCGGTAAATATTGCTGTTAGGACGCCATTACGTCATCCTAGGTCGGCACTGAAAATCAGCGTTGTGGTGTGGCATGTTGAGAAAATAATCTCAGTGTTGCCATACCACAACATTATGCTGAGTATCGGCCTTTTTGCATGCGAATGCGATGCAACTTTTTGTTTTTTAAATGTAGGTACCTACCTACAAATGTTTTTATTTTTATTTTTTATTATTTTATTAATGTTTTTGCATGTACCTACCTACTTTTCAATACTTCGTTTTTTTTTTTGTTGTTTGATACCTTTATTATTGTCATGTCGTCGCATGCAATAAATCATTTTTCTTTCTTTCTTTCTAAATATGCACTTAAATAAGAAAATAACCTAAAAACGCGAATGTTATTTTTACAGACCTATCCAACGATACATACATGAATGGGTGCGTGTTTTTTTTTTATTCCTGAGTTTCATGCGTACCTACGAGGTGCCCTCCTAAATAATTTTATTTCGTAATTTTCACAGAAGAAATCTACTTGTGAAGTTTCATCTAAGTATAAAGTGCTAATTTGGTTCACGAGTAAAATGGATGTGACAAACGGTGGACAGACAGACAAGACGAAATTATAAAGGAAAGTCTAAAAATTACCAAATTATTAGTATATATACCTACTCATAGATACGGCAAAAGCTAGAGTTAATGTAATTATCCATAAATACTTTTTCAGAATCTGAAATTCTCAAGCACGAAATAAATCAAGATTATCTGAGGACCCTACATCATTTTGGGCAATAAACAATTATCTTAGATCCACTTGAGCCAAACAACTAAACAGTCCCTTTAGTAGTATTAGACAAATCCTAAGATTAATGTATAAGATCCTAATAATTGCTCATAATGTCTTCGTAACAGCTATAGGATTGTTTGGACGCCATTGTTGGTCGAATGACATTTGTGAAAGCTCGTAATGTGAGAATTAAAATAATTAGGATCGCCTTTTGTTTGTGTTTTGGGATTTATGAGTGTGATGATGATGATGATAATTATGATTATAATGATGATGTCTTTGATGTTATGGTAGAAATGACTGGATTAGAAAGTAAACATATCTATACTTTTATAAAATTGTAAAAAAGCCGTGTCTGTACATTGAAGATATTCCAGAAATAACAATTGGGATAGGTTACTGGGACGTAACCAAAAAGATTTTTTTTTTTTTCTCTTTGTACGCGCATCACGCAAAAAGTACTGAACGGATTTTAATTCCGTTTTCACAGTTCGATAGCTTGAGGTCCAACTTAAAATCTAAGCTACGTTTCATCTAATTCCGGTGGGATAGACCTAAGATACAGCTTGACCTCTTGGTAGTACTAGCCAACCTACACTACGGAGGTCATTTAAACTGGTCCGTCCACTGTAGTCCACGCGGACGGAGTCGCGGGAAAAAGTCTAGTTTTAAATAAAAACAACAAGCCGACTACGACAGAAATTCGACCACACGGTTGTCGCAGTGGCTGAGAGATTGGCTGCTGCGCAACGTGTCGCGGGTTCGATTCCCGCATTGCACATAGGTCTGGCTGTTTGTGTTTGTAAACGCACCCACGATACACGAGAATCCTAGTGTGGGGCAATGTTCAAAAAAAAAAAAAAACAAACTGAAAAGCATTACAACACGAAAATATTATATTCCTGTCCGATAGTCTGGAATTTTTCTCTAGACTAAAGGAATTCCGTCTTAATAAATCAACGTTTTATTGGTACGCTTAGTGGAATCTTATGTCTAGGAGTGGACGTTTTACGTTAAATGTCTTTGATATGTTTCAAATTCACAAAAATATACATACAAGGCTGCCGTCCGCTTACTTAAATGCCGTTAAGTGAATAAAACTGATTGAAAATATGACCCTGACTGGTTGATAGAGAAAAGGTTACTTTTTTACCTAGTACTTTTAGATAACTGAAAAAACAACTAAAACCCAACTACGGAAAAAAACCAACTGAAAAGCATAAAATAAGAAAATATTCAACACATCGGTGTCCAGGTTATAGCCGTGGTCGCATGCCGCTATGTCCTGTGATGGCTGCTTAGTGACGGCATGCGACTACGGCTATAACCTGGACACCACTGTACCGATGTGTTGAATATTTTCTTATATTATGCTTTTCAGTTGGTTTTTTTCCGTAGTTGGGTTTTAGTTTTTTTAACTCTTGTTTTATTTGACACTTTTTTGGTGGCTTGGATCAATCACTGCATTTACTTTCAGACTGTAAGTGTCGCAGTCTTAATCAACGAGATGGCGCTAGTTAGTAGCAAGAAAGTCACAGATCGTACACTTTTAAATTTCCAGTGTTTGCTATATTGGATATCTTGTAACACCATATACCTCACGATACTCTTTGGATCAAGACGAACCCAAGGACACCCCATTTGTTAAAATCGGGTAACCTTTATTTTTTTTGGTCCTCTTTTTTACGTTTTGTCGGCCATCTTGATTAGTTTTTTTTTCAAAAAAACATAGCCTATGACACTCTTAATGTAAATACGAATCAACCGATACCTCATTTGTCAAAATCTGACCAGTAGTTTTTGAGCTACGATCGAACATCCATACATAGACACATACATACATACATACACACATAGGCTATTAAACTCATTACCCTTCCTTTTTCGTAGTCGGGTAAAAATTGGTCTTTCAGTAAACCGACGGCAGAAGGTATGGAACTACAAAAATTAATGTTTGTGGATTTAATTTAAATTTTAATCTACACTTACCTAACTCCCTAGATGTTTATGGTCAGCTAAACAAGATATACCAAGAAACCAACTGAGTTTTCATTAAGAATCTGTAAAAATACTCATCATCTGCAAACCCATCTAAAAAAACCGGCCAAGTGCGAGTCGTACTCGCGCACCGAGGGTTCCGTATCATATTTGGACGTATAAAGTGAAAAAATCCGGACCGCATAACTAAGTTTGTTTGTGAAGGAATTTTGATGATTTTGAAAAAACTGTACTAGTTAGGAACATCGTTTTAGTTTTGGTGCCATATTTGGGTCAATTCCTATCAACTCTAATTATTTTAGATTTTTCGCCCCGCAAACGTCGGAGATAAGGGGGGGGGAGAATGGTATTTTTTGGACATTTTTCATCATATGTCGAAAACTGTGAGACATAAAATAAAATAAAAATATATTTTGATATATGCAGATCAAGCCCTTTCATATGATATGTCACTTGACCTAGTAACCCCACTTTAAAATTTCGGAACCCCACTCCGGCCCCTTTTGCTATGAAATAAAAAAATATTTTTTTTTGCAATAAAGTTCGACAAGCATTTTTTATAACTGTTCCAAATTTCAAGTCGATAGCATAAGTAGTTGTTGAAATAAGCAGGTGTGACAGACAGACAGACAGACAGACAGACAGACGAAGTCGCACCATAAGGGTTCCTTTTTTACCATTTTGGTACGGAACCCTAAAAACAATATCAAGTACAAAGATCCGACAGAATTGCACGCCAAAATTTATACTCGCGAATTTTTCAGACCCCTAAAATCCTTTACTTGGTCTGTAAGTATTTTAACTGGCAGAGTAATCTCATTTAATGGTAGAAGTTCGCTCGTTAATGTCAAATAGCTACGATTGTAATGTGGGGACCGCACCCGGGCCAGCCCCCACCTTGGGGGTTGGGTTAAAGGTATCGGAGAAGCGGCTGAAATAGTGAGGTTGGGTTTTTACCCGACTGCGGCGAAGCCCAAAAGGAGGGTATAGTGTTTCACATATATGTTAGTATGTATGTATGTGGGTATGTATAGCATAAGCATAGCATAATCGGCCTATAATGTTCCCACTGCTGGGACACAGGCCTCCTCTCTGTGGGAGGGAGTGGGCCGTAGTCCACCACGCGGGCCCAGTCACATGTCTTCGAATTTTTTGGTTCTAGGACATGCCGGTTTCCTCACGATGTTTTCCTTCACCGTTAAAGCAAGTGATAATTAATTTCTAATACGCACATGACTTTGAAGTCAGCGGTGCGTGCCTCAGGATCGAACCTACTCTTTGTCAACAAATTGAGTTATACAATTTCTTAGATGACATTTATGCCCTAATATGTGAGGACAGTGTAAGATATTTTAAAAATCCCTTAGGATAAAAATAAAATAAAGATCATGTAGGTACCTACGTATCAAATGAAAAAACAATTGCTTAGGCAGTCAAGAGATGACCAGTACCAACTGACGGCGCCCGTTCACGGACATGACGCGCGCATTAGCACCGTTTAACTCTCAGATCATAGAAACAAGGAGATGTGCCAAGGCGCTATCGAGCTCATATTAAAAACGTACGCGCTGGCGACGAACCGAACACGATCGATGGTATAAATACAGTGTTTTAGTTTAGTGTTAGTGTTGAGTGACGATTAACAGTGTTAGATTGAGGGTGTGCGGAATGTTCAATGCGTGGGAGATCTTTTTATTCACAAGGAGCGCTTAATTATGCGCGTAATTGTGTCGAAAAATGTACTAAAAGTGGCATCAGTTGTTCCGGTATTAATTTACTATGATGGCATATCTCCTTGTTTCTATGATCTGAGGTTTAACTCAACCATTTTGGAGGGAATCGAACGATCCAATACACACGCCACGATCAGCGGTACATTTAAGCGAGCATTAATTTAGCTATCACACAGTCGGTTGCAGAAAAGGTCATTAAGTTTTAAAGGAGACCTTAACCATAGAAATTGTATGGTTAAAAGTCTCCTATAAAACTTAATGACCTTTTCTGTCACTGACTGTCAATGTCCTACTTTTTGGAAGTTTGTTCGTTGACATTATGTGTAACCGAAGGAAATAAAATTAGGTCTGAAAAGTCAATCATTAACGGTCAGTTGCAGAAAGCTAATTCAATTTTAATGGAGGCATTAACCATACAATTTCTGTCGTTAAAGTCTCCTTTAAAACTTAATGACCTTTTCTTCAACTCAGCGTAAATTGAATTAAATCGCTATGTTTTTTAACGTGGTCCACACACACAACAAACTGAAACCGACGAATTTGTTAGATTAAAACTTGTAGTTTTCGAAATAGTTATCTATACTCTTCAAGGTTGCTCGTGTATTAATGTCTTTATTACAAACTCGGTTCTGATAATGTGTCTTGAAGTTATCGTTTTGCCTTTTGAGTTGAGTATCTGGACTTAAAAGTCCTAGGTTCGAACTCAGGGCAGAGAGGCGCATACTTTGTGCAACTTGTTTCATCACAACCACTCTAAAGAAAAACGTCGTGAGGGAACCGGCATGGGAGTCTGAAAGCTGGCTATGAATTTTCATCGGCTGAATTTACGCTTCAAAATAGATGAATGCCTTCTTGCGGAATATACGCAAAATGAAATAACGCTTCTCTTTGGTGGTTGTTGTGTTTCTGTGGTGAGTAAGGCAGAGCTTCTGAGGGCGCTGTGCTTGTCTCCTAAGTTGTCGGCGCAGCGATCCTCATTTTAAATTTTAAAAGGTTGGCAACACGCAACACGCCTGTGATGCTCGGTGTTGTAGTCGTTTCATACTATTGGCTGGTATATAAAAAAAAATATTCTGGAACGTTTCATCGATATACACTTTTCCTTTCTTCCATTTCAATAAGTCTATATCATTTGGAATCGAACACGCTTCAAATAAAATGTTTGCTTTACGCAATCAATTTCAAATTGTACAAAGCGACTTCAATAGAATATTCTACAATCAGTATAAAAACAGTTGAAACGAGAAAAATATTTGTTCGGTAAAAGAGGATCAGTGAAACGGGATTTTAAATTGTACGGTATTTGTTTTTTATCGGCTTGTAGCGAGCATTTATCTATGGAGTCGCCAAAGCCAGGCGAACCCCTTTGCCAAAGTAACACTGGCCATATGACCGATTTGACAGGATTTGGCCATTTAAAACCAATTCATGCGCGACAAATGTCATTTTGTATTTTGAAAATGGTTAAATTGTGTAGTTTCCTTTTGTAAAAGGCGGTCCCCTACTTCAAATCTGCGAAACCATGGAATTTCCTATCACATGTAAGTATAATTATGCACCAACAAGGTTTTGTTGATGTAGGTACAATCTGTAAGCATGTATTTGTGTGTGATTGTCCAGTAGTGTGCCTGTGTGTTGACCTTGCCCCCCGCAAAAAGTGGCAGAAAATGTTATTCGATGATTCGCCGCAATCGCCGCTTGGCATCTAGGCTTGTAGGCGTTTAACAAGCATGATATTGAATTGTTCCATAGCCTTGCAGTGAGTATGAAAAACATTGAACCCTTTTTCACTAGAGCTAAACTATGAAAATCAGATGATCCTATTAATTGATATCACACACTTCTTTCGCTACGCTTTCTCGCGCATCTCGAGTGCAAATTCACGCTCACTGCCGTTTCACGCACATGTCTGTTATCATAAATTCATGAGATACGCGTAGCATGTGCAAATCGTATCATAATAGTCAACTACAAAAACATCTTCACATCTGACTTTAAACGATTCGTCATATGGGCCTATTCAAAACTCTTGTTATTATGAATTTAAATGATTTTAAAAACTAAACGCTGATATCGCACTTAGGCGTGACACGGCAGCTTATCCAATTTTTTTCACTTGATATTATGAAATCGTATCCACGAAAAAATAAAGGTCAGGAGTAAATTAAGTAGAAGTAATTCAAAGTTCGACAGTGACAGTTAAATCTGGTCATATTTTTCCCCCTGTTCCCTTAAAATGATCCATAATTCTTGAGCTGTTAAAAATGAGGGTAACTCACACAGTTCCATCTTCTTTTTATAATGAAAACTTTTTAAAGTGAAAGTGACTATAATATCTAGTCACTTTCAGGATATTTTCTTTTTGTTAGGAAACTCAATTTAATTTAAAGTTATGGAAGGTAGATCCCTCATGACTCAAAATCCCTATTAGGTAGGTTAGGTATTATCATATTACTAAGGGAGGTCGCCCACCGTGACCTTTTGCAACGATCAGGATCCAACTCCCCCGTCCCTAGAATTTGCAGGCTTCTTAATAATTGCCATGAATCAATAGACATTTTTTCCACAACTCTTCAAAAGTTCAAGCGCCAAGTCCATCAAAACTAACCACCATACTGACTTCTGTATATTTTTCTCTTGTCATCTCCGTATAGATATTTACTGTTTCTCAAACTACCCACTATTGTTGAAAGTGTTATTTCTGCACTATTATTGTAATAATTTATTGTCATTTTTTTTTTGTTTTTTGCATGCTGTGTCTATCGCATCATATTGTACACTAGGCTTGTATCATATTACTTGTATTATTAGGATAAACAGTGTAACAATTGTAGATAGGCCAATAAATAAATAAATAAATAAATAAATAAATAAACGATACAGTAGCGCGTTTCGTTATATTCGCGTATAATTCCGATTTGGTTTCGATATTATCTCAATGCCTTAAATGTCACAAATGGTTTTCTAATGTACTAACGTCAAAAGGATAAGATAATACCATTTCTGACATACCTAAATGGCATTGAGAATAAGTAGGTATATGGAAACCAAATCAGAACACATTTTTATTTACGGTAATTGGGCTTCTGAGGGTTGTTACTTATCGCACGACTGTATCGATTTTGGGGGGGTCGTGACTCCTACGACCCCCCACTCGGACCGCCACTATCTCAAACAAATGCCAGTCGCAATGCGCTTGCACTCACTGTACGAAGACGAGTATCTATGTGTGCGTGCCTTTTCGTTCGTTTAATGGAGCCGGCATCATGACATTCACAGCCAAAATTTAATAAATTTAAGAATAAATTATAAATACTAATAAAGAAACAAAATAATATAAAGTACGGTTGCTTTGTTATCTCTGCTAAAAATATTGTGAGTATAAAACGTAATACCATCTCGTCTGAGTCGGTTGAAATCATCGCGAGCAAAATTGCCAAAGTTTGAATGAAGGCCTACTCTTCAAGATTGTTGCGTATAGCGGTCAGGGTATGTTCGGGGACGTTGTACAGATAAGGGACAAAAGGTGCACTTGATACAAAGCATGATTGAATCTGTCGTACCTAACACGTTAGCTATTTTGCATTGCATGTAAGTTGCGTTTAAGTCTCTATTATTTTTTCTGATCTAGTCTTATTTTTACTTCATGCAGTTTTTGCGAAAAACGTTTTATTTTTATTTTTACACGACTGTTCAAAAAAAGATTTCCGCGGTTCATATACATTTATGTATGTGAGTTTCTTTTAATCCCCGATTTTGTAAAACGAGGGGCGTTAAATGTTTGTTTATTATTGAGTAGCAACCAGGAAACAAGCAGGCGGCCTACTTGGTGGTATATGGTCATCTGCAATACTGGGAGCATTGCAGATGCATTGTCCACCTTTAAAGATAAAATTGAAATATCTCATATGCCTGTTACAGTACAAAAAAAAATATTAATCTATCGTCGATATGATTTTAATATACTTATTTTTTGAGCGCCTTCCGTCTTGTAGTTAATATTTGTATGAGATGAGCATTTCTGGGTTGCGGTTGTTGCGGAACCGCACTAAGCCGGTGCGGGTTGCGGGTCAACCTTCTGGTCATTATTTATATAGTGGTTCATCGTAGGCTTTTAGCTCCGCAAACAGATTTCAACCAAGTTATGTTGGTTAATAGTTTTTGTATATCAAATTACTGTTCCCTTTTTATTGGGTTTCATTATTATATTGGATTGGTAATAGAAGCCGACTTTGATAATATATTTGCGCAATTTCCGACAGCAAAAACATATTAAAATCTTATATTGGTAGATCACAAGGATCAATTTTTGTTCGCAGCCTGTTAAATTTCAGACAGATATCTAAATATCTAAGTTCAGGGAAATATAGAGATTAGAGTTGATTGTTGAAAATCATGTTTTTAGGGTTCCGTAGACGGAGAGTGCCAACGGGAGCAGTCTGTCCGTCCATCCGTCCATCCGTTCGTTCACATAGCTGTATCTTATGAACCGTAGTAGTTAGCCAATTGAAACTTTTACAGAATTAAGTATGGCCGATATTATGGTAAATAATAATAACAATAAAAAGGAAGGAGGGTCTCCACACAATTGGAATGGAACCCGTAGTAAAGGAGTCCAACTCGCACTTGAATTTATTTTACAAGCGACCAAAAAAACTAACAATTAAGTAATTCTTGCTAGTAAAACAAACACACCAATTAAGGTACCGTACAAAATGTTTCTCAAAATATATAAGAGAAACTTATGAATGTAATAGCGCTAACAAGGGGTGAAAACAACCCTAAATAAGTAAAAAGTATAACAAAAACAGCGTCCTCAACTATATTAAACAATTAGCACTCGTATTTCTAGCTTGAAAGACGGAGACGCAGCTATACAAGACAAATAAGGCCATCTCTTTCCCCCACTCCAACAGCTTTCTTTAAAAAAAGCTATTTGTACGCAACTGATATGACGAAAATAAAAACAGGGCAAGAGCGTGTCAGACCACGCTCAGTCTAGGGTTCCGTAGCAAGAAACATTTCAGTCTACCGACCGCAAATATAAGCTATTTTTGCGGTTGTCGAACTCAAAACTGAAAAAAATGAATATTTTAAAAAGTTATTGACGTATTTTGTTCAAACCAATTTTAATCGAGAGTATTTATATTAGATGCCATAAGGCGGTTCGAAAATTACAGGAGGAGGGGACACATTGCTAACGACTTTCGGAGCTCCTAATTCACTTAATATGCACTTAATTAAAAAAGTTATTTAGAAACCTCTATGTTATTTTTTAAGACCTATCCAACGATACCCCACATGACGGGGTGCAGGAAAATATTTTTTTTCATCCTTCAGTTTCATGTATGGGAGCCCCCCCTAATTATTTTATTTTTCATAATTTTACTACAGGCCTTTATGGCGGCTTATAAAAGACATCTATTTACGAAGTTTCATATAAATTAGTTATGAACTGTAGATTTGACGAGGATGTGACAGACGGACAGACGGACATGACGAAACTATAAGGGTTCCTAGTTTTACTACGGAACCCTAAAAAGGAAAAAAAAAAAACAATTCCATATTCAAATCACAGGCGCGAATTTACATAATACCGTACATAATAACAACGGCGTTTTAAACAAACAACTTTTCAGTTTTTTTTATTGTGAGGCTAATGTCGAAATATGACGCGGAAATGTGGGTAGGATTTACAGCTCAATTTGGGCGCGACTGTTTAAATTGTATAATTTGGTAATACGCGGCTGCGATTCTCTTGACAAATAAAAGGAGTTCCTCAAATGATGTTTTCTGCATGTTTTATGTTTTCAGGGTTCCATACCTCAAAAGAAAAACACAGAACCGTCAATCTGAAAGATTTGACGTCATCAAATCCCAAACAGTGCTCGTCAAATAACGATCATAAAGTTAGGTGAGTTTTGTGAACAGAAAGCCGAAAAAGATAACCGTTTTTAGCAGATTTAAAACCGTAAAAGTTCGGTAACGATTCCACGACTTTCGTCACATCTCGTCGCCAAATGCTGCGTTTCATTGCAAAAAAAGGATGCAAAGCATAAAATCTGAAAATCAAATAACGGTCTTTCTGGCGTTTGAGTATAGAGAAGTTATAGAGCGCAGGGAAAATAGTTTTTATAAGGAGCATGATGTAGCGGGCAGTATTTGTGCCTTTTATTAGAACTTAGGGCCTTTTTAGTTGGGGCTGCTATCATTGGGGCACCACTACTCACTAGGCTACCAGTCTACCGCTGCCTGAACATTTTAGGATCTAGTAACGTACCACATATTGCAGTCTATACCAGTATAAATTTCTGTACCAGGCGTGAATAGGTTGATAAGTCGACTTACATATATTTTTTTTAAATGCATATTATGCATTAGAATTGCGTCTTTCATAGGGTGAATAAGACTAAGTCGATAGGTCTTGTTTTACCGCACATAGCAAACATGTGATTTTTTTATTAACTCTCTTATTGAAGGGTACATATGCATAAAAAAAATATATATGTAAGTCGACTTATCAACCTATTCACGCCTGGTACGGATTTATTATTAAACAGCAGAGAAACCTACCTAAACCTTGTCACGGAGTCTCATCAGGATAAAAGGAAGGATGGCGCTATATGTGTCGATTTGCTACTGAAGTTTATGAAAAAATATAGACCACGAAAACAACTTTGCTCAAATTTAAAAACTCCTCTAAGAACGGTTACATCGGTCACGTTTCTTTGTATAATCATTTGTACGTAGTATTATACTATCGGTGACCTTGTCTTATACATACTCCAAGGCGTTACCCTTCCCCGTGGCACCTGACAACAGAACTTTTTGCACCTCAGTCCGGGCTACGAGCCCGAAATTGGAAAATCAGTCCGAAAATACGAGAAGCGTCTGTCCGTCGCTATGTCCATCTAGTATATTACAATCTTATTATCTATGTATGTGTTAGCTCATATGAAAATGTATGGGTTTTCTTGGTGCGAGATGGTTGTATGATTACTACTGGTCGGAAATTTGGATGTATATTTACCTAAAGTTCATTTTTGGCTAAGAAATTATGGAAGTGGCTTCTTAAAATATATTTAGCTTTTTATACAATTTTACTAAAAAAAAATAATACCAGATTAAAAATATTTAATGAAAGTTATAACCGAATATAATTCCTTAATTACAACTAAATTTACTGGGAAACTAAGTGAAAGTAAATACAATCAACTTCAACAATAATTAGCAGCGATATCGAACGTCCGTCCGATCCAAAGGTTGTGCGAAGTGTGTCTCTGCCGGCTCGTGCACGCTGCGCCGCAGGCGCTCCCCACTCGCGCCCCTCCATGTCTCATTGTTAATCACGTGACTTGGTTTTGACGTCACAGCCAAGCCACGCCTACTAGAAATCTATTTTTCTGCTAATTCGGCCTCTCCTGAACAAGGTGCGTCCTCGCCCGTACTGTCATTGAGGCGTGACGTCGTCGGATGATGTACATTGCCTTGATTTGGGCGCCGTGATGGTTGAGCATGGATCTTAGCTTGCTGCAGCGGTTTATTTTTTTTTTTTAATAACGTTGCCCCACACTAGGATTTCTCCTGTATCGTGGGTGCGTTTACAAAAACAAATTTCACATACACAAACAGCCAGACCTATGTGCAATGCGGGAATCGAACCCACGACACGTTGCGCAGCAGCCAATCTCTCAGCCACTGCGACAACCGTGCGGTCTAAAGATTTGCTTCGGCATTGTCTTCAGTGTTCATGATACTAGGCAAAACTTTATCAGTACCATCTTTGACTTCATCGTCATCACCTAAAAACATTGTTTACATTTAAATAATTAGATTACAAGCAGCTTAGACAGAGCTCTCAAATTTAAATTTTAGTTAGCATAGCCCCCGAGTTATATGAATTGATGAACGCAGAGCCCTCAGGATGCGCGAAAACACAAGTGCAGAGCCCTCGGGATGCACAAAAATACAAGTGCAGAGCCCTCAGGATGCACAAAAACACAAGTGCAGAGCCCTCAGGATGCACAAAATACACAAGTGCAGAGCCCTCGGGATGCACAAAATACACAAGTGCAGAGCCCTTGGGATGCACAAAAACACAAGTGCAGAGCCCTCAGGATGCACAAAATACACAAGTGCAGAGCCCTCGGGATGCACAAAGACACAAGTGCAGAGTCCTCAGGATGCACAAAATACACAAGTGCAGAGCCCTCGGGATGCACAAAATACATAAGTGCAGAGCCCTCGGGATGCACAGAAACACAAGTGCAGAGCCCTCAGGATGCACAAAATACACAAGTGCAGAGCCCTCGGGATGCACAAAATACATAAGTGCAGAGCCCTCGGGATGCACAGAAACACAAGTGCAGAGCCCTCAGGATGCACAAAATACACAAGTGCAGAGCCCTCGGGATGCACAAAATGCACAAGTGCAGAGCCCTCGGAATGCACAAAAACACAAGTAAAGAAAAATATCATACTCACAGTCAAAGAATGCCACACTTCATCAAACGTGAATCTCTTATCATCTCTTATCAATCGTTCTTCTCTTGTATACTGTTAGAGTGTACGAGAACAACTCCACATATTAAAATGTATGCGGAACTTCTTACCAATATACATATCACTATATGTCTGCAGGACCTTTGTCCATAAACTCGACACATAACGTGTCTACGGGACCTTTGTCCATAAACTCGACACATAACGTGTCTACGGGACCTTTTCCCCCAAACTCGACACATAACGTGTCTACGGGACCTTTGTCCATTACACATACTACATTTCTGCAGGGCGGACTTGTGTTCCCAGTTACAAACTGCTTATCCTTTCCATTTGAGTATCATAATGCCATTTGATCATCATAATGCCATTTGATCATCATAATTCCATTTGATCATCATAATTCCATTTGATCATCATAATTCCATTTGATCATCATAATTCCATTTGATCATCATAATTCCATTTGATCATCATAATTCCATTTGATCATCATAATTCCATTTGATCATTATAATTCCATTTGATCATCATAATTCCATTCGATCATCACAATTATACCCAGCAATCACTCCAAATAAACCTTCATCATGTATGTGTTATTTAAATATCTAAAACATAACAGTAGTTAAACATTATACTTGCTTTCAAGGAAAGCATAGCTGAAACATACAACGGTTAGTTATTTTGCTAGCTTGTTGCTAGTCAGACTGTTCAATTGTAATTACATCATCAGCTATAACAGCTACAACAGCTACTAGGGTTGTCGTTCACATCAACGCCTTCGCTCAACTGACAGGTCTGACATGTCATGATCGTAGAGTCCAAAGTCTTATGACCGCAGCCTTTCTGGGCTTACAGGGCCTCACAGCCACATAGGTATAGCTGCCTACAACAGATAAACACCATTGCATAGCACACGGTTCTACACCTACAATCTGGCACACAATAGCTACAACAGTAACACACATTACAACAGGTACATAGGGATACAGTGTACAAAAAGTTGAAACAATAACGATGTACTCTTACGCTTGGAGATAACGGCTATGATTCTGCGAGTCCATTTGCAATTCCAGAATAACATCTGCTCGGCCGTACCTGACCGAACTTGTAACTATAAATGCACTTTAAACACTCCACGATAAACACGGAATCAAGTACAGACAGCTCACTTACGCCACACTGTGAGTACATATCTTTCAGACAAAGCCCAATACATGGCATGAGTTATGAGGAATAATGGTTTGGTCTCACCGGGTTTATCCATTCAAGTGCGCAATTGAGGCGCTCCTAGATGTCTTCTGTACACTGAAACGTTGCGTCAGGTCGAGACTAGTACCACAGGATAAGACACGTGCTGATCTCCATCTCGCTATCAGATGGCAGGCAGCTAACGATGGTACTCGCGTTTGCCACTTCAAAGCTCTACCGCTGTTCCAGGACAGTCACTGTGTCAACTCAGGATCGCTTCCATTGTTACACTCGGTGACTTTAATTTGGGAAAAAGTGGCATGCGCTCTCTCAGACTATTTCTTTAGGATGGTACACGACTTATTTTATCACTTACGACAGAAATCAATACGATTTTACAAAAATAATAAAACTGTGGGTAGATGTGAATCTTATCAAATGTACAAAAATAGAGTGGGCAAATGGGATAAAACCCAAGAGTTGAGTTTCATCCCACTTCTGAATTTAGCTTTTTATACAATTTTACTAAAATAAATTAATACCAGATCAAAAATATTTAATGAAAGTTATAACCGAATATAATTCCTTAATTACAACTAAATTTACTGGGAAACTAAGTGAAAGTAAATACAATCAACTTCAACAATAATTAGCAGCGGTATCGAACGTCCGTCCGATCCAAAGGTTGTGCGAAGTGTGTCTCTGCCGGCTCGTGCACGCTGCGCCGCAGGCGCTCCCCACTCGCGCCCCTCCATGTCTCATTGTTAATCACGTGACTTGGTTTTGACTTCACAGCCAAGCCACGCCTACTAGAAATGTATTTTTCTGCTAATTATATATATTTTTTAAATAAATCCCGGGATGCCAGGAAATCCAAGTATAGGTACATAACCAAATTTCACTAAGTACAATATTGAATAATTTGTTTCAATAGGTACTTGCATGAATTATTCTAAAAAGTATTAAATATAGTCTGTTAACTTATCCTGACGTTGTTTGCTATGCTAATTGGGTAACTACCTACTTTAAAACATTAGTTAGATAGATATACATCCGATTCTATAGTCTGAAAAACATTAAATATGTCTGTTCCCAAATCCCGGGATTTTTACCATCGATAATAAAATGCATTCCATATTAGCCAACACCTGAACGTAAGTACATATACATCCGATTCTATAATCAGAACGCTAATTTGATCGATCCCGGAATCCCGGGATTTTTTCGGTACAAAAGCGCATTCCATAATAGCCAACACCTCAACTTTAGGTAAATATGCATCCGAATTTCCGACCAGTAATGATTACGTATGACTATGAGTGATTTATGAGAACTAGTCTGTGGTTAAAATTCGACAAATTGTAAAATATTTATAAACTAGCTTTTGCCCGCTGCTTCGCTCGCGTGAATGAAAGGTACCCTATGTCCTATTCTGTACCCTTGACAAGGTATAAGCAAAATTTCATGATAATCGGTTCAGTTCAGGTTCAGCTTTAGGCGTGAAAACACACAAACATACTTTCACATTTATAATATTAATTAGGAATATAGCTTTCGACACTCACAAAACCATTAAGACATCCGACACCATAGACAAAAAAAAATAACAAACCTCCTATACAGTCTTAGTTCTTTATTTAAAAATACTCAACTCACTCCTGACAGTTTTTTTTTCATAAAAAAAACTGAGCTAATTTAAACTTTCCCTTTGTACTTTCGAAGGTCGGTGAAGCATTGTTTTCTTTACAAATGCAAGCCACTCCGGGTAATTAAGTCGTTCCCTTTCTTTTCTAATTCTGGGTAAAAGAAATAGTGATGTTCATTATTATACCATTGTACTGGACAAGTTTCAAAGTGATGCCGAGTTTATTTAAGTGTAAGAGGTTAGTGCAACTTGCTTGCTTGAAAAGAGGTGTTCTCTATCTTATTTTATTTGTGTTGGACCTTGTGCATGATTTTTCTTTATAAGAGGCTGAGAGCATCCAAATTTGAGCTATTTTGAGCACGTTTTTAGCTAACACCATACTCTTATGTAAAAGACATGTCAATTTTTAATAGTGAAGAACCGTCGAAAACAGTCGGAGTCACAAAAACATCCTACAAGTATTACATAGAAATACGAAAGTTTGTGAGGATGGATGGATGTTTGTTACTCTTTCACGCAAAAACTACTGTACTGTGTTTTTTTGAACTGAATTAAAATAGGTTCATAGTCGACGAGAATCACGTACCTACATACCTATTAAGATACAAAAAAAAAGACTTGATTTGGATTCCTTTTTAAATTCGGTTAAAAGTACTAAAGATTTTCTACGTTATTATTTTTGCCAGAAGAGTAGGTACCGTACCTTTTTATTATCTGAAGCCCGACCCACTCTTTACTAACAAATGAGTTTCCAACGATGTAATTTAAAAGTTTTTTTGCTAGGCACACACGACTTTAGAATTTGTGTAATTACTTTACTAAAGATGAACTTAAAAGATATTATAAAAGATTAATCGCTTTTTACGGCGATTAATATCATTATGAGCTCAGTCTTTAAAAGCACTTAATTATGTAACATCGTTTTAAATGAAGTAGTTTATGTAAGTAGTATTAAGTGGGGTTATTTATATATAAACTCACCACAACGAAAATTCGCCACACAGTGACAAACTAATTCACAACAGGTATAGTAAACTCGTCACAGGTACGTCAAAGTGGTTATACAAGGCAGGTAAAACGGACTAATGACTGAATAATAGCTTCCAAAATTTACAATGTTAAGCTGCACTTTCCGGGGTTGGTTCTTAGATCGATAACCTTAAAACAGTAATGGCTATCTTACACTAGGTGGACAGGTCGACTTCGCTTGCCCAGCGAAAGCGCAACCGACCAAGTGTAAGCACCTAAAGGTGGATCCACACATTGCGAGGCATGTGCTCCGCACGGCGCACAACGCAACGCATGCCTCGCCAAGTGTGGACTTGTATATTCGTGGCGAGGCATGCGCTCCGCACGCGCGAGGGCGAGCCAACGTATGTCGGCAAATGCTTCAAGATCAAAGTGCCTCAGTGCGAGCATTACGTTAGGTGTGGACGTAGCCGCGCATGCACGTTCGAGGCGTGCGCCGCGTACAATATCAACGCACGCCTCGACTGCGAAAATGAAACTGCGTTTGCTCGGGCCAAACAGCGCGCAGCGCATGCTCGGGCCGATCCAACCCACACAGCAGCAGTCAAGATGGCGCTCTTTTATTTTTATTAAAATAATGATTATGTTTAGGATCCCATAATAATCTATTACTTTCGTATAATAAAACTGCTTTTCTTAACATTTCTTTGTCGTTCATAATGCGCGCGTACATCCGCAGCGAGGCGGACACAACCATCCAAACGTAACGCACTGCTCGCAATGAGCCGGCCGCCACACGGTGCACAGCGAATAGCGCGTGTGCGGCGCACACGCGCTGTGCGTTGTGCGCCGTGCGGAGCGCAAGCCTTGCCAAGTCTGCGCGCTTACTTGCCTCGAGCATTTGATTCGCACGCGATGGCTCGACCCGAGCATATGTTGGTATAATTTGTCAACACGCACGCCTCAAGCCGAGGCATGCGTTGTGTGCCGTGCGGAGCGCATGCTCGCAATGTGTGGATCCACCTTAAGTCGTTTCACGACTATTGTACGTTCTGAAGCCCAATTATCGTAAATATCAATGTGTTCCGATTTGGTTTCGATAATGTCAATGTCATTTAAGTCAAAAATGATATTCTCTTATCCATTTGACGTTGTCATTTAGTACATTAGAATATTTGTGACATATAAGGCATTGAGATTATATCGAAAGCGAATCGGAATTATATTTTGAACATTCCTATACATATATGAGAATTGGTTTTCTGATGATGGGAACTATGAGAAAATCATAAAACTCTTCAATTTGCCTATCATGTGCATAACAATTAAATTATGTTTAAAGAAAATACTCGATACCTACTTTTCGATCCTAATACCGATGTTCGTAAATGTATCGACATTTTTGTTACGGTACCACAATTTCCAATACTAGGTACAGTAGGACCCCCGAATTTCATACGAGTGTAACTTTTTATGTATTTTCCACTTCGTCACGAGTTTTCGTATCACACTGTTTGTTTTGTTCGTGTTTCGTCTCTGTAACATATTTGTTTGGATGTTCAGAATTTTGTATGTAAAATATACCCGTATTTGTGTACTCATGGTTTTATATACCGACTAACAGTTAGCCGTGATTTCGTTTGCTAGGTGTCTGCGATGCTTCTGGGTCCGCTCAAAGCTGGAGTTACGAAGATTCTTTTCTTAGGCTCGTATTACAGAACAATATTCAAGCACAGATCTCTCCTTGAGCATAGATTAAAAACAGTTGGTCAGAGCAGTAGCACGATTCGCCAGAGGTCGAGGGCTCATCCCGCTCGTATCATTAGATGTTTTGAGAAATCTCTTAAATATTTAATAACTTAAGATTAAACTAGTTTCAAGCAATCAAATGGCTTTAAATCTATGCTCAAAGCAAGAGCTGTGCTGGAGTAACGTTTTGTAATACGAGCCTTAGTGCCCCTCTAAATTATACTGCAGAAAAATGTTGGGCACAGTTAAGGCGCTGATAACTGCCAACGGCCTTGAGTGATTTGGGTGGTATAGCTTGAGTGTTCTGCGCTGAGCTCAAGCAACGCGACATACGTCCACCGAGCAATACGACTTGTCTATCAAGAAGCGCGCTGTGCCGAATTAGACGTATTATTACTTTTTAGTATCTAAAATATGAAATAAAAAAAAAGTAACAGGCAATATAGGTATATAGTCTTTTCACACAAAACAAACCATGAAAATATCTTAAGCGATTTGAAAGTAATTACGTTTTTATGGTTTGGGTAGACAGTAATTCATGAATTTATTTTATTAAGTATTTTACTACA
This sequence comes from Thalpophila matura, assembly GCA_948465475.1. Taxonomy (NCBI): domain Eukaryota; kingdom Metazoa; phylum Arthropoda; class Insecta; order Lepidoptera; family Noctuidae; genus Thalpophila; species Thalpophila matura. Next base: position 2,035,662 of record OX419199.1, on the reverse strand, counting down.
ATAGTTAAATATTCACAGGTACGGTTGATGTATATAATTATGTTCTAGTTTAACATAAAAAAAATGCACAACTAACCTGCATTATTTGACGGCGAAATAAGAGATTTAAAACTTGAGATTTATGGCCGTTACCATTTACCGTCGCCTTAATAAACGTATTTTATTTTGTTACATCACCCGCAGGAATACTCCTTATCTAGAATTTCTAGCTAAGGCTACAGTAATACAAATTCTTTACCTCAGCCCATTATCTTCTTCACAAATAAGTCAAATTGAACTGTCTGTTTGTGATTTCAAAATAATAAAATTGCATTAACATGTTATCATGCTCGTGTATAAAATGTTACTCAGAGTTAATCTTCGAAACAGTTGTACCGATTTTAACGGGACTTTTACAGGTATTGCCAGCACCAATAAAGAAACGAATTAAAAATGGCGGCACTAATCATTCCCTCTCACTCGCGCCCTATTGCTGTCTTTACTCACATCCGACGTGTAGGTTAGTAGAGGATTTTGTAAGGAATGTGTTAATCTAAGCAATTTGGAGTAGGTACCCCAAAAAATGTTTAAATTAGGTATAACTAGCGGCACTACTTATGATCACAAACGTCACCTGCGCATTAGCTGGTTTTTCGGTCCCTTTGGCGGAATGAAGAAGACGGAGGGCGCTGAGGCTGCACGCGATTGGTTCGTCAGTCAATGCTCGTCGTCTATTGGACTATTCTCTATTGCGTATTGTCAACTGTCTATTATCTATTGGGCCAAAAATGTATATGCGCGATCCGTGATCATCTTTCCTGCCGGATACTATATCTACAAAGTTTACTGAGGCAAAGTCGCGGGAATCAGCTATTCCACAGTATTATTACTTCTGAAGATCATAAATCTCTTACCCTACACAGTTTATTTCGCTCTCGGAGTGACATATGGGCTTAGTTCCTTACCGTGATGTACGGCAGTCGAATTATCTGCTTACAAAAAAGGTGTTATTTCTGTTACTCAAGTTTGGCAGACCGAAAATGAAGGGATATGTAATACAGGGTGGCAGGTTAGACAGTGGAAATATTTTAAGGGGTCATTGTACCCAACATTATGAACAACTTTTATTATGGGACCAACCCCGAAATCGCGAAAAAAAAACAGCTGTTCCATACATTTATGTTCACAAAACTCAACAAAATGTATAGAACAGCTTTTTTTTTTGCGATTTCAGGGTTGGTCCCATAGTAAAAGTTGTTCATAATGATGAGTACAATAACCCCTTCAAATATTTCCACTGTTTAACCTGCCACCCTGTATATGTATACTATATCAGCGGCAAGCCATGATGGCCGATTTGAAGTTTGTCCGCTCATAAAGTTTCGTAATAATTAACAACGACTTTTGGAAGAACAATATTGCTGTAATTTATTGTCAATAGTGACGCGTCACTGTTTTCAATAAAGTACAGCAATCGTTCTTTCAAAAGAAGTTGTGAATTAAGAAGGCATTAGCGATTACTACACATTTATAGATTACAAACGCCAGGAAAAAATCAGTAATATCGTCGGCATACTGCAAGAACTCATCAACTGACAAAAACAAAACTGAAAAATCAATTAATTACTTTTGATTATTAAACTCCCTATAGATATAGATATAGGGCATTCAATAGAATCAAAAGTAATATTAATTGACTTTTTCATCACTCTGCTTCGTGCATGACACAGCATATAAACTCTTGTGAGTCATAATCATCGCGAAAATAAGTACCTACATTTTTCATTATTTCTTTCAAGCACTGCTAAGTCCATTTTAACAAAAAGAACCTATAATTTCTTCTTCAAAATCCAATATAATATATCATTGGCTAAGTTTTTAGGATCAAATAGGTGTGGTTGGCGACCTAGGAACAGGCAATATGTCTCCTGTCCGATCGTAACTCGAGCAGTTCAGTTTTATAATTCTTTGATAGTTCATAATTCTTGTTTAAGAGACCATTGTGATGGTGGGAAGGTATTTATAATGGTTATAGGAGGTGATATTGTGTTGGAATTAAGGTGTTAAAAAAAATGTGTTGGATGGTTTTCTTACGATGTTTTCCTTCACCTTTAAAGCAAGTGATAATTAATTTCTAATACGCACATGACTTCGAAAAGTCAGCGGTGCGTGCCTCGGGATCGAACTCGAACCATTCGCCGTGGGAGGCACATGGTTAAACCACTAGGCTATCACGGCTATCATTATGTATATTTCATCAATATTATTCCTATCAAAAAAAACGTACATACATAATAAGACTTTTCAAGAAAACTCCCATCTAATGATCCATTCACCTGTGTTCGGCAGGCAAGTGTAATTTGTCATTGAGTACCATCAAGGCGCTTGGCGAACACCGGGATCTTTCACTGGACCACTTGCGAGTTTCAAAAGATTTATTGAAAGCAATTTTGAATAGATTGCGCTTTTGAACTACGGATTTATAAGGTTTTGAAGCCAGTTTTTAGGATTCCATATAAAGAGATTCGAAAGGACATCGGCAGTTTTGGGCTTGATCTGGTACAGTAATAATAGCTTAACCAAAAATAAAAATATACCTATTTTATTGTTCTTTGCCTAATTATTTATCTTAGAGATTAAAAATTGGAATCAACAATCGAAATAAATAAGAAATAAAATGATTATGTCGTTGACATTTTGAAAACACCAATAAAACAAAACCGAACAACATTGGCGCCTAAACCCAGCAGCGAAAGTCGCATGCGCCCTGGCGCGTGCCTCCACAGAATATCATGTCGACAGCAGTAGCGTGCCTACAGGGCAAGCAAGCAAGTATATCTCTAAATTTTTCATGAATGTTTGTGAATAGCGTACAATAAAAAAACGCTTACAATCATGAAAAATTACGCGAAATACCCTCGGGCTTGCCTTGTAGGCACGCCACTGGTCGACAGCAACTAAAACCTTTGAATTGAGAACTCATTAGTCGAGCTGTACTTCATTGGATCATTCACACCATACTTAACCTCACTATTACAAATATGAAGATGTTTATTTAACCCAATTACGTACAAAAACAAAAAAAAAAGAATTGAAATAGGCACTCTTGAAATACTCGATCACACCAAACTAATTTCATATCTATACCGACTTACACAATATGAAGCCCAGCGTTCTATGGGCGTCTGCCAGTGTCCTTTGACTGACGTAGGTAAGACACAGTAGCTCACTACTGTGTCTTACCCACGTCAGTCAAAGGACACTTATATACTGTGTATCACAGTAGTGAGCTACTCTTCAACTGAGGTTGAAGAGTCATTTCTAGGTATTTACATGAACTTTACTAATATTCTAATACAATAATTATTGCTTCAGATGCATAACCTGGTTTTTATAACTGTGAACTTGGAGCTGAAATTTTTAGGGTCCCGTAGTTTTTTATTTCTCTCTTTGTAGACATATCCTTAGGATGTAATTAATTGTGCTTCCTAATGTAGAATAGTCTTATAAAATAAATCAATGTCAAAAATCCTTAGCAAAACTTTTTCAGTCATTCAAAACAAAAATCTAAGAACTCATTCTACAAAATAAATCAAATATAATATTCTAAATCGAGGTAAGCTCCCACAGAACACGTCTACGCAACTTTTATTCTCGTACATATTTAAATGGAGCGTGACTCACAAGTTACCGCAGAAGCTATTAAAGTCGCCGTCGTGAGGCATGGTCTGAGTGACAGCGATTTTGAAATGTCAATCTATCCATACGGTACGTGGCAGGTAGCAAAAGAAAGATATATCGGCTAGCTTTGGCTTTATTAAATAGAGCGTCATCTCTGTCGCACGAAGCACTAAAGCCGCGGCCGCACTGAAGCGGCGATAGCGACGCGACGGCGATTTCGTGAAAACAAACTCATTTAATTTATTTGTTCACAAAGTCGCCATTGCGTCACCATCGCCGTTTCAGTGCGGCCGCGGCCTAACAGTCCGGTATCTTAGGCAAGCCGCACACCAGAGCAGCATACAGAGAATTAATGCGCCCTTACATTTACGTACATTGTACGCAGATAATGTATGGACGCATTAATTGCTGCCTAAAGTATTTGCTGTATGCTGCTCTGGTGTGCAGCCTACCTTATAAACTACCTAACTACCTTATATACCTTTTAAATCAGTGACAAAACTTCAAATGACGTCATACGACGCTGACCAAACCGAAGCTAGCCGATTATCTCTTTCTTAAGCTCGATGTGTAATATACATATTGCTGCGTACTTCACCTACATGATTTTGATTGTGCCTAGCTTTAAGCCATTATTTCAAGACCATGTAAACATTGTGGAATGCAAAATATGATTATAATAATACGCGAAGACAAAACTTTGCACTTTTTTGTACCCCACTTTTTAAGCATATATTATTATATTGCATGCACTTAGGAGTGTGAGATTTGGCACAAGCTTACCTATATGGAGAAGGAGTGCAAAAAGCCAAAAGAACAATAACGCTCAAACTTAAAAAAAATATGAATTACGGATAAATTTCAACCAATGGACGACCACTAGTACAATGAACATAATATTCTTAACTAAAGTCAAAGCTATTGTAGCTGCAATGACATTGATGCATCAGATCCAGACATCCGCAGCGCGCCGAGCGTCAATCAGAGCGCCAATCCAGACGTACTTACTAGTTAAGTTTTGAACCATTGTTATTTCAAGTAATCAGACTTATCACATCGCTATCAGTGGGACCGCACCCAAATCCACGTCCAAATTAAAGTGATGACAATGACAAATTAACAGTTCAAGTGGTACCTAAAGTAGTTTGCGAAAACTTACGATTTGAAAGATGGTGAACTGTATGGGAATTTTGTTTTGTGAACATTATTTACCTTTGGAGTTTTTGGGACTGAATTTTTTTTATTCTGACATTTTCACATGTTCTAGAGTAACCTGACAGATTTTTGAGGGAGTTGTTAATAAGTTTGATGTTGATTGTTAATTCTTCGTGATATAGGTACTAGAAGGTTAAAATGATAAAACTAATGTTGTAAAGAGTTCATTGTGGGTATAGGTACTATCAGTTTTTAATTTTTCATATTGCTATACCAACATTTTTCCTGCTCAATTTCTCACAAAACTATAGGTTTATTCAAGATCTTTTCTTTTGATTTTAAAAGTTTAAACTATCATTTTTGTCACTGTGAGATTGTAAAACTTAGATTCCTATAGAGAAGAGCGGACAAGAAACTCTATGGTAACTCTTTTTCAATAAATTCAATTAGAATTTCTTTAATTGCATTTACCTATATTATCCTACAAATATTATAAACGTGAAAGTTTGTGAGGATGTAAAGTTGTTTGTTACTCTTTCACGCAAAAACTACTGAACAAATTTTGATGAAACTTGACAGTAATATAGCTTTTACATCAGAATAACACAGGCTACTTTTTATCTCAAAAACGCGGGTGAAGCCGCGGGCGGAATATAGTCCTAAATATGTGAGATATTTAAAAAACCCTATGACAAAAGTGTTTCGTGCCAGTCTAACATTCCCCTAAGTTATTTATTTATTATAAAGGTTTATAAAATTAAGGTCTTAAACGAAACTATATACCTATATAGTTTGTCTGTTGGATCGCAATAATAATATCGCAGTTCCATTTTTACGTGTGCACATACATTGTTTCGGCAGGCGCCATAGGTTCCTATAGTTCCCCTTAACTTAGTCCACTACCATCCCACCACAATGGCTCAAGTAGTTTCTTTTTTCCACATATATATTGCAATAGTCCTGCATAAGCTGGTGGTTGTCCTTGGGTGTATTTCTATAGTGCATACAGGGATAATCACCAGCTATTCACCATTAAATTTTATGAAAAAGCTGTCATAAAGGGCCTCTACGTGTTGGCTTCGGCCCCGCGCACGCCTTCAAAAGGTCCGGGACTCTTAGTCCCGTGTAACAGAGATATCGCAGTTTAAATATAGACGTTACTATACTAATGCAGAAAATTGTATGATGGTAATTTAATAATTAGGAAAGTAGGTATGTAGACATGTTACGGCAGTGTACTAAGTAGATATTTTTTAAGTTTTTTAACCGACTTCATTAACCGACTTCAAAAAAGGAGGTTCTGTATTCGTCCCGTATGTATGTATGTTAGTATGTATGTATGTATGTATGTATGTATGTATGTATGTATGTATGTATGTATGTATGTATGTTTGTATGTGCGCGATTTTCTCAAAAACTACTGATTCGATTTGGATCAGGTTTTTACGTAATCTACATACTTTCAGAAAGGTTTTAGTATATAATACATTATGTAATCTTTCCTATGTACAAAGTTATATGCATAAATATTCAACCGTAGAAGATTTACTGTTGAACGAATTCGTGAAAGTAATCTAACACGGGATAAAGAACTAAAAAGGGAATAAAAAAAAACTTTTTTAACAAAAAATAACCGACTTCAAAAATCCACTACAAAGAAAATAATTATTTTGGTTTCGGAAGTCGGTGGCAAAAAAAAGCAAACAAAAACCAAAGCCACCGACTTCCGAAACCAAAATTATTATTTTCTTTGTAGTGGATTTTTGAAGTCGGTTATTTTTTGTTAAAAAAGTTTTTTATTCTTAAATATATTTTTTTGTATTTTCTTCCCTGATTCCGTCGGGTAAATTGTTAAGTAAATATGCGATACGCTTTTGTAATGTACGGTCTATTTTATTATTAGTTATTCTAAGATTGGGCTCCGAAATCGCCCCGCTAATACACCCACCCCACCCAAATCTACGTTGAAATTAAAGCGATGACAAAGACAAATTAACAGTTCAAGATACACCAACGAACATTTTGTGAAATGCTCGTGTTTGTTACTCAACGTGCCAATGTCATGGACATATTACCCCCTGGATGCGAGATGCTCGAAAAATGTATGAAATTCAGAGAGAGATTTCAGAAGACTCACTTTTAAAGACACGAGGGGATGAATTATTACACTTACAGTGTTGTCACTAGGTAGCTTTCTATAGTCAGGTTGTCGCGGAGTGCCTCCCTCCTTCTGTCCTCTCAGCCTCGGCTAGCTATGAGAGGGAGCCTCCGGTCACAATCTTAATACGAAATAAAACAGCAGGATTGGGAGAGTTGGAATTGTGATGTAGATGGTTTATTTAGCACTTAATAACTGTACACAGAATTTACAACAATAATTGATAAAAAAGACTCATAACTGATAGTATTACACACTTGTTATAAATTATAATTTGTAGGTAATAAATAATAGTACAACGGTTCAGCGGTCCACGACCGATGTCTTCGGAGACCAGACAAAGAATGACGAAACAATGAAATAAATGCATAAAAATATGAGATGTTCTAATTTTGAAATTTGAAGTTCAAATCTGGAAGAATGGAGTGGATGAAGTGGCCAGTAATGGAAGATTGCCAGCACTAAATGATGAATGAAGGATGACTCCGTCACAAGTGATCTTACGGATCATACCACGCACAGCTGACGATCACAGATGGCCACGGATTGCACTGACGCTCTTCCCACGGTCAGTGATTTTACGGATTAGCACAAATAAGCTCGGATCACAGACCATGGGAAAATAGTCCATGGGATCCGCTATATTCCAGAACGACGGGTTGACCACGTGGTCGGTTCTTGAGACCTCTAAAAATAATAAAAAAACAAGAGTTAGAAAAACTAAAACCCAACTACGGAAAAAAAACAACTGAAAAGACTTTTTACCCCGAACAAGTGGGTTTTTTTATTTCTTTTTTGTGTTTTTTATTATTTATAGAGGTCTCGAAAACCGACCACGTGGTCCATTGGGAATAACCCTCAACGACAGTTCTTGGCAAGAGGGGTAAAGACAAGAAAAACCGTGTTTCGCTTCCCGTGGAATTATGGTCTTTAGTTGATGTGGACAAAATGTGTCGGGTAGCAGATGCATACTCCTGCGGTATGTACGAAAACGGGTGCGTGAGATTAGATGAAGAAATTGTACGTTAGAAATAATTAATATTAGGAACGTCTCTTTTAATGCATAAGCAGCTTATGTATTCGGTACCGAGACGCCGCGTGATACACCGCGAGAAATTTCAATTAGTTTGCGACCGTTCGAGGGAGAATGTCACGGTGAGATCCTCCCTCGAACGTTCGCAAACAAATTGGTAGTCCTCGCGGTGATATCGGCGAGTCGGGAAAAAATAGGCAAGTCGTTTTCTGACTGACCTATAGACATAATTTAGTTATGTATTTTTATTAGAGACCAGTTGTGCTCCACGGTTTCACCCTCATTGCTCAGCTCCTAAGGGTTGTAGCGTGATGTTAAATAGCCCATACTATTTCTCATGAATTAGGCTATCATATACAAAAATATTTTTTAGAATCCAACAACTAGTTCCAGAGATTAGCGCGTTCAAACTATTGGTTATTATTACTACAAAATAACCCTCTTGGCTTTGCCGTAGTCAAGTAAAAATATAACAATGAAGATGACATAGTTATATTGTAGCGACAAATCAAAAAATAAAACTCTGCCTATACTTAAGAGGCTAACAAGTCTTAAGATGCAGACACCAAAGTTTGTTCCGACTACAATGCCTCCGGACGTACGGAGTAGTCAGCGGCGGGAACTTGAGTGCTTCCTCTGAGAGCTCGTTAAAATATAAAATTGTTAGGGTTCCGTCTTAGTTGTAAGACTAGACTTTTGACTGTGACTCCATCCGCGTAAACTTCAATACCATTTTAAAGGTCAAGCTGTATCTCTGGTTCCTTCCACCGGAATGAGATGAAATGTGGCTTAGATTTTAAGTTGGACCTCAAGCTACCAAACTGTGAAAACCACATCATAATCTGTTCAGCACCTGTTGCGTGATGCGCGCACAAACAAACTGAAAAAAAAACAAAATTATTACGTCCCAGTACCTCATCCCGATCTGTATTTTCTGGAATATCTTCAATGTGCAGACATGGCTTTTTTATAGTTTTTTTTTCAAGTTTTTTCAAGTATAAATTCTCATAATATTAATATCACGCTCAAATCTGGAGCAGCGCGACTGGGGAAGTACCTTCACTTTACAGAATACCACAGCCAGATAACGCTACTCTTCGGTAATGTTGTGTTCTTGTGGTGAGTAAGGTCACCAGAGTTTCTGAGTTCTGAAACATGATTCTCCTACTGAGTTCCAAAAAATCGAAATATTAAATGCAACAACTAAAAATTTACTTGAATCACAGAAAGCTGCAAACCTACAGAAAAGGTAAATAAGGAACCCGTGCATTTCGTATCAAAAGGGACTTCGCCCGGATTTTTTGTTGAAAACTTTGATGACACTCAAAGAGTCTTTGCAGAATTTTCAGACAGACATAAGATGAATGTGCTTAATGTAATAAAAGATTATTGTAGCTTCACGAACCTTAATGGAGTTTGGTACTGTGGTGTTAATTTGTGAGAGAGTAAATTAAGATTAATTACAGTACCTATGCTGCAATGAATATTCCACATCGAGTTTGAGAATTTAGTGGTAGCTTCCGCTTTGTAGAGCGTCGCATTCGTCACTCATACTTATGTGAAGTTTTGTCGCTGACTTAAATACTGGATTTTTAGTGCTTCGTGCGACAGAGATGACGCCCTTTCTATAAAGCCGGAGCAAGCCGATTATCTTTCAAGTTCAATGTGTTATATTAATTTCCGCGTATTGAACGATACTAAATATATTATTTTGTATAATTAGGTAATGTTTAACTGGTCATATTTATTACCATTAAATTCTTATCAAATTAAGTATTTTCATCGTCACAAGTATTTAATGGAGATGCTTTTTGAAGTTTACAGTATGTTATTTGGACGAATAATTTCAGGGATAACACGATGTAATCAATGCGCGTCGGAGTTATTTAATAGAATTTGTGAGACTGCTGTAGAGGAGCAAATTTCGCGTTTTTAAACATAAAACCTAATTTTAACTACCTAAAACAATGCTTCCTGATACATAAAAACCGATGACGGCTCTCTCTTTTGAACGCGTTTAGCCGCGCTTAACGTTGAAAATTGGGGGTCCAGAAGTTTAAACCAGTTCAAGCTTGAACTGCGTTCACTTTATGTTGGTAAAATCCAAATGGGAGTTCTGAACTTGGTTAAGTGCGTAAACTGAGTTTAGATAAAAGTGATCGCGTCCGATTTCGTTGGTAAAATTGGCCCTAAGACGCCCTAAGTCTTCAGTGCATTACATTTAATGCACTGACAGTGAAAGTGTGAATATTTACACCCTGAAAAGACGAACATAATATTTCAATAACCATATTTCCCATCATAACTTTGTTAGACAAATATGTGTAGCTAGCAGTGTATCGCGGTGCATGTCGAAGTGCAAACCACAGTTCCGTAGTTTCGAATTCACGAACTTAAACCTAGATCTTCATAGAACTTTGTTGTGGACTTAAAGTTAAGCTGGAAGTGTCTTTTAAGTATATCTTATTACTTTCAGTGAGCCATTTATAAATCGTTTCTCGAAAATGGCTCTAACGATTTGGATGAAATTTTATAATTATTATTTTTTTAAAAAAAAAAAACATTATTTCAAGATAAAATTTCATCCAAATCTTTTCGAAATTTTATATTGAAATAAAAATAAAACTTCCAAATCGTTAGAGCCGTTTAGTTTGTATATAGTACCTGGGTAACCGAGCTTCACTCGGGATTTTGTTAACTAGATAAACTTAGAAAGTTAAAGATGTTAAGGCTAGATAAAAACTTAAAAAAAAACCAACTTACAAAAACTATGACATTAAAAATCTGACTGTCGTTTGTCCTACGTCTTACATGGTGTAAATAAAACCACAAAAAAAAAAAACAAGGCATTGCAGTCGGTACCCATTATATGGATATATTACCCGGAAACAGAGGGTCCCTACTGCAATTTTACTTTTTTTAAGACTTTGGTTTTAGGGAGTCGGTTAAAAAGGAGTGAATAGTGAGATAACGGCTAATAGAGATGCATGGAAAAAAATCACAAATAAAGAGATAAAGAGCAGAAGGTGAAGACTTTCTTTAAAGATATATAACACTTCTAGCTTCTTCAAATCTTAGCGCCGCATTCACAGTCGCCACAACTTCACCGCTTGCATTTTAATGCCCTGCTAAATAATACCAGACTTTGTATCTTTGAGACTTCTCCCTAATAAATCAATTTATTTTCCCGTTACTTCTATTTAATTTCAAAGTGGTTTAGTTTGCAGATGCACCTGTTATATTGAAGGTATCCATTTAAATTATGCGAACTAGTCAAGTCGTCAAAGATGGCATAAAAGGCTATTATGCGACTAAAAGATTTAGATAAGCATTCGGTTTTACGTATCTGGTGTATTTATGAATGAATAAACAAATTAATGCTGGATGCTAGGTAATTAGGCATAATTAATACAAATCGTGAAATAATATGGGTGCATTATATAGATGTAATTGAGGGTACTCCTTTTTAATGACGTTTTTAGTTACCTATCCGGAATACACATCGTAAAAATAACAATAAAAATTTGTCTGCAGTAAGCGCGTAATAGAACGATTAAAAAAAAAGACAATAACCAATTTTGTATGAGGGTTGGACTACACGATTACTGCGCAAAAACTCCCTAGACTTAGTTACTCTCCTTTGCCAGTGTAGACAAAAAAACACTGTTATTCAATTACTACAGGTACAAAAATTAAGAGGTATTATTTTTCATCTAAAATGCTGTATAGTCTGAGCGTTTTAGATAAAACGGACCCTCAAAACAAGGCCAGTAGATAACACGATTTACATGAGCCGGAAAACGTCCATTACTGGAAGTAGGCGCCCATTTAGACGGGACACGAATTACGGGATGGAGCTGTCTGGATTCAAATCTAAATTTCGACCCCGTGACATTGAGATCAGAAGGTCAATTCTTATTATTAAAATACTCAAAATATAATTTTGATTTAGTCTCAGTGACATCATTGTTATAAATATACGTCAGTAACAATGTAAAAATGAATTGATGACTGAATAAAAAAAAAATAACAATCAGTAATTATTTATTACAAATACCTGTTACTGCCAACCTGTTTACATCGTTTAATTAGCTAGTCAAACACCGAATTTTCACAAACATTGCCCATAATTAATAATCTCATCGCCCAATAACACTGTCAGTCAATTTCCTTACCAATGCTTCATTATAGTCCTTTGATTGACGATGACAATTTACTTATCATTCATTTTCAGCTGTTCGCACAAAATCCTCAATATTGTTATACCTACAAATTGAAATGAACCATCAGAAGTAAAGACTTCATAAGCCACGGGACGCGAGAAAATGTATAAAATTCAGAACGACAGATATATGAGGGACAAGAGACGGATGAATACTTTATTATATAACCTAATAGCATTATTAATTGATCTAATTGGTGTCAGTTACTTGTTTACGAGGCTTTAATCATTTATGTAGTTTTGTGGACCAGATTTTTTTGCGAAATGGTCCCATTTAATACTCAAAATAGTAAAATAAAAAAACTGATACAAAAAAGTCAAAACCGCTTTCAAAAAAATCACAATAATTACCCACATATTACCTATGTGTGAAACAGTTTGGAAGATCGGTGCCAAATCAAACCGAATCACTCTAATGAAAGGCAGTGACTTCCGGAACTATTTCATACTTAGGTAAGATTATTGTGACCTTGCAGGCGGTTTTTACTTTTTTTTTGAAAAAAAAATTCTAATACATCTGTTGCAAGAGGGTTAAAATTAAACGTCTATGTTTCACATCCAGTGGATAATAAAGTCTATGATCAGAAGCAATGTTTAGATGACCCAAATAAGACGTGAGGTCAAATTGAGTTTTATCATTTCTATGAATCAATCTACTAAAAACATTCGTCCCATCTTCGTTGATATTTTGATATTATTATGGACTTTTGGTTTTCTGTTTGTTTGTTTTAGGTTTTATTTATTTTCTTAGTATATCTACCTACTGATAATTATTAGCGACACCGTAACAAAAACTAAAACCATGAGTTCAATACCTTATTCTGAGCCTTTCAATGTTAAAATTATGCGTCGATCTTTTGTGTATCTGTTTATGTTCTACTTTCAATAAATTGTTACTAACAAACTATGAACTTGGTCTGAATTAAACGTTTTCGAATTTTGAGTTTTAATTAAAAAAAAGTTTCAACTTTGTTTGCAATTTGTTGCAAAATTTTAACGCTTACACTTCAATGTACAGACGCAGTTTTTTACAGTTTTTTAATAGTATAGATTTATGCCATAAAAATATTCATCTGCCTAGCCTTTTCCCAAATTATATTAGGGTCGGCATCCAGTCTAACTAGTTTTGGCTGAATAATCAATATTTTACGTGGAGCGACTGCCATCTGACCTCCACAACCCAATTAATGGGTAATACCGGTATTCGAATGTTAGACCAGCTGTCAGACTTTAGGGCTTCTGACTACCCGTAACGATTGTCAAAGATATTCCTATGACAACCGGGACCGAATGCTTAACGTGCTCTCCGAGGCACGGAGGGGTCTCGATGTGTAAAGAACGGTTAGCCATCCAAGGACTGACCACGGCAAGCGCAGCTTAACCTCGCAGATCGATCGATCAGCGCGGCCGTCATTTAGCCACGAGCCCCTCTCGCCATAAAAAGATTACCAAAAAATAAACCACAAAATCTGGCCATGACAGACAAACCCCAGGGCAACGTATAGCAATCAACACTGATGTTTTTCCCAATCAAAATTTCATTCAGTAATAGTGACCGTAGTATGTCCGGGCCACTCTCCAAATTGGATTCTGCAGGCTGGCAGGCTGAATCAATTACTATTTACCCTTACTCAATGAGTGGAGATCGCTATGATATATTTCCGAAATGAGGTATTGCGGTATGTACTAGAGTAACAGAAAAAACCGGCCAAGTGCGAGTCGTACTCACGCACCGAGGGTTCCGTATCATTTTTGGACGTATAAAGTGAAAAAAACCGGACCGCATAACTAAGTTTGTTTGTGAAGGAATTTTGATGATTTTGAAAAAACTGTACTAGTTAGGAACATTGTTTTATTTTTGGTGCCATATTTGGGTCAATTCCTATCAACTCTAATTATTTCAGATTTTTCGCCCCGCAAACTTCGGAGATAAGGGGGGGGGGAATGGTATTTTTTTGGAAATTTTTCATCATATGTCGAAAACTGTGAGATATAAAATAAAATAAAAATATATTTTGAAATGTGCAGATCAAGCCCTATCATATGATATGTCACTTGACCTAGTAACCCCACTTTAAAATTTCGGACCCCCACTCCGGCCCCTTTTGCAATGAAAATAAAATTATTTTTGGACTTTTTTCATTTGCAATAAAGTTGAACAAGCATTCTTTATAACTGTTCCAAATTTCAAGTCGATAGCATAAGTAGTTGCTGAAATAAGCAGGTGTGACAGACAGACAGACAGACAGACAGACGAAGTCGCACCATAAGGGTTCCTTTTTTACCATTTTGGTACGGAACCCTAAAAACCAGCCAATTGCGTGTCGTACTCGTGCACCGAGGGTTCCATACCGTCTTCGGACGTAAAAAAAACTGGACTGCATAACTAATTTGGACGTATTATAAAAGTAAAAAAAATAAACTGGACTGTTAACTAATTTTATTTGTGAAGAAATTTTTATGATCTCTAAAAAATTGCTGGTTACCTTATGAACATCGTTTTATCAAAAATAAAAAAAATATTTTTTAACTTTTTTCGTTTGCAATTTTATAACTATTCCAAACTTCAAGTCGATAGCATTAGAAATTAGCAGCTGGGGTAGATAGACGAAATCACACCATGAGAGTTTCCATTTTTGCCATTTTAGTACGGGACCCTAAATATGGGGTTTCCAAGAAATATTTTTATCTCGAGAAAAAGTCTTAAATTGCATAAAACAAAAAACTGTTATTGTTTTGTTTGAATTGTGGTTCACAGAATATAATAGATAATTCCGTTTCCTTTCGTAGAAAGCATAAATTGTTTTGTGAGTATAATAAAGATTTCCTTATAAAATTGTATTTGCAGCTTGTACTATATTTTGTTCAAAACTGTGTACAGGGGCTTAACTAATATAATAAAGCAATTAACACACAAACTAAGAAGAAGAGGCTCACCAACTTTCGCATACTGTTCAATTAATCTATATACTTATAATAAATCTGTAGAGAGCTCAATTCTGTAAATGAAATATATTTTCAAAATGGGGGTGATTAGTGATCGATACTGATGCCAAAAATGCAATCAGTAAAATTTTTGTCTGTCTGTCTGTCTGTATGTTCCTTATAGAAACAAAAACTACTCGACGGATTTTAACGAAACTTGGTACAATTATTCTTCATACTCCTGGGCAGGTTATAGTATACTTTTCATCACGCTACAATCAATAGGAGCAGAGCAGTGAAGGGAAATGTTGGGAAACGGGAGAAGTTACTCCATTTTTTAAGCTTCCGTCGCGTGTGCAGCCTTAATGGTTAAAGCTACATAGAAATCATGTATGACGGAAATGTTCTACATAAAATTATCTAAAAAATATCCCACAACAGCATATGTCTATATTTTATGGTTGTCTCACAATAACACGTGTAACTCCCGATAGCTTAGCAGTTCGGAGCTTTCAGATTGTATTACACATAAGGAGTTACACGTTGATGGAGTCGCGGGCACAGCTATTAATAATAATATTCTGCGGTTCCTTATTGAGATATTTTTCAACAGTATTGTGGATTGACATATTATATTTCCCTACTAAAATACGAAAGTTAATCTGTCTGTTACATCAAAACCATTGAACCGTGAGGAAGGACATACGCTACTTTTTTACGAAATACGACGGAAACGCGGACGAAGTCGCGGGCAAAAGCTAGTTTAAAATAAAACTTTAAATAAAGTTAAAAGGGCCTGCAAAAAGATCACAATAATGTTGCGAGAAACAGTTTTGAAAGTCGATACTGGAAGTAGATGCTTTTGGTTTGATTTGACACCAACTTCCTAAACTAATACACTATTTTTTTTTTGAGGATGGGACATCATCAAATGACCCCTCCCGCTCTGGGTGGAGCGGAAGGGAGTGTCAGACTCTTACTGACTAAAACCCACCCGTGTTCCTTCCTTAGCCCTTTATGTTCCGGGTCAGCGGTGTCCCTTTCGGACAATCCCGCTTTTCCGGCAGGCAAACTAATTTACACTTAACGTCATTATTGTGTTCTTTTTGAAAGTCGTTTTAAGTACCTAGGTATTTTTAAACGTGCAACACCAAGTTAATAAAATTTATAAGAAATCGACTCGCGAGCTTTGGTACCAAATATTTCAGTGTTAGGTATTTTTTATAGGTAAGTGAAAAAGATTCCGACGAATTGAGAACCTCCACCTTTTTTAAGTCAGTTAAAAATCATGGTTCTGTGTAACTTCATCTCTCTCTCACACAGGAACAATAATGGCAGTTATAGGTAATCATCGAGTCATCACAAACCATCCATTGGACAAAGTGATGTCGCTGAGAAAACTTACTGCCTAATGTACTTATAAAGTATTGAAATATATCTCATTTTAGCTAGTTTAATAATCTAACATGAATTTGCTTGAGTTGGATTCAGTTTGGCTACAAACAAAACTTCTACGATAAATCCTATATGTTAATCCGTTAGGAAAACTAAAGCTACTACGTGTGCTACATTTCACAAATGTATAGTTGACTTTTGCTAAGTATTTAGATCATATAGAAACTATTTGTGGGAACTTTGTTAGTTTGTTGTTTTGGTAGGTACCTACATCTATCTATCTACCTACGCATTCTGTACGTGTAACTAAGTAACATTGAGCAAAAAAACTGCTGGGAAACGACTTTTATTTTTAGGTATTAAAAACAGCTGTTTTTTGTAATTACGCGCTACCTACTATGCCTATGGATGTGATGATTTGTACGGGATGGGGAAGGTGGAGTATAGGCGTACCCCGGCCCCCGAACCCCGCTGCGCTGCCGCCCGGTGCCGTTTTCGTGAAAAACGGAAAAAAAATTGAAACTTTAACCTTTAATATCTCCATAACCAGTCGGTTCCCAGGTATGGTCCAGTACAAAAAAATCATCGTATTGATGGGTAGAGTATGTGGTTTCAGTTTTCGTTAAGGGTCTTTTTACACCCGATATACTCTATACTATGAAAATGTAAAAAGCCTTATCTGTACATGTAAGATATTCCAGAAAAGCAGTCGGGACAGGGTACTGGGCATAACCATGCCCAAAAAAAAATTTTTTGGGACCTTTGTGCGCGCATTACGCAAAACGTACCTACTGAACGTTTGATACGGTTTTCACAGTTTGGTAGTTTAGGGTCTAAGTTAAAATCTATGCCACATTCTATCTAATTCCAGTAGGATGAACCAGATACAGCTTGACATCTTCGTAGTACTAGCCAACCTACACAAAGGATGTCATTTAAAATGATGTCATTGTATGATCCACGCAAACGGAGTCGCGGGCCAAAGTCTAGTGATTTAAAATTTTATTACTATTTTTATGTACCGGCTTCCTCTCACCCTTCGCCATCATTATGTATGTGTGTACAAGTTTATTGAATTTAATACCAACAATGTTTGCAATTGTTGCAATCTCTCGTCAGAGAGTATAATGTTCCTTGGTTGCAATACGTTTTACTCTAGCTAGTTTTGTTATACTACTACTACTGTTTGTTTTCCTAACACAGTAAACACAATTCAAAGTTCTCCATAGGTACAGTTTGCTGCTATACGAAGGTAGTTTCTAGAAATATGAACCAATAAACAGTTTCGTAAATAATAGACTAGGTTGGACACACTTCATCGTTCGTTATTGGTTCACTTAGGACTTCGATTTCGAATTGAGTGGTGTCTGATAAAGTGAGAGTTTTGGGGCAAGAATAGTTTCGATCCTGATATGGCAACTTAAATGACGTTGAGTGGAAAATTTTGAAGTTGTGAGTTTATTTCTGGATCATTGCTGTTATTACGTTGAAACTGAATACATAAAATCGGGACCACACACTTTTTGGAAAATAACATTTTTGACACATAGTTTCTAATCTACTTAAAGGATCAGTAGATACTGTATGATTGGGGATTGGCAAGTACTATTCTCATATTATTATTATTTTTAATGCTCACTAAAACAAATAGATGTAACTTATTTAATTGTTCGTCTGTCGCACTTGACAGACACAATTGATTTCGACCTGAATGAGGCAGATTTTTCAAATGCGACACATTATAATTAATGCTATCTGTGGAGACTTAAAGATGGCTGTTTGATGTCATTTAAGTTTTTGTTAAAAATTGTCTAGCTGATAGTCTTCCTAAAAGTTATAAATAAATACTGAAAGCTTAATCAAGTATCACGGTAGCTGCTGTGATTAGTTCTCCAAAATTATAGAGACAATCATAAAGTTAAAAGATCTGAATAAGTTTGCCTCAGTATACAAGGAAAAGTAATTTTGGAATAAATTCTTAGTACTTCATTAAGTAAGATCCAACGAATTGTTTTACTACAAACAACAAATTAGAATAATGTTACTTCTATTCCTTGAAAATCATAAATTTTAGAAGACAGGCCGAAATATTTATCTTACTTAAACAAAATTTGGAATAATAATCAATTTCTTAATTTTAATCCGTCTAGACTTGGACTGGAACTTCTAACAGATCCCGATGTTGAAACTTCTTGTAGATATCCCAGCAGTTTAGAAGCAATTGAAACTTTAATTGGTGCATCTACGACACAGTTCACCTGTACGCGACAAACTTCGGCAAACATATCAATCACTGAAGTTGTACGAAGGTTTGAGAGTATCACCTACGTTGATGACATGATAGTTGGTGTTAATTACTCGAAGTTCCTAATTAGAGCGATCTGTTATCTGGAATTCTAGATTGATACCTACCTATGGGTAATTGGGTATATAACTTTGATTTTAAGGTAATAATAAATTATGGTGTTATGATTTGGTTTCAGTGAATTATACTTATTTTTTGAACAATTTTTATTTTCATTGCAAATGGGGCCGGGTGGGGGTCTGAAATTTTAAAGTTGTGTTACTAGGTCAAATGGCATATCATATGAAAGGACTTGATCTGCACATTTCAAAATATATTTTTATTTTATTTTATGTGTCACAGTTTTCGACATATATTATGATGAAAAATGTCTGAAAAAATACCATTCCCCCTTATCTCCGAAGTTTGCGGAGCAGAAAATCTGAAATAATTAGAGCTGATAGGAATTGACCCAAATATTGCACCAAAAATAAAACGATGTTCCTAACTAGTATCTACAGTTTTTTCAAAATCATCAAAATTCCTTCACAAACAAACTTAGTTATGCGGTCCAGTTTTTTTCACTTAATACGTCCAAAAATGATACGGAACCCTCGGTGCGCGAGTACGACTCGCACTTGGTCGGTTTTTTTGTTCTCATTGTCTGTAGGCTAGATAAAAACTTAATACGTCAGCTTACAGCATAACAAAATGAATCGTCGTGACTGAGAGAATGTCAATAAATTTCCTGTGGTACCAGGAGCACATAGGCTTTCACAGTTCAATTTAGCAAACTTCAAAACTTCCAACCAACATGCAAACATGGTTTCAAGTACTACGAAGCACTAATTGTAACTCAGTTCCTCGTTAGCAATCATTAGCATGATGTTACGAATGTACTTCCCTTCTAAAATGGCGTTGATTTAATAAGGCACTGAAACTGTGCCTAGATTTGATGCCTGCTATTTATAAATATTTAGGAACTATTTCGTTAATCGAGATTTTTTTTCCAAAATCAAATAAGTTACATTACACGGTTCTAACCTTTATAGTAATAATTGGCAAGAAACTTCATAATTACCCTAGAGGCGGGTTACTTTGACCCTAGGGCATAACTTTGGACCAAATCGAAAAAAATGTTGCCGTGTTGCGACTACACCGACCGTCGTAGTTCCTTCGCCATCTATTAGTTCTATTAGTTACCGAAGGAATTGTGACGATCGGTTGTGTGGTCGCGACACGGCGGGCAGTTCAAACATTGGTCCAAAGTTATGCCCTAGGGTCAAAGTAACCCGCCTCTACCAGTACTTCAAAATCCTGCCTTTTAATTCTATCTTTCTCATTTTCCACATCAATTACACTAAAAACCATCTTCTAGATTCAACTTTTTCACCAGAATTTTCTACTTCTGTAGTACTTGAGACTAAACAAATGAAAAAGTTATACTTAGCTGCCAAAGAAAACTTAAAATACGAGGGTCGAAAGTTATGACAGGCTGGGTCGAATGTTCGCGGTAAGGTGGGAAGACTTTATACTGATGTTGAGAAAACGGTTATTATTTTTAGCGGTGAGAGCAAAGTGTTGCAATTTGTTACTTGTTTAGAAAAGTTGGGGAAAGAAATTATGTTATTAATTTTTAGGTTGAATAATGGAGGGCGGGAAGATTATTTCGTGCACTGCTTAAATATTTTGAAATTTTAAATTGATATTTTTACATTTTGAAACACTGACTTGACTTCCAAGATCCAAATACTATCAAGATCAAGATACAACTACATCGTTCTATTTTATTTCTTTGTGTATGCTGGCTTACGCCAGTCTGCCAAAACCTTCAGTAAGCTATCGTTTACGGCCAACACATTGTATTAAATTTTGTCTGTCAAATATTGATTGAATTTTTTATTTAGGCTCTCATGATTAGATAAATCTTTGTGTTGAAGTGTAAAAAGATGCACTGTTGCAATTTTCAATCCATTTTGGAATTGCATGTGAAAAATAAAGGACACAAAACCCAAACCGAAAAATTCCAAAAAAACTACCTAAAACTTTACATAAGCTTAAGTTCCAAATCCATCTCCCTAAACCCGATAACATGGGGGCCTCATCTGTTTATTTTAACGTATCGCCGATACAAAGTTATCTGGTACCCATGACACATGCTCCAGCCCCCGATTCTTTATTGTATTATCTACGTACGGTACCCCTTTTGTTTATGTGAGATTACGAGCCTGTTTTTTTAAGAAAGGTTTCATTTGGAACTGGATTTACACGAGTAGGTAGGTATACAGGTAGATAATAAAAGAAAAACAAGGAGTTTTTATGTTGCAGATGAAAGGAAAACAAATTTTAATTATACGGTTTTTGATTAGGTAGGTAGGTAGGTAACTTTGGTGTTAGCTAAAATTGTATTATAAACAAAATTTAATGCGAGCAATTTTTTTTCCAAAATTATTTGTTTTTCCTGTGTCTTTAAAATCTGTGGATGGAAACATAGAATTTTGTCGTCTACGTATTTTGTTGTACAAACAAATTCTCGGAAAACATAATAAAACTTAAACGTTGTCTAGACTAAGTTCACGTCTACATTCATAAATCTTCTCAATTTTAACAAAAGTGACTGAGAAGTTTTGTTATTTTAAGTGTCTCTTTATGATTGCAAAGTCTATTCTCTTTGCTGTTATAGAGTTCATTTGAAATCTTCAACGATCGAATCATTGGCTCTTAACTCATATTTTACAGCATCCAATGCTTCTATCAAAGTTATAGTTAATATCCTATCATAAATTTACGCACCAGCATCTCCACAAGTTGCAAACTTTGCTAGCAAGTTTGCTTATGGCATAAAAATAAAAGTTCCGACATCCACCTTTCCTTGGCAGTGTTAAAGTAATTCACTGGCTTGCTTTTAATTAGTTTGTAAATAAACTAGTCTGTCTTGTTGCTATTAAAAATTACAATGCAGATAGTTAGTATCTCATTGTTAGGGTTGTGTTTTACTTTGTAATTTCATGCTGTTCTTATTTAGCAGTGAGATTGTTGTACATTAATTAGAGCCTGAACGCGCTATGGGTCTTCAATTCAAGGAAAATTGTTATTTGTTATAGGTACTGTCTTATTTCACAATGAAACAGATTAATCAACACATTTAAATATTTTATCTATGCCTACTAATAGTATAAAGCTGAAGAGTTTGTTTGAACGCGCTAATCTCTGGATCTACTAGTTGGATTCGAAAAAATATTTTTGTTTATGATAGCCAGATTCACGAGAAATAGTATAAGCTATTTAACATTATGATATAACCCTTAGAAGCCATGCAACGGGGCTGAAACCACGGTGAACAGCTAGTAATTTTCATAAAGCGAATAAAGATAATAAAATCTTTACTTTTTGTCCTTATCTTGCATTTCAGGTACCTATTAATAAATTGCAGCATAGGTAAAGTATATACCTAGATAAAACCAAAACATTACCGCTTTACCTATAAAATTAAAAAATGGAACAGGTATATATGGGCAGCGTGGTAAAAGAGCGCACTTAGCTAGAGTTGGTTCAGTACAAAACGAGTTACAAACGACACAATGTAGGTGTTGAGTCCAAAGCTTTAGTCTCTTGAAAATTTACATTTAGATAGAACTCCACAATTCTCTTTGTATCATGAAATGCAAAAAGTAGTATACTTAATGCGTTGCAAGCTTCCACGTAATTATAAAAATATTCAATGTGGATTTATGAATGAATACTTTATCTTTTTAGATTGATACTACTGATAGAATGATTACTTTTTCTTAGTAGATTTTACGAGGGTGTGACAGACGGACAGACAAACAGAAATGACGAAACTATAAGGGTATAGCTTCGTTATTTCTATCTGTCTGTCTGTTCGTCTGTCACACCCTCGTAAAATCTACAGTTTATAATTAATTTGTACGAAACTTTGCAGGTAGATGTTTTCTGTGAACCGCCATACCTCACTTTCCTTTCAACCGCTTTATAAAAAAATATGGAAAAAATCAAGCTCGTAGAACACAATACAGTATTTCCAAATTAATAATGCGCATGCAGATCTTCGCAAATTGTCGTATTCCCGGAAACAAAAAAGTATATAGAAAAAAAAAGTATATAGAGTGGTTAAGTGCATTTTCTTCATGCATAATTTAGGGCTCTTACGATTCAATGATTCGGTGTTTCCGGGAATACGACAATTAGCGAAGATCTGCATGCGCATTATTAATTTGGGAATACTGTAAATACTTTCGATTAAAATTAGTTTAAACAAGATACGTCGATTAGCTTTTGAGATATTCGGTTTTGAGTTAACCAACTAGCAAAACTAACTTTATTTCATAATCATATATCATAAATGAAACTGAATTAAACTTATATTTACGGTTGGAAACTGAAGTACTCCTTGCTACGGAACCCTATAATTTGCATGGTCCGACACGCACTTAGCCGGTATTTTAATTAATAGTTTTTAATGTTCTAACGAAGTGTAATTGAAATCACAAAATCTTTTTACAAATGATAGATTTAAGTTTTTAAAAATTTCGAATATCGAAATGATTTTAATGATGTCCTTCATTCATCTCACGCGGATCAACTGTCATCTGATTTCCGCAACCCAATTACCTGAAAATCCTTATGTAATGGCTAAATTCCCGTGGCTTGTACCTTTTCGGCATCCCTAGCATGGATTATATTAAAAATGTTCTCCCGTACAATATCTTGACATGAAACAGCTTCCTCAGAAGAACTATTCACCTCACTACTCATAACTTGGTACAACTTAAACTCGCCAAGTTTTATAAGAACCCTGCTCTTACATTATTCATGTATTTGTTTTCCACTATCCTGCAATAGTTTGCAGAAAACCTGTGCCATCAAAAATATGTTACAGATATTCGTATGCGATGAAAATATTTTTCATAAAACGTTTATGTGCCCAAGAGTATTTTTTACTCTGTTCGATGTTAAATTATGAAAACAATTGTAGGTTGGCCACACCACCGTACCGTACCGTGAAAATAAACGACGCCGCACTGTTTTGTCGCGTCAAATTTCGACAAAGTGACACTTTATTTCCAAAGTCAAAAGTCAAAGCATTTATTTCAATTAGACCAATTACAGGTACTTTTGAATTGTCAAGGAGTTTGTCAGTTATAATGATGAAGCTAGATGCCCGTTCCAAAGCGTAGATTCCCATGGAGAAGAACGGGCAAGAAACTCCATGGTTACTCTTTTAAATCAAAGCATTACAATATCATGGTTACATTGTTTTTTTCGGAAATAACACAAATATGAGAGAACAATGTACCTATAGGTCTAGAATAATAATATAATAATAAATAAGATGACCAGTCCCAACAGACGGCGCCCGTTCACGAATATGACGCAGGAATCAGCGCCATTTAGCTCAACCATTTTGAAGGAAACCGAATGACCCAACGCATGCGCCACCATCAGCAAGACATTTTTAGTGAGCATGACCAAATATGGACCACTCTTTCTTCCTGCATCTTAAAAATAGCACGAAAAGAAGAATAGGTACCAAGCGGTTCATATAATTGATGCTTCACAGGACATCGCACCGGAATTTGACACGACACGACGCCTTAAAACGACGTGACATTTTATTTTCACGGTACGGCACCACCTCGTTTCACGGTGATGTAGCCAAGCCCTTAAACTGTTTTTTTTCAGTTTTTGGAGAGTGCAGCGGAATTTTTCGGAATATTTTCGTTTTAGTTATCTTTTGGGGATGGTCGTCGCTATATTGGTTTTTTTTATTAATCCGCTCGCATGTTTGTGTGTCAATACTGTCTGTTCATCGTGCGTATATGCAAATATTCAGAAAATTTCAAACAAGTGCAGAACTATTATTAAAATATACAACAGAGTGAACAGAAACTTTGTTGAATCGTGGCAACAATCTCTATAATTATAGGGTCCTACCCTTTATACTCGAAATATTTTAGGAGGCACATCTATAGGTGGTAAAGATGCCATACAAACGAAAAAAAAACTTGAGCTGAGTATTTTTTCCATTACACGCGCCTCTGATAGTTACATGATTACACGCGCGGGGCACTGGCGTGCCCCAAAGTAGTTGAAAGATTTTGTGTTATTAGAATAGAAATAAAAAATAAATGTATTATTTATGGAATCAGTATTTATTGACACTTATAACAAAAACAAAAGATAAGCCTTATTTTAATTAGAACCAGAAAATAAAAAACTTGTTTCATAATCTTACAAAACTGTAAAAAATCAACATAGGAACTCAAAATTTGAGATTCTAGCTAAAAGGGCACTGGCAAACGCCCGTAGAACGCTGGGCCTCAGATTGTGTAAGTCGGTACAGGATATGAAATTAGTTTGGTATGATCGAGTATTTCAAGAGTATTTAAATTCATTTTTTATTTGTTTTTGTACGTAATTGGGTTAAAGAGAAATATTCTTATTTCTGACAGTGAGGTTAAGTATGGTGTGAATGATCCAGGGAAGTACAGCCCGACTAATGAGTTCTCAATTCAAAGGTTTTAGTTGCTGTCACCATGATATTCTGTGCACGCGCCAGCCAGCATGCACCCGTTTTTGTTTTAGTGTATTTTTCAAAATGTCAATGGCATAATCATTTTATTTCTTATTTATTTCGACTTTTGATTCCAATTCTTAATCTCTAAGATAAATTAGGCAAAGAACAATTAAAATATATTTTTATACCATTCCCCCTCTAAAAAGCTTATTTTATTCACTGAAAACAGTGAATAAAAAGCACTTTTACTCACTGTTTTGATGTTTGAAAATGGAACACACCAATGTATTCGACCACAGATTTAAAGAACCTATGCTAGATGCGGCACGTTATTAGATTGTATGAAAACCGAACGTGTCATCTTTTTTATACCTACGATAACTTCACCCCAGCCATTTAGTGATGTGCTCAGAGTAAACAGAATTGTTTCAATCACTAAGCGTCACTGAGCTAACAGACTTTTTTTAGTACGAACAGTCGAACATGCAGGGCACGCTTGGTCGTGGCTTGCCGTATCTAGTGTAAGTGTAATCTGTGTATTCGACCTATATTGATGTGTTCTAAATTCAATTTGATTGGTCGACATTTTCGACAAGGAGTTTAGCATTAGAATAAAAACTGTTTTGTGTTCTTTGCTGTCCTTAGTAAATTGGCGCTATTTTGAATACTGTAAGTTGTACGAACACAAAGTTTAGTGTTACTTTAATCTTTAATTTTGTATTTGTTTAGTGTTGTTCTAATCGATTAAAAATGCATTCTAGTGATGAAGATGTGTTAACACCTGAGTTTGTGAAAGAGAGGGCGGCCGATATAGTGGAAAGGTGGAAAGCTTGCTACCCAAAAAATCACGGCTGGTTTACATCAAAGCCAATTTAACTTTACTTTTTCTTCATTATATGTATATTTTCACTTAAATCTTTCTTTTTCTCGTAGTCATGGTATAAAGTATAGTATGCAACTCTTGAATAAAACGGATTTATATCGAGGGCCATGAATCGCTCGCGTCGCTCAGGATTCTAACACTTGAATCACTCGCTATGCTCGTGATTCAATCATCATGAATCACTCCCTACGGTCGTGATTCAATCGTTAGAATCCTTCACTAGCTCGTAATTCATCTATGGCCCTCGCTTTAAATCCGTCCTTTATTCACTAATTGCATAATATACTATTATTTTTGGTTAAGCTTTTATTACTGTACCCATATCAAGCCTAAAACTGCCGACGTCCTTTGGTGACCTATCGAGGTCATTTAGACTTAGATTATAATATTGGATTATAACTTTGTAAATATCTTTATCTGAACTTTCCGACGATAATGACACTCTATTTGTATGTAGGGCTGCTGAGATTGATGGTAGCTGTTCCTGCTCATCATGTTCCTCTTCTGACTGTGGTTTTTCTATGCAGAGATCCTCCTCATCCTCACTAGGCAGCACAGGCCTTCTATACCCCCATTTTTTCCTCATCGAATTCCTGGAGCCAGTCAGTTACTTGATGTTCTTACTTCTAGTGGCGCCATCTAAGAGCAGATGGCTCCACTTATGGTCCGGTGACAGACGGAGTGAGCCTATAAAGGTTCCATTTTTCCTTTGAGGAACCCTAAAAAGAAGTTGCTAGCTAAAGTTGGTGCTTGTGTAAGTTCACGGAAATGGCGGTGTCCGTTGTAAGGTGACTATGGATTAAAAAGTTATAGGACTTTATGAAGACATACAATAAACTTAGAAAAGTTAATGCCAGAAGTTGATGCCTTTGCTTTAATTTGATGGCGTCAACTTCCGAAATTGTTTCATACTAATTTAAAGGCAGTTTTAACTTTATTTAAAGTCAATTAAATTTTTCTAACTTAAGTGACATAAACACACAAACCTACATACCACTTTTTGCTGCATGAATACAAGAATTAAAACAATCATCGTCAATATAAGCGAAGTGAATTAAATATTGTTTATTTTCAACTTTGTCTCTAGGGTGGACAATGCATTGCGATGCCTCGTCTATATAGGTGGCGGTGACCACTTACCATCAAGTGGACCGCCCGCTTGTTTGCCATTCAATAATACAAAAAAAAACCGGCCAAGTGCGAGTCGTACTCGCGCACCGAGGGTTCCGTATCAGTTTTGGATGTATAAAGTGAAAAAAACCGGACCGCAAAACTAAGTTTGTTTGTGAAAGAATTTTGATGATTTTGAACTGGACTAGTTAGGAACATCGTTTTATTTTTGGTGCAATATTTGGGTCAATTCCTATCAACTCTAATTATTTCAGATTTTTCACTCCGCAAACTTCGGAGATAAGGGGGGGGGAATGGTATTTTTTCAGACATTTTTCATCATATATGTCAAAAATTGTGAGATATAAAATTAAATAAAAATATATTTTGAAAGGTGCAGAACAAGCCCTTTTATATGATATGTCACTTGACCCAATAACCCCACTTTGAAATTTTGGACCCCCACTCCGGCCCCTTTTGCAATGAAAATAAAAATATTTTTTTAACTTAAGCATTCTTTATAACTGTTCCAAATTTCAAGTCGATAGCATTAGTAGTTGCTGAAATAAGCAGGTGTGACAGACAGACAGACAGACGAAGTCGCACCATAAGGGTTCCTTTTTTACCATTTTGGTACGGAACCCTAAAAACGTAGACTCATCTCAATGCAAATGAACAAAGTAAGTCAAGAACTAATAAAAATACTGATTTATAATATTTTACAATAGAATAATATCAGTCGCTGTAGTTTCACTACTTTTAAATTCAAATTTATTTTTTTCAATTCATAAAGTGTAAATGGCTTTAGAGGGATAATCTCCCTAGTTCATTTATTCAACAGTCTGGTCGATTTATTGAAAAAATATTTGAATCATTTTTGATTTTTCACCATAAAATTTTGGTACGTATTTTTAGAATTTAAATACATAAATCGATATAAAACAGTTAATTTTATTCTCAATATCAAATCTCGGTAGTACTTAAAAAAAATACTCATTTTTTATGAATACCTATGTACCTACCTCCTATTTATTAATATTAAAAAAAAAATGTAATTGTTCGGATGCATGGCAAAATCCAAATTTTGAATACCTATTCGATAAGAATTTCTGGTGTTTTCCCAAATGTGTACACACCCTACCTTTTCGCAGCATGTCCACGGCTTGGCAAACTTTGGAAGTGAACGATCTCGGAAGAATTCAGCCAACGCCTAGCATCCCATATTGTAATTAAGGGAAAACATTTGGGTTTCAGTGCATTATCTTAACTGTTTGAGGAGGACCCATAGGAATCTGGTTAATGAGACTGAAGTGCATAAGCATAGCATAAGCATAATCGGCCTATAATGTTCCCACTGCTGGGACACAGGCTTCCTCTCTGTGAGAGGGAGTGGGCTGTAGTCCACCACGCGGGCCCAGTGCGGGTTGGTGGACGTCACATGTCTTCGAATTTTTGGTTCTAAGACATGCTGGTTTCCTCACGATGTTTTCCTTCACCGTTAAAGCAAGTGATAATTTCTAATACGCACATGACTTCGAAAAGTCAGCGGTGCGTGCCTCGGGATCGAACTCGAACCATTTGCCGTGGGAGGCACATGGTTAAACCACCAGGCTAGTGATAGCCTGCAAGCAGTGAGGCTTGAAGGCTATCACTGACTGAAGTGCAAAGTAGGGATATTGCGAATATTCACATCCACAGTTGCAATCGTGGCGGTTGTGGATGCGAATATTCGCGATACTTTGCACTTCATCCGCATTAATGTTGTTAACGCATCGATGTCCTAAAACTGCAAAGTTAAAGGAGTTTGAGTCTGTATAGACTCCGATAGCTATCGCCAACGCTCTGAGGCGTATTCAAAGAGATTTCAATTTTTTTAATTGACAATCCTTAATTACTTGAATTGACAATCCTGCATTACTTGGATTGACAGTTCTTCATTACTTGAATTGACAATCCTTCATTACTTACGATTTACAATCTTTCGTTGCTTGGATTGATAATCCTTCGTCACTTAGATTGATAATTCTTCATTACTTGCATTGACAATTCTTCGTTACTTGGATTGACAATCCTTCGTTACTTGAATAGACAATCTTTCATTACTTAGATTGACAATCCTTCAGTATTTAGATTGACAATTCTTCGTCCGCAACCTTGCTCCGTATAAATGATAATCGGCCTATAACACTTGTATCCCATACTTAGGAAGCCATTGCGTTGTACCGTGCATTACCTTGATAGTGTTATTATAACGGTGATGTTTGCGAACCATCGTTTATGGGGTTGAGATGTAAGCGGTGGAACGACGGCTTTATTACTGGCAGTTATGGTGCGGGTAAGTTTCGGGGATGAATTAATGCTGATGTGGTCTTGTAATGTAAATAATGAGAATGGACTGTCGTTATGGTGTTCTACGATATACCCTTCTTGAGGGCGTGGTTTATACACAAATGGCGAGTGGTGGAGACGTGGCGTTTGAACTCTTCGGGGCTAAGTGTATTCGGAGTTGCACAGGATAAAAAACAATCTTCACTTTTTTACCCCGCACTTCGATAATGCAATTTGAGATCTATTGATTTGGTATAAGACTCAAATTGTATACAAAATAATTCAAAACGAGTAAGACGCGGGTGCTGACGCGGGAGGCGTGCGTTTAGCGGGCGCGTGTCGTCTGAAAGCAGCCTATCTAACTAATTATACTTAAAGCAAAATCGACTCTAATAGCTATAAAAAAAGTTGGAAAATTATTTTCTAGTGTTACAGTAGTTCTATAATGCAGTATAAAGATCATGAATAAAGAGGTGCAGTCTTTCAAACAGTAATCCTGCTTCTCTTAATCTCTGAATAAAGTTCCTAACATACTGTGATCCCGGGAAAAAGCCGGCGTAATTACCCCCGCAGTCAAACTTTCTTATAATCTTCCGTGAACAAATTTAATTACTGCACAGCTATTGGTAGTGACCTTGAAGTATGAAGAAGGCAAGCTGTTTAATAGATGTTGGCAGTGGCAAAAGGAGTGGAAAAATCGGCACAATAAAATAGTAAAAAAAAATGCCTTTATTGCTGCTATTTAAACAATTTGACTAAACATAATTAAATTTGAAACTTAGAGGTAAGAAAACTAACTTAAACATTGACTTAAACTAAATCCTATTCTCGGCGTTCGATTGGTCTCCCCTCTGAGCAGCTTGTCTTTCGACAAAGGCCTCCTCTAAGGCTTTCCACTTGTTCCTATCCTTTGCTGTACGTAACCATTCTGGGCCTGCTACTTTCTTAAGGTCGTCTTCCCATCGCTTTGGCTGTCTTCCTCTGCTTCTTTTGCTTTCTCTTGAGAAGAGATAAAATACAGTTAAAAAAGATAAAAGAAAAGACTAAGTTCGGAAAAGTACAATCGGTGTGCAGAAAATTGAAATGGCGCTGGACGGGACATATGCTGAGGGAAAAGAAAGAGAAATGGACCAGAATAATAACCGAATGGTACCCAAGAGAAAAAAATAAAATAGTAGCAAAATTATAAATAACTAGCTGTTCCCCGCGGTTTCACCCTCGTCGCTCGGCTCCTAAGGGTCGTAGCGTGATGTTAAATAGCCTATATTATTCCTCATGAACTTGGCTATCATTATACAAAAAGAATTTTTAGAATCTGACTGGTAGTTGCAGAGATTAGCGCGTTTAAACAAACACTTCTGCTTTTTAATATTAGTATAGATTTCATTTTACTTATGTGATAGCTATTGTTCAATCACTGTGTTATTAGTAATAGGCTCTGTACTGCCATTGATATTGCCCTAGCCATGGTAAAATTCTAGACGCGCAATATATAGTTTTATAATACCACCATCATACGAAGAAGAGGACTTAAGTGGTTTTTATCCAGAATATGCTTGCGTTTGATTTCTCCTCATATAAAATTACGACATGCTAAACGATAAAACAAGCTCGCCCCTAAGATCTACTCGTCATAGCTTGAAAACTCTTAGATTTTAACTATCGTAACAGACTCTGGAATTTTACTCACTAGAATTCATAAAATTATCTATATGATATATAAGGAAATGTATATATATCATCTAAAATAATATACATCCTACTTCCTACTAATCTCGTCTCGTAATATTATAAACGTGAAAGTTTGTGAGGATCTATGGATAGATGGATTGATGTATGGATGTTTGTTACTCTTTCACGCAAAAACTACTGAACGGATTTTGATGAAACTTTACAGTAATATAGCTTATACATCAGAATAACACATAGGCTACTTTTTATCCCTAAAACGCGGGCGAAGCCGCGGGCGGAAGCTAGTCTAAAATAATGTATATTTCAAATAGTGAAGGAAATTTTCAAGAAGGTGTAATGGTTCCGGGTTTTAAACAAAAAAGTCAGTAAGACTACCAGCAATAATGTTGTAACAACGAAGAGCGTTCTGTTAGTTTTTATTAAAGCTGTGCTGAATGAATAGCCACACAAAATAGCTTGTCACATTCATACTGCAGGGTAGTATCTTTGCATCGTGTACTAGTCAAAGAGCTGCCTTTGTGTTAAGTCCATGTTTGACTTCGACCGATCAAGTTCTCAGTTTTTAGTCGTATATTCGACGAAATTTGAATAAGTGGTCTAAAGAGTGAACTTTAGATTTCCAAAGGCAATTTTTTGCATTATTAAACTTTGTAGATTTGATATGATTATGAAATAAAAAACCGGACAAGTGCGAGGAGTATGCCTCGCGTTCCGCTCGGTTCCGAAATATGATCATAGATGGCGCTACTGCATACTTCCAATGGCGCCATCTATGACCAGATGGCTCCACTTATGGTCCGGTGACTGACGGCGGACAACAAAGTGATCTTATAAGGGTTCCGTATTTCCTTTTGAGGTACGGAACCCTAAAAATAACCAGACGAGTGTAAAAATAACCAGAGTACGACTCGCGCTCTGAGGGTTCCGAAATATGCAATAGCGCCATCTATACCGCTATTACATCATAGTAGATAAATATCATATCTTGATCATAAATGGCTCTATTGTATACTTCTAGTGGCGCCATCTATGAGCAAATGGCTCCACTCATGGTCATGACAGACGGACAACAAAGTGATCTTTTATGGATTCCGTTTTTTGTTAAAATGTATGGAACAGTTAATTATTTTTTCGCGATCAGGATTGGTCCCATAGTAAAAGTTGCTCATAATGATGAGTACAATGACCCCTTTTTGTATTGCGACTGACTAAAATTACACGCCGTATAATTAAGTTTCACGGCACAAATCCTACTTGCACTTGTACGGTTTTTTTACCCGACTGCGAGACGCAAAGGAGGGTAATGTGTTTATCAGTCTATGTATGTATGTATGTATGTATGTTTGTTTCTATGTGGCGTTCTAGAGACCAAATGCGTAGGCCGATTTTGATATTTCTTACGTCAATCGATTCGTCTTAACCTTGCGAGTGTCACTAAAGACATAACAGTAATCAAAATTCACCACAGCGACAACCAGACGCCATATTGTCAAAATGAAAAAAAAAAAGTTGATGAACTATGTCAAGTGGGGTGTCGTTGAATAGGTATTTTAAAATCATCTTTAGGTTCCTTATATCATTTTTCATTTTAAATAATAGTTTAGGATATATAACAATTTAAAGTTGTTTAACAAAGCAATCATTCTCGCTAATTCTTACTTAATGATTTAAGTTTTTATTTCAAGTATTAACGATATACAAACAAAAAAGAAGATTACGAAAACTATTAAAAACTAAAAAGTGAAAAATAAAAATAGTAAATTAAAAATTAAAAAAACCCGACTGCCAAAAAACAACTAAAAAGTTCAAAACAAGAGCACTTTTCAAGCAGTCTGATGCAGTTGGTGGCATAAAATCTAAGATTTAACACAAATAACTGCCACCAACTGCATCAGACTGCTTGCAAAGTGCTCTTGTTTTGAACTTTTTAGTTGTTTTTTGGCAGTCGGGTTTTTTTAATTTTTAATTTACTATTTTTTTGTAAAGTTCGGACCCTAACTCTTGACTTGCACCGCATCGCAAAACAGGAGTAAACTGTTTTGGAACTTGGACCTCGTCCAGATCACGTTCCGCGGTCGTATTATAAAGTATTCACGATATTTATTACTGCTTAGTCCTCTACTTGTCTGTTCCACAAACTGGAGGAGACATATTACATAATTATAAGCAGTGATAGCCTAGTGGTTTTAACCATGTGCCTCTTACGGCGAATAGTTTGATTTCGATCCCGAGGCACGCACCGCTGACCTTTCGAAGTCATGTGCGTATTAGAAATTAATTATCACTTGCTTTAACCGTGGAGGAAAACATCGTAAGGACACCTGAGCATGCCTGAGAGTTCTCCATAAAGTTCTTGAAGATGTGTGAAGTCTGCCAACCCGCACTTGGCCAGCGTGGTAGACTATGGCCTATCCCCTCTCATTCTGAGAAGAAGCCCAGTGCCCGGCAGTGGGACTGTTCATAAACAGGGCTGACTTATTATTATTTATTACAATATAATTGCAAAGGAAAACATATTTTCCTACATTTTTGTTATGTAAACTATGTTTGAAAAATTGTTCCATAGCGAGTCAGACCACGCACACTGTAGGGTTCCTTAGCAAGGAGTATTTCTATTTCCATCCGCAATGTAAGTTTGTATTTCTTTTATAACTTCGTTTTATATACCTACTAGCATATCGCCCGCGGCTTCACTCGCGTTTTTGGGATAAAAAGTAGCCTACGTTCTACTCCAGACTATAATGAACCAGAGATATAGCTTGACTTGTTCGTAGTTGCCTGCCTACATAAAGGAGATCATTATTTTATAGTGGTCAATTTATTGTAGTTTACGTGGATGGAGTCACGAACAAAAGTGTAGATCCTACTAATATTATAAACGTGAAAGTTTGTGAGGATGTATAGATGGATGTATGGATGTTTGTTACTCTTTCACGCAAAAACTACTGAACGGATTTTGATGAAACTTTACAGTATAATATAGCTTATACATCAGAATAACACATAGGCTACTTTTTATCCCAAAAACGCGGGCGAAGCCGCGGGTGGAAGCTAGTAGCAAATAAAAATATATCAAACAAACAAACAAGCATGCAAACACAATAGACTGCAACGTTTTACAATTTTCTCAAAGTATTTCCATTTCTCACAGCGTGTTGCAATATTGGACATTTCGAACTTGTCCGCCATTGAAACTTATTGCGACATGACTCGACATGTCTCGCAAAATTATACTTTTCACTGCAATTGTCTGCGACAGTCTGTTTAAGAGGACTCTCGTAATCGGCACCTCTCTCGCTCGCACAAAACCATTATTTTTAAGAATGTTAAATGAAAATGCAGTTTTGAAAAATGTAATCTGATAGCGAACTACAAAATGATATTAATTTTAATAAATGATTAAAAACATGAGTTGAACTCATCTCAAAAACAGATCATAATCGTTTTGTAGCTGAGTTTATTAGATAAAATAGTAGTTCAGAAATAAGTTTTAATTAATTATTTACCCGTTAAACTAATATTATTTTGTAATTCGCTATCAGATTACATTTTTCAAAAATGCATCTTTTATTTAACATTCTTAAAAATATGGTAGAAAGGTGACAAAATGCGAGAGCCCCCTTAAGGGCAGGAGCACAATGCATCGAAGGTTTTATCGCATTTTCCCAGTCTAGGCTATGACCTGTTAAACGTAACGGGCTAAAAGAAACTTCTTAATAAACCAGCGGAAGACTTTAGCGCGTCTTCCAAGAGCCACCGCACGACATGACACAATGTGGTAACGTCCTCAAGCGCTACATATATCTTGCGACATTTTAATCACCACCCAAATTTTTTTTTTTGCATTTACAGACTTAGGTAGGTGCGGGGCTCGTGGCTAAATGACAGCCGCGCTGATCGATCGATCTGCGAGGTTAAGCTGCGCTTGCCGCGGTCAGTCCTTGGATGGGTGACCGTTCTTTACACATCGAGACCCCTCCGTGCCTCAGAGAGCACGTTAAGCAGTCGGTCCCGGTTGTCATAGGAATATCTTTGACAATCGTTACGGGTAGTCAGAAGCCCTAAAAGTCTGACAGCTGGTCTAACATTCGAATACCGGTATTACCCATTAATTGGGTTGTGGAGGTCAGATGGCAGTCGCTCCACGTAAAATATTGATATTCAGCCGAAACTAGTTAGACTGGAAGCCGACCCCAATATAATTTGGGAAAAGGCTAGGCAGATGATGACAAACTTAGGTAGGTACCTACGTTTGCACTGGTCCGGTTTTTAGTGTTCCGTACTTCAAAAGGAAAAACGGAGTCCTTATAGGTTCACTTTGTTGTCTGTCTGTCATGACCATGAGTCTCCACTCATGGTCATAACAGACATCTATGAGCAGATGGCTCCCCATCTGCTCATAGATGGCGTATACGATGGAGCACGCTTGCCTAGAAGAAACCGATTCAACTATTTGGCGGTTTTCAAAATTAAACCGGAATCAAATCAAGACTATTTTGTTAGCAAAAATAACCAAAATATCAAGAGCGGGATTTGAACCCGCGTGATCTGCCAAACTGCGCACTAGCCACGGTTTGGCAGATCACGCAGGTTCAAATCCCGCTCGGGTCATATGATTTTGAGAATCACTTATATATTATTAATAACTTAATAGAAGCATAACATGGCTTTGACATGTTTCAAATTCACAAAAAATATACATTAAAAATGTATAGATGGTGATATCGCATCGATGTCCGATAACTGCAAAGTAATTGGTATTGAGTTGGAAAGACTGCATAAGTTTTCCGATAGATGTCGCCAAACGCTCCTAAGAAGCGTATTACAAAGGGGTCTCAAATTTCAAATGAGTCGGGCGAGACCCGGTAGCTCAGTTGGTTCAGAGCACTAGCCACGGTTCGGCAGATCACGTGGGTTCAAATCCCGCTCGGGTCATATTATTTTTGAGAGTCACTTATACCTATATATAATAACCTTTGCAGTATATAATTGAGTTACAAACACGCATTCCTTGACATCTATAGAGTTTACTAGCCGGTTTCTGAAAAGGCGTGTCACATGCCAAACTAGCTAACACACTGTCACAATTAACAGTCAGTCAACAGTCTGTTACAATTATTGAGTTTCCGAAAAGCAATTTTTCTCCAAATTATCTGATTGACAAATATTACGATGATTTATTTATTCGTCTCGCCACCCCGATAAAATTCATTCAATCATTCAACATAGAGGTCTTTCTTAATCTGTCTAGCGCATAGTGTTGTCTCTTTCGTCTGACAGAATACGTCAAACGTCAATTTTGACAAGATAATGTTGTCAATAGGACCGGGGTATGTAAAGGCGGTAAGTTTAAAAATGTATTCTGGTAATCGGCATAAAATTATATATAATATCGTATTTTATCATAAATGCGTTACCTTTAGTTTTCTCCTACACCTGTGAACTGTTGTTCACATAGATTTTGAATTTTTAATAAAACTATGACAAGTAACACGCGGTCAATTGGTCAATATTCAACAATTAACTTTATGCATGTTGACAGTGTGTTAACATACGAAAAGGCCTACCGGAAACCCAAAATTGCTCTGATTTAGAGCTAATTGAAGATTGACAATTGAATGTACAAACGTTTGACAGACTATTGACAGCCTGTCACATATTTCTTTCAACAACCCAAAACACGTTTAATTTGAAGTTAACAGAGTGTTGACGTAAATATTTCGATAATTTTTGTTTCGGAAACAAAGGGGTAAGATCCACCGTCTGCTCACTCTGTAACATATAACAAAACATTACTTATGCACAAGCAGGCGCGATGTACGTGCCGACTTTTAATTATTAGTTAGGGGTGCGAAGTAAGAACTACCTCTTACAAAGTTAAATTTACTGTTGGTGTTATAAACTTGGTTAAAAACAGGAACTGGTTATGTTCTTTGTAATAATATGCCATGAAATGTAGAAGGAAATGTTTATTACATGACAACCTGTGGCCTGTGACTTGGTCTGTGTGAAAATGAATGAAAAGTGGCATATGTATTGCTCCAGGTCCTAGGCTACCTTTTCGTTAAATTTCGTCTAAATCGGTTCAGCCGTTTCAGTGTGAAAGAATTATAAACACACACACAAACTTTTGTATTTATAATATTAATGAATGAACCCGGGAACCCAGAATATTCCTGAAGAAAGGGTAGACAAACTGACAGACAGACGGACAACAAAGTGATCCTTAGGCATTCTGTTTTCCCTTTTGAGGTATTGAACTCTAAAAATTTATGAAACAAATTAAAAACCAAAACTCAATCTTGAAATGAAATAAATTAACACTGAACCAACTTACACAACTATAACACATGTCCCGTGTCAACTCACGCGCATACATCAGGCTGTTCCATCCATAAAATTTATTTAAGCCACGTTTTAGTTCCAGAGATAAGATTAATTTGCCTTTAAAGTTATTTGTATAAATATTTTAGGAGAGAGTATGAATTTTGTGGGTTTGTGTATAATTGGAGGGTAATCTAGAAAAGAAAGTAAGAAAGAAATAAAGTTTATTTGGCACGAAAACAGTCAGACAAAATTCATAAAAGATAATAAACAAAAAAAAACCGGCCAAGTGCGAGTCGTACTCGCGCACCGAGGGTTCCGTATCAGTTTTGGACGTATAAAGTGAAATAAACCGGACCGCAAAACTAAGTTTGTTTGTGAAAGAATTTTGATGATTTTGAAAAAACTGTACTAGTTAGGAACATCGTTTTATTTTTGTTGCAATATTTAGGTCAATTCCTATCAATTCTAATTATTTCAGATTTTTCGCACCGCAAACTTCGGAGATAAGGGGGTGGTAATGGTATTTTTTCAGACATTTTTCATCATATGTCGAAAACTGTGAGACATAAAATAAAATGAAAATATATTTAAAAATGTGCAGATCAAGCCCTTTCATATGATATGTCATTTGACCTAGTAACCCCACTTAGAAATTTCGGACCCCCACTCCGGCCCCTTTTGCAATGAAAATAAAAATATTTTTTAAATTTTTTCATTTGCAATAAAGTTGGACAAGCATTTTTTATAACTGTTCCAAATTTCAAGTCGATAGCATTAGTAATTGCTGAAATAAGCAGGTGTGACAGACAGACAGACAGACAGACAGACAGACAGACAGACAGAAAAAGTCGCACCATAAGGGTTCCTTTTTTACCATTTTGGTACGGAACCCTAAAAAGACAAAATTAATTAAGTCTGACGATTACGTCAAATAGGTCCAGTTCAGCATATACATATTTCAGACCACTAGTACTGACGCTGGTTTTTAACTGCAGAACCCATTGTGACGTAACCGATGTAAACCAGTTTCAAATAAGTAGATAAATGGCGTACTGAACTCTGAACTAAATCTCTGGAACTACTGATCCGATTCTGAAAATTCTTTCATTAATAGCATAAGCATAGCATAATCGGCCTATAATGTTCCCACTGCTGGGATACAGGCCTCTCTGTGAGAGGGAGTGGGCCGTAGTCCACCACGCGGGCCCAGTGCGGGTTGGTAGACGTCACATGTCTTCGAATTTTTGGTTCTAGGACATGCCGGTTTCCTCACGATGTTCTCCTTCACCGTTAAAGCAAGTGATAATTAATTTCTAATGCGCACATGACTTCGAAAAGTCAGTGGTGCGTGCCTCGGAATCGAACTCGAACCATTCGCCGTGGGAGGCACATGGTTAACCCACTAGGCTATCACTGCTTTCATTAATAGAAAGCTACATTATTCTTGAGTAATAAAGGTTATACTTTTTATTCCGAAAAACTGCAGTTTCTGTGGGTTGAAAGTCGCGGACAAAGTGCTAATTTTCTATAAGGGTAAAAAAAAAAAAAATTAAAGAAAAACAAAAAACCCGACTGCGTAAAAACTAATTTTAAAAAATACGTGATAAATTAACTTAAATAAAAACTAAAAAGAAAGA
Organism: Thalpophila matura; assembly: GCA_948465475.1. Classification (NCBI taxonomy): domain Eukaryota; kingdom Metazoa; phylum Arthropoda; class Insecta; order Lepidoptera; family Noctuidae; genus Thalpophila; species Thalpophila matura. The sequence continues at coordinate 1,996,315 of OX419199.1, read as the reverse complement.
AACAAGCCCAGTAGCTTAGAATTCTGTTAAGTAATTCTAAATAACTACACAATTGAAATAGTTTTATAATCGATACACACATAAAACAAATCATACATTCTAATGCAGAACAGAACGACTCACAGTCGGGGCCCCTTGGGAAGATTTGATTGGTAAAATTTAAATGGGCCCCGACTGTGAGTCGTTCTGTTTTGCATTAGAATTTATGATTTGTTTTATGCAACGACACCCCACTTGACATAGTTCATCAACTTTTTTTTTTCATTTTGACAATATGGCGTCTGGTTGTCGCTGTGGTGAATTTTGATTACTGTTATGTCTTTAGTGACACTCGCAAGGTTAAGACGAATCGTTTGACGTAAGAATTATCAAAATCGGCCTACGCATTTGGTCTCTAGAACGCCACATAGAAACAAACATACATACATACATAGACTGATAAACACATTACCCTCCTTTGCGTCGCACAGTCGGGTAAAAAGCATAGACCTACCTTGAAATGGAACAATCACAATGTGATATTATTATGCATACAAGGAAAAAGCTCCAAGGAAAAATTTATATCTAAAAACAAATGAAGGCCCGAAGGACCAAAAATATGAGCTAACATCTCAGATCATAGAAACAAGGGAGATGTGCCAAGGCGCTATCGAGCTTGATGCCTGATCTTGAGCAAATTGCTCATAATAAAAACGTACGCGCTGGCGATGAACCGAACACGATCGATGGTATAAGTACAGTGTTTTAGTTTAGTGCTAGTGTTGAGTGACGATTAACAGTGTTAGATTAGGGTGTGCGGAATGTTTAATACGTGGGAGATCTTTTTAATCACAAGGAGCGCTTAATTATGTGCGTAATTGTGTCGAAAAATGTACTAAAAGTGGCATCAGTTGTTCCCGTACTAATTACCTATGATGGCATATCTCCTTGTTTCTATGATCTGAGGCTAACATATTCAAAACTCCAATTTGTATGAATACTGTGTGAGACAGAACAACCGAAGACGTGAATAATAAACGCGCAGATTATTCGTATGCGTGCCGCGGAACGTGAATATTAATCCTATCGTCTGGTGTAGGTGCTTATGAACTGAGTTAACCCCTTCTGTGTATGGAGTTATGGTTAAATAATAATGAGTTTTAATCTTGTAAGGAAATTAGAAAGGACATCAAGATGATATCGCCGCGTGATATCACCGCGACAACTGCCAGTTTGTTTGCGAACGTACGAGGGAAAATGTCACGGTGAGAGTCTACCTCGAACGTTTGCAAATAAATTAGAAGTGGCGTGGCAGGCGTGTCGGTACAGAATTGGCTGGCAGTAAATATTACACATTATTATATTACACTAGCAAACCCGGCGAACTTCGTTTCGCCACCGTAGTACATGCTATGTAGCAGTAGTAGTACTTGACAAAACAAAAATTCTACGAGCCCAAACACGACGGAGTTGTGATAAGAAGTTGACGAGTTCCAATAGCCAGTATAGCCACCTCCCAGCTCCATCATGAGACCGCCTCCATGGTGGCTGACATATGCGTTCCAAATTTCAGCTCAATCGGTTGATAGAAACTGGTGTAAAATTCAGTTGCAAGATTTCGTTTGCCCTTTCGATTTAATATTATGGCCCATGACATTCGATGAGCCGTTGAAGTGGAAAATATTTTATGATTCAAAATACTCTACAAATTCTATTCTATTCTACAATAAAAAAAAATGCTTAGTACTAAATTAATGAAGTGTCAGGAACGCATTCTCTCAGCGGCCGCACTGTAGTTTCTAGCCATCACTACATTTCTGTTTACCCACCCAAAACAATATTACGTCACTTCCACGTATACCAAAACTCGTCAACAATCTCTAGGTCAACAAAGAAGTATAAGTTTTTATTACATTAATGCAATCTCGCATTACTTCAAGAAGTTTCTATCTACGATCTTAGATAAACACCGCTCGTGTGGAGTTCACCAACTCGTATTAAGATAAAATTGTCTCTCACAAAGGGGATGTACCTATGGAATTTGTATATATACCTTACTTTATGAGGAGGTTGTATCTGCATGTTATTGTTGCACGTTGTCCTCGTTTTGTAGCAAAGGAAATGATATTTGGATGCAGAAAAATATTTGTAGCGCGCTTTTGTCGGGGCTTGCGTCAAGACCAGAAGTGTCGGTGTTATAAATTTTCTATATAAACAATTACGTAAACAATGAAAATTCAATGTGACTGCAGTGCGTTTTAGATAAGAAGAATTCCTTTTGTCCACGCGTGAACATACCGCAAGGGTTCCGCGGGTTGCGGTAACGGCGCGGGAGCTGCGCGGTGCTGCTTGTTGGCTCCCCCCTACCAACCACATTCACAATACTTACGCCATATTGAAGCGACGCATAATTTTCATTGTTGTATTTAAAGGATATTATAGTTAATTCTAGTGAAGTCGATTGGTTTCATTTATCATCGCCTTCACCTTTCATGTCAATATGTTACAACGTTTTTAACGGTTCAGCAGCAATTCTCTTTCGCCACTCGTAGTATCCGAGGGATTACCTTAACACTTAAATCTAAACACAACATAGAACGTTTGGAACGGGATGTCGTCTGGTAAATATGTAGTACCGAGGGTTAATAATGTCTATGGAGACCGTACATTACAAAAGCGTATCCCATTTTTACTTAACAATTTACCCGACGGAATCAGGGAAGAAAAAACAAAAAATATATATTTAAGAAAAAACTTAAAAAATATCTACTTAGTACACTGCCGTAACATGTATACATAGGTACCAACTTTCCTAATTATTAAATTACCATTATAAAATTTTCTGCATTAGTATAGTAACGTCTATGTATATTTAAACTGCGATATTATTATTATACTAGCTGACCCGCCCGGGCTTCGCACGGGTAAAGTTACCCTACGCCAGCTAAGCTACCCTACGCCTACCCTATGCCTACCCTACACCTACCCTACATCTACTTTACACCTACCCTACACCTACCCTACGCCTACCCTACGCCTACCCTACGCCTACCCTACGCCTACCCTACGCCTACCCTACGCCTACCCTACGCCTACCCTACGCCTACCCTACGCCTACCCTACGCCTACCCTACGCCTACCCTACGCCTACCCTAAGCCTACCCTACGCCTACCCTACGCCTATCCAACGCCTACCCTACGCCTACCCTACACCTATCCTTCACCCCAAATCTCAAAAATAAGTTTCAAGCTTCTAGCTTTAAAAATTACGTAATTTCCACACAAACTTTCATGCCCTATTTCAACCTTTAACAGCCCTTTTTTCGCATTAAAAAGTAGCCTATGTCTTTTCTCAGGCTCCAGACTATCTCTGTACCGAATTTCATTTGAATCGGTTCAGTATTTTAGGCGTGATTGCGTAACACACAGACAGACAGACAGAGTTACTTTCACATTTATAATATTAGTAAGGATAGTATAGGCTATTCCATATCACGCTACAACCCTTAGGAGCCAAGCAACAGGGTTGAATGAAACCGCGAGGAACAGCTAGTGTAAGTATAAATTATGCACCAACATGGCTTTATTTAACTACAATCTGTAAGCCTGTATCTGTGCGTAATTGTCAAATTTTCTTAGTGTATATACGTGTTCAATTCGCCCCCTGCAAAAAGTGATAGAAAATGTTATCCGGTGATTCACCGCTATAGGTACCGTTTCCAGGGCTATATGCTCTGAGATGTTACTATTTTCTTAATTTGGAATCAAGGAGGTTACATTAATTTACACCAAAAACTTATATATTTTATTATAAACTTCTTGTTTACAACAATGCATAGATTAATGATCGGTCTCTGGTGCACTTGGCTGTATGGGCTCAGCTCCCTTTGCCTGTCCCAAAGAGGGACGAAACGAAACAAAAAAAAAAAAGAAGGTCTCTGCTGCAACAATGACAACAAAAATTTAGACAATCATACGTCATTTGCAAAACGATTGTGTTTTATGATCATATATTATAATTATAGAATTCAGTGGTTTTATGATTTAAAAGTAATAATAATTACCTCACATATGATACGCGTCGGCGATACGGATGTACGGTGATTGGATTGAACAAATACATGTGTGGACCCGGCTTAATACACATGTTATCAAAGTTAGTTCTGATGGTAGACTTTTTGTGATAACTTTTGATATAGTGGACCGATTTCAATGAAACAAAGACTAAATGTTACCTCAAGGTACTGCCTATACATTTCTTTCTAATTCCTCAAAATCAATTCAGTAGTATTGATTTGATGCGTGTTCAAACACACAGACAAACAGACAGACAAACCGACAGACAAACAGACAGACATTAATTCTAAAAATGATAGAAATTTACTTCATTACTCATTCTTAGTCTCCCCTATTATTTTTTTGCAAATATATGCAATGTACAGACACGCGGAATTTACATTCTTATTATAAGTATAGATTATTATTGCGATCCAACAGACAAACTATATATATAGTTTTGTTGGACATTATATTATTTTATAGACCTTAATATGTACCTTTATAATAAATAAATAAATAAATAATAATAAGACATACACAAAGTGAGAGTGGAACCAACATAGCATTGAAGGGTATTTTTATATGAAACGTGAGTCCGTGTTGTAAAATTACAACAAAAACGCTAAAAGTGTATTCCATCTTCCATTCCTTTATTTTTTTTATCTTTTTATAATTGGTTATATTCCTGGCAAATCTCAATAACCAATCCATCGGCCCTATCCTACCAGAGATCGATTTTTGACATTATTAGGGTTCCGTACCAAAATGGTAAAAAGGAACCCTTATGGTGCGACTTCGTCTGTCTGTCTGTCACACCTGCTTATTTCAGCAACTACTAATGCTATCGACTTGAAATTTGGAACAGTTATAAAGAATGCTTGCCCAACTTTATTGAAAATAAAAAAAGTCAAAAAATATTTGTATTTTCATTGCAAAAGGGGCCGGAGTGGGGGTCCAAAATTTTAAATTGGGGTTACTAGGTCAAGTGACATATCATATGAAAGGGCTTGATCTGCACATTTCAAAATATATTTTCATTTTATTTTATGTCTCACAGTTTTCGACATATGATGAAAAATGTCCAAAAAAATACCATTCCCCCCCCCTTATCTCCGAAGTTTGCAGGGCGAAAAATCTGAAATAATTAGGGTTGATAGGAATTGACCCAAATATGGCACCAAAAATAAAACGTGTGAAGGAATTTTGATGATTTTGAAAAAACTGAAACGATGTTCCTAACTAGTAAGTTAGGAACATCGTTTCAGTTTTTTCAAAATCATCAAAATTCCTTCACAAACAAACTTAGTTATGCAGTCCGGTTTTTTTTAACTTTATACGTCCAAATATGATACGGAACCCTCGGTGAGCGAGTACGACTCGCACTTAGTATTTTTTATCTTTTTGTAATCTTTTTATAATTGGTTATCTGCATGGCAAATCTCAATAACCAATCCATCGGCTCTATTCTACCAGAGATCGATTTTTGTCATTTTTACATAACTTTTATCAAAATTCGATCTCTAATAGAGAAAAAACCCGATGGATCGGAGAAAATAGCTATGTTGTCGGTGCCAAAACCAGGCAGTTTGTAATCCAATTTGTTTCTTCGTGTCTCGTAATATGTAAAAGTCTAGAAGTGACGTGTGTCAATACAACATGAGTGGCAATAACGTGTTAGATTTAAACACATCTTGCATGTATTGTATAGCAATGATGGTTCTACTGCTAAAATATTGGCTAGCGTGTCGGTATGTCTAAATAATAATAATATTTTAAAGAAAAAGAAAAAAGATAAACTCAAAAACTATTAACAGATTGTAAAAACTTATAGAAAAATACTAGTTTACAATCGTGTGTTGATAATATCGTGAAAAATTACGTCCAAATATCACAGTAAACGGAAAAAATATCCATTAAATACCTACTTGTGAAGATGAAACTACTTATTTGAGACAAGGATTAGTATTTTATTGATGAATAGATATAATAATTATGCGGACGTTTTTATAGAAATGTTTATGGCCAACATTTTTGTTATACATTGTTTTCATATAGCAGTGATAGCCTAGTGCTTTAACCATGTGCCTTCCACGGCGAATGGTTCGAGTTCGATCCCGAGGCACGCACCGCTGACTTTTCGAAGTCATGTGCGTATTTGAAATTAATTATCACTTGCTTTAACGGTGAAGGAAACGTGTATTTATTTATTTAACGGCATCGTGAGGAAACCGGCATGTCCTAGAACCAAAAATTCGAAGACATGCGACGTCCACCAACCCGCACGGGGCCCGCGTGGTGGACTACGGCCCACTCCCTCTCACAGAGGAGGCCTGTGTCCCAGCAGTGGGAACATTATAGGCCGATTATGCTATGCTATGTTTTCATATACATCAAACGGCTTAGGCAGCGCACGCGCAAACAGCCCTTTCGAAACGATATTTTTTCTGACTTCCGGTCTTTCCATTGGTGAAAACCGTTTGAAAATCCATTCAGTAGTTTTGAGTTTACAGATATAGACAGACGCCGCGCGTGTACGCTTTTGAATACTACTCGTACCACAAGCCGCGTTAAGGAACGTCGTTCCAAAAATATTAAACAGTTTCGCAGGAACTGAAAACGACGCAAGCAAACCCACACGCTTACTAGTTTAGACTACCAAAAAGGTAGCGAGATTTTCTCTCATAATTTAGTATTCCACAAGCGCTCCCGTCAAATTTCCCGAGTTCACAACATGCCGCGACTCCGCGAACTTACGCATCGTTTCAGCTATCAACCATTTTGTTTTGTGTGTGTTGCTCTGTATGGTAAAATTGTGGTGGGGTAGAACCTCAGACAGGCGCGTGCAGTGCCTATAGGCAAGTAGGCAGTGACTACCTCTTAAAGTTCAATAAAACCATTTTAACTATTACTACATCAATATACATAATGATATATCAATAATTAGTCATGATTGATATATTTTATTTATGTAGTAACAGTTAAAATAGTTTTATTGAATCTTATGAGGTAGGCACTGCCTACTTGCCTATATGCACTGCACGCCACTGGATCATAGAAACAAGGAGATATGCCATCATAGCAAATTAGTACGGGAACAACTGATGCCACTTTTAGTACATTTTTCGACACAATTACGCGCATAATTAAGCGCTCCTTGTGAATAAAAAGATCTCCCACGTATTGAACATTCCGCACACCCTCAATCTAACACTGTTAATCGTCCCTCAACACTAGCACTAAACTAAAACACTGTATTTATACCATCGATCGTGTTCGGTTCGTCGCCAGCGCGTACGTTTTGAATATGAGCAATTTGCTCAAGATCTGGCATCAAGCTCGATAGCGCCTTGGCACATCTCCTTGTTTCTATGATCTGAGGGTAGAACCGTGCCAATTTTTTTATTGGTCCTTTTTTGCTGCGTTTTGTCTAGGATTGTAACGTGAGTGAATATACAATGCTAAATATTTAATGTTTCATACTCTTAACCCGAAGTCCCACTAATCACACTAATATTTTTATAAATGCGAAAGTTTGTTCGTGTGTGTATGTTTGTTACTTCTTCACACTGAAACGGCTGACCGGATTTAGATGAAATTTGGCAAAGAGGTAGTCTGGGACCTGGAAAAACATATAGGCTACTTTTCATCAATTTTCCGCAGACGAAGTCGCGGGCAACAGCTGTAGTTAATAAGTCGGTTATAAAATATTTATTCTACGCTGAGTAAGGTCTCCAGCTCCTGAGGATGCGCTGTGTCGACAGCGGGTAACCTGCTTGTCCCTCGGGTTGTGCGCACAACTCCTCATTCTAAAGGGCTTACAACGTGCAGTGATATACTAAGTACATTTTGTCGACTTATGTGAATACAAATGTATGGAACAGCTGTTTGCAGTTTTTTTTCGCGTTTTCAGAGTTGCTCCTTTAGTAAAAGTTGTTCATAATCTATACTTATAATAAATCTGTAGAGAGGTCAATTCTGTACATGAAATATATTTTCAAAATAACTATCAGGGGGTAATTAGTGATCGATACTGATGCCAAAAATGCAATCAATAAAATTTTTGTCTGTCTGTCTGTCTGTCTGTATGTTCCTTATAGAAACAAAAACTACTCAACGGATTTTAACGAAACTTAGTACAATTATTTTTCATACTCCTGGGCAGATTATAGTATACTTTTCATCACGCTACAATCAATAGGAGCAGAGCAGTGAAGGGAAATGTTGGGAAAACGGGAGAAATTACTCCATTTTTTACCCGACTGCGAGACGCAAAGGAGGGTAATGTGTTTATCAGTCTATGTATGTATGTATGTATGTATGTATGTATGTTTGTTTCTATGTGGCGTTCTAGAGACCAAATGCGTAAGCCGATTTTGATAATTCTTACGTCAATCGATTCGTCTTAACCTTGCGAGTGTCACTAAAGACATAACAGTAATCAAAATTCACCACAGCGACAACCAGACGCCATATTGTCAAAATGAAAAAAAAAAAAGTTGATGAACTATGTCAAGTGGGGTGAATAGGTTTGGTTCGTTTAATCGTTGAATAGGTATTTTAAAATCATCTTTAGGTTCCTTTTATAATTTTTCATTTTAAATAATAGTTTAGGATATTATAACGATTTAAAGTTGTTTAACAAAGCAATCATTCTCGCTAATTCTTACTTATTGATTTAAGTTTTTATTTCAAGTATTAACGATATACAAACAAAAAAGAAGATTACGAAAACATACATTAAAAACTACAAAGTGAAAAATAAAAATAGTAAATTAAAAATTAAAAAAACCCGACTGCCAAAAAACAACTAAAAAGTTCAAAACAAGAGCACTTTTCAAGCAGTCTGATGCAGTTGGTGGCATAAAATCTAAGATTTAACACAAATAATTGCCACCAACTGCATCAGACTGCTTGAAAAGTGCTCTTGTTTTGAACTTTTTAGTTGTTTTTTGGCAGTCGGGTTTTTTTAATTTTTAATTTACTATTTTTTTAAGCTTCCGTCGCGTGTGCAGCCTTAATGGTTAAAGCTACATAGAAATCATGTACCTATGACGGAAATGTTTTACATAAAATTATCTAAAAAATATCCTACAACAGCATATGTCTATCTTTTATAGTTGACTCACAATAACACGTGTAACTCCCGATAGCTTAGCAGTTCGGAGCTTTCTGATTGTATTACACACAAGGAGTTACACGCTGATGGAGTCGCGGGCACAGCTATTAATAATAATATTCTGCGGTTCCTTATTGCGATATTTTTCAACAGTATTGTGGATTGACATATTATATTTCCCTACTAAAATACGGTTGTCTATTACATCAAAACCATTGAACCGTGAGGAAGGACATACGCTACTTTTTTACGAAAAACGACGGAAACGCGGACGAAGTCGCGGGCAAAAGCTAGTGATGAGTATAATTACCCATTTTCGTCTTTCACATAAACTAAGAATAACGTTGTATAAAAAAATAACACTGACCCAATTTTCATGATTCCCCACAAAATTCATAATAGCTATAATACTGAGGTGTCTCCCCTTCTCACGAAGGTTGCGTTAAATATGAATTCCACTGTAAAATGTTAAATCCCGACTTTGTAACCTTTTTAACGGTAACAATTAATTATTTTCTCCTCAAAGCATCCTACTTATCGTTAGCGAGAAAGCTTGGCCTAAAGCTATTTACACAATTGCGATTTTTAGTCGCACAAAGATTTTTTTAGGTGACTAACGAAATTGTGTCCTGTTATTTCGATATGTGAAGGATCATCCTCATGAAAAAAAAAAAAACAGAAACAAAATATATATTTTTTTCTTCGTATAAGTTTTTTTTACAATCATTTGAAAAATTGTAACAAAAACTACTGAACCGATTTTGATGAAACTTCCACTGTTCCCTAAGTTGAAGTAAATGTTATTAGCTTATATTTTACTTTATTACTAAAAACAATGGTTACAATTCGAATAGTTTCAAAAAAATGCGTGTATAAACATAACATACAAACACCAAAATTAAAATATTTGCTTGGAAGCCCTAATTTACCGTACGTTGCAGTTCCAATAATATTTCATACCTACATATACGTGTCGAATTGATAACCTCCTTTTTTTGAAGTCAGTTAAAAATTACTTATAAATCGCAGTTCTGTAGGCGGTGTTACATCAGACTTCCCACAAATCCGTTGTTAAGCCGTATTTGTTACGAGGCTTTTAAGGTATTAGCAAAAGAGAGTGGCGACTGAAAAAATATAAAAGTGGCCGAGCGATGTTTTGGTCCGTAATCTGAGATTTTTGATTCCAGATTATTTAACGGTCGCCCGTGTGTAATCTGCCTAAGATTAGACTTACCTGGTAAAGGATAATGTTTTATATCAATATTGGGAGAGAAATAACAACTCTAGAGGAGTCCGTGACTAAGGGCGGGTTGCTTCAAACCATCTGTATTCGTAAGTCAGTACGTAATCGTTAAGTCAGTATGAAATTGTCGTACAAGCCGCCATATTTGACGGTTACAGATACGTAACTGTAAGATGAAACAACATGGCCTAAATGACAGCCGTGCTGATCGATCGATCTGCGAGGTTAAGCTGCGCTTGCCGCGGTCAGTTCTTGGATAGGGGACTATTCTTTGCACTTGAAGACCCCTCCGTACCTTTCGAGAACACGTTAAACAGTCGGTCTCAGTTGTCATAGGAATATCTTTGACAGTCGTTACGGGTAGTCAGGAGCCCGAAATTAACAACTGATCTAACATTCGAATACTCAATGAAATGGGTTGTGGAGGTCAGATTGCAGTCGGTCCATGTAAAATACTGATTATAGTCAGCCGCAATCTAGTTTAAGAAAAGGCTAGGCGGATGGAGGGATTGGGAGATAAATTCTTAGAACTGGATAAATATCAACAATTATCTATCTATCTATATTAATAAAATGCTTTGTCCTGACTGACTGACTGACTGACTGATGGATCAACGCACAGCCTAAACCGGTGGTCGTAGAAACGTGAAATTTGAAGGACGTATTCCTTATATGATGTAGGCTTCCGATAAGAAAGGATTTTTGGAAATTCCACCCCCAAAAGGATTAAAAGGGGTGACAAAGTTTGTATGGGAAAACGTGTTTACTTGGTCTGATCAACTTTAGATTTAAATTCTTAAATATAGAGTTCAAAATTCAATTTCACCTCCATAAATTATTTGAATGTTTGTTTGACGATAATTCGAGTATCATTGATTGGAACGTCGTGAGATAAGCAAATTAATGAGACGAAAATATTTTTTAATGTTGAACATGAGCCAAATCGGTTAAGGGATTGTTGAGAAATAGGGACTTTTAAGAGGGGTATATCGAGAATTCACCGTTTAAGGCAAACCACTACTTTTATATAGATAAGATTATTCCAATAAGTGATAATCCACTTACCAAAATTATCTTCAAAATCTCCCAAAATGGGTGTTTATCCAACAATAATCCTTTGTTGTCGCCACAATTTAAGGAAATAAGTACCTTAGTCCCGGAACCCGATACTAGGGCCATTTGTCCACTGAATGATGGATTATGACGTATAGATGACGTCAAAGGACCGCCCTGTTTGGGCTGAAACTCTTTTCACGAAGTCTTGTATAGGTATAGGTATTCAAAGCTTTTAGGGAGTAAATAAAAGTATTAAATGATCACCTAGACTAACTGTTGCCTGCAACTTTGTTTGCTGAAAATGAATGAAAAGTAGCCTATGTGTTTTTTCACGTCCTAGGCTACCTCTTTGTCAAATTTCATCCAAATCCGTCCAGCCATTTCAGCGTGAAGGATTTTTCGCATTAATAATGTAAGTGTGATTACATTTTTTACCTGACTGCGGCGAAGGGCCGTCCAGGCAATGTATGAAATATTATGAATATTATTGACCATTACATACTTTACCTAAGTAACGTATACAATTCCTAGGGATTGTATAGAATACCTGCTGGTCCACCGGTAATGTGTAAATTTTCACGTCTCATTTTATAGTGACACACAGTAACTGGGGTCCAAGAGCGAGCGAAGCGAGCTCGGGAACTTGGGCACCCCGACACGGACAGGTTAGGTTCGAAGGGATTGGCGGAGATTTCAGTGAGCGAGCAAAGCGAGCGTACGAAGCTCGCGTCATCCCATTCCGTATTGGGTGAAAACAGTTGACAGCGGGTTAACACCACGTTCGTTCTATTATAAGGCGAGGCGGTGTTGGTTTGTTGTTGAGGCGTTAAATAAACGACAACCTTTATGTATAGATCGCTTATTTCATGATACGTAATTATATTTTAATTAATATCCAATTATAAACTTTAACATGCCTATCGTAGGTTCAATTTGTGCTTAAAAATAATTGAAGCAACGTTGGCATATTAATTTATTTTAATTACCTAGTGTAAATTCGCGTTAAAATGACTATCGAGAACACAGGTAAGTACCTACTTGTTGCTACTACATAGTTAGGTATCTAATTACTTGTTGCTAGCAGGTATTTTCCCCATATTCTAATAACACCGTCTGTTCCCTGGATAAATTTTCCATTATTGTTTTTACAGTATAATTTTCTCCTAAATAATCATTTCAGTGACTAATTATTTAGTTCTCTTGTTAATGTATTTCTATAATGTAAACAACGTATTATTTTTCTAAACAAAAAGTCTGAGTTGTTTAATAATTTTGAGAATTACCTTAGTTTAAGTGTACCACAGTTAGAAACAGTTATTAAACTGAAAAGTTATTTATTCAGAAATGTATGGCGTGGACCTGAATAATAATCACTTTATTTTGTAACTACAATTCATAGCCATCTATTAGTTACTACCGAAGGAACTGCGACGATCGGTTGTGTGGTCGCGACACGGCGTGCAATTCAAACATTTTTTCGATTTGGGCCAAAGTTATGTCCTAAGGTCAAAGTAACCCACCTACCTCTACGGTACCTAATATAACCAAATTATTACAAACCCCATCAAAATTATGTATATTATTCACTGTCAAACTATTTCAGAAAGTACACAACCACGCATAGTTTGTAACAGAAACAGTCCTCGGTCATCAACCACTTAAAATTCACCAAGAGTTTCCACGCCATAAACTTTATGACCAGAATTATTTTGGGCTAGAATAATTTAGATTAAAACGTAGTCGGTCACAGATTTTCGTCCCTGGCAGAGTTCCAATGGACCACTGGGGACAGAAGAACCAAACGCCAAATTTGTACAAGCAATTCTAAACCCTGTACCAAATAATTTTATGGTGCAATATTCAGTGAGTTGTTCAGTTATTTTGCGATTCAGCAATTAAAAGTCAGTAGGTTCTAACCCATTCATATATTTTCAAGGTGCGTGTATTAAAAATGTAGGGATTTTCAAGTGTGGCGCGCAAAATGACTGGCGCTCTCGGTGTAAACGATTTACACGTGGTGTGTGTTTTTCGCTTACGTACGTATTAATAATTCAATGGGTTACGTGGGTACTTAGGTACTTTAATCACAAACTTTGTAAGAAAAGCTTAAGTACGTATAATTTGAGTTCACCGGAATTGTTGTTTAAGGGTCCATATTCAAACGGTGCCTTTTACCGTCTGTCCGTCCGTCCGTACTGGACTGTTTCATTAGAACCATATGTAATAGCTAACCAATGGATTCTTTTTACAGAATACATGTAAGTATAGCCATGGGAGGCATCAGGTTAAAACACTAGGCTATCACTGCTCTTGAGGTATGGAACCCTAAAAAAGTATTTAGTGTTTCTAAATGTTAGGTTAGGTACTATTTGCACCCTTTTAAGTCTTTAATGACGGTTTTGTAAGCTAATTACATATAAAATTTTAGGAGCGGAACCTGAAAATAATTACACTTTATTTAGATTGTGGTAATTAAATGTCAGAAAGTAATGTAGTGATAATATAATAAACGCTTTAGTCTTTTGACCCGCATTAAATTAGTTTCGTAGAATTTATACATGAGTCGACAATATTTAGGGGCTATTTGACAAACGTATCATTATCTGTTCATTAAGCTAATGTGATCATTAAACTATTCAATAGCAAAAAAAATAATTTCACCACCTAACAAAAGTGTCAATGACAAGATTGTTGAAGTACTAAAAGTCACCTTTAGCTTTAAGTCACCTTAGTTATTGATAGGTTGGTGAAATAGCCCATTAGACTGTCACTATAATTAACATGTAATTTTTACTCCATCTGCGGGACAATGTCCAATTATTATGTCTTGCATAGGTTCCTAACTTAAAGTAAGTTATAGCCTTAAGCTGTCTTCAGACTACGCTATACTATATAGCATATAACTCATAGCACAACAATATCGCACACCATACAAAGCCAATAATATTATAATATAGTATAGCACAGTGTGAACGTGTCCATAACAATGTATGGTGCTGTGCAGTATAATAGCGTATGCTATACAGAGTAAAATTAAAACCAGTGCGGATATTTTAGGAGGTGAAAGTACTCATGAATATGATCAACTTTTATTATGGGACCAACCCTGATTTATGGGACCAACCCTGATATATGAAACAAAAATCAGCTGTTCCATACATTTTGATCGTGTTGTAGTGCATTTTTGTAGGGAACAGCTACTTTCACCTCCTAAAATATCCGCACTGATTTTAATTTTATCCTGTATAGTATAGCGCACCATACAAAGCCATACTATATAGTATAGCACAGTGTGAACGTGTCCATAACAATGTATGTATGTATGTATGTATCTTTATTTATCAACGTTTCACAATATTCATGTAATTAAACAGGTATGGTATGGTGCGCGATATTGTCGTGCTATGAGCTATATGTTATAATGCTATATAGTATAGCGTAGTCTGAAGACAGCTTAATGCGCGCTGTAGCTCACTTTGAACAAACACAATAAAACTTTGTTGCATTCACTGACACTGACATAACATTTGTTTGTTTTCAATATTTGCATGTTTTAGTCGCTATTTTGTGTACCTAAAGTACGTTTCACATAAAAGTCTCTCAGGCGCTCTGTTGGCTCCCCTGAATGTCAATATGTTACAACGTTTTTAACGGTGCGGTGTTGGTAGTTTCTTTCAGCATCAATTCTCGTTTACAGCTTTTTAGTGTCCTAGGCAATATTTGGACATTTAAACAAAAAAAAAATAGAACGTTGACACCGAGCCAACATAGCGTCAAAGAGAACTACCTATGTGAAATGCACTATAGTTCTTGGTATTCCTTATTATAATAGATTTAAAATTATTCGACAGACTCAATACAACTTTGCATGGAGATTTTTTAACGAATTGCAAAATATCCGGACAAAGTCGTAATTTTTTTTTTTTAATCGACTAGAAATTTTACCGCTGAGGGGTTCAGAATAAAGTACTGAACCCATGGTTTTAGTTTTCAACCACTTACACCCCGTATTTACTAAAACGCAAGCAAATAAATTATATTCTGAGTTACGTCTCCGAAGGCTCATTTAAATCCCAGATACATAACATAAATTAAAAAAATACACTCAACATCTACTTGTCACGCCATCTATAGCGTGTAGACGTACAACCCTGTATTTTACGGGACCTGTCAGATATCGTAAAAATTCATGCCCGGTGTAAGCAGTAAAAAGGAGAAAACATTGATGTCGGTGAATGGAAGACGGTATTGAAACGTTGTGTAAACGATATTTACTTTTACCGTAGCCTATGAAATGCTACATTTCGGAGAGTGTGCTTCAGATCTGCATGATCTAATTCCCTCCTGTCCTTTTTCTATCGGACGGCCAGAAACAAGACAAAGCGCCATTGGTTTATGGTTGATATACCAAAAACCCGAACGAAGCGCTTTGATTCCACTTTCATTGTGAAAACCGCCAAGCAGTGGAATGCGCTGCCCAAGTGGGTGTTTCCCAATAGTTACAATCTGGGTATCTTCAAATCACGAGTGAATCGGTTTCTTCTAAGCAAGTGTGCTCCATTGTAGACCGCATCATCGCTTTTTTTTTTTTGTGGATGGGAAATCATCTAATGACCCCTCCCGCTTTGGGCGGAGCAGAGGGGAGTGTCAGACTCTTACTGACTAAAACCCACCCGTGTTCCTTCCTTAGCCCTTTTGTCCGGGTCAGCGGTATCCCTTTCGGACAATCCCGCTTTCCCGGCAGGCTTGGGCCCTAGTGGGCCCCCTCTTCGATGCTGATATCTCTTTGAGGCGCGCGTGGAACACGTACGCGCCGTTACCGCATCATCGCTTACATCAGGCGAGATGGCGGTCAAACGCAAGCCCATCATTGAATAAAATAAATGCTTGCAGCACCAGAAGTATTACATGCACTTTGCCGACCGTTTAAAATGACGATTCACTGTTAGAACTTAATGGAAAAGCAGAGCCCCCGTTGTCAACACAGTGCCTCCTCAGAAGCTCTGGTGACCTTACTCACCAGAGGAACACAACACTACCGAATAGTAGCGTTATTTGACTGTGGTATTCTGTAAGTGAGAGGTACTTCTCTGAGCGAGATATCACGCTGTGCCCTACCTGTCTTAATCAATTTACCTTTGGAGTTATTTTAATTTAAACATCTTGAAGGAAAGGTGAGCTAACCCGGATGGAAAATAAAGATTAACGGCGGAATTGAAGACCAAAAAATGAAATACATTTGGGTAGTAGGTATACTATTATAAGATTGTAAAAAAACCGTATCTGTACATTGAAAATATTCCAGAAAAACCGGACAAGTGCGAGTATGCCTCGCGCTCTAAGGGTTCCGATAAATGATCATAGATGGCGCTACTGTATACTTCTAGTGGTGTCATCTATGAGCAGATGGCTCCACTTATGGTCCGATGACTGACGGCGGACAACAAAGTGATCCTATAACGGTTTCGTTTTTCCTTTTGAGGTACGGAACCCTAAAAAACAGGACGTAACCATACCCAAATAAATCTTTTTTGGAATTTTTGTCTGTTTGTGCGTGCATCACGCAAAAAGTACTGAACGGATTTTGATGTGGTTTTCAAAGTTCGACAGCTTGGGGTCCAACTTAAAATCTAAGCCACGTTTCATCTAATTCTAGTGGGATAAACCAGAGATACAGCTTGACCCCTTGGTAGTACTAGCCACCCTACTCTACGGAGCGTAGTCTACATGGACGGAGTCGCGGGCAAAAGTCTAGAAGCGGTTATAGCACTGACAAAACCATAGCTCAAAAGAAGCAATATTTCAACCATTTCGGCCTTTTAAATATCGTCAGTCCGGATAGCTCTTAAGTCTTTTACAGCTATTTAATAGATGTACGTACAATATTGGAACAGGTAAAAGAAAACATTGAACCATCGCATGGATTTTATCTGTTTTCGATGTTCTGTTTGTGTTTTGCCTGATTTCATGGACTACCTACTACCTACTACCATGGCTTGAGTGGTAAAAAATACTAATCGGTGGACGCTCGTCCGATCCAAAGCACACAAAACATGAAATGGCACAACCACGCGTGCAGATACTCTTCCTTTTTAGGGTTGCGTAGTTCAAAAAGAAAAACGGAACGCTTATAGGGTCTCTTTGTTGTCCGTCTGTCACCGGACCACAAGTGGAGCTATCTGCTCATAGATGGCGCCACTAGAAGTATACCTACAGTAGCGCCATCTATAATCAAGATATGATACTTATATCTACTATGATGTAATAGCGGCATAGATGGCGCTATTACATAATATGTAATAGCGCCATCTATATATTTCGGAACCCTTAGAGCGCGAGTCGTACTCGCACTTGTTCGGTTTTTAGGGTTCCGTACCAAAATGGTAAAAAAGGAACCCTTATGGTGCGACTTCGTCTGTCTGTCTGTCTGTCTGTCACACCTGCTTATTTCAGAAACTACTAATGCTATCGACTTGAAATTTGGAACAGGTATAAAAAATGCTTGTTCAACTTTATTGCAAATGAAAAAAGTCAAAAAAATATTTTTATTTTCATTGCAAAAGGGGCCGGAGTCGGGGTCCGAAATTTTAAAGTGGGGTTACTAGGTCAAGTGGCATATCATATGAAAGGGCTTGATCTGCACATTTCAAAATATATTTTCATCATATTTTATATCTTACAGTTTTCGACATATGATGAAAAATGTCTGAAAAAATACCATTCCCCTCCCGTTATCTCCGAAGTTTGCGGAGCAAAAAATCTGAAATAATTAGAGCTGATAGGAATTGATCCAAATATTGCACTAAAAATAAAACGATGTTCCTAACTAGAACAGTTTTTTCAAAATCATCAAAATTCCTTCACAAACAAACTTAGTTACGCGTTGGGTTACGTTTCATCTGATTCCGCTGAAACAAACCAGAGATACAGCTTGACCTCTTGGTAGTACTAGCCAACCTTCACTACGGAGGTCATTTAAACTGGTCCTTTCATTGCAGTCCACGCGGACGGAGTCGCGGGCAAAAGTCTAGTTTTGTATATGATAGCCAAATTCATGAGAAAGTGCTTATAGGTTATTTAACATCCCGCTATGACTAAAGCTGAGCAAAAAGAAAAAAAAGTCAGAAAAAATGCGGAACACAGCTAGTACATTATATCCTAGTTCATGCAAACACGAGGAAAAAGTATTAAACACGTTTTATGTACCTTAAATACATTTCCAATGCAAATAAAATATTCCCTTTTAGTAATAAATGTAACATCGACACGAAATAGGTGAAAGGAAAACGTCGGAGCTCCGTCAAGTGTCTTATTTGTGTCAAAGTTAAACGGGTTTCGTTCCCTTTTTGTTACATATTGAATCTTTAGGATTCCATTGACAAATTCTTTTGAAAAGTGTTTTTACTTGGTATGTTTGTGACTACATCCGCATCGGAAAACAACACAATATTGCTTTTTTCTTCGTACAAATTTTACCACCCCTTTTTATCCCATAAGGATACAATTTAAAAAAATATCCTTAGTGCCCCTCTTGGGTACTAAAAGAATATTTTCTCCAAATTTCAAATCTCTAGGTCTACAGATTCAGGCTGTGCGTTGTCTGTCAGTCACGGTACTGATTTATATGTATAAGGATTACTAGCCCGCGGCTTTGCCCGCATTTTTGGGATGAACATAGCCTTGATATTTTGATGTATAAACTATATTATTGTAAACTTTCATCTAAATCTATTCAGTAGTCTTTGTGTGAAAGAGTAACAAACATCCTTGAATCCTCACAAATTTTCGACCGGAGTAATACCACGGTCTCACAGAAAGCCGGCGTGAAACGACGCTTGCGTCGTGTTTCGCCGAGTGAGTGAGGCCTAACCGCCCCCCCCCCCGGGGGGGCGGTTGGGCCTCCGGTACCCTCACTCACTCGGCTCAGTTTTGCCCCCCCCCCCCAACAACAATGGATTTATCAACTGCGCCATCATGGGGGGGGGCATGATGGCGCAGTTGATAAATCCATTGTTGTTGGGGGGGGGGGGGGGCAAAACTGCGCTCAACAATGCCCAAGGCAAGAGCAGTTTTTTAAAGGCCGGCAACGCACTTGTGACTCATCTGGTGTTGCGAGTGTCCCTGGGCGGCGGTAATCACTTACCATCACGTGATCCGTCTGCTCGTTTGCCTCCTAAAATATATAAAAAACGTCTGACTGTTCTAGATTTGAGAGAGATCCCGCTGTGCCTACTTATTTTAAAACTGGGTTAGAATTCTAATTTTCATTTTCTCGGAAAACAATTTCTCGCTTATCGATAAAGTAATAACTGATGACAGTTACAAGGAGCTGAAAAAGCAATTTTCGTAAACAGACATTTTGCAATTTGGCGCCTGAAAATTCTCTTAGCAAACTGAAGACTTATTATTTTTGGGAGATACTAAGTGAAAATTAATTACTGGATTGAATAACCAATTAATCTGTGATAGTGAAGATTTTCTAGTGCTTTAAAATAGAGAAATCGGGTAGTTATCGCCATTTTATTAATGCTAGGCATTATAGGTAGTTGACTAGGTACCTACTATTATAAAAAAATAAAATAAAAATCAGTTTTTTAACAAACGATTAACGCTGAGTTGCAGAAAGGTCATTAAGTTTTAAAGGAGACTTTAACGAAGGAAATTGTATGGTTAATGCCTCCATTAAAATTTAATTTTCTTTCTGCAACTGACTGTTTGTCTTATTAAATGATTAACTATCTGCGTGTGTTTTAATCGGATAATTATATACAAGCAAGTTCTACGGCGTAGCCGTGACCTAATTATTATTATTGCCCATCCGACGTACCGACGTACGTCTACGGCGTAGCTGATATCTACGCAAAGTTCACACTCATCACAGCTACGCCGCCGTAGCGAATCACAGATTGGCTACAAACTATTGTAAAAATATTGTTTATATTCAAGAATGATTTTAAAAGATAAATGTTCAGTATCAGACCGATGACATCGCGAAACGGCTTATCCTTTAAGCCCCTCAGAGGGCGATAAAAACAAATTTAACCTGGTAAACCAGACAGGCCTTATTCCAACTTGAAAATTTTGAAGAATTAATTTCAAAGATTTACGAGATAAAATCTTTTTTCTTAGAATTTCTTTCCTATCGTGACAAATCCCACCTTTTTTCGGGATTGTCACGGATTAAGTGATTTTAAGTGTTATTTTCATTTAAATCCCTTCAGCGAGTCGTGTCCAGTGAAAATAATAATTTGATATAAATTTTGAAGGTTTTGAAATAGAAGAGATTTTCAAAAATCTAATGACGTGAGCGGGATTTGAGCCCGCGACCTCTACTGTACCGTGGCTAGTGTTCTGAACCAACTGAACTATTTATATATATTTAAATCTATGCTCAAGCAGAGATCAGTACTCGAGTATCGTTCTGGAATACGGGTCTTAATCTAATTTTTTAAAGATAAGATAAGCAGTCAAAACTTGTTTCGACCGGTTAAATTTTGACTATGAGTTAATAAAAGACTAATTGACTTGAAACTTTGTGCAAAGGAGAAACTTTGAGGTCAAATATTTGAGGTGAACCTCACATATTCGAGGAAGGGCCGAAATGAGGATACGAATTAATTTTCTATAGACTTGGGACGTAGTTAATTCAAGTTCCGCGTAGTTATAATGAATAATTATCTCCTCCATGTTAGTAGTATGTAGTTGGTAAATATCTCTTCAAATTCAAAACCAAGTAGGTATAACTGTGGGTATAACTAGTGGCACCAGTCTTGAGCACAAAAGTCACCTGCGCATTAGGCGATTTTTCGGTCTCTTTGGCGGAATAAAGAAGACGGGGGGCCCCAAGGCTGCACGCGATTGGTTCGTCAGTCGATGCTCGTCGTCTAATTGGACCATTCTCTATTACGTATTGTCAACTGTCTATTGTTTATGAGGCTGAAAATATACATGCGCGATCTGTGCTCATAATTCACGCCGCTACCTATACAATTTATTACATTCTTCACGCACGTATTTACAAAATAATAATCTTCATCTTTATTTTAAAATATTTTCCTTTTTACACGAAGGCACATTTAAGCTGCGATCTTCTTCGAACTCGGCATTACACGTTTTAAAGACTACTTTTCTCGAACTAAACTAATGAAGCCGTCTTAAGATGGATCTATTATTCATAGAACAGTTCATCTCTTACATTTAAAAGCCTTCTGAATAATATAGCACTTACACAGTCTTTACAAATTTTGAGAGTCCGAAATTCGTAAGAAGTTCTGAAGTTTTCTCATTTGTTGACGAGTGTTTTAGTATTGATATTGTTTCTATGACATCTTAAAGCCAGTGATACACTTGCCTGTAGCTCGCACAAAAGCATGCCAGATACTGGTAAATGACAGCTACTAGCATGTGAAGGCTACTTCAGCACAGACAGGTGGCTTGCTTAGCGCCTAGAGCCTAATAAAACGAACGTTTTAGAATGTTCGCGACCGGCCCTACTGCGCGCTGAGGAGCGACTAGCTAGGTGCCAAGCGCGCAGTGCGGCCGGTCGCGAACATTCTAAAACGTTCGTTTTACTAAGCTACTTGCTAGGTGACTCGATATCGAAATCAAATAGGACCTCATTGTTATTTACGAGAATTGGGCTTCAGATGTCATTGAAATTGCGTTGAGCGAAACACGGAAACGTGACCATATTTTGACACGGTACGGCGCATCTAACAATTTAAATCTTTGATCTTACACGTACTTATATAAGGTGCTATAAAAATATCTGCCACGGCTTTAATGGGAGGTAGTATTGTGTTTATAGATTACAATAGTGAAGAACTTTCGTACCCCGGAACAGTTAATTCAATTTGAGAAAATAAAGAAGTTAAATTAACATTGACACTACTCTGCATAACGTGTTCACAAATTACGCGCGATGTGTCGCTTCGTCAATGAAAACAACTGCTATCTCTGTCCATCTTTTCTGTGAATGAAAACTGATATCAGCTGACTAGTTCGTCACTACCTAATCTACTAAAATGTATACGTACTTTTTTTGTATGAAAAAAAAAATGACAAATAATCAATAATTTATCTTTACTATTGTAATCTATAAACACAATACTGTCTCCCATTGCAGCCGTGGCAGATATTTTTATAGCACCTTATATATTGAAAAACGCACCAGTGCGTTCACCAAAATACGCTGCCAACTTTTCCTCAACGTCCAACCGAAATAACAAAACAAAACGTACCCAATAAACCCGCAACTCCAATAAAAACCGGACAATAGCCGGATAAAAAATAACCGCCAAAAAACCAACGTCACATCACAGAAACCGACACAAAATAGAACCCGGACGTTACGCCCGGTCCAAAATGTATCCTAACCGGTTCAACGCTTGTCGATATCCGGATTATCCGAATTTAAGGGTTGACACTAACAAGGGTTAGATTTTCTACGCCGTCAAGGGTGGAAACGGCCAAGGGTTAATTGGACACATTCACTCAATATTCCAGACGCGGCAGCGACCGGTTAATGGACTTTCAGGTCTCGATAACTGGACGATATATCCGTGTTTTTGGACCGTATTAGGGCTTGTACGTAAAAGAGTTGCAATTAGTTTGATTGCTTATAAAGGTGCTGTTAAACGTGCTAGTTTTTCGAAAATTTCTTGCTGCAATTGTATAGCCGTGAGTTGAGTTATATATCGTACAGCAGTTATTGTGATGTACCATCATTTAATTTTATTGCAATATAGCCGGGCTATACTGCAAGATTGCGGCAATTGTTCTTCTGTGTTGCACAATATAGGTCTCAACTCATGGCTATACAATTGCAGCAAGAAATTGTCAAAAAGCTAGCCCGTTTAACCCTTTACACTTTAAAAGAGTTATAAGCAATTCGTTTGATTGCTTACAGGTAACTGTTTAAAATAGGTACAAAAGCCTTAATTAGTTTGAGAGGCAGTGATAGCTCCATAGATAGAGAAAGAAGGAGATTATTATCACAGCAAATTAGTACTCGAACCGCTGTCGCCACTTTTAAAGCAGCGTGCGTCACAACTACAAACGCTCCTTTGTAAATATAGAGATCTCCCACACATTAAAAATGCCACACACCCCCAATCTAATACTGTTATTTGTCAATCATCACTCACATAAACTAAAACACTATATATTAATCATCAATCGCGTTCTGTCCGTCACCGTCGGCAAAATAATCACATCATCATCAGCCCGTATTAGTCCACTGCTGGACATAGGCCTCTCCAATTGCACGCCATTTAACTCGATCCTCGTCCACTCTCATCCAGCTGCCACCAGCCACTCTGCGAAGATCGTCGCTCCACCTAGCCTGAGGGCGCCCTACCCTACGTTTGCCGATTCGCGGTCTCCACTCGAGAACACGTCACATACATCACATTGGTCATGTCAATTGATTTTATCACCACAGCTTCTAATAACGGCAAAGGAAAACATTGCGAGGAAATCAGCATATCCTAGAACCAAAAACCGGCCTACACTGTAGAATACCGTAGAAAGGAGTAGTTCATTTTTCCGACCGTTAATATAAGTTTATATTAAAATTTCATGATATACTATTTG
Source organism: Thalpophila matura (assembly GCA_948465475.1). Classification (NCBI taxonomy): domain Eukaryota; kingdom Metazoa; phylum Arthropoda; class Insecta; order Lepidoptera; family Noctuidae; genus Thalpophila; species Thalpophila matura. The sequence goes on along the minus strand of OX419199.1, from coordinate 1,972,268 downwards.
TGAAATACAACGTTATTTTTGTGGTTGGTTAACTGAAAACTGTAAATAGTAGTCGGGCAGTTTTTTTTTATACTATAGGAGGCAAACGAGCAGACGGATCACGTGATGGTAAGTGATTACCGCCGCCCATGGACACTCGCAACACCGGATCAGATGACTCGTGAGTCACAAGTGCGTTGCCGGCCTTTAAAAAACTGCTCTTGCCTTGAGCATTGTTGAGCGCAGTTTTGCCCCCCCCACAACAATGGATTTATCAACTGCGCCATCATGGGGGGGGGTTGGGCCTTCGGTACCCTCACTCGGCGAAACACGACGCAAGCGTCGTTTAACGCCGGCTTTCTTTGAGGCCGTGAAATTAGAATGGTTCTGTTTTTCCCATTTGGCAAAGAATCTAATTTTAAAAATCGAATATAGACGTCCACTAACCCGCTATGGCTCAGCGTAGTGAATTACGGTCCATTCCTCTTTTATAGATAGGAAGCCTATATTTTACTCAAAAATTCTAAAAAATCTTGAAAAAGTCCAGATAGATTTATAGCATCAAACTGACATAACAAAACTTTTTATCGTAATCCGCCCGAGTGGGTGTTCCCCGACAGTTACAATCTGGGTGTCTTCAAGTCATGAGTGAATCGGTTTCTTCTAGGCAAGCGTGCTCCATCGTAGACCGCATCATCGCTTAACATCAGGCGAGATGGCGGTCAAACGCAAGCCTATTTACAAATTTAAAAAAACTCCGAAACTACAGATCCGATTCTGGAAGTTCTTTCACTAATAGAAAGCTACGTTACCCTTGAGTACTTTTAATCCAGAAAAAATGCACGGTTTCTGTAGGTAAGGCGGACGAAGTCACGGTAAAAGTGCTAGATGACTTATAAAAAGACAAAAAAAATACAGTCCACATAGGACCTCTAAATCGGCTTTATACCACTTTGATACCGCGACCTTTGGAAACATTTGCCTAAATTACTATAGTACCTTTGAAAAGTACTAGAACTAGGCCATTCGTGTCACTACTAATGTACTATTGGCAGTTACGTACACGACGCCTGAATATTAAAGTAGCTGGTGTAATAGTCCCGCTTTCTGAATTCTATCTGTGGCTAAAAGGAATTTATGTACATTTATTTATGTAATAACTAGCTTCCACCCGCGGCTTTGCCCGCGTTTTTGTAGAATGAAATACTAGCTTATGTGTTATTTTAATGCAGAAGCTATATTAATGTAAAGTTTCATGAAAATCCGTTCAGTAGTTTTTGCGTGAAAAGTAACAAACATCCATACATACATCCTCACAAACTTTCGAGTTTATAATTTTACTAACTGCTGCCCGCGACTGTGTCTTCGGAAAATGAATGATAAGCCTCTGCATTTTTTCAGGTTCCAGGCTACCTTTTTGGCTAATTTCATTCAAACCCATCTAAGCGTTTCAGAGTGAAGAAGTAATAAACATACATACACACACCCACACACAAACTTTCGCATTTATATTATTAGTGTGAAGTGTGATAGTAGGACTAGCAACCCGCTCGTGCTATTTTATTATTATTATAATCATTTATTTCAGACGTTTTTACATCCACATTGTTGTTAGTAACACAAAAATACTTAAAAACTAATGTTAGTAGGTGTAGTAGTAAGAGCAGTGATAGCCTAGTGGTTTAACCATGTGCCTCCCACGGCGAATGGTTCGAGTTCGATCCCGAGGTACGCACCGCTGACTTTTCGAAGTCATGTGCGTATTAGAAATTAATTATCACTTGCTTTAACGGTGAAGGAAAACATCGTGAATACCGGCATGTCCTAGAACCAAAAATTCGAAGACATGTGACGTCCACCAACCCGCACTGGGCCCGCGTGGTGGAGTACGGCCCACTCCCTCTCACAGAGAGGAGGCCTGTGTCCCAGCAGTGGGAACATTATAGGCCGATTATGCTAAAAATGTTAGTAGGTAACGCCAGATACACAGAACACTTTATCGGACAATCCGACACTTGTACGCGTGTTTACTTCACTGCGTGCAGTCGTATCCAGCGCCCAAGCATCGGAGAATCCCACCGATCCGCCAATGCGCACAGGATGCTGTTGGAACTAGCACGCATACGTGTTAGGCTAGATGTGCACCCTCACGCGGCGCTGCTCCGAAGGCGGAGGGGTGTCGGAGAAGACGTCAGTTTGACAGGCATCTCCGACTCCTCCCAGGTGGAGGCCAGCAGGCAACGGGTGCGGGGGCGCCCTTGCCTGTATTGCACAGGCCTCCACTAGTGCCGGACGGGGGTGGCCAGGTGTTCCCGGCCACTCCCATAGCCCCCCAGTCTGGGGAGCATGCGGGGCCCGCCAGCCAGGCGGGCATGCGCCGGGAGGATTGTGGACATCAAGGCTGTGCCGGTTCCCTATGACCCTCCCATCACGGCGATGCGGGAACACCGCTGAGTTTTAGTGAGTATACTGTCGTTCGGACAGGAGTCCCACATACCCCGTCTCGTCCCCCACGAGCGGGGATGCGTAAGTAGCATTTCTCAGCGAAAAAAAAAAGATTTGCAACGCTTGCGCATGACTGTAGCGAAGCTGTCTACGTTGGCCTCGGCAAATGCTATGCTATGCTCGGCTATGCACGGGTGCAATCTACTGATGTTGCGACATATCAGAAGATAGAGATTTGCACCAATAGGTAGAGGCTGGTTTTAGAGGCAAGTCGATCCTCGGCGCCGACCGTCGGCGCTTAGCTAGTCGACGCTAAGGCCCTAGACAAGTTACTTTTCTGTTAGCGTTAACGGCAAACGCTACGGATAAAATGTACGGAAGTGACATTTGTGAGTCTCGTGACTTTTCCGCAAGTAATGTCATTGCCATACATTTTGTGCTTATCGTTTGGCGTGAACGCTACAGAAAAGCAACTTGTCTAGGGCCTCTGATCTGTCAGCGCGAAATTAAAAACGCTCACTGGCTGTGGAAGCGCGTCGGCGCCGCGTACCGCCGCGCACAGCTCAGCGCTGACGCTCATCAGCGCCGACTGGTCAGCGTAAATCAGCGCCGACGGTCAGCTTGACTCTAAAACCAGCCTAACATCGAAAATCTCAGTGGCGACCGCTATAGGTAATATACTCGCCTCCTATTACATAGCACATTCGGTTTCGTAAATGCCAACACTCATGTATTATTTCGTAGAAAACAAAACACAACTATTCAAACAAATGCAAAACAAATAAAAGTTGAAGCGACCAAATTTTATATACCCGATATAACCGGTTTTATCTGTCGCAAACTAGTTCCAACTGGTATGTTTGCGTAATATTCGTAACGGGGTTAGTGAAAACTTTTCCGGTTACTCGGTTACCGGGTTATCCGTATTGAATAAAGGTCGCTTTAGTGTTTGATATCCGGATCGGGTGATTTGGCATTCAAGAGAGTTTTTTGCGATTTTCTGGAAAATATAACGTGATATGATTTGAATGATTTTCATTCTTCGTCATGTTATTTTGGAGATGGTTTTTGATTGACTCGCATTGCCATAATTAGACAATTAGGATTTATTATCAAAATAGGTACAGTGCGTTTCACATAAGAGTTTCCTACGACGCGACGTCTGGTTGTCGTGCGACACCCGCACGGTTGCCGCACGACAATCGAACGGTGCTCTCGATATGTGAACTATTTTCAGAAGTCAGTGCTGAATCCAAATCAAAAATCAAAGACATCTTCCGAAACGGTCACACAACATTATTGTGGTCTTTTTGCAGGCGATTTTTTCTTTTTTACCCAACTGCGGCGAAGCCCAAAAGGAGGGTATAGTGTTTCACCTGTATGTTAGTATGTAGGTATGTATGTATTTCCATTTCTGTGTTCCCTCCTAGAGACTAAACGGGCGAATGGATTTTAACATATTATGACATATCATTATATTCGTATTGACGTCGCGAGTAACATAGGCTATATGGATTATGAAAAAACCAACATGGCGGATTTTAATCGCCATTAAGTGAAGTCGTAAAAAAAATTACATGGTCATGTGGGTCATGAAGGGCTTATTACGAAAATAAGTAAGTAAAATAAGTAGTATATAATATATTATTTTCTTATAGACATCAAAAACTATTAAGAGAAAAATAAAAATAGAAAATTAAACATTTTAAACACAAGACGATGACCAGATTTAACGTAGGGCAGACCGCGGTCGGGTTTATACCTATATTTTTTTTATTTTTCTATTTTTTAAGTTATTTAATCTCTTAGAGGTATTTAATAACATGGTAAGGTTAGTCCCTTCTCCGAAATGAAACGAATTTAATAATACGGTCTTTATGAGAATTTATATTTAGCTTTAGCAGTATGTCGCCTGTCTAGCCAATTTGTACAACTATTTTGGGGTCGGGTCAGTCCTCAGATAATAGAAATAAGGAGATATGCCATCATATAGCAAATTAGTACGGGAACAACTGATGCCACTTTTAGTACATTTTTCGACACAATTACGCGCATAATTAAGCGCTCCTTGTGAATAAAAAGATCTCCCACGCATTAAACATTCCGCACACCCTCAATCTAACACTGTTAATCGTCACTCAACACTAACACTAACTTAAAACACTGTGTTTATACCATCGATCGTGTTCGGTTCGTCGCCAGCGCGTACTTTTTTATTATGAGCAATTTGCGAAAGTTCAGGCATCAAGCTCGATAGCGCCTTAGCACATCTCCCTTGTTTCTATGATCTGAGGGTCAGTCTAACTATGTGGCTGAAAGTCAATAATTTGTAGCGGAGCGAATGCCATTTAACTCCACAACCCAAATGTAATACTGATTGATATAGACCGTAGTAAAACTAGACTAGTTTATCACTTTTTCCGGTCATGCATGTGCGGAATTTTGTCTTTAATCTTTCGTTTTCAAGAATTATTAATTTCTCCAAAATAACTTTACAAAGTTTACTTACAAGAAAAACAAAAAAACAAATTAAATCTTACATTAAAGTACTGAACTTTTACAAATAAGAAACGAAGTTCCTTATGGCACGTTGCACTCCACATACTTGGTGAATGAGAGCTAGTCCGAAATGAGTGTAAAGCCGAGTGTAAAGCCGAAATGAGTGTGAAGAAATGAGTGTAAAGTGTAAATGAGTGTAAAGTGTAAAGCCGAAATGAGTGTAAAGTGTATTTATTTTAAGACGTTGCTATAATATATATTAATATGAATCATAGCAAGGCATATTACGACATATTTTCTATATAAATTTTCGAGTAACCACACAGCTATGTATATATTTCTATGGCGTCACCAATACATTATACCGATATATTAATATATATTATAGCTACGTTTGTGACGGGCTTGAGGGTGGATACAGATATTGCGAGGCATGCGCCGCGCACGCCTCTCAACGCACGCTTCAATATACATTGTACATGCACATGCCTCACCACGAATATAAATGTCCACACATTGCTAAGCATGCGATGACAGCCGTGCGCGGCGCATGCGAGCAATTTTTGGATCCACCTTATGATTTCGACCGTCACGACACTTGCTTTAGTACGTTTTTCACATAATTATAACTCTGAAATGTTGTTAATTCACTTCATTGTGCCTGTTATTTATAAAACTTCCTACTTTAATATTATAAATGCGAAAGTTTGGGATGGATGTATGTATGGATGTTTGTTACTGTATGGATTTTGATGAAACTTTACAGTAACATAGCTTATACATCAAAATAACACATAAGCTACCTTTTACCCCCAAAAACGCGAGTGAAGTCGCGGGCGGTAGTGAAATGGACCTCTTTCCAATCGGGTTTCCCACGACGACAACTCGCGCTTTTTTCATTTTTTTTTTTGAAGCTTGTAACAAGCTTAACTTGTAACAAGTACCTATAGCTATTTCTCATCATTGTTGCGCGTAATTTGAGCCTTATGAACATTGACAACAAAGTTTAAATTACAAAATATGAAACTTCAACAGTATTCTAGATGTATAACACAAAGTAAAGACCGTTTGCGAAATTTAATATTTCTACATTGTGTGCTTATTTGCCAATAAAGCCAATAACTTCCATCAAAATACCACTAAGCCTGTAATTATGAATTCAAAGTTATTATTAACAACATTGAGTGTTAATTAATGGAAAGAACTTAAATAGTTTGGTAAACAGGCTTGATAGACAAATAAGCGGCTGTGGTTTTGGTCCAAGTGATAAGAATTTGGTGACTTTGGATGTTGTTTATATAAGGGAACTATATTTTCTGTCATCTAAGTTTAGATTGATGACCAATCTGCGATACCCTAATTAATATAATATATTCCTAAGAAATATATTAGTCATCATTTTAATCAAAACGGTCTCTAAGTATGAATCATCAAATTAATGTAGGTAAATATGCAACTTAAATAATAGTTTGATCACTTTTTTCTATAGCCCAAATATAAGTTATGTGCTCAAGAAATTCGTTTTATCATCAAAATGATAGATCTGTCACCTAATAAATAGATGTATCACCTAATAAATAGATCAGTTCCATTATTTTATGAAAAAATGCCTAATAGAGATTGGATTGGATTGAGAAAATCGGTTAGCAGAAAAATAACATAAGGATCCAAGAGCGAGCGAAGCGAGCTCGGGAACTTGGGCACCCCGACACGGATAGGTTAGGTTCGAAGGGGTTGACGGGGGCTTCAGTGAGCGAGCAAAGCGAGCGAACGAAGCCCCCGTCAACCCCTTCGTGTTAGGTTACTTTTAACCTTGCAGACAGATATAGGAGCCCCGCGTAGCGGGGTTCCGTCGACCACCTTCCTTGCTTATTGCTGTAGATTTAAATTTCAGGTGAAATATTCGATCATTTATAATAATATTATTTTCTAGTGACTATAAATAAATTTTTAGGTGACCCTTTTCGTATTGCTTGGTAACTCAATTTTAGTGACACTTCTATTATTTTGATACCCAATACAATTATTAGATGATTGATATTATTTCCCAGTATTTTTTAATTAATATTTAGGTAAGCGTTTTGATATTATTTGGTGATTCAATTTAGGTGACAGATCTATTATTCTAGGAACAAACATGATTTATTAGATCACTGAAAATGCATTTATTAGGTAACTGATTAAATCATACCCTTTATATAATAGCAGACTTGAAACAATTAAAAAAAAACATAAAACCCGACTTCGTAATAGTTATTTAGGTACCTACCCCATGTCACTCCCACAATGGAAACGAATCTAACGACACCTGATATCCCTCCATCTGTCGCATTTGAAAAATCTGCCTCATTCAGGTCGAAATCAATTGTGTCTGTCAAGTGCGGCAGACGAACAAATAATTATGTTGAAATCCATCGTTTACGCTACAAAGTGTGCCAAAGAAATGGACATACAAAATATCTGTAAAAGTCCGCATATCGGTAAATTTTAGGATTTACCAAGATGTAAATGTAAGGATTTTTCGGGCTTTTACCATTAGAGTTTGGTACGTCTTAGGTTTTACCAATATTATTTTCTAGTGACTATAAATAAATTTTTAGGTGACCCTTTTTGTATTGCTTGGTAACTCAATTTTAGTGACACTTCTATTATTTTGATACCCAATACAATTATTAGATGATTGATATTATTTCCCAGTATTTTTTAATTAATATTTAGGTAAGCGTTTTGATATTATTTGGTGATTCAATTTAGGTGACAGATCTATTATTCTAGGAACAAACATGATTTATTAGATCACTGAAAATGCATTTATTAGGTAACTGATTAAATCATACCCTTTATATAATAGCAGACTTGAAACAATTAAAAAAAAACATAAAACCCGACTTCGTAATAGTTATTTAGGTACCTACCCCATGTCACTCCCACAATGGAAACGAATCTAACGACACCTGATATCCCTCCATCTGTCGCATTTGAAAAATCTGCCTCATTCAGGTCGAAATCAATTGTGTCTGTCAAGTGCGGCAGACGAACAAATAATTATGTTGAAATCCATCGTTTACGCTACAAAGTGTGCCAAAGAAATGGACATACAAAATATCTGTAAAAGTCCGCATATCGGTAAATTTTAGGATTTACCAAGATGTAAATGTAAGGATTTTTCGGGCTTTTACCATTAGAGTTTGGTACGTCTTAGGTTTTACCAATATTATTTTCTAGTGACTATAAATAAATTTTTAGGTGACCCTTTTTGTATTGCTTGGTAACTCAATTTTAGTGACACTTCTATTATTTTGATACCCAATACAATTATTAGATGATTGATATTATTTCCCAGTATTTTTTAATTAATATTTAGGTAAGCGTTTTGATATTATTTGGTGATTCAATTTAGGTGACAGATCTATTATTCTAGGAACAAACATGATTTATTAGATCACTGAAAATGCATTTATTAGGTAACTGATTAAATCATACCCTTTATATAATAGCAGACTTGAAACAATTAAAAAAAAACATAAAACCCGACTTCGTAATAGTTATTTAGGTACCTACCCCATGTCACTCCCACAATGGAAACGAATCTAACGACACCTGATATCCCTCCATCTGTCGCATTTGAAAAATCTGCCTCATTCAGGCCGAAATCAATTGTGTCTGTCAAGTGCGGCAGACGAACAAATAATTATGTTGAAATCCATCGTTTACGCTACAAAGTGTGCCAAAGAAATGGACATACAAAATATCTGTAAAAGTCCGCATATCGGTAAATTTTAGGATTTACCAAGATGTAAATGTAAGGATTTTTCGGGCTTTTACCATTAAAGTTTGGTACGTCTTAGGTTTTACCAATATCGGTTGGTAAATGTTGGTTTTGGGGTTCCGGAAACCAATATTTTGCGAGTTACATCCACGTTTTCGGTACCCACTTGCACTTTTTCGGTATCCACTTGCATTTTACATGTCTCCGGCGCTGCGGGAAATGCGGCCCCTCCGCCCTTCCGTAACAAATCGCAGGCACCCTGGCTCACCTTTGCAGCTCCGGCTGGAACAATATTATTTGACCAACAGCGCAGAATTTCACTATTGATAATAACATCAGCAGAATCGCTTTCTCCCCTTTCTTAAGCCTTCCCACTGAAACTTTTAATTGCGTTTACAGAATCAGTGTTGACAATAAGGATTATAACAGTCGCCACCCGATGAAGGGGTTTTGCTCCTCGATGAATTTTGTTCGGGAATATTCCATTGACGATAATTGTTTTCATCACGGCATGTCCTACGATTCTTAAATTATACTCCTTTTGCTTAGTCTAGGTTCATACATCAGAGTGACCGGATGGTAATGTTCGTTGGGTCGTTGAGCTCCCTCAGGATTGAGCTACCACGATACTTGGCACATGCGTGCACAGTCAGAACAGATCCAGGGCATTCCAGACTAACCTGCATGGTCCTTAAATAGTTTAATTTTAGATTGTCTGGACTTTAAAAAAAACTTTGACCATTGAGTTTCGTTGTTTCTTCTCAATTTCATTGTTTCTTTTCTTCTCAATCTTATTATATTACTTGTAACCTATTTACAGAATAAAATATAAATTCATCATTTAATTTCATTTCAATCTCGTGCATTAGCGTTTTTACTTTCGACCGCAAACCGATGTTCGATTGGTCTTTCGTTAACGTTCACGGGATCGAATATGTTAGAAAAACTCTCACTTAGCACTCTGGTCATGCTCATACGCCGGTTGCGTGTACTACGCACCTGACCTTTTTAAAGAACATCACCAATCACCAATAAGATCAGTGTTTATCCTTCTAGGCAGTGGCGTGCCTACAGGGCAAGCCCGAGGGTATTTCGCGTAATTTTTCATGATTGTAAGTGTTTTTTATTGTACGCTACTCACATTCATGAAAAATTTAGAGATATACCCTCGGGCTTGCCTAGTAGGTACGCCACTGCTTCTAGGGCGTCCCCTCCCGGCGTTTCCACTAACATCCGCCTTATAAATTGCTTTTCTTTTTCATCTTTCATTCAATTTCTGTTTCTGAAAGTTTATTTAACTTATCCAATTGTTTTGATTGGTTTAGGGCCAATTTTTCCATCAGATAACTTTACCCATAGAATAACTTAAAATGATATTATTGACAGTACTAGCTGTTCCCCGCGGTTTTAACCTCGTAGGGGTCGTAACTCGTACTCCCGGCCACCGTAGCCGCGAGCCTGCGGGCGGTGAGTAATGGGTAGCTCACCGTCCGATCAGGACCAGGCCCGTGCCGAACGGCGCGTACGTGTTCCACGCGCGCCTCAAAGAGGGGGCCCACTAGGGCCCAAGCCTGCCGGGAAAGCGGGATTGGCCGAAAGGGGTACCGCTGACTCGGAACATAAAGGGCTAAGGAAGGAACACGGGTAGGTTTTAGTCAGTAAGAGTCTGACACTCCCTTCCGCTCCGCCCAGAGTGGGAGGGGTCATTTGATGATTTCACATCCTCAAAAAAAAAAGGGGTCGTAACTCGTAGCGTGATGTTAAATAGTTATACTATTCCTCGTGAATATCATATACAAGAATTTTACGAATTCGACTGGTAGTTTCTATATGACTAGCGCTGTCAAACAAACTTTTCAGGTTAATAATTATTAGTAGGTATAGATTTCTATACAAAATCTGTCAAACAAACAAGAATAAAATATATATTCTTGGAAAATATATCTGGCGATGAAAATATCGACCTGCAATTACACTTTCATATCTTTAAAACCGGAACCCAGCTGCTTAGTGGCAAAAATAGGTGTGATGCTATTACTGCCCAGGACGAACTTTTTCCTAAATGACTCAATTTTTTCCATTTCATTAGGTATAATGTTAGTTTAGTTTTAAGACCTTGAATGAAAACTTTGTAAGGAAACCTGGATTTAATTATCTTGAAAACGCTTACGTGCAGTGGGTACCTACTTATTAAAATAATGCTGATGCACTTGCAATCACTATCAACAAGGCCGTCAGTCTTTATGTTTATCTCACTTCTATTAGAAGTGAGAAAGTTACAATGGATGGATGTTTGGATAAAACGCCATTATACATTTATGTCTTACTAGCTTCCGCCCGCGGCTTTACCCGCGTTTTTTGGGATAAAAGGTAACCTATGTACTATTCCAGACTATAATCTATCTTTGTGCCAAATTTCAACCAGATCCGTTCAGCCGTTCTGGCGTGATTGAGTAAAAAACATCCATTCATCCATCTATCATGCATGCTCGGCACTTGTGTGTCGGAAAAGGGATCCAGCAGAATACCAGCGTCAGGTACCCTGCCTGGCTTATGCTGAGCTAGATACCCATTCGGAGCAACCGTGAGACACGCCTTCGATGACATAAAGCGTTCCACGATTACGTGTACTACCCTCTACAGACTTTTTTTATTATTATTTTTTATCTTGTTTATATATTATCTTTTTTCATAATATTTAATTTAAGTAAAAATGTACTTAGAGGCTAGCAATATTTTTTTAGTAGGTAGGTAAAACATTTTTTTCTTTCTTCTTTTCTTCTTCTATCTATACAAACTTTCACATTTATAATATTAGTACTTATAGACTAACCTCCGCCCACTGGTTTGCCCGCGTTTCTGGGATAAAAGGTATCCTATGTATTATTCTGATGTATAAGCTACATTACTGTAAAGTTTCATCAAAATCCGTCCAGTAGATTTTGTGTGAAAGAGTAACATACATTCATCCTCACAAACATTCGCATTTATAAAATTACTAGCTTCTGCCCGCGGCTTCGCCCGCATTTTTGATATAAAAGGAGCATATGTGCTATTTGAGACTATAATCTCACTCTGTGCCAAATTTCATCCAGATCCATTCAGCCGTTCTGGCGTCATTGAGTAACAAACATCCATTCATCCGTATATCTATCCATCCAAACTCTCGCATTTATGATATTAGTATAAATTAATATAGATTAATTCCGTTTCTGTTCCCATAAAAAAACATTACAAAAACAACTAAGAAATATTCGACTCCATCGTTAACCCCGGGTAGCAACAGAGCAATCGATTCAAACATTAATTTAGGCTTGAAATATTTAAATTTAAATCTACTTTAACTTTAATCATTTCTTATCAGGAAAGCAATTTAAACTTTGGAGTAGTCTTCGGGTAATGATCGGAGGGTTCTGATAATACCGTGTATGCTTTACGCTTATAAATTGGATTGGGTAAGTAGATGTTCGTGTTGTTTCGCTTTGGATTATTTTTGTAAGTATTTCACTTCTAAGAAAGAGAAGAATTAGTGCTAGTTTTTGCCCGCGATTTATCTCGCAAGAACTTGTATTATGGGTCAGAATTAAAGTTAAATAAATTTAATTTTAATTAAATACAACAGTCAAAACCAAGACCAATACTTAAACATAATAAATTAGGAAAAAAAGTAATGTCATGCATTCTTCTCACAAAACTTTAAATATTTAGACAGTACCGTCTTCAGAAAAAAACCGGCCAAGTGCGAGTCTTACTCACGCACCGTGGGTTCCGTATCATATTTGGACGTATAAAGTGAAAAAATCCGGACCGCATAACTAAATTTATTTGTGAAGGAATTTTGATGATTTTGAAAAAACTGTACTAGTTAGGAACATCGTTTTATTTTTGGTGCCATATTTGGGTCAATTCCTATCAACCCTAATTATTTCAGATTTTTCGCCGCGCAAACTTCGGAGATAAGGGGGGGGGAATGGTATGTTTTTGGACATTTTTCATCATATGTCGAAAACTGTGAGACATAAAATTAAATGAAAATATATTTTGAAATGTGCAGATTAAGCCCTTTCATATGATATGTCACTTGACCTAGTAACCTAGTAACTCCACTTTGAAATTTTGGATCCCCCCAAAAATTAAAAAAATATTTTTATTTTAATTGCAGAAGGGGCCGGCCTTCTGCAATTAAAATAAAAATATTTTTTTATTTTTTTCATTTGCAATAAAGTTTGACAAGCATTTTTTATAACTGTTCCAAATTTCAAGTCGATAGCATTAGTTGCTGAAATAGGTAGGTGTGACAGACAGACAGACAAACAGACAGACGAAGTCGCACCATAAGGGTTCCTTTTTTACCATTTTGGTACGGAACCTACTACTACACTACTACTAAAATTAGCTACTAAACGATGTCTTCTTTCATTCAAAATAAATTGTATTACATTTGCAAGTCACATTAATAGTACTAGCTAGGTTTACATCAAACATCAGCTAATACAAAAACCAAACAATGCCTTCCAACATACTGCCAACTCCAAGCATTTTAAGCACATCATTACTGTTTTCAAGTCTTTCTCGAATCCTCAACAAATACATCGAGTTGAAGACTTCATAAGCCACGATACTGCATACAAAACTAAGTTTATCGGAGATAATCCTACGGTATTGAAAATCTCAATGGTATATGAACGATGAGTCGCGAAAGAAATTTATTACAAAGGTTTTTTTCTGCGCAAGAATTGGAATGAATGAATTGTGATTTGTGGTATGAATCGGTTGGTCGATTTTTAGGCCGTAACCACAGATAATATAATACTATACGTACAGATGCCTCATCTCATACAAAGAAATGTGACCGATTTAGCGCGGGCTATCTTCGGGCTATACATTTTTCCGTGCTAAAATCATTTTTCAAAATTTTAACAAATATTTTTCATGATGTATTTTTTCATGTTCCCAATTTTACACAAACTTCAATAACAAATCGATACATATAACGCCATCTATTATGAGTTATTTCCACAAATGTTACTTTGTTCCTGATGAGACCCCGTGCCGTAACCAAATGATAACAATGGAACCCATAAAAATGTATATAAAAATAAGGCATTGCATTTCGATTTGGAGGTATCTAAACTATTTTAAACATTTTTTTAATTTAAATCAAAGTCAGCAAACAGCAGACATTGGTATTATGTTGACTTTCCCGGATAACTTAATAAAATAACTTTTCATTGTGAAAACAGTGGCGCGCTGCCCGAGTGGGTGACCCCGACAGTTACAATCTGGGTGTCTTCAAGTCACGAGTGAATCGGTTTTTTCTAGGCAAGCGTGCTCCATCGTAGACCGCATCATCGCTTAACATCAGGCGAGATGGCGGTAAAACGCAAGCCTAATTATCAAAAAAATTATGTTCGCCTAAAACCTAAACCTACGCTTTTAACACATACATGAAAAGTAACATATCCTGAAGAAATATAATGTATTTTCCTTTGACGTAACTCCTGTTCCAACTCCGATAGGGTTAGGTTCCATTATTACCGGCTTAGCAACTAACTTGTGAAGAGGCTTACGTATTATTGTTATTAGGTAGAAATTTATTGCTGTTGCGCACAATATTATGGTTTATTACTTCAGATTACTTCCCTTTTGAGTTTGAAGTTTAGTCAGACGGACCAAAAAATAATAAAAATGAAATTGTTTATTTGCGATCGATGATTTATATACAGTGTTTTAGTTTAGTGTGAGTGTCGAGTGACGAATAACAGTGTAAGATTGAGTGCGGCATTTTTGCTGTGTGGGAGATCTCTATATTTTTTTGGAACCCTAAAAAAACGCAAACCCGCTTTATAAATACGCAAATAATTTTAATTTAATATTAAGTTAGTTTAACTTTTTTTCTTCTTTTTCTGATTTTATTTAAAAACATAAAACCCAAAAAAATTGTACATTTTTCAATCGTTAAAATAAAAGCACCCATAATATTATTCAAATCAGTGAAACAATTTACCAACATTTTTAATGCCATACCATTAAAATTTAAATCTGAATTTCTGCTGAAATATGGAAATTTACAACGTAGCTATTTTATAAGTCCCGTCAGCTTTCCTCTTTATTCTAATTAAATTGAACGAAAAATCACCAATCAGTATGATGAATTCGACCCATCAAATTAAATTTAAGGCGGAGTTAAACATCATCCGCCTAGCCTTTTTCTAATTAGGTTGGGTTGGCTTCCAGTCGATTATTCAAAAAACTTTTTTAACAAAAAATAACCGACTTCAAAAAGCCACTACAAAGAAAATAATAATTTTGGTTTCGGAAGTCGGTGGCTTTGGTTTTTGTTTGCTTTTTTTGCCACCGACTTCCGAAACCAAAATTATTATTTAATAAAGATAGCAGAAGATGAGCCGCAAAGTAACATACCTACGCTACTTATTATCCCTGTAGTACATTCCTACGGAATAATTTTCGACCAGCACGTGGGCGAAGTCGCGAGTAAAAGCTAGTTTAGCTAGCTAGCTTTACGCAGCAACAGATCAATGGACCGCCATGATTTTTTGCATAGAGAATAGTTAATAGGCCAGAGAGTGACATCAATTTTTTATTCAGAAAAAAAAATCGGTTTCTGTGATATTAAAATCTATTATTTTTCCATACAATCACGAGAGCAGAGCTGCTGGTAAAAGTTATTTCTAATAAACACAAACCAAGTTTAATATCCAACAAAGCTCATTCAAGTAAGGCATAAATCGTGCACGCAACGTCACTTCAGCTTAATAGCCTCTTAGCAACCTCTATAATTCAATTTAAGTTAAACTTTGGAAGCTGTATTTCATTTTGAAGTACAATGGAGCAATAAAATAATTATAATAGTAATTAATTTGAGTCACAACTGCTAAATAGCCTCAATAATACATTGGAATTGTTTGTGTTAGCATAGCATAGCATAATCGGCCTATAATGTTCCCACTGCTGGGACACAGGCCTCCTCTGTGAGAGGGAGTGGGCCGTAGTCCACCACGCGGGCCCAGTGCGGGTTGGTGGACGTCACATGTCTTCGAATTTTTGGTTCTAGGACATGCCGGTTTCCTCACGATGTTTTCCTTCACCGTTAAAGCAAGTGATAATTAATTTCTAATACGCACATGACTTCGAAAAGTCAGCGGTGCGTGCCTCGGAATCGAACTCGAACCATTCGCCGTGGGAGGCACATGGTTAAACCACTAGGCTATCACTGCTAGTAACTGCTTGTTTGTGTTAATTAAGTGTATTTGCGCTTTTGTTTTAGTATAAATATTTTATTTTAAAGTAGCGTTAAAATGTGGACGTGTTTTGAGTAAATTGTTTGATTCTCTGATATTGTTTGGGCGATTTTACGTGGCAAGTGACAGCAGCGCCAATCGATTGATCTGCGAGGTTAAGCTGCGCTTGCCACAGTCAGTTAATGGATGGGTGACCATTCTTTCCAAGACCCTTCCGTGCTTCGGAGACAACGTTAAACAGTCGGTCCCGGTTGTCATACGAATATCTATGACAGTCATCGCAGATAGTCAGAAGCCCGAGCGTTTGACTCACTGAATCGGTTTGACTTACCCTGTAATTGGGTTTTGGAGGTCAGATGGCAGTCACTCAATGTAAAATACTGATATTCAGTCGCAACTAGTTAGACTGGAAGCCAACCCAACCTAATTAGAAAAAGGCTAGGCGGATGATGTTTAACTCCGCCTTAAATTTAATTTGATGGGTCGAATTCATCATACTGATTGGTGATTTTTCGTTCAATTTAATTAGAATAAAGAGGAAAGCTGACGGGACTTATAAAATAGCTACGTTGTAAATTTCCATATTTCAGCAGAAATTCAGATTTTAATTTTAATGGTATGGCATTAAAAATGTTGGTAAATTGTTTCACTGATTTGAATAATATTATGGGTGCTTTTATTTTAACGATTGAAAAATGTACAAAATTTTTTGGGTTTTATGTTTTTAAATAAAATCAGAAAAAGAGGAATAAAATTTAAACTAAATTAATAGAATTGGGAATGTATGATGTCTAATTCAAATGGATATACTCGTTTAAGATCAGTGATCAGCCTCATTTTTACACTAAATCACGCAATGATGCATCACTAATTTCGTGTAGGTACCTATAGTCCATTTCAATAGAACTTGTAACAAACTTTCTATACAAATTCATCAAATTTTGACAGTTGGCCATACTGACAGCAGTGATAGCCTAGCGGTTTAACCATGTGCCTCCCACGGCGAATGGTTCGAGTTCGATCCCGAGGCACGCACCGCTGAGTTTTCGAAGTCATGTTCGTATTAAAAATTAATTAACACTTGCTTTAACGGTGAAGGAAAACATCGTGAGGAAACCGGCATGTCCTAGAACCAAAAATTCGAAGACATGTGACGTCCACCAACCCGCACTGGGCCCGTGTGGTGGACTACGGCCCACTCGCTCTCACAGAGGAGGCCTGTGTCCCAGCAGTGGGAACATTATAGGCCGATTATGCTTATGCTATGATTATGCATACTGACATTGTTTACAAAGTTAACAAATTCAATTGAAATGGACCCTACATCAGCCTTAACGCGAACCCTAAATTATTCTTTCACTATAGAACAATAATTATTTACTTTCTTTAGTTTCTTTTTTTACCCTCTAGCTGACCCGCTCCGGCTTCACACGGGTAAAGTTTAGTTTACCGTCACGCGTTAATAATATCGTGTTATCTCATGCGTCCAAATAACTTATAGTAGGTATACTGTAAAAATCATCTCTATTAAATACTTGTGACGATTGAACTAACTACTTATTTTGATAAGGATTAATATTTTATTGATAAATGTGTTCAGTTAAACACTAACTCCTACCGCAAGCCGCGTTAAGGAACTTCGTTCCAATAATTTCTTCCACTATAGAACAAAAAAGTCTCTTATCCAATTACAATCTTATATAACAAAAACCAATGGCCCGACAAGTGAATTACTCCCACCCTTGACCTTGAAAGACCTTGGCGTACCGCCAGAATAACTAGGAAGAACCGAGAAAAATAATAGTAATTGTTATCTATCCTTATCAAGTTAGTCCAAGGAGTTAGGAGGACGATTTGTCCCATAAGGTCCCATATATTTATCGTATCTGCTAATATCTCGGTTTAACCAACCTAACTAAATGCGAAAGAAAGTTTGTTTGTTATCTTTCCACGCCTAAACCACTGAACTGATTATCGTGAAATTTTGCATATAGGTTATTAGGGCACAGAAAAGGACATAGGGTACCTTTCATCCAGAAAAAGTTTCGTTCCCGAGGGAAAGAACAATGACTTTCAACGGTTACAATTGCTTTAGGACACTAGATGGCGCTACGTGTATGTCACGGACGAAGTCATGGGTAAAGTGCTAGCATGCTATAATTTTTAAGCGATGATTATGATTGTTTTCTTGCTATTTTGTCATCCACAAAAAATATATTGTTTTTACAAGCTTTTACTTAACTTGCCCTGTTAGTGGGGGGCCAAATCTTGCAACAGAATTTTAGACCAGTTCCCTTCAACCGTTAACCTTCAAAGGTTACATAATGCATGTGTTCCAAATTTCAGATCATTAAATTTGGAACACATGCATTATGTAACCTCGGTGACAATGCAATAATATGGTACCATGGAGGTGGTTTCATGATGAAGCCAGGAGGTGGTCATGGGAACTCTCAACTTCTCAACAGAACTCCGTCGTGTTTGGGCTCGTTGAATTTGTCTTGACAAGTACTGTAAGCCTAGATGATGTCCAGGGTCTCATGATGGAGATGGGAAGTGGTCATTATAAAAGCTTGTTTCAGAAAAATGTTTTTCAACATAAAACTTATTATTTTTCCAATATTTAAATACAAAAGCAAACCCGTCGCCTCAACCTAGTCTTACATAAACGGTAGCTGAGACCCCATTTGCGCGTCACCTATCACATTTCTGCTGTATCATCGTCTCATACAAGATACCCTTGAACGGATACTGGGTGCTACCCAAATATATTATAGGTAGCCTCACATAGAAACAAGGAGATAGGTTATCATAGCAAATTAGTACAGGAACTGACCTTTCAGAATAAATTCTTATTTCTAATTATTTTCTAATTATAGTGGTGAAAACCGTATTGAAATTATATTATACATCTTTAAGAAAAATCCTCATAAATCGTAGAATCAATAAACTTCGTTGTTTCAGAAAAAAATATACTTTTCCAGTTATTTCTTGATTTATATGGTAAAAAAGAAAGAAAGAAAGAAAAATATTTATTGAACTCGCACAACAGGAATTTACATGTACATATTTTTAATAGAAAAAATACAAAAAAACAGTTTAAAAAAAATAAAAATATAAAAAAATCAGTTTAAAAAAAAAAAATCATCAGTAAGGGATCATTCATTAGTAATTTAAATTAGCAGCCACTCGTGACTAATTTCTGCCGTGAAGAAGGTCATAAGGGATATACTGGGGATAAAAAATACATAATACTATACCTGGTTATGTCAAAGGTTTTGTCAACTATTATTTTAAATGAAAAATGATAAAAAGAACCTAAAGATGATTTTAAAATACCTATTCAACGACACCCCACTTGACATAGTTCATCAACTTTTTTTTTTTTTTTCATTTTGACAATATGGCGTCTGGTTGTCGCTGTGGTGAATTTTGATTACTGTTATGTCTTTAGTGACACTCGCAAGGTTAAGACGAATCGATTGACGTAAGAATGATCAAAATCGGCCTACGCATTTGGTCTCTAGAACGCCACATAGAAACAAACATACATACATACATACATACATAGACTGATAAACACATTACCCTCCTTTGCGTTGCGCAGTCGGGTAAAAACTCAGGTAAAAACATTCTATGGGTATCATTCTAAATCACCAAAATAGCAGGTGTTACGCAATGGCCCTTATCTCCTTTTATCCCATGGGGAAATTGCACCAAGGATAAAAAGGATGTGTTTCTAATAGAAAGATCCCGTTACGTACGTTTCAAGTATTTGAAGAGTTTTAGGGAGGTTTAAAGGTTACATTACATCACGCCTGTATAGTGGATTGCCCAAAATTTTTTGCACATTTGAACCATGAATAGAAATCAAACTACAAATAGAAATAAACATACAACTGTCGTTCTTAATACATCGAGACCCCTCCGTGCCTCGGAGAGTACGTTAAGCAGTCGGTCCCGATTGTCATAAGAATATCTTTTACAGTCGTTACGGGTAGTCAGGAGCCCGAAAGTTTGACTACTGGTCTAACATTTGAATACCGGTATAACCCTATAATTGGGTTGTGGAGGTCAGGTGGCAGTCGCTTCATGTAAAATATTGGTATTCAACTGCAACTAGTTAGACTAGAAGCCGACCCCAATCTAGTTTAGGAACTAAGCTAGGCGGATGATAATTAGGAGGATTGTCAGATGAAAGTGATTCCAAATAAAATACTGTTAATCAATCGTATCTAGTTAGACCGAGAGCCGACTCCAACCTATTTGGAAAAAAAACCGGCCAAGTGCGAGTCGTACTCGCGCACCGAGGGTTCCGTATCAGTTTTGGACGTATAAAGTGAAAAAAACCGAACCGCAAAACTAAGTTTGTTTGTGAAAGAATTTTGATGATTTTGAAAAAACTGTACTAGTTAGGAACATTGTTTTATTTTTGGTGCCATATTTGGGTCAGTTCCTATCAACTCTAATTATTTCAGATTTTTCGCCCCGCAAACTTCGGAGATAAGGGGGGGGGGAATGGTATTTTTTTGGACATTTTTCATCATATGTCGAAAACTATGAGACATAAAATAAAATAAAAATATATTTTAAAATGTGCAGATCAAGCCCTTTCATATGATATATCACTTGACCTAGTAACCCCACTTTGAAATTTCGGACCCCCACTCCTTTTGCAATGATAACAAAATATTTTTTTACTTTTTTCATTTGCAATAAATTTGAACAAGCATTCTTTATAACTGTTCCAAATTTCAAGTCGATAGCATAAGTAGTTGCTGAAATAAGCAGGTGTGACAGACAGACAGACAGACAGACAGACAGACAGACAGACAGACAGACAGACAGACAGACGAAGTCGCACCATAAGGGTTCCTTTTTTACCATTTTGGTACGGAACCCTAAAAAGCTAAGCGTAAGATAGTACTTTCGTGACCCAATTAGATTCTTAAGTACTACTTTCACCCTTAGCGATAGATCCATCAACATTAGGCCCGACAAGAGAAGTCAATTAGACTCAGACGAAAGAGTCACTAAAGTATTCCGTTTAGGCAACTGTCGTTACATAAGTTTAAAAAAAGTCAGGCCCCTAATAATAAATGAAATAGCCATGAAACAGCTATAAATGTCGTTTCTTGTATCTGTTACTGGGTGACATCAGACAGGTAAACAACAGAAAAAATGGTAGTTAATTTTTTTTACGACTTCACATAATGCCGACTTAAATCCACCATGTTGGTTGTTTTTTCATAATTCTTATAATCTATGTCACTAGAACTATAATGACGAATCGGTTGACACCTCATTCATCAAAATCGGACGAGTAGTTTAGGCGCTACGGTGGAACATAAGAATACAAGCATACACATAGACTACTAAAATCATAACCCTTTCTTTTGGCTTTGCCGTAGTCGGGTAAAAATAAATTAAATAAATTATGTTTTTAACCGACTTCAAAAAGAAAGAGTCGCACCCGTAGCTATATCTGCGCTTTTTTTTTTTTTGAAGGGCCTCTCGCAGTTGGCTTCTAACAGCCGTCACTGCTTAACCGGACATCTGGTGAGGACTTACAAATGCCTCCAGCCAGGCTTAAAACTAAATAAAAACTACAAACTAAGCGACCACACGCTAAGGGCACCCCCTACTGGGGTACGGACCTCGGCTTAGGGCGTCGCTGGGGGGAGGACAACTAGAGGGAGGGGCTACTAGCTGGATCGGATTAATATGATTTAGGGACATATTTAAATCTACAGGCTCAGCGCGGGCTGGCTCGAGCAAGGGTCGGTTAGGGGACTGAGTCATACGCGGCGGCGGACTCGGGTCGTGATGGGGACGTCGCGACGGGCCTCGTCGGCGAGGTCGGAATGGCACCGGTCTGTATTTGTGCCTACGCAGAGTGCTGGTCTCCCTGCTGCTCTCTTGCAGTAAGGTGATAGCATCATCGGGAGTATTTAAAGCATGCCTCGGGCGGCGAATTTTGCTAATCTGAGAGGGGGTGTATCGGGCGGCCGATACCACCAGAGGATTCGGGTGGTTCGGGGCAGAGTCAAAGAAGCGCTTGGAGGCGCGTTTCAAGCACTGCTGGATGGTGGGCAGTTTTAAGTCTAAGTGCAGGCGATCATTACGAACGTACCAGGGAGCTCCCGTGGCCTTTCGCATGAACCTGTTTTGAATGATTTGCATCCTATGGATTCGAGATGCCTTGACGTGTGCGAACACAGCGCCAGCATAGGTCATGATAGGGCGTATGCAAGTCACGTAAATGCGCACTTTGTACTTAAGTGTCAACTTGCTACGTGCATTAAGGATGGAGTGGAGGCGACCGAGAGCGAAGGCGGCGCGAGAGCGAACCGTCCTTATGTGCTCGATAAAGTTCAATCTCCTATCGAGGATGATGCCCAGGTATTTGGCTTGCTTATCCCAAGGGATCGGCTTGCCGAACATGGTGATCGGGGAGGGGTTATCAGGAGGAGTGCGCGGTTTGGAAAACAAAACCGCCTGGCTCTTATCGGGGTTTACTTCGATTCTCCATTTCCGAAACCAATCGCCTAGGGCGTTGACCGCGGTCTGTAGATTTCGAGCTATGCTATTGGGGCTGATGCCTGAGTAATAGATGGCCGTGTCGTCAGCAAATAAAGCCAACTGGGCCTTTCCCTTTTTGGGAATGTCGCTTGTGTACAGCGTGAACAGGAGGGGGGACAGCACGGAGCCTTGAGGGACTCCGGCTTTTATGGGATGAGGGGAGGAGAGAGCGCCTCCCTCGATGCGATAGCGGAAGGTGCGATTCGACAAAAAGTCTCGGATGATGTGCACGAGACGATCTGGCACTCCGAGTTCGTACAGCTTGTACAATAAGCCGTTGTGCCAGACTTTGTCGAAGGCTTTTGCCACATCGAAAAATACTATGCCCGTCATCGTTCCATATGTGAAGCCGTGGCTTACATGTTCAACAATACGGTGGACTTGATGAATACAAGAGTGTCTGGGTCGAAACCCAAACTGCTCGTCAGGAAGGAGACTCTTGGATTCTACGTAATCCTTGAGTCTTTTGTAAATTAGCCTCTCGTAGATCTTCCCGAAAACCTTGAGGAGGCTAATGGGGCGATAGCTAGAGGGTTCGGATTTGGGCTTACCGGGTTTATGGATGCCTATAACTATGGCGTCTTTCCACGCTTGTGGAAATATATTATTGCTTAATGCACCATTGAAGATGGCGGTCATTAGCAGTATGAGGTGGGCGGGGAATAATTTAATCACTTTGTTGGTGATGCCGTCGGAGCCAGGGGCTTTTTTGGGGTTAAGCCCCTTAATGAGATCTTGCACTTCATCAGGGGTGATGGGGGGCAGGGGATTATCGGGGTCGTCTACGGGAGGGAGCGTAGCTCTACGTTCGACTTCGGCGTCTACCCGGGAAAGGTGGGCTTGGTCTACTGGTAGCGTACTAGGCGTGCATTGGGCTTCAAGACTGTCGGCCAGGCATTCAGCTTTGTCTTCATCGTCGAAGGCGATCGACTTGTCGGGACGTACTAGGGGGGGCATGGAGGTCACCTGTTCGGATTTTAACTTCCTCTGCAGGTGCCAAAAAGCCTTATGGGTCGGTTCGAGTTCGCTCAACATCTTGTCCCAGCGGGCTCCCCGCACTTCAGTTATGCGTTTCTTTACAGATCTCTGTAAATAGCGCATATGAGCACGGTTCGCTTCACAGGGAAAAGCGTCATACGCACGGATGGCCGCGTTCTTCTCGGTCAGCAGAGCACGCACATCATCGGGCAGCCTCCAGCGATGGTCGTCCATCGCTGGAACCTGCCTCGAAGAGTCGTCCAAGATGGACTGTACGTGACTGCCGATCGAGAAGGCCGCCGCCTGCGTTTCGTCGACTGTGTTAATAGCGTCGGGGATAGAGTCCAAGTGTACGGACCGGGTGGATTTTAAGCCTTCGCTCAGATTCCCCCAGTCCGTAACGGTCTTAGTAAGATCGGGATCTCTAGGACCCGTGAGAGGGCCTAGAACCATGACAACTGGTCTATGGTCCGAATCGAGCTCTTGTAGCGTCTCAATAGAGCGCAAACCGAGGTTCACGTTCTTAAGAAGCGCTATGTCGAGGACGTCAGGACGGTGGTCTGGGTTGGGAGGGAAATGAGTGGGATTCATCGGAGCGATGATGTCGAAGTGGAGTTGGCCACACATAAGGTGTAAGAGCTTGCCTCTCGTGTTATTCGAGTGGCTATTCCAGGCGATATGTTTGGCGTTAAAGTCGCCCGCTATGATAACGGAGCTACTCAAGCCAAGAAGTGTTTCAAGATCTTTTTTAAGATCGTTGTTATCGGAGGAAGAGGGAGGGAGGTAGGCCGATACTAAAGTGATCGGTTGATGTCCTGTCATGCCTAGTCGACAGATTGAGACCTCTAACTGCAAAAGAGGTGGGGGATCCATAGGTATGCAGTACAGTGACCTTTTGTGGTAGATGAGAGTTCCGCTCTTGTGGCAGCGAATCCTGTCATTGCGTACAACTTGGTAGTTGGCAATTGACGGGTTACGCGTGCTGGGCTTTAGGAAGGTCTCCTGTACGAGGAATATATCAATTTGATGGTCGCGGAGGAAGGTGGCGATCTCATCGCGTTGATTTCTAATACCGTTGGCATTAAAGAAGCCTAAATTAAGGGATCGGGGTTTGACTCTGCACCTTTCTTTTGTACTATCCATACTAAGGGTTGAATCTGAGGTTTTGCAGGGCGACTATGACGTCCTGGTAGCTTTCCCATATTTGCGAAAGTGCAAAAGGGTTGCCTTCGTTGGCGCGTATGGCTTGCGACATTTCACATGCCCTGGGGCTCATGTACACCGACGTCAGCTTAATTATGGGACTAGCCACCGACATGACGTCTGAGACGTTGCAAGCGGGGCGGGTAATGGGGGCGGGGTACGCGGCGGCGGCTGGCACGGTTGTGGGGGCAAGCGCGGGCTTGGGAGCGGACGCGGATTTGGGAGCGGACGCGGGTTTAGGAGCGGACGCGGGTTTGGGAGCGGGCGCAGTTTTGGGAGCGGACGCGGGTTTGGGGGCGGACGCGGGTTCGGTGGTGACGGGCGCTACTTGAGCGGTCGCAGGGGGTGACGCGGCGATGGGGGGGACTATCGGCGCGGGGATAGGGGTTGGAGTTGAGGGAGCCACCTGCAAAGCCGGGAAGGCTTGCTGGTGGTTGAGCTGGTTCCACGGAGAGGGTCTCTGTGGACTGAGCCTATTGGGTAACTGTGCCGAGGGAATCGGGACAGTGGGGCTCTCCTTCTTTCGGCGGGCGTTATTGCGCTTGGCCGATTTGCGGGAGGATTTGGGGGCTTTGGGGCAACCACGGTAATTAGCCGGGTGCCCGGATTCGCCGCAGAGCACGCAGCTGGGTGGGCCAAGAGGGCCGCAAAGGGTGCGGTCTTTGGGGCGTTCGCACTGAGAAGTGCCGTGGTCACCCAGGCACTTGACGCACCTGGGCTTCGCAAAGCAGTTCCTCTGCGAGTGACCGTAAAATTGGCAGTTGTGACACTGCGTGACTACACCGTTTTTATATGGTTTTTCAATCGATATGCCTTATAGGTGGCATACGGATTTAACATTGAAGATGGGGTGGTGGCCTTCAACGGGGTCGCACACCACAAGTACCATGTCGAAGGCCTGACGTTCAGGCCCTCCACGGTGCATGCGGTGTACTTCCGCAACGGGAATACCTTGCGACTGAAGGTCGCTAAGTATTGATTCGGAGTCAAACTCCTTGGGGATGCGCTTAATAACCACGCGAACTTGTTTTTCCTCCGGAAGGGAGTAGGTATGAAAGGATATTTGAACTCCTTTCAAGAGTTTTACCAATGATCGGTAATCATCGGACGTGAGCTATATCTGCGCGCAAGCACGCACATCAAGGACACATTTGTAGCGGGTGCAGTTTGTGTCCTTGGTGTGCGTGCTTGCGTGCAGATACATATACGGGGGCGGTATATGTGTCGCATTCCAAATGTGGCGCCAAAATTATCGTAATACAAGTGTATGTCTGGTGCGCAGTCCGGCTTAGGTATTCTGATCTTTAAGATGCTGATTTTTTTTTTTTTTTATCCTCTAAGTAGGCCTACTATCTACAGGATACATTTAAAATTCTCCTACAAAACATCGGTCAATGGAGGGTTACCATTTCGCACCGGTTCGGAAACCACAATTCGGATTCCCGATAACGTGCGGTTTGTGGCGCAAATTCTTCCTGTGCACGACGCTCAAGTGTAACACCGAAATGGAGGCAATGCCAGAATAGGACGTTATTTCTCTTTGGCTATCTTTTAAAGGAAGGCACACACTTTAAGCCAATTTAAAAACATAAAAATAATAAGCATCCTTTTGAAGTGAGGATTTTTTATTGATTTTGAAGTACATAACATTTTTTTTTATTACAGACTAGTGATCCACTCCTGCTTCGCACGGGTGCAATTTAGGGTGTGTAGGGTGGCGACATGTCAATACATCTAGGTTTCCGTCGTATATCTAAGTTAAATAATAACATATACATAATTTTAATTCTTTCGGAATAATTTCTCTAAGTGGTAGAGGAATAGGCGCTGGCCTGCGGGCCGAGTAATGGGTAGCTCACCGTCCGATCAGGACCAGGCCCGTGCCGAACGGCGCGTACGTGTTCCACGCGCGCCTCAAAGAGATGTCAGCATTGAAGAGGGGGCCCACTAGGGCCCAAGCCTGCCGGGAAAGCGGGATTGTCCGAAAGGGATACCACTGACCCGGAACATAAAGGGCAAAGGAAGGAACACGGGTGGGTTTTAGTCAGTAAGAGTCTGACACTCCCTTCCGCTCCACCCTAGAGCGGGAGGGGTCTTTTGATGATTTCCCATCCTCAAAAAAAATAAAAAAAATGGTAAAGGAAACCGCATCTAAATCCATTGCTTATGTAGTTGAAAAGTACTAAGCGGGCAAACAGACAGATACGAAAAGCGACTTTGTTTTTCACTATTTACAGATAACACTTATTTTGTCAGTTCTAAGTGTGTTTTACAGGAACACAATATTACCAAAGTGTAGCGTTGTTTGGCTGTGGTATTCTGTAAGTTACTCAGGCTCTTCCAGAATTGAGAAAGATATCCCACTATGCAATTATGCATTTCTTCTCTTCAATCTTCTTCCCACTTACGCGTCCGTGGCTACAACACTTACCAGGTAGAGCCTACTAAGAACGTAAGTGGACGCGCGACGCAAAAAAGCCATCTATTTATCAAAACTTGGTCCAATTTGTGGTTTTCAATGTTTAGTCAGAATCCAGTTTCCTTAATCAGGAAAAAGACTTCAAATCAAATCAAATCTTATTATTGTGGGCATAGGTTATACTTCTGCTTCGCTTGTACATTATCGCCCAGTCGCAATAGGAAACGGGTCACGCTCTTTCGTAATGACTTTCTCATTAAACGTTCTTAAGGACGCAATCATTTGTCCGTACCTGCTGCTAATATACACTAATTGTAGCCGGAGGGGACGGTACGCTTTTTTTGGATGGTAACCCTGTTTGGGACGAGATTTTTTGATAGATACTCTTTTGAAGTGGATTTTTGTTGATTTTTGATGATTTGTTTTATTGCTGGAGGTGAAAGCATCGAGAATAGAATTTTAAAATTTTTTTAGGGTTTCGTAATGTAAACACAGAACGCGATTTCACAACATACTTAATTAAGTTTGTACGGGACCTTCAGGGTGCAAGTGCTACTCTCACTTTTGCCGGTTTTTAGGGTTCCGTACCAAAATGGTAAAAAAGGAACCCTTATGGTGCGACTTCGTCTGTTTGTCTGTCTATCTGTCTGTCTGTCACACCTGCTTATTTCAGCAACTACTAATGGTATCGACTTGAAATTTGGAACAGTTATAAGGAATGCTTGCCCAACTTTTTTATTTTCAGTGGCACTCAAGCCAGCACCTCACCTTACTTACTTAAGCAATACCAGAAACATCACACAGATCCGTTGCCACTAGAGACAATTTTGAATGTCTTTTGTGCCTATAATTACACCGGTACCCATACCGAAACCAATACCAAACCGGAATACAGCAATGCTACATGAGGACAAAAATATGTCTGACAAGCTCTTTGACACGGAGCTCTGCGACTATGAAATCGCAGTGAAGAGGGCTTACTGACAAAATCGGTATCAATTATTCTTTGACCTGTCAATCAGGGCGGACGTGCCAAGCAATATTGTTGATTACACGTTTAGATAATTTCAAGGTGTGTTTTGTGACCTAGAAAACAAATCGTGCAATTTCTGCTAAGTTTGTGATTTTACTTTGATGAATAACAAAATATGAAAAATATCTAAGAGTATTTGTATAATATTGAAAATTAAAAACAGCCGTAGGAGTCTTAGCCAACAAACCTCAAACAGCTTCCCATGCGGCTGAAAAAGTTTTGCCTCTACAAGTCTTTGTGGCGGCTTGTAGTAGGCCTGAAAGAAAGAAATAAAATACATTTATTTGCGTCGTTAAAATAAAATAAAAAACCGGCCAAGTGCGCGTCGTACTCGCGTACCGAGGGTTCCGTATCATATTTATACGTATAAAGTGAAAAAATCCGGACCGCATAACTAAGTTTGTCTGTGAAGGAATTTTGATGATTTTGAAAAAAGTGTACTAGTTAGGAACATCGTTTTATTTTTGGTGCCATATTTGGGTCAATTCCTATCAACTCAAATTATTTCAGATGTTTTGCCCCGCAAACTTCGGAGATAAGGGGGGGGGGGGGAATGGTATTTTTTTGGAAATTTTTCATCATATGTCGAAAACTGTGAGACATAAAATGATATGTCACTTGACCTAGTAACCCCACTTTAAAAATTTGGACCCCCACTCCGGCCCCTTTTGCAATGAAAATAAAAATATGTTTGAATTTTTTTCATTTGCAATAAAGTTGAACAATTATTCTTTATAACTGTTCTAAATTTCAAGTCGATAGCATAAGTAGTTGCTGAAATAAGCAGGTGTGACAGACAGACGAAGTCGCACCATAAGGGTTCCTTTTTTACCATTTTGGTACGGAACCCTAATAACAATAATGATATAGAAGAAAAAACTGTAGGGAAAGTATGCGTCACGTCCGCGCAAAACGGCCATCGCTCAGCATGTTGCTGTGACCCATGCACGGCGCAGAGCCACAGCGCTGGTTTTCAGCAACAGCCGACACAATACATAAAGTTTCACATCTACCTGTGAAGTTTTATACAAATTGGTTATGAACTGTAGATTTGACGAAGGTGTGACAGACGGAGAGACGGACATGACGAAACTATAAGGGTTTCTAGTTTTACTACGGAACCCTAAAAACTAACATTTTTAGGTCTTACTTCACCATTATCAGATAACTTTATCCAAGGAGTAATTTTACATTTTTGACATATTTTTTGTATAGAAAATCTGTCAAAAACTTTAACGATTCATTGGATAAAATGTCATGGTGAAATTTACCCTTAGTCTGTTATGTTATTCATTATTTATTTTTATTTTATTTATTTAATCTTTGAAAATAATTATAGTTTAGTTGAGATACCTGAGATACAGGTTTAATTAACTCAGCTCGGGTATAATTAAATTATATAAATTTAGTTAAAAGCAAATAAATCAATAAAATTATTACAATATACAATAAAAAAATACAGGCAGACAAAGCCGCACAAAAAGACGAGTTCGCAAATAAATCAAAATGATAATTAACTTAATTATCGCCGGCTATGAAATTAAGTTATTACAAGAGAAATAATTTCATAAAATTTTCCGTATAATAACAGCGGATAATGTGTAATTAACGCTGAAAAATCTATGGAGGTGTCACAATTAACGGCAAGGTAGAAAGTGATAATACGACGGTATTATTTAATTGTAATAGGGGTGAGACTAAAATTGATTTATCGATACATTAATAAAACAAAAATGTTTATTCTGAAGTAAAAAAAAAACAGACAAGGGCGAAAAACTGACAAGGGCGAGTACGACTCGCGCTCTGAGTGTTCCGAAATATGCAATAGCGCCATCTATACCACTATTACATCATAGTAGATAGATCATATCTTGATTATAGATGGCGCTATTGCATACTGCTAGTGGCTCCATCTATGAGCAGATAATAGATGATAGGCTCCACTCATGGTCATGACAGATGGGCAAAAAAGTGATCCTATAAGGGTTCCGTTTTTCTTTTTTAGGTACGGAACCCTAAAAAGAAAAATAACTGACTTCAAAACTCAGTAAGCCAGTAAAGGTTTTTTATATTAATAAAAAACACATTCTATCCTAAAAGATTAACAGAACCAAAAGCTTGCATTCAAATATTTATTCGCAAAAATCTTGAAATATTTTAATTAGGGGCGAAAAGTAAGGATTTATTACTCAAGTAATAAATTATACTCAGATATAACTGGCGATAAAGAAAACTTGGGGTTTTAAGTATTTTTTAGGTGTAATATGAAAAATAACTTCGCTGAAGACTAAATTTATCATCTGGCTCTGTCTGGATAATAATTTATCAGCAAAATGATCTGCTACGGAGACAGCCAAAAATAATCTGCATAAAGTTACTAATTGAAACATTTTTTATTGTTTCTCATTTAAATACCTACTGAGAAATTACTAACAATGAGCAATCTATACATACTATATAAAGTTACAAATTGAAACATTAATTATGTAGTTTTTCATTTAAATACTGAGAAAATACTGACAATAAACAATCTATACAATCATACTAATAATAAATAGACTGATAAACACATTACCCTCCTTTGCGTCGCGCAGTCGGGTAAAAAGAGAGTGCGAATTTTGTAACTTTGTGAAATCTTCGGAACTACTGATCCGATTCCGAAGATTTTATCACTAATAGAAAGGTACATTATTTTTGAGTGCTGTAGGCTACTTTTTATCCCTAAAAATGCACGGTTCTCGTAACTCTCGTCCACGTTCTCGTGGACTAAGTCGTGGGCAAAGTGTCGAGGTCAAAGTGCTAGTGATAGATATGAAGAGTACTTAACCAGTGTAGAACAGTGTTGGCACAGTAACGGCACCGACCTCAGATCATAGAAACAAGGGAGTTGTGTCAAGACGCTATTGAGCTTGACGCTTTAGTTTGATCACATTGGTCAGAGTTACAGCATACACGCTAGTGACGGACCCAACGTAATCGATGATATAAACACAGTGTAATTTTTAAGTTTATTGTTAGTGATGAGTAACTAATAGCAGTGTTAGATTGAGGGTGTGCGGAATTTTTAATGAGTGGGAAATCTTTATATTCACAAGGAGCGCTTGTAATTGTATCGCAAACTGTTTTAAAAGTGACGACAGTGGTTCCCGTACCAATTTGCTATGATGGCATATCTCCTTTTTTCTACGATCTGATGCTCGGACTTATGAGTGTAGTTCACGGATTCAAAATTAGGCAGGCATTCTAAAAACGGTGAAAGAAAACATTGTGAGGAAACTATGTCCCAGAACCAAAAATTGGAAGACATATTGTTACATTTGGATATTAAAGATACCAGATTTTTTTTTATATTTAGGCGTGAAAATATGAAGAAAAGTATCCAAATGAAAAAAAAACATTTTCTATTTTGTAGCAATGATAACAGCTTATGAAAACTTAAAAGTTTCTTCTAAGTATTCTAACTTTTCTAAGACGTAGCTAAAATATTCATCTCAAAAAGTTTTATCTATATTACTGTATGAAATAGTATAATAAAAATGCCATGTCAAAAAGATTTGATAACAATTTTCATGCTGACGCGTCTTACTAGCAAAAAAAATAGGTATCAGAAGAAAACATACAACAAAATACTTAAACTAAATATGTGAAATTGATTGAATTACACGATTCCATCGTATTCGTGTTACATAGGTAATTAATATTCGATATTTTTATTAAACAATGCAACTACCTATTTTAAGCTGAACGGATTAATTGAATTCAATATTTTCAATCTTTTCACATAAAAAATAATTTATAATTTTTTTTTGCGCCTGTTCTAAAAAAGGATTTTATAATAAAAACTCAGCTACAATTTACCGAATGTTTTTGACAACATATATAATTTCAAAACAAACTTGTCAAAATCTTTAAACTTAGATCTCAAATCCCTGAGTAATAGACGCTTAACGTCTACGTTCTCATAATCGGATTATAGTTTTCAACAATATTCAAAATGACTTAACAAAAAAACTAGTCATGCCAAAAACTCGATATTCATAGCTATGCCTTTTCCCACCCCTATTATTTGAAATCACGTAATTATCTTCGTCTTTGGAATCGTGTAATAAGGGATCGCATCATTATTCCAATCTGCTCCATCAAGTCGATCTGATAAGATGTTAAAAAATATTCTCCAGAAATTGGAAAACCCAAAAAGGCCATTACTAGGTCCAAATGTTAAGGCATTACAATTCTGGGGCCTGTTGCTCCCCAAAAATGTATGGATGAAGTATTTTTACATGTTAATGCATATTTTGGTAACTATTTTCACTGCAACGGAGTGTATCGATGTTTGGTTCGTGAAATCAGACATGAGTTTGCTTCTAAATAATCTGAAAATTACAATGTTGGCCACAATGAGCGTGATAAAAGTAACAACATTTTTGTGCTGGCAAAAATATTGGGTCAGCATCATCGAGTATGTGACGAAAGCGGACTTAAACCAGCGAATAACAACAGACAAGAAAAAGCTGAAACTCCTAAAAATATTTACGAAATATTGTAGAAAGATAACGTATCTGTATTGGTCGTTAATGTATACGACTGTTGTCATAGTCATGGTACAGCCGATCGTCAAATATGTTTCCTCGGAGACTTACAGAGAAAACGTAAAAAATGGGACAGAGACTTACTTGCAAGTCGTCAGCTCTTGGGTACCGTTCGATAAAAATACTATGGTAGGTTATTTAGCAGCATCAGCCTATCAAAGCTATGCAGCGATTTATGGAGGAGGTTGGATCACATCTTTTGATACAAACGCTATGGTGATCATGGTGTTCTTTAGAGCTGAACTTGAGTTACTAAGGATTGATGCAAAAGATATTTTTGGAACGGAATCAGCGACAGTAGATCACGGTGTAGCTATGAAGAGATTAAAAAATTGTCACAGAAGACATGTTGAGTTGGTCAAGTAAGTAGGAATTTATATACTTATTAAAATTAATTATTGGTTTCTAAATGATTCAATTCGAATCTGAATGTTTTTTTTTAGTTCAGAGACGCAATAGGTCTACAATATTGACTGGTTTTAAATTCGGTTTTAAACTAACTTGAGGTTTAGGACAACTTCAGACCTATCTATATTCCCACTAGCATCTATATTATTTACTTTTTAGTCGATACCATGACAACTTGCGTAAACTCTTTAGAACCTTGTATTTTTGACACTTTTTCATCGAAAACAATGTCCGTACAGATTGAATCAAATTTTCTGAGCAATCAGCAATTTTGGCGGGTCACGGGCTTGGTAATTTTAGTTTGTTATTTCAAATACCTAATACCCCACACAATTATGTTACGTTACTTGGTTTTCGAAAAAAACCTTTGCGACTAACGGACGGATACGGGAGTAATATTTTATGGGTTTCGTTTTTCCTTTTAAGCTACGGAACTATAAATAGCAAAATGAATTGATACTTTAATTGACCTACCTACACTGTACACCATAAAGTATTAGCCCAAGGTGTTCTAAGATAAAATTTTGTTCCTCCACATTGTTAAATGCGAGTTCAAAATCCAAATTAACCTTTGCGAATTCAATCTAACTTGCACAGTTAAATGTGAACGATAAATTCTTGTAACTTTGTTTACTGGTTTACGTATTAACAACACGGGGAGTTAAGATTACTTTGAATACCTGGGAATTCAAAGTTTCAATGTTAATACGTATGTAAAGTCCAAAGCAGGAGATTAGCAATCTGTTCCTGATTTTAAATTGATAAAACGTTTGGTTGAACATTGAGCACCGGTGTTTGGAAGTAGGCAGAAGTCGTACATAATTGTGTTGCTGCGGAGTTTGTTGTGCCGTTTCTTCTTCGTAGCTAAGACACTAGGAAGCGGTGAAGGGCGGGCGTTTTTGAGGGCTGTCTTATAAATAAATATTTTGACGTTCAAAAAGTGCTAATTGGCTTTAGCCCAGTTTGAATAAATGACAAAGTCAAAGCATTTATTTCAATTAGACCAATTACAGGTACTTTTGAATTGTCAAGGAGTCTGTCAGTTAGTCATAATGATGAAGCTAGATGCCCGTTCCAAAGCGTAGATTCCTATGGAGAAGAACGGGCAAGAAACTCCATGGTTACTCTTTTAAATCAAATGATTACAATATCATGGTTACATTGCTTTTGTCGGAAATAACACAAATGATTTTTGAATTTGAGTTTGTATATAGATTGGCATGGTAAAAAAATATTATATACGGCATTGTTATAAATTGCCATATCTTTACAATTCCATAGTGTGAGAGAATCGCCAAACAGTGGAATGCGCTGCTGGAGTCCTTGACGGGGCTTGCGGTAGAAGCTCACTGGTAGAAATTGTCACGTAGTAAAAACAAGCGCTATGCCCTCTCTATAAATCTAAAACACACGGCAATTGCACTTGCGGTCTCCGACTAGTACCCGTCGAGAAGTCAGAGCGGGTGGTCGCGCCGCCAGATTGGAAAATACTACGCCTAATTTTACCGTGTAAAATACCTAGTAAAAGAAATGTTCATATGGTTACATTCCTAACGCGGGTCCCCCGATGACACCAGTTTTTAGGGTTCCGTACCAAAATGGTAAAAAAGGAACCCTTATGGCGCGACTTCGTCTGTCTGTCTGTCTGTCTGTCTGTCTGTCTGTCACACCTGCTTATTTCAGCAACTACTTATGCTATCGACTTGAAATTTGGAACAGTTATAAAGAATGCTTGTTCAATTTTATGGAAAATGAAAAAAGTCCAAAAATATTTTTATTTTCATTGCAAAAGGGGCCGGAGTGGGGGTCCGAAATTTTAAAGTGGGGTTACTAGGTCAAGTGATATATCATATGAAAGAGCTTGATTTGCACATTTCAAAATATATTTTTATTTTATTTTATGTCTCGCAGTTTTCGACTTATGATGAAAAATGTTTGAAAAAATGCCGTTCCCCCCCCCCCCTTATCTCCGAAGTTTGCGGAGCGAAAAATCTGAAATAATTAGAGTTGATAGAAATTGACCCAAATATGGCACCAAAAATAAAACGATGTTCCTAACCATTACAGTTTTTTCAAAATCATCAAAATTCCTTGACAAACAAACTTAGTTATGCGTTCCGGTTTTTTTCACTTTATACGTCCAAAATTGATACGGAACCCTCGGTGCGCGAGTACGACTCGCACTTGGCCGGTTTTTTTTTTCAATGTCACAAGCTTAGGCTTAATTTATGCAAATACTGTAATGATGACTTTGCACAAAAAGGATCTCTCTGCTGTTTTGACACAGTAAATTTTTCAACACAGTGCGAAGGAACCACCTTACTAACTACATTAATTTCAGATTCGCCCGTCTATTCGACTCGTGCCTATCACCAATAATGCTGCTATACATGTTCGTCTGCTCAGTAATGCTCTGCGTTACTGCATATCAAATAACTGTGAGTATCTTAACAGCGGTCAGCTTATGCCAGAAACTAGAAACATGAGCATAAATACAGGGTGGCAGGTTAAACAGTGCACCCTGTATAATGAACAAGTTTTTGTCGGCGACTCCGTCTACATGGACTACAATAATTGACCATTTTAAATAATCTCAATGCAGGGTGGTATGTACTACCAAAAGGACAAACTGTATCTCTGGTTCATCGCACCGGAATTAGATGAAATGTGGCTGAGATTTTAAGCTGGACCCTGAGCAGTGAGCAACTAAATTGTAAAAACCACATCAAAATAGTTTTACGTGATA
Source organism: Thalpophila matura (assembly GCA_948465475.1). NCBI lineage: Eukaryota > Metazoa > Arthropoda > Insecta > Lepidoptera > Noctuidae > Thalpophila > Thalpophila matura. The sequence goes on along the minus strand of OX419199.1, from coordinate 1,936,356 downwards.
CACGTACAAACAGACAAAAGTCCCAAAAAATTTTTTTTTGGGCATGGTTACGTCCCAATGGGTGTCTTGACTGTTTTTTAGGGTTCCGTACCTCAAAAGGAAAAACGGAACCCTTATAGGATCACTTTGTTGTCCGCCGTCAGTCACCGGACCATAAGTGGAGCCATCTGCTCATAGATGACGCCATTGGAAGTATGCAGTAGCGCCATCTATGATCATATTTCGGAACCCTTAGGGCGCGAGGCATACTCGCACTTGTCCGGTTTTTTCTGGAATATCTTCAATGTACAGACACGGTTTTTTTTCAGTTTCATAATAGTACCTTTACCTATAGTTGGTATAATATTTCAGATTGAAACAAGTCCTATGCAAAGATTCTTGACTACAGAATATTTGGTGTTTGGAGTCGCACAGCTGTTTATATACTGCTGGCACAGTAATGATGTGTTGTTCGCAGTAAGTATACATTAAAATTTTTACTAATAAGCCTTAACCAATGCAAGAAAAAGTTAGTAGGTATTATGAAATGCAAGAAAAGATTATTATGTATTATGCAAGAAAATATAAATAAGTGCAACCAATGCAAGAAAGTTTAATAAACAATAATTAATCTACTTAACAACGACAATAAAATTAATGGCATTGTTGGCGCAATGATTTCGGTGATACGTGTAGCAGGTTTGTGTACTACGATAATGCAGGATGTTGTTCTACGATAATGGCAAATAGTTGTACGTCTTGATTAATGGTAAGCAGTTGCAACGCGCATATATGAAGCTCAATGTTTGAGCTTCATATATGCGCGTTGCCAACCCTTTAAAAAAAGGATTTCGTTTGCCGACAGTATAGGGAACAAGCAGGTCCCCTGCTGCCAACAGAGTGCATCCTCAGGAACTCTGGCGTCCTTACTCACCACAGGAACACAACACTACCGAAAAGTAGCGTTATTTGGCTGTGATATTCTTTATGTAATTAATTTGTGTGTTTCATACATTTATTGTAAAATATTTCCAATAATATCGATCCTTGGTTCTAAGAATTTTCTTTTTGACATCTTTAAGGGTATATTTTTAGGGTTCCGTACCAAAATGGTAAAAAAGGAACCCTTATGGTGGTTCGTCTGTCTGTCTGTCACACCTGCTTATTTCAGCAACTACTCATGCTATCGACTTGAAATTTGGAACAGTTGTAAAGAATGCTTGTTCAACTTTATTGCAAATGAAAAAAATACAAAAATATTTTTATTTTCATTGCAAAAGGGGCCGGAGTGGGGGTCCGAAATTTTAAAGTAGGGTTACTAGGTCAAGTGACATATCATATGAAAGGGCTTGATCTGCACATTTCAAAATATATTTTTTTATTTTATTTTATCTCTCACAGTTTTCGACATATGATGAAAAATGTCCAAAAAAATACCATTGCCCCCCCCTTATCTCCGAAGTTTGCGGGGCGAAAAATCTGAAATAATTAGAGGTGATAGGAATTGATCCAAATATGGCACCAAAAATAAAATGATGTTCCTAACTAGTACAGTTTTTTCAAAATCATCAAAATTCCTTCACAAACAAACTTAGTCCTTGCGGTCCGGATTTTTTCGCTTTATACAAAAATGATACGGAACCCTCGGTGCGCGAGTACGACTCGCACTTGGCCGGTTTTTTTACATAAGGTACTTCAAATACAGACTTTCCATAAAAAAGTTAAAGGAATTTTAATTTAAAGTCAATATTTTCTTTTCTTTGATGTAAAAATAAATTGATCGTTATTTTGGCGCTTGTTAACGGCAAAAATTAAAGGTAGGTTATGAATTTTATAATAGAGCAGTGGCGGCTTAATTATAAAGGCCCAGACTTACGGTCATTGGATTCGAACCCTTTATTTACATACTCACGCTTTTTTCCTATGAAGGTTCCAAAAACAACAGAAAGCAACGTGCTACTATATTACACTTACAGGCATAGTTTATTTATTTAAAAGTTCGAATAACTTTATTTTGCTTAAATACATCGAGTAGTTTTATTTAAAAGAACCATTTTCTCAAAAGACTAATTAGCGCAATTATTTTCTGTAAGAATATTGAGCACTAGCTGTGCCCCGCGGATTCACCCCCGTTTTAAAATTGCTAAGTATTATACAGCATGTAACAAAAACCCTGTTGTTCCCCAAAAGGGGTCATTATACTCATCATTATGAACAACTTTTACTATGGGACCAATCCTGAAATCGCGAAAAAAAAACCAGCTTCTCCATAGGTACATTTTGTTGAGTAAGTGAACTTAAATGTATGGAACAGCAGATTTTTTTTTTCGTGATTTCAGGGTTGGTCCCGTAAGGCTTGAAACTGCGTTAAGCGGGCGTCCGCGACGGGCACCCGTCGCATGTCTACGCGCGTGGAAACGCGGATGGGCTCTGTGGGATCCCGACGGTCCCCATCGCTGGTACCAGTCGCGGAGACCGAATTATTTTATTTACGCAGTGTCGCTAGTTCAATACATATATCCTGGAACAAGCCCGTGCCCCGTGCGGCGTGCATGCCCCGCTGGCGGGCCCCGCGACGGACGCCCGCGCCGGCCCCCGCGACGGAGCACTTTTGTATGGGAACGCGCCCGCACCCGCGTAACGCAGTTTCAAGCCTAAAAGTTGTTGATAATATGAGTACAATGACCCGTTTTGGGGAACAACAGGGTTTTTGTTAGATGCTGTATAAAAATATTATTTCTATATTTTATTTTTTCAGAGTGCAGACTTAATGAGGGGTCCTTATGAAAGTATTTGGTGGACAAAGAATGTTATACACCGCAAAAACTTGTACATACTCGCGGCACAGTTCAATAAGAGTGTGGTGTTCTCCGCGGGACCGTTTACTCAGCTAACTGTAGCTACGTTTATAAGCGTAAGATTATCCTTATTACAATGCGATCTAAATAATAATAGGAACGTTATTGACCTCAAACTGTCAGCTAGGTATCACTTGAAGGCTTGCAAAGAAAATTAATTTGCGAATCAATAACTTTGTTTTCTTTATATATTTGTGAATTTTAAACAGTTCAAAGTCATGTTATGCTTACCATAGTATAAGTAATATGAGGCTCATAAGAGGCGTATTCAAAAAGATTCACATTATTTAAACGAGTCTTAGATTTACCAAATCTATTGTACTTAATAGTTTATTTTGATACAAAACAGCTCTTAAACAATATTGTCATCTCAATTGACTCATTGTTACACAAATGACAAGGATAGTTGTATATTTAATCAATGGTTAAATTAAGAGGCGTTTAGAAGGAGATAAGAATCTCAGATTTCATGAGTAAACCTATCATAGTTCTTGAGTTATTGAAATCTAAACATTTTTATCACCGATTAATACCTACAGAAATACACCGAAAAAGAGCTTAGCAACAGAGAAATTGCCAGAATTTTATAAAAATATTAATAACTAAAGTAACATTTATTATCATACATGTATAAAGCCTCAATTATTATGTTCTTATTTTATTTTTCGCTCACGATATTTCTTTTTTTCAGATCCTGAAAGGCGCCTACAGTTATTATACGCTTCTCAGTCAGTCTCAAATGAAATAGGAATGTAATTACAGCAATATTTAAAAGGATTTTGTATTATAAAACCTATACAGAGTGTTTTCAAATTCGTGTAATTGCTTTTTACTACGGTATCGTAATAATAAAGTACAGTAATAGTGATATAGCAATTTATAATGATTGTAATATTACACTATTATTGTAATATTACACTATTATTGTAATATATTTACACTATTATTGTAACACAACACTATTATTTTAATATTACACTATTATTGTAATATTACACTATTATGAGGGGCTCGTGGCTAAATGACAGCCGCGCTGATAGATCGATCTGCGAGGTTAAGCTGCGCTTGCCGCGGTCAGTCCTTGGATGGGTGACCGTTCTTTACACATCGATACCCCTCCGTGCCTCGGAGAGCACGTTAAGCAGTCGGTCCCGGTTGTCATAGGAATATCTTTGACAATCGTTACGGGTAGTCAGAAGCCCTAAAAAGTCTGACAGCTGGTCTAACATTCGAATACCGGTATTACCCATTAATCGGGTTGTGGAGGTCAGATGGCAGTCGCTCCACGTAAAATATTGATATTCAGCCAAAACTAGTTAGACTGGATTTTTTAGGTGAATCTAAAAGACTCCCATGCATGTTTATTTTTTAACCTTACCTTAGCTTTCGAAAACCTATTTAATTTTAATCTACTATTAGCATCATTTCAATTATTGTGATTGAAATGAGAACAGCTAATCAAATCACTTGACATTAGGTTAACAGGAGATTATAATCAAATAGACTTACGGTTAGTTGCAGCAAGATAATAAAATTTTAATGGAGGCATTAACCATACAATTTCCTTCGTTAAAGTCTCCTTTAAAACTTAATGGCCTTTTCTGCAACTCAGCGTTAATTACAAGGTTTAAAGGGAACACGAATTTGGAATCAACCTGTATAGTGTATTCATAAATATTTCTGTATTAATTAAGGTTCACTTTTGGCTTTTCCTCCCTTTTGCTAATATTATTATTGTAAACATTGGTTATGGTTTATATGAGCGTAATAATGAGAGATAAAAGCACTATTAAAAATAATAACGTCTGTTTTTGTTAATGTGGAGTTTTTTATTTGAATGTTTACGTTAAGGCAAAATTATTTATCAACAAATATTATTTTAATTAGGAATCAACCTGTATTTTTTTATTTTATATTATTATAGGAGGCAAACGAGCAGACGGATCACGTGATGGTAAGTGATTACCGCCGCCCATGGACACTCGCAACACCAGATGAGTCACAAGTGCGTTGCCGGCCTTTAAAAAACTGCTCTTGCCTTGGGCATTGTTGAACGCAGTTTTGCCCCCCCCCCCCCCCCCCACAAAAATGGATTTATTAAAATTATTACACGTATTCATAGATATTTATAATTATACAGGGTGGCAGGTTAGACAGTGGAAATATTTTAAGGGGTCATTGTACTCATCATTTTCAACAACAACATTTACTATGGGGCCAACCCTGAAATCTAGAAAAAAAAATCTGCTGTTCTATACATTTATGTTATAATATGTCACGTAATTTATAATAATATAATATAATAAATAATATGTCACGGAAAAGCACCCGAGCACTCGGACCCCACGGCCCTAGCGTTTCAACCCCAAACGGCTCGAAAAAATAATTAGCTACAAGATTATTGTATTTGCGCCGTTTGAGGTTTTCCGCAGCTGCAGCGGCCGCTCCAGCACAGCTCGCCGTGCTAGGAAGATGAGATGGAGCAAGGGTGTCGACACAGGTTGCGTCCCACACCAAAGACCTTCCCAACTTCCATGGCATCAACGACATTCCATCTGGTCTCCTGCCATCGTCACGTGCCAAGCCATGGGGCTCTAAAATAGCTGGCACGCCGGCGGTGACAAGAGCACGACGGATGATATCGTTAATGCTGGTGTGCCGTGCTATGTGGCCTGCGCTCTTACTGCAGGACAGACCATGGTGTCCGAGGCAATCAACCGCTTCACCGCATTGGCAGCGATGCGGAGCCACGCAGGATGCGCCCAGACGCAGACATGTTGCGAGCCGAAAAGTAGTATCACCCAGCATAGTACCTATGTTGGGTGACGGAAGTGCCTGAAGCCAAAGGCCCGACTCCCACTCGCCCACAGCCAGCAGACGGGCACGCTCAGCAGTATTGGTGGAGGTATTAATCATATTATTCCGTACCAACCTGCAGAGCGGCTCATCCCACTGTCTCTGGGAAGACGGGTTGACGCGCCAAACTGTATTCGGGCAAGCCACTTTCCAAGCGTTCACAGCATCGGTCAGATACGGCACTTCGGAGTCAACCAGTGACGGAGCTAAAATTTTCCTGGTTAACTTTTCAGTGCCGAATACCGAAGACGGAACGCGGGTAAACTAATACTGGAAATTTTGCGGACGCCGAGGCCACCAAAACGAATGGGAAGAGTGGCCTGCAGCCATGCTCGATCGTCCAGGGCCACATTAAAAATTGATGTAATCGTGCTACGTATAATTTGATCTATTTTGTCCAAAAGGTATGGCTGCTTCCATAAAGGGGAAGAGCGGAGAGTATAAATAAATTTTGGGCCGAAACAACAGTATTTAATTAAGGTGAATGCCGAATGTAAGTTAATTTTGAATAGTCTGTCCGAAATATCGTTAAATTTTTGAATTTTTTCCTCTATGAAGGATGAAAAACTATCTTCTAAAATTGGGAGACCTAGGAGGTGCAGTGATTTTTTTTCTAGAATTTGGATTTGTGGAGCATTGAATTTTGATAGGGTCGTTTGTCTGTCGGTACTGTCCGGAAGGTAGATTTCGCACTTAGAGGGGATCAGGTCTAGGCCGATAGCGTTAAATTGCTGTTTAAGAAAATGGAAATCTTTGAGTACAGTGTCTATGTCACCTCCCAAGGTCCCATCATCTAAATACCATAGGTACGTTGAATTTGGCATTTAGTTGTTTTATTATCGGATGGATAGCCAAACTAAAAATGACTGGCCCAAGAGGAACAGTTTATACCTATATTAAATTCATGTTAACGCTATATATATCAAAATGTACATCATATTTTATAATCCTTAAAATATATTGAGTGAATAAAGTTTGCAGAATTACTTTTCATGAAAACACGTAAAGCTTTGTGTGAAAAAGTTTTTTTTTTTAACCGACTTCTTAACCGACTTCAAAAAAGGAGGTTCTGTATTCGTCCCGTATGTATGTATGTAAGTATGTATGTATGTAAGTATGTATGTATGTAAGTATGTATGTATGTAAGTATGTATGTATGTATGTATGTTTGTATGTGCGCGATTTTCTCAAAAACTACTGATTCGATTTGGATGGGGTTTTTTTTTCATTAACGTAATCTACATACTTTCAGGAAGGTTTTAGTATATAATACATTATGTAATCATTCCTATGTACAAAGTTATAGGCATAAATGTACACACTCCGTAGAAGATTTACTGTTGAACGAATTCGTGAAAGTAATCTAACACGGGATAAAGAACTAAAAAGGGAAAAATAAAAAACTTTTTTAACAAAAAATAACCGACTTCAAAAATCCACTACAAAGAAAATAATAATTTTGGTTTCGGAAGTCGGTGGCAAAAAAAAGCAAACAAAAACCAAAGCGACCGACTTCCGAAACCAAAATTATTATTTTCTTTGTAGTGGATTTTTGAAGTCGGTTATTTTTTGTTAAAAAAGTTTTTTTTATGTTAAATATTTAAGTTTTATTTGATAAACATTAAATAAAAAAAATCGAACAAGTGCAAGTAGGACTCGCTTCCTGAGAGTTCCGTACAAACTCAATGATGTATCTGGATAATTTATTCATAGTAAAATAAAATATTCCACTAGAAATATGCAGTAGCGCCATTTATGAGCAAGATGTTTCTATTACATGCTTCTAGTGGCGCCATCTATGAGCAGATGCCTCAACCCGTTAAGAATCTTGACATACGCACAGACGGCCAACAAAATGATCCTATAAGGGTTCCGTTTTTCTTTTTGAGGTGCGGAACCCTAAACATCACCAAAACCAAGATGAGTTGAAGCAGTCCCGCTTGCTATACTAGACCAACGACAATGAAACAGTCTTGATTGATTGAAACATCAACTAACATAAAAATATCACAGCTTTATTTTACAGAAATCAACTAGCTATATTTCACAGTTTTATCAATCTGTAATATTCTACTACAACAGGAATATACTAGTATATTAACCTGTAATGTCGCGGGTTCAATTCCGAACATCAAATTATGTAAATATAAGGATACAGTCGTAAAGTTCTCCGATATTGTTTTTTGTATCGACATTTTGACATTTGTAAGAATGTTTTTCTGGATTGGTGAAAAATATGAGAGGACATTTGTATTTTTTGTAGCTAAAGGATATAGCAATAATATTATCATAACAGACTGACTTTTTATGGTTATATTAAAGAAAAAACCATGTATACTAAAAATATCGATATACAAAATACGGGTAGTCGTAGTGGATATCTGCTACGGTAGTGTAGCGGCGTAGCAGCGTAGCGGTGACATCATCGCATTAGCTATGACGTAGCAATCTCGTAGCACGATATAGACACAGTTACGTACAGTCAATGCCCTATATTGTCTGACCCCTCTTAGAATCTTACTATTTCTGAGACAACGTGAGGCACTGACTGTACTATACGATCGCTATAAGAATAGGAACGTCAATGACCTTGAACTGTCAACTATCACTTGAAAAGTAAGTCTTACAAAGAAAATCAATTTGCAAATCAATAACGTTTTTTTTTTCAGTATTTAATTGAGTCTTTGATGGTAAATCAAAGACTCAGTTAAATATAGTGGTAAATATAAATCTATTGAATTGATTTTTTAATATAAAACTGCTCAATTTTCAATACAAAACATCCCGATATGGCGCAAAGTCAGTACCGTACTCTCTGTTTCTGAAAATATCTTCAAAAGAAATTCAATACTAAATGCGTAGTCGTAGTGGCAATTTGCTACGCCGATGTAGGCAGCGTAATTAATAGTGACAAAATGATCACATGAGCTACGCCGTAGCAATTTCGTAGCATGATATAGACGCATACACTCTTTCTGCTTCTTCAATAAAACAATCTACAAATATTTTTGTTATTACACTACACCATCAAAATAATGTATAGTACTTTTTTATCATCAGCATCCAAGCCAAAATTAAAGTCAATTAGTACTTTGTCTGCAACATTAAGGACCATAATCGCATATTTACGTTCTTCTGTACGCTCAACGAATATAAAAACAAATTAATGACGCTTCAATCCTTCATTTTTATTATAATTACTGTTTGTTGGTCATAAAAATTCATATCGGCGTAGGGCGGGAGGGATTAATATATTTTGTGAATTCATATCAGGGACAATGTGGTACGATTATATGAATATGTTATTTGTTTTAACCCAAATTCGCTTTTTATTATACTGACCATTAAAAAGTTTTGTGGTATTTGTAATTACGGCTTGTTTTGTTTGGAAAACAAATTTTAAATAAAACATGGGTATTTTTTTTTACAAAGAACACCGTATTTTTTATGGAGTTTAACCCTTTACTGATTGGTTTATAAATTGTGAAAAAATGTTGACTAAGGGTGTCCACGAGGCGAGTATCGCAATGATCCGATCATCCAGATCAGTTCAGTCTCTCTGGCGTGATTGAGAAATAAACATAAATCGATTCAACCCTTTGCATTTATAATAGTAGTAAGATAACAATAAAATATAGACTTTGAATTTATGAGAACAATAACATTGCAATCCAAACATCTTGCAAAAAATCTCCCATAGACACACCCACACGTTTCCATAAGAAATTTACGGTCACATAAAGTTTTATGTTATTAGGGTTCCGTACCAAAATGGTAAAAAAGGAACCCTTATGGTGCGACTTCGTCTGTCTGTCTGTCTGTCACACCTGGTTATTTCAGCAAGTACTAATGCTATCGACTTGAAATTTGAAACAGTTATAAAAAATGTTTGTCCAACTTTATTGCAAATGAAATAATCAAAAAATATTTTTATTTTCATTGCAAAAGGGCTGCAAATTTCAAAATATATTTTCATTTGATTTTATGTTTCACAGTTTTCGACATTTGACGAAAAATGTCTGAAAAAATACCATTCCCCCCTCCCTTATCTCCGAAGTTTGCCGAGCGAAAAATCTGAAATAATTAGAGTTGATAGGAATTGACCCAAAAATATTGCACCAAAAATAAAACGATGTTCCTCGGTGAATGCGGTCCGGATTTTTTCACTTTATACGTCCAAAAATGATACGGAACCCTCGGTGCGCGAGTACGACTTGCACTTGGCCGGTTTTTTTTATACCCCCAAAATGTTTATGCGGCTATTTTAATTTGAACGGCATTTTCCTGGATTTGATATGTTTATTTTTCGAACGGAAAATTGAAAATAATTGACATAATGTGCTTGTTTATTTACTGTTCGTTTACGCACGCGTATAATTTGGGCTTGTCCGAGCTTCAGATAAATTGATTTGCTACTTGGGTCGCATGATTTTTACAAGCTTTTATTATATTTCACTTGCCTTGTGTGTATGAGGCGAAATCTTAAAACTGAATTTTCCAACCATAAGCATAGCATAATCGGCCTATAATGTTCCCACTGCTGGGACACAGGCCTCCTCTGTCAGAGGGAGTGGGCTGTAGTTCACCACTCGGCCCAGTGCGGGTTGGTGGACGTCACGTCTTCGAATTTTTGGTTCTAGGACATGCCGGTTTCGTCACGATGTTTTCCTTCACCGTTAAAGCAAGTGATAATTAATTTCTAATATGCACATGACTACGAAAAGTCAGCGGTGCGTGCCTCGGGATCGAACTCGAACCATTCGCCGTGGGAGGCACATGGTTAATCCACTAGGCTATCACTGCACAATTTTCCAACCGAATGAGCCAAAATTTGGAACGCATATGTTACTTGGATTACAATGCAATAATATAATACCATGGAGGTGGTCTCGTGATGGAGATGGGAGGTGGCTATAGGAACTTCTCAACTTGTTAACATAGCTCCGTCGTGTTTGAGCTAGTTGTATAAAAAAATACCTAAAAAAAAAAAGATTCCGACGAATTGAGAACCTCCTCCTTTTTTGAAGTCGGTTAAAATGCAGAGTAACAAAAATCTTTTATTGTCAATTTAGATGTCAGATATTATGTAAAAAACGTTAATCAAATTATTATGTCGTTGATTGTTAAGTATTTGTTCAAAAATATATTTATTTGCTGAAATTGAAATGTTTATCTTTGTCGACAAATAAAAAATAAAAACTGGAATGTTGTCTTATCTTGGGTTCAAAGATCTTCGTTTCTATGGTAACTTTATTGGTTTGTAAGTAAAAGAGGCTTATTTTTGTAAACGTTAAATTATTTCCATGTTTGTTTTTGCCGCCAGGCATTTAACGAAAAAATAAGACGTCTTTTTAAATACAGACAACTTCTGAGTCATTTTCAGCCCTTTGGTGTTATTCAACTTTATTAATTTGACTTAAATATTTTTAACAATTTGGTTTCGAAACATTTGAATGTCAATGAAGCAATATAATGGCCAATTTTATGATGAAACTAGACTTATTCTCGCAAGTCCGTCCCACACGGACGACAGTTAAATAACCAATTTAAATGACCTCCTTAATATAGAGTGGCTAGTACTACGAAGAAGTGGTTTATCCCACCGGAAGAAGATGAAATATGGCTTAGATTTAAATTAGACCTCAAGCTACCAAACTATGGAAACCACATCAAAATCCATTCAGAACTTCACAAATATACAAACAGAAAACAGACAAAAATCCTAAGAAATATCTAGACGCAGTAGGTACCCAAAAGAACTTAAGTATTTGATCATTGAAGCTGTAATGCAGATATGGGTCCAAGATCAGCAAATATGAAGAAACTGTAAAAAAACTTATTTAATTCCATGCCAAAACGAATTGGAGGTTATAGAACCCCAGCCGGCCTAGCATGACCACGATAGAAACGGGTTTTGTCTACATAGAAATAGACAAAGTGACAGATTGTAGAAACATTTCTACCGTTTCATTCATAAAACGTAGAAATGTTTCTACAATCTGTCACTTTGTCTATTTCTATGTAGACAAAACCCGTTTCTATCGTGGTCATGCTAGACAAAGTGACAGATTGTAGAAACATTTCTACCGTTTCATTCATAAAACGTAGAAATGTTTCTACAATCTGTCACTTTGTCTATTTCTATGTAGACAAAACCCGTTTCTATCGTGGTCATGCTAGGCATGCTAGGTTGAACATATTTCTTAAAAGAATTTAATTGTTATTCTTTTCTTTGTTTCTATAAAGTTTATAATGAATAAATAGTTTTTTTTTCAAATGATCACTTATGTTCACATTGTTTCCCCCCCTCACCTCGTTAAAACCCCCTCAGTAAAAGCAATGTAATGATGAGTTTATGGCAAGAATTTAACATAAATTATGCAAAACAGCGTTATGATAATGATGTTGTAACTGCTTAGGAATACGATGAATAATCATTTTGTTTTGAGTTTGATACGTGAGGTTTACGAATGAGTGTTGTATTGATCCTGATTCTACTGAGCAATGAAATGATATGATATTATTCAATATACAGGGTAGAATTGTGTAATGCCACCTGAAGGGAAAGTACTCTTAGATAGATAGAAAATTTTACTCAAAGAAAACATTCCTTTATTTATTTTCATTAAAAGAGAACTGTATTCAACGGTTTTCGAAAGTTTTCAATTTTTCAAAGCTTTTACTTGACTCATTGAATTTGTAAGTCCAGATTTCATGGTTATCCTTTCATTTAATTTATCAAGTTTCTTAGAGAAATTTCATCCTTATATTTGATCCTAACAATCGATGCAATTTGTAGTTGCAAGTTGTAATTTTTACAGATTTTAGTCGGTTCGATTCCCGGGTGTGGCAAGCGATTTTTTAAAAATCTTTGAATGCAGTTTTCTTTCTATTCAAAAATAAAGGATTGTTTTCTTTGAGTACAATTTTCTATCTACAGTATTAAGAGTACTTTCCCTTCAAGTGGCATTACAAAATTCCACCATGTATAAGAGACTAGCATTTAACCCGCGACTTCGTCCGCGAGATATACACGTGGCACTATGTAGCGTCCTGAACAATTGTGCACGTTGAAAATTATTGTTCTTTCCCTCGGGAACAATACTTTTTTCTAGATAAAAGATACCCTATATCGTTTTCTGTACCCCTAACAACGTACACACGGCTACACATCAAGCTATACATTCCCAGTTTACACTGACCTCTCACTGTAAGGAAATCCTATACAATGCGAGATCAGCTTATACTGGAAATGTATAGCTTGATCTGTAGCCGTGCGTACATGTGAAATTTCATGATGATCAGTTCAGTGGTTTAGGCGTAAAAGGTAACAAACAAACATACTTTCGCATTTACAGGGTGGCAGGTTAAACAGTGAAAATATTTAAAGGGGTCATTGTACTCATCGCTATGAACAACTTTTAGTACGGGACCAAACCTGAAATTGCGTTAAGTATGGTGTGAATGATCCAATGAAGTACAGCTCGACTATTGAGTTCTCAGTTCAAAGGTTTTAGTTGCTGTCGACATGATATTCTGTGGAGGCACGCGCCAGCCAGCATGCACCCGTTTTTGTTTTATTGGTTTTTTCAAAATGTCAACGGCATAATCATTGTATTTCTTATTTATTTCGATTTTTGATTCCAATTCTTAATCTCTAAGATAAATTAGGCAAAGAACAATTAAAATATATTTTTATTTTTGGTTAAGCTTTTATTACTGTACCATAATATCAAGCCCAAAACTACCAACGTCTTTTCCGCTCAATCGGTTGGGGGGAACTGGTTCAAAATTCAGTTGCAAGATTTCGCCTCATACACACACGGCCAGTTAAATAAAAGTCTGTAAAAATATACATTTATAAACTACTTATAAATATTCAAGAAAGTTATGAATTCATAACACGTACAATATTTCAATAAATTTTACAATATTTAAAATTTATTATACTAATTAGTCATTTTGCTAATTGAAGCCGAACGAATTGCCACGTCAAGACTAGACTAATAAATTAAAAGTAGCAATCTATCTGCTTTGATTAATATTATTAGCTAGACTAAGTATTGTTTAATTAAAATTTTGTATAACGAAGTATGTAATTATATAGAAGGCCCTCATTATAATAAAAACAAGATACCTACACAAAATTTTGAGAAAACAAAAGAATATCGCACCTTGAAAACCAAACTGACACTTTTTACGAAAACTTTAAACGTGGTTTTCCAATAAAGACATTTTTTGTACAGTGTCAGTTTGGTTTTCAAGGTAAAATATGACCTACTAGCTGTTCCTCGTGGTTTCAACCCCGTTGCTCGGCTCCTAAGGGTTGTAGCGTGATGTTAAATAACCTATACTTTTCCTCATGAATCTGGCTATTATATACAAAAAGATTTTTTCGAATCCGACTGCTAGTTCTAGAGATTAGCGCGTTCAAACAAACAATGAAACAAACACTCCAGCTTTATTATATAATATTACTATTATTGATTGTTACATCATAATTTTAAGGTGTAATGTTTATTATGGAGATTAAATTTGATTCTACTCGAATAAAAAGTATTGTGACTTATATATTATACAGGGTGGCAGGTTAGACAGTGGAAATATTTTAAGGGGTCATTGTACTCATCATTATGAACAACTTTTACTACGAGACCAAAGAGGGTATCGCAAAAAAAAATCAGCTGTTCCATACATTGTGTTGAGTTATGTGAACATAAATGTATGGAACAGCTGATTTTTTTTCGCGATTTCAGGGTTGGTCCCATAGTAAAAGTTGTTCATAATGATGAGTACAATTACCCCTTAAAATATTTCCACTGTCTAACCTGCCACCCTGTATAGACGATTTAAAATAACCTACTCCGAGACTCACATGCTAACGCCCTTAGCTATAATCCACCCAAAATCAAAACGAGCGCGAACTAAAAGCAAACACACGAGAAATTGAAAAAAAATACCTTCCGAAAATACTTTTATGTAACAGATATTTATATTAAAGTAACAGTTTACTTTTCATTTCTTTGTTTGTTCCCCCAAACGGTAAGCAAAGAAGGCTTTCAAAATAATTGTTGTTTTTCCTCCTAGATGCTAAAAACGTGTGTAAGTTTTTTTTATGTGTTGTGAGTTACTTTACTACTTAGTACAGTTGATAAAAGAAATAAGTGTGCAGGCAATTTTAATGATAAATTTTATTTACTTTGCAAATAGATTTTTAATAAAAACAATTACATATCAATCGTCATCTTAATATCTCATCTAGTTTAAAATATACTAAACTGGTTTTGTAACCATTTTGTACGAGTGTCTCATAAGTTAACAAAAGTATTCATTATCATCATCATAATAAATATTATCAGAGTTCATTAAAAGAGCTTCAAGGGTCGATATATAAATTATTATCATCCGATGCACTATAGAGTGTCAGTCCCGCTACTTGGCTAATGTTTTTAAAGCATGAACTATTATTGTGTAGCTCAATTCAATACAACGTCCACGGTTGCACGCTGGCCACCTCCATAGGTATACACAACGATCTGTTCTAAACTGTCTAATGGTGACTTGCAACTTGCACCAGAATAGTCTACGCATCTGGTTTGAGGCCGTCCAACACACAGCTTTCCAGTTCATGTTAGACCAAGTAATCACGAAAAGTATTAATATTGCCTGCTTAGAACAATTATGTCTAATTCCGTGCCTGTATACTAAACTTCTTTGCTGTGTGTACTTTTTGTATAATTGTTACAAAGCCTCTTATTGTCAACAAGAAAATAGTTTCTAGATTTTCTGGCAATAACTTTTTTTTTCAGGTGTAAATAGATTGTTTAGTATAATGGATATTGCAAGTATCTAACACTTTCCTTTAGTTTGGCATATATCATTACTTCCCAGAATTTGATTCTTATTAGTGACACTATGGGATGGTGCAATAACAGTGTCTGTTTTTTCTTGGCTTGGAAAATTTATTTTCAAATATAATAATATCGTTTTAGTTTTCATCAAAATCGGCTTCGAGACTTTCCTTTGAGCATTTTTCTTTATTTCTTATAATTTCAGATTTGGCCATCCTTGCACACTTGAAAAATTCACCCTGTATTCGAAAAGTTATTATCAAGTGTTTTGCCGTTTCCCAATTCGATAAAAAATATAATTTATATCTGTAGTCGCAGCTGTTTCTTTCACGGCGCAAAAACGAGACACAAAGTGAATTTTAACTAGTTTTTCATTGTGTGTGTGCTTAGCAAGATTTACGGTTCAAACATGCGATAAACGACATAGTGGCTAAACACGGTGTATCGCAAATTCGATTTCTTTATTGATTGATTGCATAAGCATAAGCATAGCATAATCGGCCTATAATGTTCCCACTGCTGGGACACAGGCCTCCTCTCTGTGAGAGGGAGTGGGCCGTAGTCCACCACGCGGGCCCAGTGCGGGTTTCCTCACGATGTTTTCCTTCACCGTTAAAGCAAGTGATAATTAATTTCTAATACGCACATGACTTCGAAAAGTCAGCGGTGCGTGCCTCGGAATCGAACTCAAACCATTCGCCGTGGGAGGCACATGGTTAAACCACTAGGCTATCACTGCTTGATTGATTGATTGAACAAATATTTGTATTTCCTTCGGGAAAGCTGCTGCTCATCATTTTAGCCGATACGTCCACTGCTGGACGGCCTCTCCTAAGCTTCACCACATTGACCTGTGCTTTTCACATCTATTGGATTCCCGCGTTCTTCACCAGGGCATCGGTCCATCTTATGAAAGGTCTACCCACGCTGCATCTTCCGGTGCTTAAATTCAGTCGCTATCCCACTGTCTCTTAGTCTTTCTGGCATCAAAATAATTGAATACCAGAAAAAATATGATTACATAATCTGTATATAACGTTTCCATTGTCAGGACTTAAGCCTCTGTAGGATGGCAGTGAGGGTTTTTAGACGTCACATATCCTCACAATGTTTTTCTTCAGTTTTTGTAGCAGTGGTAATGTAACAAATTGCAATATAAAGTAAATGTGCACTGGCTAAGTTTGAACCCACAACCACGACCCACGATGACTCATAAAGTTAGATACCCAGAAAGTCTAATAAAAAAAAATTAAAGTCATTAGAATCATCAACTCAACGCTGTATCCACAATCTAAATAAAGAAGAGCCAACAATTGAAAAATTCTATTAAAAAGAAAAAATCTATAAATCGAGAGAATATTCAATTAAATGGAAGAGGCCCAGCTGTTTGTTTATTAATTAATTTTCTATACCACAATGTGGAGGGAGAATAAAATTGCAAAGCGCCAATTAGACTGATTGCTTTTAGTGTCGTTCAACCTCACCAAGTTACCAAGCTTGGAATGAAAATAAAGTGCTATTAATGTGTGGAATAATAGATGCAATACAATGGTAATAGGTAGAGATCGACCGAGGTTTCGGTTTCGGCCAGTTTCGGCAAAAAAAATTGGTTTCGGCGGCAGTTTTGGTTTCGGCTCAGACGGAACTTAATTTTTTTTCTAAGTTGCAGTTTTTTAGTGTTCCTTTTTAAAGATTTTGTGCCTAAAATACATTCCTAAGTGATTTCCTAACAAATATTGTAGTTTTTTATTTAATACGAGTATCTCGAGAGAAAAATACTAGATGTCAGCGTTTAGTTTCGGTTTCGGTTACGGTTTCGGCTGAAACTGGTGCCGAATATTCAGTTACGGTATCGGTTTCAGCTGAAAATCGTGTTTCGATCGAACACTAGTAATAAGCAAGTGGTTTAAGGGGTTCATCGCTAAATAAAACTTCAAAACTACCACCATACCTATCTTTTTTGCCATTAAACAAAATTACTGCTTTTTGCAAAGGTACACTCGACAACATTGACGGTCGACCACTTTTCACCCTTATGTTCTTAGTAATAAGGATGAAAAGTGGTCGACCGTCAATGTTGTCGAGTGTACCTACCGGTGTAAAGAACATGAGATACTTTAACTTTGTCGTAAGGGTAGTCGTGGACAACGCATCTGCAAAGTCTCTTATTTGAACCACTTACCATCTGGTAAGCCGCGACCTTAATTGTTTCCCACCCAACGATTTAAAAAAGTTAGTTCTAATATTTCCAGGTTTTAAACCAACTTAGTACTTAAGCAGCTACCATCAGGTGTAAACGTACAATTAGGGTCATTGTTTGCCATTTTATAAATCTAGGTATGCTAATATTATAAAGAAAAACCGGCCAAGTGCGAGTCGCACTCGCGCACCGAGGGTTCCGTATCATATTTGGACGTATAAAGTGAAAAAATCCGGACCGCATAACTAAGTTTGTTTGTTAAGGAATTTTGAAAAAACTGTACTAGTTAGGAACATCGTTTTATTTTTGGTGCCATATTTGGGTCAATTCCTATCAACCCTAATTATTTCAGATTTTTCGCCCCGCAAACTTCGGAGATAAGGGGGGGAAATGGTATTTTTTTGGACATTTTTCATCATATGTCGAAAACTGTGAGACATAAAATAAAATAAAAATATATTTTGAAATGTGCAGATCAAGTTCTTTCATATGATATGTCACTTGACCTAGTAACCCCACTTTAAAATTTTGGACCCCCACTCCAGCCCCTTTTGCAATGAAAATAAAAATATAATAAAAAATAATAATAACCAATATAGCAGCTAATTTACTTACACCATGTGCTAATCCTAACTTAATATTACAAATGCGAAAGTCAGTTCGTTTGTTTGTTACCTTTTTACGCCTAATCCACTGAACCAATCATCATGAAATTGTGCATGTCCATTGTCACGGGTACAGAAAAGGACATAGGGTACCGTTCATCCGGAAAAAAGTACTGTTCCCGAGGGTAAGAACAATAACTTTCGACGGTCACAATTGCTTTAGGACGCTAGATGGCGCTACGTGTACGTCACGCGGACGAAGTCGCGGGCAAAGTGCTAATAACCAATATAGCAGCTAGATTACTTACACCATTAGACATTAAGGTCACAAAAGCTCCCTGAAAAATAAATCTTAATTAAGAAAAAAATAATCAACCAGCAGTGATAGCCTAGTGGTTTAACCATGTGCCTCCCATGGCGAATGGTTCGAGTTCGATTCCGAGGCACGCACCGCTGACTTTTCGAAGTCATGTGCGTATTAGAAATTAATTATCACTTGCTTTAACGGTGAAGGAAAACATCGTGAGGAAACCGGCATGTCCTAGGACCAAAAATTCGAAGACATGTGACGTCCACCAACCCGCACTGGGCCCGCGTGGTGGACTATGGCCCACTCCCTCTCACAGAGTGGAGGCCTGTGTCCCAGCAGTGGGAACATTATAGGCCGATTATGCTAAGAAAAAATAAAACTGTAAATCTTACTACAAAAATCCACTTCTGACGTGATAAAATCTTGTACAACTAAATCCGCTTGGCCATTTAAGTCGCCGACGTGGCTCGAAGAATTACTAAGTTGAAGCAGGGAATTAGCAAATTAAGACGTTCAAACGTTTGTCGTAATCTATGGACAGAGTAATGATCTGGTGGAACTTTTGGTTTATTTTAGTTCGGTTTTTTACTGGAATGTTATTGCTTTATTAGACGCAAGTTTAGATTAAGTTGACTTGAAATTAGCTGGTTTTTTTATCTACTTTTGTATAATATATTTTTAGGGTTGCAAACCTTATATGGAAAGAACTATTATAAGATCACTCTTGCGTTCGTCTGTCTGGCATAGAGATATTGTTCTCGAAATCTGCGTGACCGTGAGAAAATTCTTGCACAGAACGTTGATTGATGACATGACGTTGAACATGACCGCACGGTTGTCGCAGTGGCTGAGAGATTGGCTGCTGCGCAACGTGTCGCGGGTTCGATTCCCGAAATGCACATAGATCTGGCTGTTTGTGTATGTGAAATTTGTGTTTGTAAACGCACCCATGACACAGGAGAAATCCTAGTGTGGGGCAACGTTTTTTTTTTTTAAAAAAGAAAAAAGAAAAGAAAAGTATGTTTTTATAAACAAACCCAAATTAAATATACAACTACCCTTGTCATTTGTATGACAATTAATAGGGATGACAATAAACTGACATAACCCTCCATCTGTCACATTTGAAAAATCCGCTTCATTCAGTACCCCTATCATGAGATTTTTTGGCGTATAGTATCGTTAACGTAAGCATATTTTGAATTTAAAATACAGCAGTTCTGGAACATTTTGAATAAATGTTATACAATAAGCACATTTCAAAAAATACAGAGAAATTAATTAACTATCTAATTTATATAAATATTGTATAACAAACGTGTATTTTTCAAAATATGCTTACGTTAACGATACTACACGTCAAAAAAACTCTTGATAGGGGTACTGGTTGAAATGTTGTCATGGTCGAAGCTTACTTGTAAATTAGAACTCAAAAACTGCCTCCAAAAAATAACAGTTGGGACGTTTAGCTTTACCCCAACTAAAATTCATGTCAAAAGGACACTGGCAGACGCCCATAGAACGCTGGGCTTCAGATTGTGTATGTCGGTACAGATATGAAATTAGTTTGGTGTGGTCGAGTATTTCAGGAGTATTAAAATTCATTTTTTATTTGTTTTTGTACGTAATTGGGTTAAAGAGAAATCTTCGTATTTGTGACAGTGAGGTTAAGTATGGTGTGAATGATCCAATGAAGTACAGCCCGACTAATGAGTTCTCAATTCAAAGGTTTTAGTTGCTGTCGACATGATATTCTGTGGAGACACGCGCCAGCCAGCATGCACCCGTCTTTGTTTTATTGTTTTTTTTTAAATGTCAATGGCATAATCATTTTATTTCTTATTTATTTCGATTTTTGATTCCAATTCTTAATCTCTAAGATAAATTAGGCAAAGAGCAATTAAAATATATTTTTATTTTTGGTTAAGCTTTTATTTCTGTACCATATCAAGCCCAAAACTGCCGACGTCCTTTCGTCGTCACTCTTTCTACATAACACCACTTCAACAATTTTTAACCACCGCAAAAATCTTCCACTCCATTCACTCCAAATTACTGACGCTCCTCCAATTAAAGTTTTCGTTCACAGCTCATCCTGAAGCCTAGTGTGGAATTAATTAAAGCCCTGGAACGAATCCAATTCCACAGATTTTGTCTGCATTTACAAGTTAGATGCTTGGCGATGCTGAATAGCAAGCTGGAGTGTTCGGTGCAATATATTTTAAACTATTGTCAAAAGTAAGTCTATAACTTACTTTTGACAATAGTTTGGGCGTAGGCGTACAATAGTTAGGGTATGACCCTTACATAAAAACCGGCCAAGTGCGAGTCGTACTCGCCCATCGAGGGTCCCGTACCATCCTTGGACGTATAAAAGTTAAAAAAACCGGACCGCATAAATAAGTTTGTTTTTGAAGGAATTATGATTATTTTGAAAAAACTGTGCTAGTTAGGAACACCGTTATATTTTTGGTGCTATATATGGGTAAATTCCTATCAATTCTAATTATTTCAGATTTTTCGCTCCGCAAACTTCGGAGATAAGGGGGGGAATGGTATTTTTTCAGACATTTTTCATCATATGTCGAAAACTATAAGTCATAAAAGAAAATAAAAATAAATTTTGAAATGTGCAGATTAAGCCCTTTTATATGATATACCACTTAACCTAATGACCCCACTTTTAAATTACGAACCTCCACTTCAGCCCCCTTTTTCAATGAAACTTAAAATATTTTTTAACTTCATTCACTTGCAATAAAACTGGGCAAGCATTCTTTATAATTGTTTCAAATTTGAAGTGGATAGCATTAGTAGTTGCTGAAATAAGCAGGTGTGACAGACAGACAGACAGACGAAGTCGCACCATAAAGGGTTCCTTTTTTACCATTTTTGTACGGAACCCTAAAAAACTATGATTAAATGCCTATGAAATGCTTGCAACACCGAATATCACACTCGCGTTGCCAACCCTTAAAAATGAGGATTCGCTGTGCCAACAGCTTCGGGGACAAGCAGGTAATTCCTAGCGTGGAACTGGGTTTTGCTCCGCCATCAACTGTAATATTCCTATCCATCTCTCATTATGTAGTATTTAAGTAAACCTGTACCCCAATCATGAGTTTTTTTGACGTATAGTTACGGTAACGTAAGCATATTTTGAATTGAAAATACACGTTTGTTACACAATATTTATATAAATTAAATACATATTTAATTTGTCTGTATTTTTTAAAATGTGTAAAATGTATAAAATTTTATCTATATGTTCCAGGACTGCTGTATTTTAAATTCAAAATATGCTTACGTTAACGAAACTATACGTCAAAAAGACTCATGATAGGGGTACTGTACTCATTTGAAGAAATAAAGTTAAAGTTATTAAAAGTTGAAGGTCCCCCGTTGTGAACCCAGCGTATCCTGAGGAGCTCTTGCGACCTTACTCACCACAGGAACACAACACTACCGAAGAGTAGCGTTATTTGACTCTGTAAGACTTGATTTTGATTCTGTAAGACTGCTGGTCTATTCCAGATTAGGCTGTTCCAGATTTGAACGAGATAGACTATGCCTTACCTCTCCTACTTTACCAATTAATCACATAAACAAGTTCCAAAAATACAGCAATTACAACAAAATATAACAAGGAAAATAACAATTTATTCAAAACCCCTCTTTCATCCAATTAAAAGTTTCATTCGAACGCTCCAGTTGGTCGTTAAACTGATTTGTCGGACCAACTAGTTGAGGTTTGGTTCAGTTAAATGCGCAATAACAAGCAATACTGGCGCTGTAAGTTGTGGAAAGTGACGTCATATAACTGTGCCTGTTATGGGATTGTGCTATGTCGTATGTGTAATTGCCATCATTGTTTGATGATTCTTTAAACCGTCAGAAATAGAAAAGAAAAGAAGAGAAGAAAAGAAAAGAAATAGAAATAGGGTGAAAAATAAAGTGTGTAATCGGGGGACCCCGTCAGAAATGAAGATTCTTATGCCTTGCATCTATACTAATATTATAAAACTAAAGATTTTGTTTGTTTAAACGCGCTCATCTCTGGAACTACCAGTCGGATTCGAAAAATTGATTTTGTCTACAAAAGCTAGATTTATGAGGAAAAGTGTAGGCTATTTAACCGATTTAATTCATGTTTGAACTTAAAAATTATTTTTGTCTCATTAATTCGCCTACCTTTCACGACGTTTCGATCAACGATACTCGAGTTATCGTCAAACAAACATTTATACAAACGCCGGATTGTTCCAGTAGACTCGGAAAACTCGCTCGCTTGTTCATTTACCTACTGTTGTCTAAACAATAACAGCTTAAAACAAAAATCTGTAAAAATTCATCCAATACGCAGGTGAATCCGCGGCACAAAAGCCAGTCGCTCGTATCAATGGCACAGTTTTTATCTGCTGAACGCAGTGCCCATTCATTGCATTGTGACCACTCCGCCAACTATCATAATAGACCATTGGCCGTAATTGGCTTGTACCATTCAGGCTGTATTGCCATTTGTCTGTTTATTCCAGATTAAATAACAGAAATATTATGGGTTTCCTCTATCTTCTATAGAGCTTTTGATATAAGTGTCTTCGATGTAATGTTGGCTGCACTGAATGTCAATATGTTACAACGTTTTAAACGGTGTTAGATGTTTTTTTTTTCAGTACCAGTTCTCGTTTACCACTTTTTAGTGTCCCTTTGTAGTCATTTCGATAACACATAAATCTACAAAAAACATAAAACGTGAAGTCCTAGACAGGGGACTCAATATAGCGTCGAAGGGACTAATTTCAACACTTAGATGTATTATCTTTAAGATGGTAAAAGTTTCATAAAAATATGCTCAATAGTTATTGCGTGATCTTCACTTCTTTGTCCGCGTTAGACCTAACTTAACAAATTAATTACACTACATAATATAAACAAAATCAAAAATATACTTTAATCATGTTATTATGAAAATGCTCTAGTTTACCATAATATTTATTTTAAATCATTAACATTTTGGGGAATGGAGGTACGGTGGAATGTCCCGCCATTGAAAAGGGAGGATCCTCCTACCAGACCGGGTGTTATGGTCTGGCGGGCCACTGCCCCCGACAGTTGATGTCGGGTTTCTGTATATATGCAAATCGCTGTGAAAACTCTGCTTGCACGATGTAGGATTCAGCCACTAGTCGTCATGTAGTGACATTCACTGTTAGCTATCTAGCTGTGTTGGTAGTCTTCGCTGTTGTCGGCAGATGTCGCTACAACACTACTCATTTAGACGTGATCTTCAGTTTAAGGTCTTTAAAAGTCGTATATCTGCGCCTTAATATAGAGTCTGTAACTCTATACCCTATTTCCTTTAGCAAGGGGTTCGTGGGTAATTGATAACCATGCAAAATCGATCTGCAGGGGTTAAAGAACTTTGTTCCAATAAGCACGCGAAAAATTCTGCAACCGATGAAGTTAATTTCCAATAGCTTGCATCATTTTGTCATAATTATTTATCTACTACTAGCGGCACCAGTTATGATCACAAACATCACCTGCGCATTAGCTGGTTTTTCGGTCTCTTTGGCGGAATGAAGAAGACGGGGGGCGCCGAGGCTGCACGCGATTGGTTCGTCAGTCGATGCTCGTCGTCTATTGGACTATTCTCTATTACGTATTGTCAACTGTCTATTGTCTATTGGGCCAAAAATGTACAAGCGCGATCTGTGATCATGATTCCTGCCGGTACCTATACCTAATTTCGACACTACCAGTACGGGGCAGTTTCTCCCACGCAGTATCCATTAATTGAACACAGTGAAATCCATCGCGGCGTGCGCTTTATTGGCGAGTAAATAAAAACATTGTGTTTTATTTCTGCGTGTAGATTTTAAATAATAACGAAGCTGGGTACATTGATTTTTTTGTTTAAAGGACACGGCGGAAGCCCATAGAACGCTGGGCTTCAGATTGTGTATGTCGGTACAGATATGAAATTAGTTTGGTGTGACCGAGTATTTCAAGAGTATTTAAATTCTTTTTTTATTTGTTTTTGTACGTAATTGGGTTAAAGAGAAATCTGCGTATTTGTGACAGTGAGGTTAAGTATGGTGTGAATGATCTAATGAAGTACAGCCTACAGACTAATGAGTTCTCAATTCAAAGGTTTTAGTTGCTGTCGACATGATATTCTGTGGAGGCACGCGCCAGCCAGTATGCACCCGTTTTTGTTTTATTGGTTTTTTCAAAATGTCAACGGCTTAATCATTTTATTTCTTATTTATTTTGATTTTTTATTCCAATTCTTAATCTCTAAGGCCGAGATAAATAAACATTACTTAGCACGTACTTTGGCTAAGCTATGTTCCCGTCCCTGTCTTGCTTGCAAGTTGCGCGACAGTGACAACGATACTGCTTAGCCAAAGTACGTGCTAAGTAACGTCTATTTATCTCGGCCTAAGATAAATTAGGCAAAGAACATATAAAATATATTTTTATTTTTGGTTAAGCTTTTATTACTGTACCATATCAAGCCCAAAACTACCAATTTTGATTTGCTAACTAAATTGAAGTAAGGTAAATAGTAGACAAGGTTACGCGCGTAAATTTCTTTTTCACATTTCCGTTTCCGCATCCGTTTCTGTTCCGTTTCCGCTAAAAAATACTTTTAACATCTATTTCCGTTTCTGCTTCCACTAAGACACTTCTGTTGCATCACTACTCTTTAGTCACGAGCTCCACGTAGGTACTTATTATGTAACCACAAGTCCTCGGAAAAATCCACCAAAATCATCCCACCTTTTCGACTAGCAATGGCAAATGAAAGCAATCTCCTCCCATACACTGCCTTCATAATAAGTAATTACATAATTAATGCCGTACTAACTATTATAAGATATATGGAAACTAATTTTCCCTCGCTAAACGAGATATCTTAATACTGACTGAAGTTAATTCCGTTCGGAAAGCTATGGGAAGGGCGATGTGGAAGGGAGCCATTTACTTTTATGCATTTGTTTTATTGTATGTGTTTTTGTGAAAGGGAATATAAGGTAGTAATCTCAGATAACAGAAACAAGGGAGATGTGCCAAGGCGCTATTGAGCATGACGCTTTGACATGGTCACATTGACCGTAATTAAAACGTACACCCTGGCGACGAACCGAACACGATCGATGACATAAATACAATGTTTTAGTTTAGTGCTAGTATTGAGTGACGATTAACAGTGTAAGGCTCGTATTATAGACTAGCTGACCCGCCCGGGCTTCGCACGGGTAAAGTTACCCTACGCCAGCTAAGCTACCCTACGCCTACCCTATGCCTACCCTACACCTACCCTACATCTACTTTACACCTACCCTACACCTACCCAACGCCTACCCTACGCCTACCCTACGCCTACCCTACGCCTACCCAACGCCTACCCTACGCCTACCCTACACCTATCCTACACCCCAAATCTCAAAAATAAGTTTCAAGCTTCTAGCTTTAAAAATTAAGTAATTTCCACACAAACTTTCATGCCCTATTTCAACCCTTTACAGCCCTATTTTCGCATTAAAAAGTAGCCTATGTCCTTTCTCAGGCTCCAGACTATCTCTGTACCGAATTTCATTTGAATCGGTTCAGTATTTTAGGCGTGATTGCGTAACACACAGACAGACAGACAGACAGACAGAGTTACTTTCACATTTATAATATTAGTAAGGATAGTATATAGGCTATTCCATATCACGCTACAACCCTTAGGAGCCAAGCAACAGGGTTGAATGAAACCGCGAGGAACAGCTAGTGTAAGTATAAATTATGCACCAACATGGCTTTATTTAAGTACAATCTGTAAGCCTGTATCTGTGCGTAATTGTCAAATTTTCGTAGTGTGTACGTGTTCAATTCGCCCCCTGCAAAAAGTGATAGAAAATGTTATCCGGTGATTCACCGCTATAGGTACCGTTTCCAGGGCTATATGCTCTGAGATGTTACTATTTTCTTAATTTGGAATCAAGGAGGTTACATTAATTTACACCAAAAACTTATATATTTTATTATAAACTTCTTGTTTACAACAATGCATAGATTAATGATCGGTCTCTGCTGCACTTGGCTGTATGGGCTCAGCTCCCTTTGCCTGTCCCAAAGAGGGACGAAACGAAACAAAAAAAAAAAAGTTCTCTGCTGCAACAATGACAACAAAAATTTAGACAATCATACGTCATTTGCAAAACGATTGTGTTTTATGATCAAATATTATAATGATAGAATTCAGTGGTTTTATGATTTAAAAGTAATAATAATTACCTAACATATGATACGCGTCGGCGATACGGATGTACGGTGATTGGATTGAACAAATACATACATGTGTGGACCCGGCTTAATACACATGTTATCAAAGTTAGTTCTGATGGTAGACTTTTTGTGATAACTTTTGATATAGTGGACCGATTTCAATGAAATAAAGACTAAATGTTACCTCAAGGTACTGCCTATACATTTCTTTCTAATTCCTCAAAATCAATTCAGTAGTATTGATTTGATGCGTGTTCAAACACACAGACAAACAGACAGACAATCCGACAGACAAACAGACAGACAAACAGACAGACAAACCGACAGACAAACAGACAGACATTAATTCTAAAAATGATAGAAATTTACTTTATTACTCATTCTTAGTCCCCCCCTATTATTTTTTTGCAAATATATGCAATGTACAGACACGCGGAATTTACATTCTTATTATAAGTATAGATTACGATACTCGAGCACAGATATCTGCTTGAGTATATATTTAAACTAATTTCAACCAATCAAATGGTTTTAAATTTATGCTCAAGTCGGGATCTATGCTCGAGAATTGTTCTGTAATACGGGCCTTAGGTTCAAGTGTGCGGAATATTTAATGTGTGGGTGATCTTTTTATTCACAAGAAGCGCTTGTAATTGTGTCGAAAAATGTTCTAAAAGTGGCGACAGTTGTTCCTGTACTAATTTGCTATGATGGCAGATCTCCTTGTTTTTATGATCTGAGGTAGTAATCTTCTTATCTACCTTGCCTTTTTCCGACCAAAGAATCATAATTATGGTGAGATTGGCTTCTGGTCAAATCAGAAATAAGCTGCTTAATAAAATCATTGGTTTATTACAATGTGTATCAGAAATGCATGGTCATATTTAAGGGGGTTATTTGGACTCTTATTCAGAGTGCAATGTCCGGGTGGTCGGAAGGGGTTTTTGTAAATGTATAAGTAGCGATTACGACAACAACTAATTTAATGTAATATCTGACATGGTATTAACAACAACACTTCGGACGGATGCGAGATGGTACTCGCTCGAGTGATCGAACAGGACTCTGTAGGGGACCCATTATAACATAACTATGCTCTCACAATCAACAAAATCATTATTAGCGATAGATACATATCCAAAGGTCACAATAACTACTCAAGGAAATACACAACAACTCGTTATCTTGAGATGAGAACGACAAACAATTGAATAACTAGTTACCACAACAGGATGTTTTGACGTAGATACTAAATTAATGTGTATTACATTTTGATAGGTCAAACAAAACAACTTTGAGAGTATGGGACAAATGACTGAATATACTGATCCGTGTTTCGAAATCTACGCGGACGAAGCTGCGACCAAAAGTTAATCAATTTTTTTTTATATGTACGCGTCAGCACGATGTATCATTATTCTCAAGTTTTAACGTTGCTTAGGGTTGTGTTACATAACTGAACTCAAAACTCAAGCATCGCTTAAAACTAGTTTCAACCAATCAAATGGCTTTAAATCTATGCTGAAGGCGAGATCTGTGCTTGATTATCGTTCTGTAATACGAGCAGTTCTGTTCTGTTTGATAGAAATCTTTACATCTGTCTGACGAACGTACGGACACAGGAGTCATGTTATAAGAGTACCGTTTTTCCTTTTAAAGTACGGAACCCTAAAAACTGCGTAGTTCAAACTGATATTCTAAGGTTAGACGATTAAGTGAATAAATTATAGCAGGTCATAGGTATTAGGTATTGCAGTTAGTAACGCAATATCGACCAATCAGAACAGGCTAACAGTCCATCTTGTCTAATCCGACCAATCACCAATCTGGCTTCCTAATCCGCTTGTACCTAATTGCCTCCAATCAATCCAAACATATGTTTAAAGGTAATTTGGTTGATACCCAGTTGACGTTGCAAAATAACAAGCAATAGTACTAGAAACTCTGTTGGAACCTCAGATCATAGAAACAAGGGAGATTTGCCAAGGCGCTATTTTGCTGGACGCTTTGATATGGTCACAATGGCCATAATTACGAACCGAACGCGATCGATGATATAAATACAGTGTTTAGTTTAGTGCTAGTGCAGAGTGACGAATAACAGTGTTAGATTGAGGGTGTGCGGAATTTTTAATGTGTGGGAGATCTTCATATTCACAAGGAGCGTTTGTAATTGTGTTGCAAACTGTTCTAAAAGTGGCGACAGTGGTTTCCGTACTAATTTGCTATGATGGCATATCTCCTTTTTTCTATAATCTGAGATTGAAACATATAATCACGCCAATATAAACACCGTGCGATTGATATAATCTTTAGGAGGGGGCATAACGCTTTTTTCATCACTTCAGGATTTCTACCACTCAGCTTCTACCGCAAGCCGCGTTAAGGAACTTCGTTCCAAAAATTAAAAACATTATTTTATCCTCAACTCATATAAAAACTAGTTAGAGACGAAGAAAACCCTTAACGGTCATAGTTCCCTTCCACATAACTTTAACTTATAACTTTAGTAACAGTTAATAAGTGCCCACTAAGGGTCGGCTCGACTTATAAAGGAGTTACCTGACCCATATTTGGGACGTCATAAACGTCAGTCGGTATTTTATGGACTTCTTAGTGATGTGGACTGATGTATTTTATTGAATAGGTAGTCAGCGAAAGTAAGCGATAGAGGTTTAACAATTCAGTTTTTTAGATCATAAAATATTTACGAAACAAAAAAAAAGTTAAGAACTAAAACCCGATTACGACGAAAGCATAGAGGTTATACCCTAGAGAAGAATAGGTACCTATAGGTACACACTAGTGGAATGCGCTGCCCAAGTGGTGTTCCCCGATATTTACAATCTGGGTGTCTTCAAGTCACGAGTGAATCAGTTTCTTCTAGGCAAGCGTGCTCCATTGTAGACCGCATTATCGCTTAACATCAGGCAAGATGGCGGTAAAACGCAAACCTATTATCAAATTAAAGAAACAAAAAAAGAAGACACCGCATTAGACGGTGCTGTCCCAATCAACTGCGGTAAAACAGTCGCACTTCACGAAGTAAATGTCGCATCTATTCTATTGTTTTTTATCACGTGTCACACGGCATTTGGAACGTATGTTTGTTCAAAGTGTCTGCTCTAGTGTATACTACAATGGACAAAAGTATGAATTTGTGATTAATCATTATTACATACCGCGAAATGAGTGAGTGCAGTGATAGCCTAGTGGTTTAACCATGTGCCTCCCACGGCGAATGGTTCGAGTTCGATCACGAGGCACGCACCGCTGACTTTTCGAAGTCATGTGCGTATTAGAAATTAATTATCACTTGCTATAACGGTGAAGGAAAACATCTAGAGGAAACCGGCATGTCCTAGAACCAAAAATTCTAAGACATGCGACGTCCACCAACCCGCACTGGGCCCGCGTGGTGGACTACGGCCCACTCCCTCTCACAGAGGAGGCCTGTGTCCCAGCAGTGGGAACATTATAGGCCGATTATGCTATGCTTATGCTATACCGCGAAATCAGAAATTCGAAGAGAATTTTCTGTTTTTTTTGCAAGTAGAATCTTTGAACCCTAATTTTATGTAAGTTCAGATACTACGAAGAAATAGAAGTGTTAATCTAAAATTTGACTAACTTACCAAGACCAGATTCTAAGGTTTTAGTATGGCTCTTAATAATGATCTAGATCTAAAGCCTAGATGATTATTAAGAGACATGCACATAATTTCGGCCAATCAACGTTATTAAAAACTTCCCAACGAAAATTCCATCTTCTTCAGAAATCAACAAAGAACTTGCAACATAAACAAAGTCGCAAGCAAACATCAAGAAAATTATAACTAGTTCGTCATACTTCTCATTGTCTCATAGGTTTGTGCGCAATCCTTACGGACTAAGTTTAAGTTAAACAGACTTGAGTTCTGTCACTGTTGCATACAGACTTTAAGTTTAAGTTAAGCGCCTTCAGCCTTGAGTAATTTGGGTGGTGTAGCTTGCGTGTTATGCCTGTTATAGCACCGTGAGAATTATCAATTTGTTTGCTAACGTTCGAGGAGAAAAGAACAACTGTTCCATACATTTATGTTTACACTAGCTTCTGCCTGCGGCATCGCTCGTTTTTCGGAAGCAAAAGTAGCTTATGTGTTATTCTGATGTAAATATAAGCAATTAAGCATATTACTGTAAAGTTTCATCAAAATCCGTTCAGTAGTTTTTGCGTGAAAGAGTAACAAACATCCATCCATACATCCATCCTCACATGGAGGAAGTCGCGAGCATCGACTAGTCTTTATAAATCCCACCTATTAATCTATCAAAATGATGGACAGTATAACTTCTTTACAACCTCAGATCATAGAAAAAAGGAGATATGCCATCATAGCAAATTAGCACGGGAACCGTTGTCGCTACTTTTAGAACACTTTACGACACAATTACAAGCGCTCCTTGTGAATATAAAGTTCTCCCACACATTAAAAATTCCGCACACCCTCAATCTGACACTGTTATTCGTCACTCAGCACTAGCACTCAACTAAAACACAGTATTTATATCATCGGTCGCGTTCGGTCCGTCGGCGTCGTCAGCCAATCAAAGCGTCAAGCTCAATAGCTCCTTGACACATCTCCCTTGTTTGTATGATCTGAGATTACACCACTTATTAAAGAACCTAGTGACCGATATATCGTCGATTTCTTAGAACCGTTGACTTCATGCATGTTGCACTATTTCCCATTATTATTGCTACATATATCGATCGCATTCAGCGAATCTGATTAAATAATGAAGCATTGGTTTTAAATAGATTAAATGGAGTTTGCAAACTTACTCAACCTTTTTAGGGCTCCGTACCTCAAAAGGAAAAACGGAACCCTTAAAAGATCACTTTGTTGTCCGTCTGTCATGACCATGAGTGGAGCCATCTGCTCATAGATGGCACCACTAGAAGTAGGGTTGCAATAGCGCCACCTATGATCAAGGTATGATATATGGGTCATTCTCAGGTGTCCCATTGTTTGGTTGATTTCGGTGGCACAATTTTTTCTGACTAAGACATTTTAAAGGAAATATCTGTACCCTCTTCTACCAATATTGTCTTAATTAAATCTACGTTTGATATTTTCTGTTAAAAATGTCAAAATTAAACAAAAAAATTGTACCACCGTAATCGGCCAAGTCTTCTGAGAATGTCCCATCTACTATGATGTGCATCTACATTTTTCATAAATGTAATAGTATATTATGCAATTAGTGAATAAAGGACGGATTTAAAGCGAGGGCCATAGATGAATCACGAGCTAGTGAAGGATTCTAACGATTGAATCACGACCGTAGGGAGTGATTCATGATGATTGAATCACGAGCGTAGCGAGTGATTCAAGTGTTAGAATCCTGAGCGACGCGAGCGATTCATGGCCCTCGATATAAATCCGTTTTATTCAAGAGTTGCATACTATACTTTATACCATGACTACGAGAAAAAGAAAGATTTAAGTGAAAATATACATATAATGAATAAAAAGTAAAGTTAAATTGGCTTTGATGTAAACCAGCCGTGATTTTTTGGGTAGCAAGCTTTCCACCTTTCCACTATATCGGCCGCCCTCTTTTTCACAAACTCAGGTGTTAACACATCTTCATCACTAGAATGCATTTTTAATCGATTAGAACAACACTAAACAAACACAAAATTAAAGATTAAAGTAACACTAAACTTTGTGTTCGTACAACTTACAGTATTCAAAATAGCGCCAATTTACTAAGGACAGCAAAGAACACAAAACAGTTTTTATTCTAATGCTAAACTCCTTGTCGAAATTGTCGACCAATCAAATTGAATTTAGAACACATCAATATAGGTCGAATACACAGATTACACTTACACTAGATACGGCAAGCCACGACCAAGCGTGCCCTGCATGTTCGACTGTTCGTACTAAAAAAAGTCTGTTAGCTCAGTGACGCTTAGTGATTGAAACAATTCTGTTTACTCTGAGCACATCACTAAATGGCTGGGGTGAAGTTATCGTAGGTATAAAAAAGATGACACGTTCGGTTTTCATACAATCTAATTACGTGCCGCATCTAGCATAGGTTCTTTAAATCTGTGGTCGAATACATTGGTGTGTTCCATTTTCAAACATCAAAACAGTGAGTAAAAGTGCTTTTTATTCACTGTTTTCAGTGAATAAAATAAGCTTTTTAGAGGGGGAATGGTATAAATGATTTTATGTACGTATTGCTTTAATAACGATATTAACTGACTTAAATATTCATGAAAAATGAACATAAATGCCCTCAAAAACCAAAAACATGCGTCGGGCTTCTGATCTAGGTACGCCACTGATTTGGAACTGTGCGAAGCATGGATCTAGTACGAATATAGGACGGCATTGGCATTGGAAATCAATCCCGTATCGATTACTAAGACTATAAGGCTTTCTCGCGAACTGATTGAAAAGTAGTTCAATTTTCTTGAAAGAAGACATTTATTGTAAAATTGAATGATTGACTTAAATCACCTCAATCATCTGCATTACTGTTTACTCATAAAGACATTAGTTCTAAATACGATGATTGACAAATTCTTCTTATTTCATAGCTAAACTCTTTGACATTTCTGTTTTTACTCAGAAAGGCAATTCTCATTTAAAATGTTTAAAATAAGCTCCGTACCCCTATCATGAGTTTTTTTGACGTATAGTTTCGTTAACGTAAGCATATTTTGAAATGAAAGTATATGTTTGCTACACTATATTTATATAAATTAAAGACTTAATTAAATTCTCTGTATTTTTTTAAAATGCGCAAATTGTATAAAATTTTATCAAAATGTTCCAGGACTGTTGTATTTTAGATTCAAAATATGCTGGTGGTGCAGGTGCAGGGTGGCAGGTTAGACAGTGGAAATATTTTAAGGGGTCATTGTACTCATCATTATGAACAACTTTTAATATGGGACCAACCCTGAAATCGCGAAAAAAAAAACAGCTGTTCCACACATTTTGTTGAGTTTTGTGAACATAAATGCATGGAACAGCAAATTTTTTTTTCGCGATTTCAGGTTTGGTCCCATAGTAAAAGTTGTTCATAATGATGAGTACAATGACCCCTTAAAATATTTCCACTGTCTAACCTGCCACCCTGTATACTTTACTTTAACCGATGCACTCGTTCACCGCTTGGAGTTGTGTTAATGCTAATAGCTACTAACTGCTAATACTACTAGCTGCAGCTGCTAATAGCTGCAATTATGGTGCAAACCCGACCAATAGCTGAATTATCGTGTATATATGTAGTGTGTGTAAGCAACTGGCGACAATGGTTCTAGTACAAAAGTATTTCAATCGCCTTTCTAACCTTATTTAACTGTTCTGTGGTTCTTACGAACAAAGACAAACGTGAACTTATGGAAATCGAAAATTAACCAAAAGTTGATGAAAACCAAAGCGAAAATTCTGCTAACATTCTGAAATGGCATATAACAAAAAAATATGTTCTTGTGGTACGAATATAGGTACGACAAAACTGATTAGCAGAATACCAAATGAGGTTCGCTGTGCCGACAGCAGGACAAGCAGGTCCCACGCTGTCAACACAGCGCAGGCTTAGGAGCTGACATTTGTGAATCACGTGACTTTTCCGCAGGTAATGTCATTGCCATACATTTTGTGCTTATCGTTTGGCGTGAACGCTAACAGAAAAGCAACTTGTCTAGAGCCTGTGGCAACCTTACTTACCACAGGATCACGACACTAATGAAGAGTATAGCGTTATTTGACTGTGGTACCTATTCTGTAAGGTGGAGGTAGGTACTTCCCCAGTCGGGCTGCTCTAGATTTGAGCAAGATATCCTGTTGTGCCATACTTCTCATCTATACTAATGTTATAAAGAGGAAAGATTTGATTGTTTGTTTGCATTGAATAGGCTCCGAAACTACAGGACCGATTTAAAAAATTCTTTCACCAGTAGAAAGCTACATTATCACTGAGTAACATAGGCTACTTTTTATCCCGAAAAAATGCGCAGTTCCTGTAGGACACGCGGACGAAGTCGCGGGCAAAGTGCTAGTAACCAATAAACCGGTATTCTAAAGTTAGACCAGTTGTCAGACTTTCGGGCCGTCACGATGGCTATTTGTATTTCTATACCTACCAATATTATTAAGCTAAAGAGTTTGCTTGTTTGAACGCGCTAATCTCTGGAACTGCCAGTCAGATTCTAAAAAATCTTTTTGTACATGATAGCCCAATTCATGAGGAATAATATAAGCTATTTAACATCACGCTATGATTCTTAAGAGCTGAGCAACGGGGGTGAAACTGCGGAGCACAGCAAGTAAGTAAAAATATTCCAGAATTATTATTACCAAATGTCAATGACCCTTGTTGCCATGGCTACCAAACAGAATCCCTCATACTAAAATACTGGGTTTTAGGAAAACTTCACCGCTAACTTACTAAATAAGAGCATTTGTTGGCGCTTGACAAAAATATCTTATATTAAGATACACAACAAACTACTATCGATTTCAGATTATATCTCGCAAACTCCAAAAAAAATTACACTCCACTTAAACATCACTCACTCTTATAGATTTCAAAATAAGGTTGAATTTTCAGTGGATTTTTGTTTAAGGGTAGTATAATAAGGTTGCTATACACTTTTCCCTATCCTAAAGGGATTTTTTGAGACAGTTTATGACCGTTTAAGATATCTCCTGAACGTTCTCTCGAAAGATGTCACATCTATTCGATACAGATATTTGATAATATTTTTCTAATATAAAGAACATTGTTTGTACTAGGTATATTTTTGGTAATCTGTGTGTATACGGCTAAATTTTTTGGGGTTTCGTATTGGGAGATAAAGCCGTTTGTATTTATTTATTTGGCGTGCTACTTCTAAAGGTAGCAAACGTGTTGTATTTCAGGATTGTCATTGGGTATAAATAAGTTAATCATAATATAGTTCTTAGCGAAGAAAGATAAGTTACTATACCCCCGGATTCGTTAGATTTTTGTTTCGTCGGATTTTTTAGGGTTCCGTACCAAAATGGTAAAAAAGGAACCCTTATGGTGCGACTTCGTCTGTCTGTCTGTACTAGAGCTATCGACTTGAAATTTGGAACAATTATAAAAAATATTTGCCCAACTTCATTGCAAATGAAAAAAGTCGAAAAATATTTTTATTTTCATTGCAAAAGGGGCCGGAAATTTAAAGTGGGGTTACTAGGTCAAATGACATATCGTATGAAAGGGCTTGATTTGCACATTTGAAAATATATTTTATTTTATGTCTCACATTTTTCGATATATGATGAAAAATGTCCGAGAAAATACCATTCCCCTCCCCTTATCTCCGAAGTTTGCGGAGCGAAAAATCTGAAATAATTAGAGCTGATAGGAATTGACCCAAACATTGCACCAAAAATAGCTAGCTATTACAGTTTTTTCATAATCATCAAAATTCCTTGACAAACAAACTTAGTTATGCGGTCCGGTTTTTTTCACTTTATACGTCCAAAACTGATACGGAACCCTCGGTGCGCGGGTATGACTCGCACTTGGCCGGTTTTTTCGATAGAAAAAATACAATACTATTAAGGTACACCGCACATACCTTTCTTACGTAATTTTATACTATACCGAAGTTTAGCTAGCGACCCGTCCATGCTGCGTTGGGTGCAATCTCAGATCATAGAAACAAGGAGATGTGCCAAGGCGCTATCGAGCTTGATGCCTGATCTTGAGCAAATTGCTCATATTAAAAACGTACGCGCTGGCGACGAACCGAACACGCTCGGTGGTATAAATACAGTGTTTTAGTTTAGTGCTAGTGTTGAGTGACGATTAACAGTGTTAGATTGAGGATGTGCGGAATGTTCAATGCGTGGGAGATCTTTTTATTCACAAGAAGCGCTTAATTATGCACGTAATTGTGTCGAAAAATGTACTAAAAGTGGCATCAGTTGTTCTCGTACTAATTTGCTATGATGGCATATCTCCTTGTTTCTGTGATCTGAGGGTGCAATTTACTGCCTGCCTGCCTGTATCGACACACAGCGTGATATGACCGCAAAAACTGCCAATTTTTTTGCGAACGTTTGAGGGAGAATTTCCCCATGACATTGTATCGTTACAGAATAAACAGGCTGATGTGGCGACAAGTCAAAACATCGAGATTTTTGTGCTGTATCTAAGTTGAATATTAACATAGACCTCTATTTCTAAATATTGGTGAAAATTGCATTAAAATCCATTGTATAATAATGTCTTAGGTTTTCGCGATTATTACACATTATAATAAAACAAGTTTAAGCGGATTAAATCGCGTATATTACAGATTTTTACAGAGAGTGTTCGATGAGTCGTCCTGCGACCACGAACGCTGCAAAGTGTTCGAAACGTCAGGAAAACTCTGTAAAAATCTGTAATATACGCGATTTAATCCGTTTAAACTTGTTTTATTATAATATCCATTGTATACTTAGTTTAGAAAAACTAAGCGAACAGATAAACACGAAAATCGACTTTGTTTTAGAGAAAGGCTTCATTAGTGCGTTGCGATGCGTTGTCGCAACGGATGCCACCCTGCGTAGCGACGACGCACGACGTCCGCGTCGCAACGCAAGAGAGCGACGTTTGCCCATCTAGCATCGCATCACCCTCCCCCCGCTTCGTTTCTCATCCATCGAACTGGTGCCACGACGCAACGCATGATGTGGCATGTCACTTAAGCCTGCAATACATGTTGGCCGAGCGTTGTCGAGTGAAGGCCAATACCAACATGTAGATGGCATATTTGCCTTGTCTTGCTATCGCTCGGTGTCACTTACCTAGTTGATTGAGTAAAGACAAGCGCCAACGTGTGTAGATCTCATTTGATGTAGCTTGCCACAATTTGCAGTCGCTCGCGACCACTTGCCTCACTTCGGAGCGGTGTCGGTTTTTCTGCACAAATCAAAGGCGCTCGCGCGCGCTCGGCCCACAGTGTTCACATGTTTGTCCACGCGCTATTATGCGCTTGACGTCAAACTTGCCGAACGTCTAGACAGTAGCGCTTGCCTTGTGTCAATTTGTCTAGGCTCGCGTTGGTCTAAGCTTGGCCAACATGTATTGCAGGCTTTAAAATAAATGTAAAACGTACAAATGGGGCCTTAGCCTTAAGCGTCCATTAGACGCTCAATCAAAACCATCAATCATGATTGATGGTTGCATGATCAACATATCGAAGTATCCAGATTTTCGTCACGCAAACGTCAATCATCACATTACATGGTAGGTTATCCGTCAGTCGCACCTTGAAAGTGGTTAAACTGACAGCAAAACATACTGTATAATGGACACCTTATACTAGTTACAAAGAATCTTCTCACCAACATCCTCGCTTTAGTAACAAATCATAATATATGAGAATACTACCCAATAGACCACACTTACAATTCTACTCACTATCGATGATAAAGCGCCCGTAAATACAAAACATGTCGTCCACTACACAAGTTATACGCTAGTGTTGTGATGTAAAGCGGGCACTTTATCCCGGACACGTGATGGTATCAAATAGTGAGGTGCGGTTGTATTGAGGGTGGAATTGACTATTATTTGAGATTTTACTCTTAGAATCTATACTAATAATATTATAAAGCTGAAGAGTTTGTTTGTTTGTTTAAACGCGCTTATCTCTGAAACTACCAGCCGGATTCGAAAAATTATTTTTGTATATGATAGCCAGATTTATGAGGAATAGTATAAGTTATTTAGCATTACACTACAACCCTTAGGAGCCGAGGAACGGGGGTGAAACTGTGGGAAACAGCTAGTGTATTCAAATAATGATCTAAATACGCTGCAGAAATAATGTTTTGGGTTTGAAAATTTCGATGTATTCGATGCTTCACTTGGCATAATGGACTTTTGCTCAGATTTGATTCCCGCACAGCACAAATATTTGTTTCTGTCCTGAGTGTTAACGCATGTGAGATATGTGTTTATAAACGCTTCCACAATACATGAAAAAATCACTCCCGGGCGTTGTAAAAAGTGCCTAAAAGTTTAAATCAAACCATTATAAATTCTCCGATATTTTTTTATAAAGATTTTGTTTGTTTAAAATCGCTTACAAAAACACTCAACCCTACCGATGCAAATGTCCATAGTTTGAAAGTTGGCGTTATCTTTTACTTCTGAAGAGATTTACGGGTCAACTTCTGTCTGGGGCCTTTTGTTAAATATCTTGACGTCTTATTAAAAGTATAACAAAACGAGTTTTTGTGGAATCGTCTCCATTTTTATGCAGTTTTGAGTTTACGTGTAAAATTTTTCCCTTGACTTTATAGGAATAATTATTGCTATAATAACAATGGTGCTGAATTTATTATTCACAGATTAAACTAAAATAAAAGTATTGCTATCTCCGTTTAACACCTAGTACGTGAATGAGATGGTGATAATTTAGAACTGTCAAATTATTTTACTGATACCTTATTGTGCCGTAATACGCTTTTCTATATTTTAATACACTAACTAAACGTTTACACAACGCTATTAAATCAATCCATCTCTTCATTATAAAGTTTGGAAATCTATTCTAAAGTAAAAAAATATCTCGAGTATTTTATCAATCGCAATTGCAATTTAAATTTACATTTTAATTCAATCTACAGACAATGTTTGCAGTCTTTAAAACTCTCAAAGCTCTTCAAAC
This sequence comes from Thalpophila matura, assembly GCA_948465475.1. Taxonomy (NCBI): domain Eukaryota; kingdom Metazoa; phylum Arthropoda; class Insecta; order Lepidoptera; family Noctuidae; genus Thalpophila; species Thalpophila matura. The sequence continues at coordinate 1,896,711 of OX419199.1, read as the reverse complement.
CAAAGTTACTCAAAGAACACGTTCATGCTATCACCACTTAACATCTTTTAACTAAAAAGGTTTCATTGCCACCGCAAAAACTACTACATTGCACCATAAAGATCACTTTAACTTAATCACAACGCCCAAGTTCCACACTCATTCCAGTCACGTCAGTCCCGTCGACGGATCCCGGGATTTATATCCCGAAATCCCGGTACTGCATCGCATTACTATTCGTCCAAGTGGCGTTGCATTTTTGCTGCCAAATACAATTTTGGACAACACAGCAAGAATGTGGCAAAATGGTGGGACGCTTTGCATTTTTAGACGAAAAATTTCCCTTTAAAAATTACCCTCGCCTTGTACGGAATTGAGAAGGGTACTTGGTTGGTTTCTAATTTAGAAAGCAGGTTTTGTTTTTTAGTATGCATTTGAGTCAGACGTATGTGACTATTACTTATGGTATTCCAGAAGTAGGTCATCCAAAATAGCTTAAATAACTTTTAGTGAGTTTAAAAGGTTAAGTTTTGGATACACCAAAATCTTTTAGGATACTAAACCTGTTCCTTAAAGTTTGCTCAAATCTCCCGCTTAATTTTTTCACAGCTTCAAGAGACTGTAGACCTAAATTTTATATTAATTTCAATTTGATACCTCCATGAGTTCCTAAAAAAAGGGTCGTGACAGACAGACAACTAATCGATCCTTTAAAGGTTCTTATTTTCCTTTTGAGATACGCAACGTTGCTCCGTGCTTGCAAGACCAGGTTTCACACCCATCCGATAATGCATACCTATTTATTAGTCGCGAACTCCGATATCACTAACTACAAACAGCTATTTCGATTGCACTACAAATAACCGCTACCATTAACTGCGGGATACTAATTAGCCAAATAAGCGCTAAACACAAGCTGCAACGCTCTCATGCCAAATCGTTTGACACAACAATAATGTCCCGTACGAGAATCGTGCGTGGCTGATACGATTTGTTATTCGTCGTTTCGTGAAACGATAGCTTTGCCTGACTATTCTGTACCAACAAGCCGCGTGATAGTTGGATTCAAAAAAAATTTTTGTATATGATAGCCAGATTCATGAGACATAGTATAAGCTATTTAACATTCAAATCAAATCAAATCAAAAGTCATTTATTCATAGTGGGCTAAATGATTAGCTCTTTTTGAACGTCAACATACATAAGACAGCCCCCAAAAACGCCCGCCCTTCACCGCTTCCTAGTGTTTTAGCTGCGAAGAAGAAACGGCGCAACAAACTCCGCAGCAACACAATTCTGTCTGTCAATTACTTTTATGTAAAATTATATAAATCAAAAGAAATATTAAATAAAGTTACACTGAGGTTTAAAACAGAAAAAGCTATAGGTAAATACTTAACAGTAGAATAATTATGTAACCTAACACACGTCAATATACCTAATCAAAGAAAATAAAATAAAAATACATAAGTATAAGTACTTACTCATCAAATAATTACACAAATTACTACTAATAATTACACAGTTACCAATCGGTAATGAAGGCCGTGTGCCATTACGCTAAGATCCCTAAGAACCGAATAACGGGGATGAAACCGCGGGAAACAGCTATTATGCTGGAAAAAGCTGAAGAGTTTCTTTGTTTGTTTGAACGCGCTCATCTCTGGAATTACCAGATGAATTCGAAAAAATCTTTCTGTACATGATAGCCAGATTTATGAGAAATAGTATAGGCTATTTAACATTTTGCTACGACCCTTAGAAGCCGAGAAACGGGAGTAAAACCGCGGGGCACACTCTAGTCATTTTATAATCGCAAAGATTTTCAGTAATGATGTAGACAAACTTCAACACTAGATCTAGTCAAATATATTCTGAAAGCTACATATTCACTGCAGCGATTTTAAAAACACTAAAAGAAAGTGCTATCTTTTAAATCTGCACTTCTTTGAACAGTTTCATTACGGAATGAGCTCTAAAGAAAGGGGAACAAACGTACATGTGGGTATTTTATAGCGTCGCCAGATGTTCCGTAATTCCCGGGACGTCCCGTATTTTAGGCATGGTTTAAAATATAGCGACGGGAGTGATTCTGTCCCGTAGATCGATCGATCTACGGTTGACAATTAGTATTCAAGTAAACTATTATGTCCCTTTTTGTTTTATGCTTTAAGCATTTGTCCCTGACTGAAAAAAAAAACTGGCAACCCTAGTATTTTATATCTTTTCCATCTTTTATGTGTCGGATATAAAAGGAGTTATATCTTTCTTTGAAGGTTTTTTTTTTCATTTTGACGGATATGTTAGAGGTGTGGAATTTTGTTGCGTTTATGAAGCTGTGATTGAGTGGGAAGATTTTGGAATTGTGCAGATTTATTTATTTACAAGCTACCGCCCGCGGCTTCGCCCGCGTTTTTGAGATATAAAGTAGCCTATGTGTTATTCTGATGTATAAGGTATACTATAAAGTTTCATCAAAATCCGTTCAGTAGTTTTTGCGTGAGTAACAAACATCCATCCATACATCCTCACAATCTTTCACGTTTATAATATTAGTAGGATTTATGTACACACACAAAACTTTTTTATAACTTACATCATAAAATAATCTATCTAATAACTAATTATAATTAAAATATATGATTTTTTTTTTCAAAACTATAAGAACAAATACCTGTACATAACGTTACTCTTCGGTAGTGTTTGTTCCTGTGGTGAGTAAGGTCGCCAGAGCTCCTGAGGATGTGCTGTGTTGACAAAGGGACCTGCTTGTCCAGTCGGCAACACCCATAATAATATGTTACTTTGTTTTGCAAGCGTTTCTTAGACTACGGTAACCGCTTACTATGAGACGCCTGTTAGTGTTTGTAATATTCATAAAAAAAATCATAAAAAAACTAACGGTGACAGTCAGATAAAACTAGGGCTGCCATCACCTAAATTGCTGACGCCGGACAAAAACTTTAAAAACCCCGGACATTTGGGTGAAATAGAGTATTTTTCCCGGAAGGCCCCGGAAAAATAATTTCATCAATCAGGATTCCCCTGACACAAAGTGTCCGGGTTTCCCCCGGACAGTTTTTGAAACCCCTACCGGACGCTCCCCGGACGCCCTCTAAACTAGGATAAATCCGAGGAACCTTGGACGGATGGCAGCCCTAGATAAAACCGACATCACCACAATAATTTCTTAAGTGATCTTAGTCAATACTGTCACGGATCTTTTGAAAGGTCTTAATAATGACCAGTTTATCCTTAAACAAGACCGAAATAGATCGGAAAGACATCAGAAAAACAATTTTCAAACAAAAATAAAGCGGCCGTATCCTGTTTTTTCTCCCATTCCAGCAATACCATCAAATCTATATGTCTACTAAAATCTTATATTTATTTACGAATATTATTGTAAAGCCCGTTTTACCCTTATTTTCTCCATAAAAGGGTAACCTATAGAAATAAAATTTTACGAGATTTCGAGTATAGGATATATGTAAGTATCTATTAAATTATATATCCGGCATTCGAAGCTATGTTTAGTAGGGGATATGAATTTATATAAATTTTCCGGAGTTACGCGGTATGCATTTATGGTTTGCGATTTCCGAAGCATTTGTTATGAGGTTGGTTGTTGTAGCTACTTGTGATGCTGTGCGCTGGCGTATTTGACCTAATATTTGGGTTATTTGACGAATACAAAATATACCCTATTTCTTTCGGAATAAAATTTATTTCGCATAAAGCAAAAATTTTGCCAAATACGCTAAGTAAAGTGCCGTTTTGAAAGGGGTCGTCATAGGTTTGACGACCCCTTTCAAAACGGATGTATACAGGGTGGCAGGTACAGTGGAAATATTTAAAGGGGTCATTGTACTCATCATTATGAACATTTTTTGCCATGGGACCAACACTGAAATCGCGAAAAAAAATCAGCTGTTCCATACATTTATGTTTAGGTACATACCTAACTCAACAAAATGTATGGAACAGCTGATATTTTCTTAGCGATTTCAGGGTTGGTCTCTCAGATCATAGAAACAAGGAGATATGCCATCATAGCAAATTAGTACGGGAACAACTTTCACCACTTTTAGTACATTTTTCAACACAATTACAAGCGCCCCTCGTGAATATAAAGATCTCCCACGCATTAAACATTGCACACACCCTCAATCTAACACTGTTAATCGTCACTCAACACTAGCACTAAACTAAAACACTGTATTTATATCATCGATCGTGTTCGGTTCGTCGCCAGCGTGTACATTTTATATACGGTCAATGTGACCGTATCAAAGCGTCAATTTTAGTAGCGCCTTGGCACATCTCCCTTGTTTCTATGATCTGAGGTTGGTGTCATACTAAAAGTTGTTCATAATGATGAGTACAATGAGCCCTTTAAATATTTCCACTGTCTAACCTGCCACCTACAAGTAATAGGGGGCGAGCCTATTGCCATCAACCGAGCTCCAATCCAGACTTGGTCAGGGGAGTTCGTTGCACCGATACTTCTTCCTAGATAAAACATTAGGAAGTGGTGAATGGTGGCCGTTTTGGGGACTGTTTTTTGTCATTTTTGACGTTTACAAAGTGGTGATTACTATTATTTTTATGAGACGATTGTAACTAATAGGCAAATGGTCCGCTTGATGGTAAAACGGTTATCATAGCCTATGAAACGCTTGTAATCAATGACATATTATATTATATAGACACGTCATCCACCAACATCATTGTACTACAAAATGGCGCAAATACTTTAACACGTTCAGTGTCACTAACTCGCCCGGATAATCTACATATCAGTGCATATGTGTAAAAAAGGAAAAGAAAACGAATGCCTTGCTTAGCATACCTCTTGTTTAGGGTTTGTTTTTTTTTCGCAAATTTTTTCAAGAAATGACGTTCAGCCACGATTCTGGTACATGATTAAATGAATGGTGGGCAATTACTTTACCTTTTTGTTGCCATTTTAGATCGCGGTTAACGTATCTATGGTTTATATATAATAATATATTTTTGCTTGCAATACCAAGTCTTATATGCGCGTTGCCGATCCTTTAAAATGAGGGCTCGCTGTGCCGACAGCTTAAAGGACAAACAGGTCCCTGCTATCAATACAGCGCACCCTTATTATTATGAAATTATTGCTCTTTTATTTGATTTTATAATTTTTTCTATATACACTTTGACATTAAATTAATGTTTCCTTTTGAAACAATTTATATACAAAATGACATTGAATGTGATAATAATGATGTAATATATTGATTATAATTATTGTAAATGTGAGTACTATGTGGGTTATTATGTTACTGTTATAGATCTCAAGTTCAGTCTGACAGTTTGAGTACTTTAGGGGGCCTACCCAAATGTCCTCTCTGATGGTAATGTTCGTCGGGTCGTTGAGCTCCCTAAGTCTGGGTTGAGCTACCACGATACCCGGCACATGCGTGCACAGTCAGGTCAGGTCCACTCAAATCTGTATGGCTCTTTCCTGTAAAGGCCATTTCAGACTAACCTGCATGGTTTCTTACACAATTTATCTTAATTGTCTGGACTTTAAAAGAGACATCAACCTTTGAGTTTGTTTCGGTGTTTCTTCTCAAAGGTAGTCATATAGGAAACACCGAACTCATCTAGCTTAAAAAAATGTTTTGACGTGTAAAAGTGTTATTTTTAACCTATTTACAAAATAAATATCATTTATCATTTATCATTATCATTTATGTTGTACTTTCTCTAAAATATTGTATTGCAAAATTTAAACGGCATTTAATTAAGTTTTTCCCGATATACTTACCTACTTGTAAAAATGTATGGTGTATTTATTTTAAAGGCTCTTTCTGATAATAAACGGTGACTGATACATTTTATTTGAGGATCAACGAATAAATATAAAAGTAATTTTTATTGCTTCCTCATATAAAAGGATTTCAGCAACTATTCATATACTTTTTACGATGTATTTTGATGTTTCATGTCAATAAATTTCTTTGCTATTGTTTGTATTTGGTACTTGTAATATTGAAGAACTAGATGAGCCGTCCCGGCTTCGCACGGATACAAATATTGGATTTAATGAGTTTAATTTTTTTGTGCGGAACTATAATTATTTTTCAAAAATAAAAGTAGCATAAGTCACTCTTTATAACATTAGCTATCTGCTGCCAGTAAGTCTCATCAAAATCGGTTCAGCCGTTTCGGAGATTAGCATGGGTTTTCGAATTAAAATGGTCAATTAATTATAGTCCACGCGGACGGAGTCGCGGGCAAAAATCTAGAAGTGAAATAAATACATATTTAATCTAAAAAATCCGCAAAGAACGTACACGAAGTCATCATAAATCTCACATCTATACTTATAATAAGAATGTAAATTCCGCGTGTCTGTACATTGCATATATTTGCAAAAAAATAATAGGGGGGACTAAGAATGAGTAATGAAGTAAATTTCTATCATTTTTAGAATTAATGTCTGTCTGTTTGTCTGTCGGTTTGTCTGTCTGTTTGTCTGTCGGTTTGTCTGTCTGTTTGTCTGTGTGTTTGAACACGCATCAAATCAATACTACTGAATTGATTTTGAGGAATTAGTACCTTAAGGTAACATTTAGTCTTAGTTTCATTGAAATCGGTCCACTATATCAAAAGTTATCACAAAAAGTCTACCATCAGAACTAACTTTGCTAACATGTGTATTAAGCCGGGTCCACACATGTATTTGTTCAATCCAATCACCGTACATACGTATCGCCGACGCGTATCATATGTTAGGTAATTATAACGATTATAATGATTTAAAATAACTTTTAAATCATAAAACCACTGAATTCTATCATTAAAATATGATCATAAAACACAATCGTTTTGCAAATGACGTAAGATTGTCTAAATTGTTGTTGTCATTGTTGCAGCAGAGACCGACCATTAATCTATGCATTGTTGTAAACAAGAAGTTTATAATTATAATAAAATATATAAGTTTTTGGTGTAAATTAATGTAACCTCCTTGATTCCAAATTAAGAAAATAGTAAAAAGAAAATAGTTTTCAGAGCATATAGCCCTGGAAACGGTACCTATAGCCGTGAATCACCGGATAACATTTTCTATCACTTTTTGCAGGGGGCGAATTGAACACGTATACACTACGAAAATTTGACAATTACGTACAGATACAGGCTTACAGATTGTACTTAAATAAAGCCATGTTGGTGCATAATTTATACTTACACTAGCTGTTCCTCGCGGTTTCAACCCTGTTGCTTGGCTCCTAAGGGTTGTAGCGTGATATGGAATAGCCTATACTATCCTTACTAATATTATAAATGTGAAAGTAACTCTGTCTGTCTGTCTGTCTGTGTGTTACGCAATCACGCCTAAAATACTGAACCGATTCAAATGAAATTCGGTACAGAGATAGTCTGGAGCCTAAGAAAGGACATAGGCTACTTTTTAATGCGAAAAAAGGGCTGTAAAGGGTTGAAATAGGGCATGAAAGTTTGTGTGGAAATTACGTAATTTTTAAAGCTAGAAGCTTGAAACTTATTTTTGAGATTTGGGGTGTAGGGTAGGCGTAGGGTAGGCGTAGGGTAGGCGTAGGGTAGGCGTAGGGTAGGTGTAGGGTAGGTGTAAGGTAGGCGTAGGGTAGGCGTAGGGTAGGCGTAGGGTAGGCGTAGGGTAGCTTAGCTGGCGTAGGGTAACTTTGCCCGTGCGAAGCCCGGGCGGGTCAGCTAGTCTAAAATAACAAGAGAACAAAAATACTGATAGGATTATACAACTACAGTATCTGTCCGTCTGTCTATCACGCGAATGACGTGTACAAATGAAAAATTTTGCCGCCGCACGGACTTCCCACGGAAATATTATATAAGAAAATGTCTGCAACAAAAACTTTGGGTAACACTGCGTATGAATAAGAAAAGGTAAGCTTGTCTTGTTGTTAGTATTTCACAGAAACTTAAGTTGGAATTTAGTGAGTGAAGCTACAGATATTCTATTTCACGAAGTCCGTTGGGTTATGAATGTTGTCAGGCGTGCATATATACAATGCTTTAGTGTGCGTAAGCGCGGCAGCGCTCAGTCACGATCGCAACGCTTATCGGTACACATTACACACACAACGAAAGTTAAACGGACTTCGTGAAATAGAATATCTGTATCAAGATATTTTATCAAAAGATTATAGCAATTATTTTATATTTAGACCTTTATTAGGTTGTTCTCCGCGTACTTTACGAATAAAAAAATGTCAGAAAGATATTCCATACCCTCCTCAGGGTTCAAAATATATCTATACCAAATCTGATAAAAATAGGTTCAGTGTTTCAAATATAATAACATTAGTTTGGTTAATACCCAAAATAATAATTATGCTAGGACTGTACCGCTTACCAACATTATTAGTTCCTGACTAGTTGTTATACCTCAGATCATAGAAACAAGGAGGTATGCCATTATAGCAAATTAGTACGGGAACAACTGATGCCACTTTTAGTACATTTTTCGACACAATTACGCGCATAATTAAGCGCTCCTTGTGAATAAAAAGATCTCCCACGCATTGAACATTCCGCACACCCTCAATCTAACACTGTTAATCGTCACTCAACACTAGCACTTAACTAAAACACTGTATTTATACCATTGATCGTGTTCGGTTCGTCGCCAGCGCGTACGTTTTTAGTATGAGCAATTTGCTCAAGATCAGGCATCAAGCTCGATAGCGCCTTGGCACATCTCCTTGTTTCTATGATCTGAGTGTTATACCTATATTCTTACAACAATCGTAGAAACTGCAGAACGCCACGTGCTCTTACAAACTGCTTTTGATTCATTAAACGATAACGTTTTGTCAATTGGCAATGTACCTATACTTCTATCATCTATAGATTGTCTTAATAATACTCAAAGTTTCAAAGGCTCGCTGAGTGAAAAATATTGATGTCCCGAAGGATTGGGTTCCGTCATATTCCTGATTACGTCATCTGGGGTGCGGAATTTTTTTAAGCGTAAATTAGAATGCTTTACGAAGACGGTCGAGTTTTAAAAACATTTTTTTAGTTGCATAGCTTAAATTTTTTGCTTTCTATTTTACATACCTACGAGTATATTATTTTAGCACACTTTAATTTTCGGTATGTTAGTATTCTAACCATTGTTTCAAATATATTTCGGAATTTTTGTCTGTTTGTCTATTTATTTTTCGGTATGTGCGGCATCACGCAAAAAGTAGTGTAGGTACGGATTTAGATGTGGTTGTTACAATTTCATATGGTTTTGATGTGGTTGTCACAGCAGTGATAGCCTAGTGGTCTAACCATGTGCCTCCCACGGTGAATGGTTCGAGTTCGATCCCGAGGCACGCACCGCTGACTTTTCAAAGTCATGTGCGTATTAGAAATTAATTATCACTTGCTTTAACGGTGAAGGAAAACATCGTGAGGAAACCGGCATGTCCTAGAACCAAAAATTCGAAGACATGTGACGTCCACCAACCCGCACTGGGCCCGCGTGGTGGACTACGGCCCACTCCCTCTCACAGAGAGGAGGCCTGTGTCCCAGCAGTGGGAACATTATAGGCCGATTATGCTATGCTATGCTATGTCACAATTTGGTAGCTTGGAGTCCAACTTAAAATCTAAGCATATTCATATAAGAATAAACCAGAGATACAGCTTGACTTTTTCGTAGTACTAGCCACCCTATAATAAGGAGGTCATTTAAAATGGTTAATTCCTCAGATCATAGAAACAAGGGAGATGTGCCAAGGCGCTATTGAGCTTGACACTTTGATATGGTCAAATTGACTATAATTAAAACTTACACGCTGGCGACGGACCGAACGCGATCGATGATATATAAATACAGTGTTTTAGTTTAGTGCTAGTGATGAGTGACGAATAACAGTGTTAGATTGAGGGTATACGGAATTTTTAATGTGTGGGAGATCTTTATATTCACAAGGAGTGTTTGAAATTGTATGCAAACTGTTCTAAAAGTGGCGACAGTGGTTCCCGTATTAATTTGCTATGATGGCATATCTCCTTCTTTCTATGGACGAAATCGCGGGCAGAAGCCTAATTATATAACTCTTTGTTTTTCATAATTCCCAGATTGTAACGGCCATTCATTATCACGACTTCCTCCTTTATAAATGAGGTGAAGATTCCACAAAGATTTTCCTTGACCATTATTTTGAGCCTTTGATAAATTATAAAATAATTAATTTCTTCATTATTATTTTACGCTACGCTAACTAATCTTCTTAACGTTGTAACTGATTCAAATGGTTGTCTGTTTCGAATAATAATTATTATCTTGTTATATTTTGTCTTTGTTATTATTTGTCTGCTTTAATTTAGTGTTTGGTTATTATTAGATTGATTCTTTTTCTGTTAAAATATTTTTATCATAAGCTTTTATTTAACTTGCCGTGTGTGTAACAGGCGAAATCTTGCAACTGAATTTTAAACCGGTTCCTCTCAAACGATTGAGCTGAAATTTGGAACGCATAATATGTCACTTCAATAACAATGCAATATTATGGTACTATGAAGGTGGTCTCATGATGGAGCTGGGAGGTAGCAACTTCTTAACATAACTCCGTCGTGTTTGAGCTCGTTGGCTTTGTCTTAACAAGGACTACAGACTTATATGATGTCCAGTGTCTCATGATGAAGTTGGGAAGTAGTCATTATAAAATCTTGTTTTAAAAAATGATTTTCAACATAAAACTTGTCACAGAGTGCCTCCCTCCCACTGTCCTCTCGAGCCTCGGCTAGCTATGAGAGGGAGCCTCCTCAGACACAAATCTTGATATATATAAAACACGATGGTTGGATGGAGAGGTATATTGCGAGACGTAGTTTTTGCACTTTACAACTGTTCACAACTGGTATATAAAAACTGTTACAAAAGACGTTTTACTTATGACTTTGCACACATTTCATTTGTAGGTAACAAAATATAACAGAACAGCGTTTCAGCGGTCCACGGTCGATGTCTTCGGAGACCAGACAAAGAATGACGAAACAATGAAATAAATGCATATAAATTAAAAATATGAGATGTTCTAATTTTGAAATTTAAAGTTCAAATCTGGAAGGATGGAGTGAATGAAATGGCCAGTAATGAAAGATTGCCAGCATTAAATGATGAAAGAGGATGACTCCGTCACAAACTGTTTTATTATGACGCTCGTTAACGGCTTAGTTTTATGGCAATTTCTAAGTGTATTTCCAAATAATATCTAGCCAATATCTAACGATATTTTGATTAATCTAACTTTTAAACAAATTAATGTTTCTTCTTTGTTTGCGAAGAAACTTTTGCGTTGCAGTGATTGACTACTATATAACTATAATAATAAAATAACTTCAATCAATATTCCTCAATGTCAAACAGTCCAACACACTTTAAGACAAAATTAATTGGTCCACCCAACTTCAAGTAAAACAATGCAGTCAACTTTAAATCGAACAATGAGTTGTGATGCTCGCTGTTGCCTTTTGTTTAGCCGACAGTGTATCGACAGTTGTTATGAAACCAAAATAGTTTCTTTTGCTGCCTTTTGTTGGGTGAGTCGAAATTGAAGCTATTGATGCTGCCACAGTTAAATAAGTCTGCCTGTATTGTTTTTGGGAATCTCTTATATTTTTTTAAGCCTTTATTTCGGATACTTACAAAAATCACTTAACCTACACACTGTTATTAAAATAATATTTTATTTGGTATCCGTTCGTCCTATGACGAAGGCCTCCTTTAACTCCCTCCATTTTGTTCTATCCTGTGCCGTCCTAGTCCATATTCTTCCCGCTACCTCTATAATTTCGTCTTTCCATCTTCTGAATTGGAAATCTTATATATTTAATAACAGGTTAACAACAAGGTTAGAAAGGCGATCGAGATACTTTTATACTACGACCATTGTCGCCAGTTGCTCACACACAATACATACAAATCTGCACGATGATTCAGCTATTGGTCAGGTTTGCGCCATAATTGCAGCAATGTGCAGCTAGCAGCTAGCAGCTATTAGCATTAACACAACTCCAAGCGGTAAACGAGTGCATCGGTTAAAGCACGGGGTCTCATCAGGAACAAAGGAACATTTGTTAAAATAACTCATAATAGATGGCGTTATATTCATCGATTTGTTATTGAAGTTTGTGTAAAATTTAGGACATGAAAAAATACATCATGAAAAATATTTGTTCAAATTTTGAAAAATCCTTTAAGCACGGAAAAATGTATAGCCCGAAGATAGCCCGCGCTAAATCGGTCACATTTCTTTGTATGAGATGAGGCATTTGTACGTATAGTATTATATTATCTGTGGTTAAAGTAAGGCCTATTTATAGGCCTAATTATTGTTTATTTTGCGGCACGCCCACATTACTATTCCAACCTTATTTAACTATTCCGTGGTTGCAGCAATAATTTACTTATGTAGGGTGTATATAAGGTCTTACCCTTCATACTCGAAATATTTTAAGAGGTACATCTAGGTGGTAAAGATGCCATACAAACGAAAAAAAAAAATGATCAGAGTATATTTTTTTTAAATAAATAAATTAAAAATTATTTGAAACACATAAAAAATATTGTTTTCAACATCCATTACGCTAGTTTTTACGTACCTTTCTAATAAATATTAGAAACAAGCGTAATGGATGTCGAAAATAGTATTTTTATGTGTCAAATATATTTTTTTAATTTTTTTTTATTTATTAAAAAAATAAAATACTCAGATCAATTTTTTTTTCGTTTGTATGGCATCTTTACCACCTATACATGTGCCTCTTAAAATATTTCGAGTATGAAGGGTAGGACCCTAGATATGCACAGCATAGCATAAGCATAGCATAATCGGCCTATAATGTTTCCACTGCTGCACAGGCCTCCTCTGTGAGAGGGAGTGGGCCGTAGTCCACCACGCGGGCCCAGTGCGGGTTGGTGGACGTCACATGTCTTCGAATTTTTGGTTCTAGGACATGCCGGTTTCCTCACGATGTTTTCGTTCACCGTTAAAGCAAGTGATAATTAATTTCTAATACGTACATAATTTCGAAAAGTCAGCGGTGCGTGCCTCGGGATCGAACTTGAACCATTCGCCGTGGGAGGCACATGGTTAAACCACCAGGCTATCACTGCTTTTATATGCGATATGCACAGAAATTGAAATAATAAGTCAATAAAAGTCGCAAAGGCGCGTGACCTTGTCGTGGCTTTCGAGCAAATAAGGCAGGTTGACGACACCATTACATCGAGAGCGCGCGTTTAAAAATGTGACGTATGTGAACGGAATTAAGTTTAATTTTGTATTGCATTGGATGCTTTGACGTTGACTGCAAACCGGCGACACGCGTTTGGGAATAAAATGTAGTAGACGATATTTGTATTGACTTATTAATTAGATTTTTGTGGATGTATGTGCATGATAGCATTTTAATATTAGTCGCCCAGATTTTGCCAAACGCCCGGATTTTGTCAGGGATCACACCTATCTAAATGAATTTGTGACGAAGTCATCCTTTTTCATCATCATCATTTCATTACTTAGTACTGGCAATTTTTCATCACGGGCCGCTATGCCCGGCTAGTTTTAAACTCAAACAAAATTCATGACTAGAACTCCATTCCAGTTTGAACCTAATCGATCCACGAGTAGGATTGCTTCCCTTGGTCACGTACGTATTATTAGCATAATATTTTGTTAACTTGTCAAAATGAAATGACACATCATAATTTCAAAGCAACATAATTTAACCTAAAATTTTCCACACAAGCTGCCTTTATTGGCTTAAATACCTGCTTCTACAGTGCCGAACAAATTAATTACAGCCAACATTTGAGTTCCAGTGCAACTCTGCTAATACCTTTGTTTGCTCGCCTGTGTTCGGCCACTGTTTCCCAAACTTGTGGCTGTCGTTGTTTTGGATTAATTATGGATAATGTTTTAGACAAATGATATTATTATCACATTATTTGCACCAATTATTTTGGTACTACCGGTTGCTCGTGACTTTGTTTGCATAACTACCAGGAGGCCTACTTAGGAGTTAATTATACCTGCCTGAGCCCGGTGTGAGCATACTTATCTGGCTTATGGAGGCCCTGGGGCAAAAAAAACTAGAGACCCCAAAAAAGAACACTGGCAGACAGACGCCCATAAAACGCTGGGCTTCAGATTGTGTATGTCGGTACAGATATGAAAAAAAAAATGACCAGAGTATATTTTTTTTAAATAAATAAATTAAAAATTATTTGATGATTTTTAACACACAAAAAATATTGTTTTCAACATCCATTACGCTAGTTTTTACGTACCTTACTATTAAATATTAGAAACAAGCGTAATGGATGTCGAAAATAGTATTTTTATGTGTCAAATATTTTTTTTTTATTTTATTTATTTATTAAAAAAATAAAATACTCAGATCATTTTTTTTTTCGTTTGTATGGCATCTTTACCATCTATACATGTGCCTCTTAAAATATTTCGAGTATGAAGGGTAGGACCCTATATATGCACAGAAATCTCAATAAAAGTCGCAAAGGCGCGTGACCTTGTCGTGGCTTTCGAGCAAATAAGGCAGGTTGACGACACCATTACATCAAGAGACACACACAGACAGACGCCCATAAAACGCTGGGCTTCAGATTGTGTATGTCGGTACAGATATGAAATTAGTTTGGTGTGATCGAGTATTTCAAGAGTATTTAAATTCATTTTTTTTGTTTTTGTACGTAATTGGATTAAAGAGAAATCTTCGTATTTGTGATAGTGAGGTTAAGTATGGTGTGAATGATCCAATGAAGTACAGGCCGACTAATGAGTTCTTAATTCAAAGGTTTTAGTTGCTGTCGACATGATATTCTGTGGAGGCACCCGCCAGCCAGCATGCACCCGTTTTTGTTTTATTGGTTTTTTCAAAATGTCAACATTTTGCTGTAATAGCATCGATCACTAATAAAAAACGTAATAAATATAAACCTAATACTAAAGTAAGCTGAACTAACCAAATCCATTGTATCTAAACCCCTAAGTCTGAAGTCTGTAACTTTCTGGTATAAATAAATGATTTTATTTATTTATTTATTTCGATTTTTGATTCCAATTCTCAAATCTCTAAGATAAATTAGGCAAAGAACAATAATTAAAATATTTTTGGTTAAGCTTTTATTACTGTACCATATCAAGCCCAAAACTGCCAAAATCCTTTGGAATGCGTATGTTACTATGATGACAATGCAATAATTAGGTACTATGGAGGTGGTCACATAATGGACCCGAGAGGTGACTATAGGAACTCCCCAATTTCATAACATAACACTATCGTGTTTGGGCTCGTTGGATTTGTCTTGACAAGTACTACAGACCTAGATGGTGTCCAGGGTCTCACAATCGAGTTGGGAAGTGGTCAATAAAAAAAATTGTTTTGAAAAAAATTTTTCAACATAAAACTTATTTTCACTTGCCGTAGAAACAGACTAGGTATAAATATGTCTTCCGCAAACACGAAAATACCCAAAAGACTTGCCTTAATACAGATTATAACGAACCGACCATCATGAAAGCGTTTATCGAAGTAACAAAACAGCCTTGAATTAAAACGAACCAAACATTCTACTTCGGAAACAGATTATTTTGTAGTCGAATAAACTTTGGTACTTTCTTTACAAAACTTTTGGGAGCTCAAGCATTGTCGTGAATGTTCAATGGTTTTCGCGTGATGAAAATGTTTTTTGGACAATAACATAAACATACACGACATCTTTCGTTCGCCTACGGCTTTCAGTCTAACGCGTATATTGGAACCGAATCATCGGCCGATTTTGGGTCAGAACTATTCGGACGACTGTTTCAGACGTTTGTCTGCATACACACAACAAATTAATGTCCCATAGGGTTTACGGTAACGGTGACATTACCGTAAACCCTGTGGAACATTAATTTCAGGAACACCTACATGTTCCTAGTACTGTCATAAACAATATGTATTAGTGATATTACGTTGTATTCATCTTTTGTTCACCGTGAAATACATCTTTTTTATAAATAACAATATAAATTGAATTAGAACTTTTGACGTAAATTCGATGATCTTATTTTCGTCATGCTAGCGATAATTCCAGAAAAAATGTGAACCAACGAAAAACATGTAGGTACTTTTGAAACTGTCATACTCCTAAAGTTTAAACGTTACAAAAAACATAGTTTTATCGCTGCGAAGATCCATCTGACGGCAACACAAAAATATTTGTTTGACCCTCCCTCCACTCCCTGTGATGACCTCATAGACCGCAGAAGAAAGCGCAAATTTTCGTCATAGAAAAAAAAAACAGTCTTCTACCCCACTCCATTTATAAAAAAAACCGGCCAAGTGCGAGTCGTACTCGCGCACCGAGGGTTCCGTATCATTTTTGGACGTATAAAGTGAAAAAATCCGGACCGCATAACTAAGTTTGTTTGTGAAGGAATTTTGATGATTTTGAAAAAACTGTTCCAGTTAGGAACATCGTTTTATATTTGGTGCAATATTTGGGTCAATTCCTATCAGCTCTAATTATTTCAGATTTTTTTGAAACTGTGAGACGTAAAATAACTTCGGACCCCCACTCCGGCCCCTTTTGCAATGAAAATAAAAATATTTTTGGACTCTTTTCATTTGCAATAAAATTGAACAAGCATTCTTTATAACTGTTCCAAATTTCAAGTCGATAGCATAAGCAGTTGCTGAAATAAGCAGGTGTGACAGACAGACAAACAGACAGACGAAGTCGCACCATAAGGGTTCCTTTTTTACCATTTTGGTACGGAACCCTAAAAAACTAAACATACATCAACAAATTGAATAAGAACTTTTTCACATTTCCATTTACTTTATAAAATAAATGTAAAGGTCACACCTTTTCTTTTGTTTGAGGTATGAAGTCCTAAATTGTTTGTTTAGAGTGTTTTTATTCCTACGCAAATACCGAGAACCTTTATTGTGGTTCCGTACGCGTCTTCATTACGTATTTAATACATGATACTAAAGAGCAGCCGTATTTTATATTGAATAAAAATGGAGGTGATGAAATGGTTTTTTATGTTATTTTTAGGATCGCTTCTAGAGTGCAAGTAGTAGGGTATATCTATACATATAAAATTATATGTCCTAAACTCCTGACTGACTGATTCAGTAACGCTTAAACCAAGTCAGTAGACTTAGAGATTTAAAATTTGCAGGAAATATTTTTTATGTAGGCTAGAGATGTAATGCATCTCTAGCCTACGGTTTTGATGAGGGATTTTTTGAAATTTCACCCCTAAATGGATGATAAGGGGTGATGCAGTTTATGTAAAGATTTTTTTTGTTTTTAGGGTTCCGTACCAAAATGGTAAAAAAGGAACCCTTATGGTGCGACTTCGTCTGTCTGTCTGTCTGTCACACCTGCTTATTTCAGCAACTACTAATGCTATCGACTTGTGGAACAGTTATAAAAAATGCTTGTCCAACTTTATTGCAAATTAAAAAATTAAAAAAATATTTTTATTTTCATTGCAAAAGGGGCCGGAGTGGAGGTCCAAAATTTCAAAGTGGGGTTACTAGGTCAAATGATATATCATATGAAAGGGCTTGATTTGCACATTTCAAAATATATTTTTATTTAATTTGATGTCTCACAGTTTTCGACATATGATGAAAAATGACTGAAAAAATACCATTCCCCCCCTTATCTCTGAAGTTTGCGGAGTGAAAAATCTGAAATAATTAGAGTTGATAGGAATTGACCTAAATATGGCACCAAAAATAAAACGATGTTTCTAACTAGTACAGTTTTTTCAAAATCATCAAAATTCTTTCACAAACAAACTTAGTTTTGCGGTCCGGTTTTTTTCACTTTATACGTCCAAAACTGATACGGAACCCTCGGTGCGCGAGTACGACTCGCACTTGGCCGGTTTTTTTAAGTTACGATGATTTTCAAAACAAAATAAAACGTGTTTCATTATTCTTGAAAATTCATCTCCTTGGTGAGCGAAGCCGCGTGGGCGGAAAGTTAACCTTTAACATTTGATGAAATGCGTGGTTGAGCATGATTTGAACCTACTTTCTGTACGTGGGTTTTATTTTGGGCCTAAAGTGTTGGTTTCAGGTCATAAAAACAAGGAGATATGCCATCATAGCAAATTAGTACCGGAACAACTGATGCCACTTTTAGTACATTTTTCGACACAATTACGCGCATAATTAAGCGCTCCTTGTGAATAAAAAGATCTCCCACGCATTAAACATTCCGCACACCCTCAATCTAACACTGTTAATAATCACTCAACACTAACACTACACTAAAACACTGTATTTATACCATCGTTCGTGTTGGGTTCGTCGCCAGCGCGTACGTTTTTAATATGAGCAATTTGCTTAAGTTCAGGCATCAAGCTCGATAGCGCCTTGGCAAATCTCCCTTGTTTCTATGATCTGAGGTGTTGGTAATAAACACACTCGGCCAAGTCGCTTTTACATTTTTTAAACGACGTTCTGATTGACGCTTGATTTATGAGTTTTCTTCCTTTATTAACCGACTTCAAAAAAGGAGGTTCTGTATTCGTCCCGTATGTATGTATGTATGTAAGTATGTATGTATGTATGTATGTATGTTTGTATGTGCGCGTTTTTCTCAAAAACTACTGATTCGATTTGGATGGGGTTTTCACTAACGTAATCTACATACTTTCAGGAAGGTTTTTTGTTAAAATGTATGGCATTCCAAGACAATGGCGCATCGTTTTGAATGGCACCATCTGCACGGGCGAGTTTATCGCGACGGTTCTGCCCTCCTATCGTAAACTCCACGATACAACGATAATTCCGCCAATGTATAGTTGGGACTCGCCGCGCAACCGCGACGTCTCGTCGCGTCTCGCAATAGTATTGGAATAGCTTAATTTGGTGTTTGTTGAGCGCGTCGCGTAGATCACCGGACGCGCAGCGAGTACTTTGCGTTACGTGGCGATATCGCCGCGAGTCACGGCGAGTCATCGACGTTTTGCTCGTCAATTGTCTTTGCATCGCCGCGATAATATCGGCGTGTGGAGACACGTTCATAGAGTGAAGTGGCAGGACGATAATATCGTCGCGATATATTCGACCGTGGAAATGTCGTCTTATCAAAATTGACCTCGAGACTCTTTTATGCGTTTTACGATATTTCTTATAGTTTCGGATTTGGCCATCCACGGCTTGCAAAAATCACTTTGACCATCCACGCTTACCTGAAAAATTTACTACTTTTGCGTCTTCAATTAGGCATCAGAATCGATGGTTAAAATCTTTCGGGTAGGTACTTCGGGCCTACGATGTTAACTATATCTTCAGCCGCCATTTGCGCCATTTAAACATTTGGCATACCAATTACCACACAATATTTGTTTACCACTCGGGTAAGCTGAAATGCACATTAAATGCATCTAATCAACCTCGGTTCGAATCTCAGATCATAGAAACAAGGGAGATGTGCAAGGCGCTATTGAGCTTGACGCTTTAGTTTGATCACATGCTGGCGACGGACCGAACGCAATCTATACTAATATTATAAAGAGGAAAGATTTTTTTGTTTGTTTGTTTGTACCGAATAGGCTCCGAAACTAATGGACCGATTTTAAAAATTCTTTCACTAATAGAAGCTACATTATCACTGAGTAACATAGGCTACTTTTTATTCCGAAAAAATGCACAGTTCCTGTGGGACACGCGGACGAAGTCGCGGGCGAAGTGATAGTCGATGATATAAATACAGTGTTTTAGTTTAGTGCTAGTGATAAGTGACGAATAACAGTGTTAGATTGAGGGTGTGCGGATTTTTAATGTGTGGGAGATCTTTTTGAAACTGTGTCGCACAATGTTCTAAAAGTGGCGACAGTGGTTTCCGTACTAATTTGCTATGATGGCATATCTCCTTTTTTCTATGATCTGAGGTTAGAATGCATTATGGCAACCCAGCATTCATGATTACTGGGGCTTGGATCTATCTGCCAATTAAGCGGATCGCATGTTATTCGAAGGTGAGAGCAATTTTGAGCTAAGCACATATTTGGATTGCAAGTTTGGTGATTGAGTTGAGCAATGTTCTATTGTAACCGACTTAACAAAAGGAGGAGGTATTTACTCAATTCAATTGTATTTTTTGGAACGAAGAATGCGGCTTGCGTTATGAGTTGAGTGGTAGAAATCTTCACGTAAGAAAAAAACGTTATGCCCCCTCCATGCGATGTTAACTCTCTCTGTCGCTTTCCATTATATATTATTATGAGGCATAATATGAATTTCGTTCCTAACGGGGGTCCCCCGATCGCGGGGGTCCCCGATAGCACATGTTTATTTTGTATGTTTGTTACACGATATTTTCGTTGATTAGGAAAAAAACTTGCGCGGTTGTTCCAAAATTTTATTTACTTTGGTTCAGTAGTTTTTTAACCAGCTTAAATAAACGGCATTTAATTAACTTCGCCTACGTTGACGATGTATCACATTCACACAGCAAAAAAAACTGGCCAAGTGCGATTCGTACTCGCGCACCGAGGGTTCCGTATCATTTTTGGACGTATAAAGTGAAAAAATCCGGACCGCATAACTAAATTTGTTTGTGAAAGAATTTTGATGATTTTGAAAAAACTGTACTAGCTAGGAACATCGTTTTATTTTTGGTGCCATATTTGGGTCAATTCCTATCAACTCTAATTATTTCAGGTTTTTCGCCCCGCAAACTTCGGAGATAAGGGCGGGGAATGGTATTTTTTTGGACATTTTTGATTATATGTCGAAAACTGTGAGATATCAAATAAAATGAAAATATATTTTGAAATCTGCAGATCAAGCCCTTTCATATGATATGTCACTTGACCTAGTAACCCCACTTTAAAATTTCGGACCCCCACTCCGGCCCCTTTTGCAATGAAAATAAAAATATTTTTTGACTTTTTTCATTTTCAATAAAGTTAAACAAGCATTCTTTATAACTCTTCCAAATTTCAAGTCGATAGCATAAGTCGTTGCTGAAATAAGCAGGTGTGATGACAGACAGACAGACAGACAGACAGACGAAGTCGCACCTTATGGGTTCCTTTTTTACCATTTTGGTACGGAACCCTAAAAATGGTATGTATACATAGGTTTGGTTAGTGGTATAATGAATTCACGCTATTGCTGTTATTTCGTGTGTATATGCTGCTCAAAATAGAAAAAAGAAAACAAAACTTAAAAAAAATTAAAACCACCTTCAAAAAGATCACATCAAGTTTTGAACAGTTTCAGAAGTTGCTGATATTTTTAAGGCGGTTTTATTATTTTTAAAGTTTTTTTATTTATAAACTGTGCCAAAGTAACAAGAAATTACATTTTAAATAAACCCAACACCGCAGCCTGAAGCACCTTTAAATTAAACATTGAACACTAGCCAAAAACAAGAATGATTAAAACCAAACTTTTCAAGTGCACACTTCGTAATACCCACAATATTTTGCACTCCGTAACTGTTTAAACTGGTGCAAGCTTGGACTAACCGCTAATTATACCGCATACACAGATTTAGAGTAGACTAGATACAGCAAACCGTCCGTCCCAGCGTGCCCAAAAGTTTGTGCAATGCGCCTACTTGCCGAATTTCTACTTGAGTTTACTTTCAAACGTGGCGGTGAAACTTGACTTTGACAAATAGTGTCGTTGAAGACCTACAAATGCCAAATTGTACCAATAATAACTGTAAAAACTCTTAAAGGGTTACTCAAGGCCTTTAAATGACTTGCGCGACAGCATAGTAGGTAGGAAAAAAAACTTTTTTAACAAAAAATAACCGACTTCAAAAATCCACTACAAAGAAAATAATAATATTGGTTTCGGAAGTCGGTGGCTTTGGTTTTTGTTTGCTTTTTTTTTGCCACCGACTTCCGAAACCAATATTATTATTTTCTTTGTAGTGGATTTTTGAAGTCGGTTATTTTTTATTAAAAAAGTTTTTTATTTTTCCCTTTTTAGTTCTTTATCCCGTGTTAGATTACTTTCACGAATTCGTTCAACAGTAAATCTTCTACGGAGTGTGTACATTTATGCATATAACTTTGTACATAGGAATGATTACATAATGTATTATATATTAAAACCTTCCTGAAAGTATGTAGATTACGTTAGTGAAAACCTCATCCAAATCGAATCAGTCGTTTTTGAGAAAATCGCGCACATACAAACATACATACATACATACATACATACGGGACGAATACAGAACCTCCTTTTATGAAGTCGGTTAAAAAGTGGCACGCTCGTTTTCATACCTACTATTTAGTGAACATGCGGTATCTAGCCTAATCTAAATCTTTGACCGCATCCAATCCTTGCCGACACGGAAACTCAGACAAAATGGTAGTTGGAAAGCTAATCCAAACTAATATTGTAAATGCGAAAATAACTCTGTCTGTTTGTTTGTTTGTTACGTTTTCACGGCTAATCCGTTGAACCAATTTTGATGGAAATTTTGGTAAAAAGATTTATTGGAAAAAGGACATAAGTTACCCATTGTCGCAAAAATAAAACTTAGAAAGCGGAAAACTCCATACATTTAAAATAATTTCTAGTGAAATGCAAAACGTGGGGTGCATGCCGTACATGCAATAGATAGGTAATAATAATAGTAAGATGCGGCCCACGTTTTTAATTTCGTCAAAAATTATTTTATACTTTTTAGTCTGTTTTAAAAACGTGGTTTCATTTTTAGGGTTCCGTACCAAAATGGTAAAAAAGGAACCCTTATGGTGCGACTTCGTCTGTCTGTCTGTCACACCTGATTATTTCAGCAACTACCTACTTATGCTATCGACTTGTTTGGAACAGTTATAAAGAATGCTTGTTCTGTTCAACTCTATTGCAAATGAAAAAAGTCCGGAGTGGGGGTCCGAAATATTAAAGTGGGGTTACTAGGTCAAGTGACATATCATATGAAAGGGCTTGATCTTCACATTTCAAAATATATTTTTATTTTATTTTATGTCTCACAGTTTTCGACATATGATGAAAAATGTCCAAAAAAATACCATTCCCCCCTCCCCTTATCTCCGAAGTTTGCGGGGCGAAAAATCTGAAATAATTAGAGTTGATAGGAATTGACCCAAATATGGCACCAAAAATAAAACGATGTTCCCAACTAGTACAGTTTTTTCAAAATCATCAAAATTCTTTCACAAACAAAATTAGTTATGCGGTCCGGATTTTTTCACTTTATACGTCCAAAAATGATACGGAACCCTCGGTGCGCGAGAACGACTCGCACTTGGCCGGTTTTTTTTTTCATATAAGTAATTATTGTTTGTTACTTCCTGATGCCTCAAGCTGTACTAATTTGAATGAGAGCTTAAACACTGCCTAAAGAAAGACTTTAGAATAGTTTTTGATAAAGAAGACATTTCGCCAGTCACTTGTTATTAATTGGTGGCGAGCTTATTGCCATTGGTCGGACAAAAATCGAGACTCCTTGCTACAACTAAGATATTATAATAGAAAAACCCATTAAATTAACACTTTGCGTAACTCGGGCACCGAACCTAGGACCTTACGCTTAGCAGTCGACAAAGCAAATAAAACAAAAACTCAAGAAAATTAATAAATTGTTTGAACATAAAACATTGGGCTCAATTGAGGGCCTTTTAATTTTGATACCGAAGTTAATTGGTCCCTTGGTAAGGTCGCTTTGACATAGATACCTTAAATCCCTTTAGAAAACAGACCCTAGTCTGGTATTTGCATTTTGACCTTTTTATAAAACGAGGTAAAAACACGGTGTTGGTGTGTTTTTTTTGTAACTTTATTAACTCGCGGGAAACGGTTAGTGACCAACTAAGGCTACGAACGCACAGACAGGTGGCTTGCTTAGCACCTAGAGCCTAGCTCATCACCTAGCGATTAGCTTAGTAAAACCACGGGGTCTCATCAGGAACAAAGGAACATTTGTTAAAATACCTGTTAATAAATTAAGTTATATGCATCTATTTGTTATTGAAGTTTGTGTAAAATTTAGAACATGGAAAATAGACCATGAAAAATATTTGTTCTAATTTTAAAAAATACTTTAAGCCCGAAAAAAATGTATAGTCCGAAGATAGCCCGCGTTACGGCGGTCACATTTTTTTGTATGACATGAGGCATCTGTACGCGTAGTATTATATTATTTGTGGTAAAACGAACGTTTTAGAATTTTCGCGACCCGCACTGCGCCCTTGACGCCTAGCTAGTCGCTCCTCAGGGCGCAAGGCGGCCGGTTGCGAACATTCTAAAATTTTCGTTTTACAAAGCTAGTCACTAGGTGACTAGCTAGGCTCTAGGCGCTAAGCAAGCCACCTGCCTGTGCGTTCATAGCCTAATAAATGATCGTACTCGATTATCGTATTGGAGCTTAGCAGACGTGTGACTCTTTTCACGATTTCAGGGTTGATTCCATAGTAGAAATTGTTCACAATCATCATCTGCCTAGCCTTTTCCCAAATTATATTGGGGTCGGCTTCCAGTCTAACTAGTTTCGGCTGAATATCAATATTTTACGTGGAGCGACTGCCATCGACCTCCACAACTCAATTAATGGGTAATACCGGTATTCGATTGTTAGACCAGCTGTCAGACTTTTCAGGGCTTCTGACTACCCGTAACGATTATCAAAGATATTCCTATGACAACCGGGACCGACTGCTTAACGTGCTCTCCGAGGCACGGAGGGGTCTCGATGTGTAAAGAACGGTCACCCATCCAAGGACTGACCGCGGCAAGCGCAGCTTAACCTCGCAGATCGATCGATCAGCGCGGCTGTCATTTAGCCACGAGCCCCTCTAGAAATTGTTCACAATGATGAGTATAAATGGCCCCTTTTTGGCTCAAAAACCAACGAAAGGTTATCGTAGATTTTTTTATACGACGATGGTGGCAGACACGGCCCTTCTGATGGTAAGCGGTTACCGTAGCCTATGAATCTTGAGCAACACCGAGTATCACATGCGCGTTGCCGACCCTTAAAAACCGGCCAAGTGCGAGTACTCGCGCACCGAGGGTTCCGTATCAGTTTTGGACGTATAAAGTGAACAAAACCGGACCGCAAAACTAAGTTTGTTTGTGAAAGAATTTTGATGATTTTGAAAAAACTGTACTAGTTAGGAACATCGTTTTATTTTTGGTGCAATATTTGGGTCAATTCCTATCAACTCTAATTATTTCAAATTTTTCACTCTGCAAACTTCGGAGATAAGGGGGGGGGGGAATGGTATTTTTTCAGATATTTTTCATCATATGTCGAAAACTGTGAGACTTAAAATTAAATGAAAATATATTTGAAATGTGCAGATCAAGCCCTTTCATATAATATGTCACTTGACCCAGTAACCCCACTTTGAAATTTTGGACCCCCACTCCGGCCCCATTTGCAAAGAAAATAAAAATATTTTTTTCATTTGCAATAAAGTTGGACAAGCATTTTTTATAACTGTTCCAAATTTCAAGTCGATAGCATTAGTAGTTGCTGAAATAAGCAGGTGTGACAGACAGACAGACGAAGTCGCACCATAAGGGTTCCTTTTTTACAATTTTGGTACGGAACCCTAAAAATGAGGAATTGCTACGCCGACAGCTTAGGAGACAAGCCGGTCCCCCGCTGTCAACACAGCGCATCCTCAGCAGCTCTGGCGACCTTACTCACCACAGGAACACAACACTACCGAACAGTAGCGTTATTTGGCTGTGATATTCTTTAAGGGAAAATTGAGCGAGATATTCTACCGTGCCCAGGTAGGGCAAAATAGGTATATTTAGTGAAGCAAACTCACAAAATCCTTTTAGGAACATATTGCGTAGGCTTTACCCTTCTGTGGGGAACTGGACAGACCCGTGAAATCGCCTTAGGACTTTTGAGGAGTATGTCCAACGCTAATGTTTATTGTACAAAGATTAGTTAGTGGTATAACGCAGATAAGATAGGTAAAATAGGCTCCGTCGCCTCCTTTTGCGAGGAGGTGATGGACGCCAAGGAGGCGGCGGAAAGGGAGAGGGAGGCGGTGTCCTCTCTCCCCATCCGCAGCAGACGCACCGGGCGCCGTAGGGCGGCCAACGATCTCCGGCCACCATAGGGCGCGGCCTGCGGGTGGCGGACTTGGGGCGTCCGTCGCCCGAACGGAAACAGGCCCGAGACGGTGGCGCGACGTGTTCCGCGCGCGCCTCTCTAGAGGGATTGTGGCCGTACATGACGGCCGCATAGGGTGATGGGGCCCGCCTTTTTTCTGGCGGGCCAATACCTGCCGGAGGTGCGGACGAATGCGTGAGTGACTCCCGTGCCCCCGGCGTCAGGTAGTTGGAGGAACACCGGGGTGGTTTTAGTCAGTAAGAGTCTGACAGACCCCCTCATAGCATAAGTAGTTGCTGAAATCAGCAGGTGTGACAGACAGACAGACAGACGAAGTCGCACCATAAGGTTTCCTGTTTTACCATTTTGGTACGGAACCCTAAAAAAACATACTATCGATCCCTCTTTTAATTTTCTAGACAATCAACTTTATTATAAACCGTTTCTTTATTTACGTGTCTTCAGACTACGCTATACTATATAGCATTATAGCATATAGCTCATAGCACGACAATATCGCGCACCATACATTGATAGGGACACGTTCACACTGTGCTATACTATATAGTATGGCTTCGTAGGGCGCGCTATATTATATAGCGTAGTCTGAAGACAGCTTAGTAGGCATTATATCCTCGAAACTATTATGTCTTTTCAAGCTTTAAAAAATTGCAAGTCTGAGGAACAAAAGGTGGACATCAGCGATGACACTTTATTTTTGCCCAGCATCTAAATAACTTTTATAATGATTCCAGTCTGCACTTTTAATCTATGACAATCCATTATATCTAAAACAAATACTTATTAATTTCTTATAACATGTTTCGGGAAAAATATAAGTTATTTTTGTTATTTACCTGTATTTTCAATCTTCAAAATAACTAAATTTTCCATGAAACTCCCTAAAAGCCAAGTTAGGTGCTTTTATATAATTTATAGAAACTTTTAATTGAATGGATTCAAGGATATAATATTGGGGCTTGGTGGAAGTCATCGAACTTTTAAGTTAGCATATCGAAAACCTTAATTGGCATATACCCAGCGTATAGTTAAGTGTCGATTTAGGTAAAAAAAATTTTCAATAAATATGTTCAGGACGTAAAGGTTAGCTTAACTTATGATTATGTAAATAACGTAAATATTAGTTATGAATTTGTGTTCAATTTGTTACCTATTTGTTTGTCTATTTGAATGTTTGTTTGTGTTAATAGATATAAGAGTCTGTGTTGATTGTGCCTTTATATACCTTTTATATACTTTAATATTTGTTTGATAATTGTTGATTTGTCGTATATACCTTTATTATGAACGTGTTAGTGATATAAGTCTTAATTGTTTGTTGTATGTGATAATAGCGATATTGTGTGCCTAAGGCAAAATAAATAATATTCCCCTTTGTGTTTTACTTACCACCTAGTACATAAGGCTAGTAAATAATAGCCAGGTAGGGAATATGTAGTAGCTATGTACACTATGTACGACAGAATGTCAATAATAAAATGTTGGTTAATATAAAGACTTACATCAAGCAGGCCCGCCGCAACTTCCACCCTCGAACAAAGAGGATATATATAGGCGCACTTGCCGCGCAAAATCACAGTCTCGCCGCCTGACGCTCGCCGTGAACGGACGTGTCGCTCCGCGCTCACTGTTTACGACGCTGTCAAGCCGCCCTTCTCGTCACGCTCGCTCGTGACGTCATCGTAGTCACCCGACTACAACCATTTAATCAAAAGCTGCCTTTTTCAAGGCGGTGGCTGATTGCTGTTTCTTTACCCGCGTTGTGTAGCTTCACCTAGGCCCCCTCAGGGCAAAAACCACAGTTTCGTGGTCCTCGGTGGAAACCTTACGGTGTCAACGAAACCGAGTGGGGTGTTGCCCCAATCACACCCGCCGAGCCCCTTCAGGGTGAGGCAGTCAATTGGAGTCGGGAGCTAGACCACCGGCCTTGGGGGGTCTCCTAGTCGGTCCTAGTCTCTGATTTCGTCCACAGCTACACACCTAGTGTCGTTAGGGTGTTGTCTAACACCCTTAGCGCTAGACTGGTCAGGGCCCCGTTCGCACAATAAGACTGGCGACGGGTTACAAGCTTAGGGCACACCATAGGCACTCACCTCCCTGTCTACACCCGACAGGGAGGGTTACACATCCCCGGGCCCATCCACCCGGGGAGTTAGGTATTTAGGGTTCTTAGGACTCCTACGGGAGTAATGTTAGGTTCCCCTCAGTAGTTTAGTAATTCTTCTAAGATGGAGAGCGCCGATCCAGCGCTCTCCATTTTAAAGGCGATTATCGCCGATTATCCCGCCATTAGGGAGAAATATGGGCATTTGATAGCCCAGACCATCGGGCCAATAGCCCTAGGCCCCCCGGAATCCCCCGATCCCGATTACGGCCCCGTTAGCCCCGCTTTTAGTTCCGGGCCCGCGAGCCCAATCCTCCCTAGCAACGAAGGAGAGGTAGCCTCCACCGAGGCACTTTCCTTCGAAGTAGGATTATTGACGCCTCTATTGTCTGAAAAGACAATAGAAGCGACAACAATGGTCGCTTCTAGCGAAACACAACCGCGCCCCGTACCTGCGATTCCGGAAATCGCTCCCATTGTCTCCAACAATCCCATTGTTGAAGCAAATTCCGCCGAAACCGGCACACCTGCGCAATCCTTTGTGCAGACCGCCGAGGCCATGGACACCTCCTCTGTGTCCGATTCCGAAAGCGAGCCCTCTCTGAGTGACTCGAACCCCTCTTCCTCCGAGGAAGAGGGATTCCAAGTGGTAACCCACGGGAAGAGGAAGAGGGCTACCCCTCCCTCCTCTAAGGCTTCTAAAGCCAAGAAAACAGACGCGGCTCCCCGCGCTCCCACCCCTCTCCCGTCGGCCGCTTCCCAGGCCAGCCGCCCTTCCAGCCCTAGGGCTAACGCTGCTCCTGCAGCATCCTCAGCGTCCTCCAAAAAGGAGCGCCCTCCCCCACCCTTATATATTCATGATAAGGGAAAATGGACCGATGTGTCCAAAATGTGTAGTAGCCGCTCAATTGGCTACACAAAGGCCATCTCTACCCAGATGGGTATTAAGGTCAGTGTTCGGTCGTCCGATGATTACCGATCATTAGTCAAATTATTGAAAGGATTCCAGATATCCTTTCACACGTACTCCCTTCCGGAGGAAAAGCCAATTCGCGTGGTAATTAAACGCGTTCCCAAGGAGTTTAACTCCGAAATTATACTAAGCGACCTTCAGTCGCAAGGTATCCCCGTCATAGAGGTACACCGCATGCACCGCGGAGGGTCGGAACGCCAACCCTTCGACATGGTGCTTGTGGTGTGCGACCCCGTAGAAGGCCACCACCCCATCTTCAATGTCCGCTCAATATGCCACCTATCCGGCATATCAATTGAAAAGCCGTACAAAAACGGTGAAATCACGCAGTGTCACAACTGCCAATTCTACGGGCACTCGCAAAGGAATTGCTTTGCGAAGCCCAGGTGCGTCAAGTGCCTGGGTGACCACGGCACTTCCCAGTGCGAGCGCCCTAAAGATCGCACTCTTTGCGACCCTCTTGGCCCACCCAGCTGCGTGCTCTGTGGTGAATCCGGTCACCCGGCTAACTACCGTGGTTGCCCCAAAGCCCCCAAATCCTCCCGCAAATCGGCCAAGCGTAATAACGCCCGCCAAAAGAGGGAGAGCCCCACTGTCCCGATTCCCTCGGCGCAGTTACCCGCTAGGCTCAGTCCACAGAGACCCTCTCCGTGGAACCAGCTCAATCACCAGAAAGCCTTCCCGGCTTTGCAGGTGGTTCCCCCAACTTCAACCCCTATCCCCGCGCCGATAGTCCCCCCCATCGCCGCGTCACCCCCTGCGACCGCTCAAGTAGCGCCTGTCACCACCGAACCCGCGTCCGCCCCCAAACCCGCGTCCGCTCCCAAAACTGCGCCCGCTCCCAAACCCGCGCCCGCTCCCAAACCCGCGTCCGCTCCCAAAACCGCGTCCGCTCCCAAACCCGCGCTTGCCCCCGCAGCCGTGCCAGCCGCCGCCGCGTACCCCGCCCCCACAGCCCGCCCCGCTTGCAACGTCTCAGACGTCATGTCGGTTGCTAGTCCCATTATAAAGCTGACGTCGGTGTACATGAGCCCCAGGGCATGTGAAATGTCGCAAGCCATACGCGCCAACGAAGGCAACCCATTTGCACTGTCGCAAATATGGGAAAGCTACCAGGACGTCATAGCCGCCCTGCAAAACCTCAGATTTAACCCTTAGTATGGATAGTACAAAAGAAAGGTGCAGAGTCAAACCCCGATCCCTTAATTTAGGCTTCTTTAATGCCAACGGCATTAGAAATCAACGCGATGAGATCGCCACCTTCCTCCGCGACCATCAAATTGATATATTCCTCGTACAGGAGACCTTCCTAAAGCCCAGCACGCGTAACCCGTCAATTGCCAACTACCAAGTTGTACGCAATGACAGGATTCGCTGCCACAAGGGTGGAACTCTCATCTACCACAAAAGGTCACTGTACTGCATACCTATGGATCCCCCACCTCTTTTGCAGTTAGAGGTCTCAATCTGTCGACTAGGCATGACAGGACATCAACCGATCACTTTAGTATCGGCCTACCTCCCTCCCTCTTCCTCCGATAACAACGATCTTAAAAAAGATCTTGAAACACTTCTTGGCTTGAGTAGCTCCGTTATCATAGCGGGCGACTTTAACGCCAAACATATCGCCTGGAACAGCCACTCGAATAACACGAGAGGCAAGCTCTTACACCTTATGTGTGGCCAACTCCACTTTGACATCATCGCTCCGATGAATCCCACTCATTTCCCTCCCAACCCAGACCACCGTCCTGACGTCCTCGACATAGCGCTTCTTAAGAACGTGAACCTCGGTTTGCGCTCTATTGAGACGCTACAAGAGCTCGATTCGGACCATAGACCAGTTGTAATGGTTCTAGGCCCTCTCACGGGTCCTAGAGATCCCGATCTTACCAAGACCGTTACGGACTGGGGGAAATTGAGCGAAGGCTTAAAATCCACCCGGTCCGTACACTTGGACTCTATCCCCGACGCTATTAACACAGTCGACGAAACGCAGGCGGCGGCCTTCTCGATCGGCAGTCACGTGCAGTCCATCTTGGACGACTCTTCGAGGCAGGTTCCAGCGATGGACGACCATCGCTGGAGGCTGCCCGATGATGTGCGTGCTCTGCTGACCGAGAAGAACGCGGCCATCCGTGCGTATGACGCTTTTCCCTGTGAAGCGAACCGTGCTCATATGCGCTATTTACAGAGATCTGTAAAGAAACGCATAGCAGAAGTGCGGGGAGCCCGCTGGGACAAGATGTTGAGCGAACTCGAACCGACCCATCAGGCTTTTTGGCACTTGCAGAGGAAGTTAAAATCCGAACAGGTGACTTCCATGCCCCCCCTAGTACGTCCCGACAAGTCGATCGCCTTCGACGACGAAGACAAAGCTGAATGCCTAGCCGACAGTCTTGAAGCCCAATGCACGCCTAGTATGCTACCAGTAGACCAAGCCCACCTTTCCCGGGTAGACGCTGAAGTCGAACGTAGAGCTACGCTCCCTCCCGTAGACGACCCCGATAATCCCCTGCCCCCCATCACCCCTGATGAAGTGCAAGATCTCATTAAGGGGCTTAACCCCAAAAAAGCTCCTGGCTCCGACGGCATCACCAACAAAGTGATTAAATTATTCCCCGCCCACCTCATACTGCTAATGACCGCCATCTTCAATGGTGCATTAAGCAATAATATATTCCCACAAGCGTGGAAAGACGCTATAGTTATAGGCATCCATAAACCCGGTAAGCCCAAATCCGAACCCTCTAGCTATCGCCCCATTAGCCTCCTCAAGGTTTTCGGGAAGATCTACGAGAGGCTAATTTACAAAAGACTCAAGGATTACGTAGAATCCAAGAGTCTCCTTCCTGACGAGCAGTTTGGGTTTCGACCCAGACACTCTTGTATTCATCAAGTCCACCGTATTGTTGAACGTGTAAGCCACGGCTTCACATATGGAACGATGACAGGCATAGTATTTTTCGATGTGGCAAAAGCCTTCGACAAAGTCTGGCACAACGGCTTATTGTACAAGCTGTACGAACTCGGAGTGCCAGATCGTCTCGTGCACATCATCCGAGACTTTTTGTCGAATCGCACCTTCCGCTATCGCATCGAGGGAGGCGCTCTCTCCTCCCCTCATCCCATAAAAGCCGGAGTCCCTCAAGGCTCCGTGCTGTCCCCCCTCCTGTTCACGCTGTACACAAGCGACATTCCCAAAAAGGGAAAGGCCCAGTTGGCTTTATTTGCTGACGACACGGCCATCTATTACTCAGGCATCAGCCCCGATAGCATAGCCCGAAATCTACAGACCGCGGTCAACGCCCTAGGCGATTGGTTTCGGAAATGGAGAATCGAAGTAAACCCCGATAAGAGCCAGGCGGTTTTGTTTTCCAAACCGCGCACTCCTCCTGATAACCCCTCCCCGATCACCATGTTCGGCAAGCCGATCCCTTGGGATAAGCAAGCCAAATACCTGGGCATCATCCTCGATAGGAGATTGAACTTTATCGAGCACATAAGGACGGTCCGCTCTCGCGCCGCCTTCGCTCTCGGTCGCCTCCACTCCATCCTAAATGCACGTAGCAAGTTGGCACTTAAGTACAAAGTGCGCACTTACGTGACTTGCATACGCCCCATCATGACCTATGCTGGCGCTGTGTTCGCACACGTCAAGGCATCTCGAATCCATAGGATGCAAATCATTCAAAACAGGTTCATGCGAAAGGCCACGGGAGCTCCCTGGTACGTTCGTAATGATCGCCTGCACTTAGATCTAAAACTGCCCACCATCCAGCAGTGCTTGAAACGCGCCTCCAAGCGCTTCTTTGACTCTGCCCCGAACCACCCGAATCCTCTGGTGGTATCGGCCGCCCGATACACCCCCTCTCAGATTAGCAAAATTCGCCGCCCGAGGCATGCTTTAAATACTCCCGATGATGCTATCACCTTACTGCAAGAGAGCAGCAGGGAGACCAGTACTCTGCGTAGGTACAAACACAGACCGGCGCCATTCCGATCTCGCCGACGAGGCCCGTCGCGACGTCCCCATCATGACCCGAGTCCGCCGCCGCGTATGACTCAGTCCCCCAACCGACCCTTGCTCGAGCCAGCCCGCGCTGAGCCTGTAGATTTAAATATGTCCCTAAATCATATTAATCCGTTCCAGCTAGTAGCCCCTCCCTCTAGTTGTCCTCCCCCCAGCGACGCCCTAAGCCGAGGTCCGTACCCCAGTAGGGGGTGCCCTTAGCGTGTGGTCGCTTAGTTTGTAGTTTTTATTTAGTTTTAAGCCTGGCTGGAGGCATTTGTAAGTCCTCACCAGATGACCGGTTAAGCAGTGACGGCTGTTAGAAGCCAACTGTGAGAGGCCCTTTAAAAAAACAAAAAAAAAAAAAAAAAAAAAAAAAAAAAAAAAAAAAAAAAAAAAAGCGCAAAATCACTTGCGAAATTTTACACTTTACAATGTTACTCTGACCAGCGATAGCGGGTGGAACGAAGGTATTCCTGCTTGTTGCTATGTGACATTGAATCTGCGTCTCATTTCTTGCGCCCTATACCCCACGGAGTAATCCAGCAATAATAAGTACGTGACTGGAGAAGACCTGCCCGTCCCGGTCACGTACAAAATACACACATCAAAAGTATCTAGGGATCAACATATATTTTTGCAATAACTTTTCTCCTGATTGATATTAATTAAAATTTTCTTTAAGGATTCATCAAATAAAGTGTTTTCGTTTGTCACAGTAACGATAAACCAAGTCACCTTTGCATTAATAAAGAAATTTGCCATTTTCCTAATAAAGGGATTTTTGACATTTGAACCACTAACATTAAAGTTCGAAAAAAAGACTGAAATAACAGTTTTCTTTAAAATTTTATTGGGTAACTTAAACAATTAATAATCCGTGTTTCTACCGCGAACACTAACAACACAAGAACATCGGTTTGGCATACTCAAAATGAGTTCATCCAAATCACGCTGTGGAATGGCCGCCCATGTTCGTTGCAACAACAAAAAAAGGTCTTCTTGCGACTGGATACCCTCCATATTCGGCAGAGCTCTTCTCTGTAGCATATCCCATGCATGCTCAATCGGGTTCAAGTCTGGCGACTGAGCAGGCCAGGGCAGGACATTGATGTTAGCTGCGGCGAGAGTCTGTCTTACAACTCTTGCGGTGTGCGGTCGTGCATTATCATGCATTAACTGAAATAAGGGACCGATTTGCACTTGTAGAGGAACGATGACGTCTGATACAATCGTCTCAGCATAAATTTGAGCGTTGAGGTTGCCTCTGATCCAAATCAACTCAGTTCTTCCACCGATCCAAATACCCGCCCATACCATGATGGTTCCACCACTATAAGGATGGACTTCCTGGCAGGATTTTAATCGCTGTTGGCGTCCAGGGGTTCTCCAGTGTCGTATACGTCTTGTATCCGGTCTCATACCAAAACGAGACTCATCAGAAAAGCACACGAAACGCCATTGTTCTTCTGCCCAATTTCTGTGTTCAAGAGCCCATTGATATCGAATCCTACGATTGTGCATTGCTATAGGTGGTACCCGTAGCGGTCTTCGGGAATGAAGGTTCACTTCATGCAAGCGGTTTCTGACTGTTTGGTCGCTAATTAAGTTCCCTGAAGAGTGATGAAGCCTCACGGCTAACATCATGGCGGTTATTGTTGGAGCTCTTCGAGTTAAGATTTGAATGTATCGGTCTTGTCTCCGTGTGGTGCAGCGATACCGTCCTCCATGGCGCTCAGCCACGGTACCAGTGCTTCGGTAACGTGTCCAAAGTCGACTGATAACACTCTGACTTGTATTCAGAGCTAAAGCTACAGTACGTTGCCGGGAACCAGCTTCTATCATTCCCACGGCTCTGAGCATTTCTCCCCTGCTTAAAATGACGTCGCCGCTCCATAATAACGTTGGTTTTAATCAGTAGTAGGGAAACAGTAGCACTAATAATGTCTTCAATGCGTTGTATGTTTTTATAGGGAAAATATTGACAGCTTATTTTCATCTTTTACTCGAATTTGATTGAGAGTTCCTGATTCAAATTATGAAATGCACCAAAAAGGATCCATATAAATTTATAAAATCATAAATTTATTACAAAGCCACATCTCAATCTCAAGAAATCCGCATAAAAATGCTTGATCCCTAGACACTTTTGATGTGTGTATTTGAGGCTTAGTACTTCACTATAAACAGCAATCTGAGCTGTATAGGCTCAAAACGCGTAATTATTTCGATTTTTTGGGGCTTTAAAATAATTTAACAGCCCCCGTTTTTTAATTAATTAATTGAATGAAGAAATGAAAAATATTACGCTTAAATCACTACAAACATTTGCCACATGCAATCTTGCAGTATAGCCCGGCGATATTGCAATGCAATTAAATGATGGTACATCACAATAACTAGCGCAGCAACAAGACCAGTCTCGCTATCCACTATTAAATCTCACTAGCTCAATTCTAAAGCCTGCACTTATACGAACTCAATTCTCCAGCAATACAGTTGTTGCTACCTTGCTAGAATATACTCTACAATATCTTGCATAGCTAAATTGCAGCAAGAGTATTGCCGTAAATATTCCCTTACTTGCTGAGAACTTTTTGCAATTTTTATAGCCCGTTTACAAGCCCTATTACACGATGTAGATGTCAACTCGTGGCTATACAATTGCAGCTAGAAATTGCCATAAATCTAGCACATTTCTAAGTGCTTTTAAATACAAACTTCCTTTAAAACTTATGGATATTACCTATTTACTACAAAATCATCATTTAACATCGAAATAATAAATATCTTCAACCGAGCATTGCAGAAACTAATTTAAAATCAATCATAAACCAATATTTCATCACAAACAGACCACCGTCAAATGAACTCTCTATCTAAATCCAGCGATCATTTTCTCGTCTACAGCTTACGATGTTCCAAACGTCAACTCAATGTCCCACAATGTCTCACAATGTCCCTCAATGTCCCGCCGCGTCCCGATATCGTGTCATTTTCCACCCGGACGACTACCCGACGACCCGGCGGCGTGACGACGTGAAAAATAACCAACCTTATCTGTTGGATAAGTATTTCTTTACAATCGACTTGTTTTTTCGTAAATGATTAATAGATTGCTTCTTTTTTGCTGGATACTCGCTGTGTCCGCGGCTTCGTCTAAATTTAAAAAATAACTAATAATCCTACTAAAATTAGAAACGCGAAAGTTTGTGAGGATGTTTGTTACTCTTTCACGCAAAAACTACTGAACGGAGTTTGATGAATCTTTAAAGTAATATAGTTGAACATCAGAATAATACATAGGCTACCTTTTATCCCGAAAAACGTGGGCGAAGCCGCGGGTGGCAGCTAGTATTTATATAAGTTTGTGGGCGAACCTGTTTGCGTGTGTGTGTGTTTGTTACTCCTTCACGCTGAAACGGCTGAACGGATTTGGATCACGGACAAAAAGATAGCCTGAGACCTGAAGAAGAAAATGGAAATAACACAACGCATCTTTAGCAACTCGAATTTAGGACCAGTAACTCAGCAATCGCGTTAGCCACTTTGCAAGATTATTCTTGTCATTTGGTCCAGTTACCCTTAAATAGTAATTATCCCTAAAACATAAAACAATACCGAATCTCCAATAGGGCGAGATATTGCTAATGGTTGACGTAAATTTTTACATCCTACCTTCGTTCCATATCCCAAGGTTGGCACTCATTAAAATTTAACGCACCTTTTTGTTGTAAGGTAGGAAAAGAGCGGTACTTCCACTTTGTACAAGAGTCGAGAAAATATTATACTCTGAAGCCTCTTTAAATTTAGACGATTGGTGTCGGACTGGCAGCCGTGCGGTATTGTGCGTATCACGTAAGAATTCCCTTCGACTTATCGGTGTTGGAAGTTTTCTTTTAGCACCAATTCACTTTTAACGCTTTTTAACGTCCTAAACATTACTTTAAAACATAAATCTATAAAAAAACACAATACGTTATGACCTAAATAGGAAGGACAAACAGGGGAGCCAACATAGTGTCGAAGGGAATTCTTGCGTAAAACGCTCAATAGACGTACTGGCCATCGTTGGTTGTTTTTAGGGTTCCGTATCAAAATGGTAAAAAAGGAACCCTTATGGTGCGACTTCGTCTGTCTGTCTGTCTGTCTGTCACACCTGCTTATTTCAGCAACTACTAATGCTATCGACTTGAAATTTAGAACACTTATAAAGAATGCTTGTCCAACTTTATTGCAAATGAAAAAAGTCAAAAAATATTTTTATTTTCATTGCAAAAGGGGCCGGAGTGGGGGTCCAAAATTTTAAAGTGGCGTTACTAGGTCAAGTGACGTATCATATGAAAGGGCTTGATTTGCACATTTCAAAATATATTTTTATTTATTTTTATGTCTCACAGTTTTCGACATATGATGAAAAAAGTCCAAAAAAATACCGTTCCCCCTTATCTCCGAAGTTTGCGGAGTGAAGAATCTGAAATAATTAGAGTTGATAGGAATTGACCTAAATATGGCACCAATAATAAAACAATGACCTAACTAGTACAGTTTTTTCAAAATCATCAAAATTCTTTCACAAACAAACTTAGTTTTGCGGTCCGGTTTTTTTCACTTTATACGTCCAAAACTAATACGGAACCCTCGGTGCGCGAGTATGACTCGCACTTGGCCGGTTTTTTTTCCATACAGTTGACACGATGACGTGCGACGCCCGCACGGCTGCCGCACCGTAGCAGTCCGACACCAAACATCTAAATTGAAAGAGCTCAAAGACCCTCTTATAAGTGAAACTTTTGTACTTTTTTTTCCTGCACGATTTTTACAGAAATTAAAATTTCTGCCAACGAAGTCACGTCTGGTTTGTGACGCCAGGTGGCATACCCACATAATTACACGGCTTTTTATGTTTTTCCGTATATTTCTGGTGAAGTTTTATTGGAAATTTGATAATAGGAGTATTAGGAAGGCAATTAGAGGTGTTTTAGTTGTTCAAAGTTTTTGAAGTGGTTATTTTTTGTCACGAAATTGACAACGTTTTCAGTGGTATGAGAGCTAATGAGGAGATTTTCAATTTTTTTTTTGCTATTAATATTACAGACGAGAGGGTTTGTGAGGGTGCTTTTTACTTTTTCACGCTTTTTCGTGCTTCTGACTGTCCGCTAGTTATAAGTGTGTTAAGAGTGCAGTGATAGCCTGAGTCCAGTGATAGCCTAGTGGATTAACCATGTGCCTTCCACGGCGAATGGTTCGAGTTCGATCCCGAGGCACGCACCGCTGACTTTTCGAAAGTCGTGTGCGTATTAATATTAATTATTACTTGCTTTAACGGTGAAGGAAAATATCGTGAGGAAACTGGCATGTCCTAGAACCAAAAATTCGAAGACATGTGACGTCCACCAACCCGCACTGGGCCCACGTGGTGGACTACGGCCCACTCCCTCTCACAGAGAGGAGGCCTGTGTCCCAGCAGTGGGAACATCA
Organism: Thalpophila matura; assembly: GCA_948465475.1. Taxonomy (NCBI): domain Eukaryota; kingdom Metazoa; phylum Arthropoda; class Insecta; order Lepidoptera; family Noctuidae; genus Thalpophila; species Thalpophila matura. The sequence goes on along the minus strand of OX419199.1, from coordinate 1,858,007 downwards.
TAGGCCGATTATGCTTATGCGACTATGCTAGTTATAAGGGTAGAAGGGAATTAGATCATGTGGAGTATCGTTGTATAGGTTTTTGAAAATAACATGAAGGTTAAGTGTTTTTTTTTATATATTTGGTGACATTTAATGCACTTCTAAAGTCGTAAAAAGATATTACGGTTTTCACATAACTAGTGCTTCTATTAAGCTCCGTTTATATACAAATTCTCCCTGAAAGTGTTAGTTGGTACAATCTACACTCGTTAAAATTGATGCTGCTGCATCAGAGATAATGATGCTCATTTTGTGTGTCACTGTATAAGTTGGTTTTATATTTTCAAGCAAATTCAGGTCACGCTTTATCTTATGCATATTAGAAAAGGTGGCGAATAAAACACACTTAGTCTTTTGGCTTGTAATCTAGAATGAATAGGTTACTTCTTGACAAATGTGTACCATTTCCTACCGCATCATCGCTTACCATACAATGAAATAGCAGTAAAATGCAAGCCTATCAAATAAGATTTATGTTGAAAAACTTTTTTTTATTTTTTATGGCCTCTCGCAGTTGGCTTCTAACAGCCGTCACTGCTTAACCGGTCATCTGGTGAGGACTTACAAATGCCTCCAGCCAGGCTTAAAAATAATTAAAACTACAAACTAAGCGACCACACGCTAAGGGCACCCCCTACTGGGGTACGGGCCTCGGCTTAGGGCGTCGCTGGGGGGAGGGCAACTAGAGGGAGGGACTACTAGCTGGATCGGTTCATTATTTTGGGTCGAATTTAAATCTACAGGCTCAGCGCGGGCTGGCTCGAGCAAGGGTCGGTTAGGGGACTGAGTCATACGCGGTGGCGGACTCAGGTCATGATAGGGACGTCGCGACGGGCCTCGTCGGCGAAGTCGGAATGGGTTGAAAATCATTTTTCACAACAAGCTTTTATAATGACCACTTCCCAGCTCCATCGTGAGACCCTGGACATCATCTAGATCTACAGTATTTGTCAAGATACAAGTGTTTCATAGGCTATCATATTATGGTAGCTGTCTATCATAAAAAAACCGGCCAAGTGCGAGTTGTACTTACGCACCGAGGGTTCCGTATAATTTTTGGACGTATAAAGTGAAAAAATCCGAACCGCATAACTAAGTTTGTTTGTGAAAGATTTTCGATTATTTTGAAAAAACTGTACTAGTTAGGAACATCGCTTTATTTTTGTTGCAATATTTGGGTCAATTCCTATCAATTCTAATTATTTCAGATTTTTCGCTACGCAAACTTCAGAGAGAAGAGGGGGGGAATGGTATTTTTTCAGCCATTTTTCATCATATGTCGAAAACTGTGAAACATAGAATTAAATAAAAATATATTGAAATGTGCAGATCAAGCACTTTCATATGATATGTCACTTGACCTAGTAACCCCACTTTAAAATTTCGGACCCCCACTCCGGCCCCTTTTGCAATAAAAATATTTTTTGACTTTTTTCATTTGCAATAAAGTTGGACAAGCATTTTTTATAACGGTTCCAAATTTCAAGTCGATAGCATTAGCAGTTGCTGAAATAAGCAGGTGTGACAGACAGACGAAGTCGCACCATAAGGGTTCCTTTTTTACCATTTTGGTACGGAACCCTAAAAAGAACTTGAATTACCATTATTGCTAACGGTATACTAGTTACTATATAAAGACATTGAAACGACAAAACTTTAACAGACACCTCCAAATGGTTGAATAAATGTACCCAAAGTCCATATTTTCTCGTTTCGCCTCGTAACCTCAGGTAGTTTGATAAATATACCGCGAACCACTAATTCGAACCTGATGGCATGGCTACCAATGGCTTGTTTGTCATCTAATAGGCATTTCATTGTTCTTTGTGAGATCGTAGTTTTTTTACAGACTTCATAATGGTATTTTCCTCTAATATTGTCAGGAACTATGATTTGATTATAAAATTGTAAAAAAGCCGTGTCTGTACATTGAAGATATTTCAGAAAAAATTGTCGGGATGGGTACTATTTACTAGGACGTAACCAAATGTTTGAAAATATTTTATTTTTAATTTTTGTCTGTTTGTGCACGCATCACGCAAAAATTACTCAAAGGATTTTGATGTGGTTTTCACAGTACGATAGCTTGGGGTCCAACTTAAAATCTAAGCCACGTTTCATTTAATTGCGGCAGGACGAACCAGAGATACAGCTTATTGTAGTCCACGCGGACGGAGTCGCGGGCAAAAGTCTAATAAATTAATTAAATTTAAAAACTTTAATAACTCGCCTGCGATTTACACTTCATCTTGCCTGGTGTTACAAAAACCAGAAAAAAGACGAGACCCATCCCCAAAAAATATTAAAACGTTAACCGATAGTAACGCTTCAAGCCGGAGTGCATTTGGCACGCCAGATTTGACACGTGCTTCTATCATCAAATTATTCAAATATCCCGTAAGGATACACATCGATGAATTACTTTATACAGCAACTAGCTACGCCCTGCGGTATTTCCCGTGCCTAAGAATTTAGAATTTTCCGTGCCCATCTGCGCTAATAATTCATTATCACCTCAGATCATAGAAACAAGGAGATATGCCATCATAGAAAATTAGTACCGGAACAACTGATGCCACTTTTAGTACATTTTTCGACACAATTACGCGCATAATTAAGCGCTCCTTGTGATTATAAAGATCTCCCACGCATTAAACATTCCGCACACCCTCAATCTAACACTGTTAATCGTCACTCAACACTAGCACTAAACTAAAACAATGTATTTATACCATCGATCGTGTTCGGTTCGTCGCCAGCGCGCACGTTTTTAATATGAGCAATTTGCTCAAGATCAGGCATCAAGCTCGATAGCGCCTTGGCACATCTCCCTTGTTTCTATGATCTGAGGTTTTCACTTTGCGTTTTTTCAGACTTTTTTCTTTTTGCTCAGCTCCTAAGCGTCATAGCGTGATGTTAAATAACTTATATTGATTCTCATGAATCTGGCTATTAAATTCAAAATTATTTTTCGAAACCGACTGATAGTTCCAGAGATTGGCTCGTTTAAACAAACAAAAAAACTCTCAGCTTTATTATTAGTATAGATATTGATACGTCTCACCGACAGATATCGATTTGCTTGAGAAACTTGGCTGCAATAATTCTGTTTTTTTGACAGATTATTCTACAAGCAACATATTTAATAACATGATATTGTGTTAGATTTCTCATAAAGTTTATATTTATATTCAACGCAATTAAAGATTTTACCCTGTTTTGAACGCATTTTGACGGTTTTCCGTTCACTCTATTGGGTCCCGTATGTATCAGCTTTACGGGAATTATGTGAATTGATAAAATTTGGTCTTGTAAGCCCCTTAAGCTTAAGTTCGCTGGCCTTTACACTACCATATAAACAGACTGACCCAGTTGGGGAGTGAACGATATTGGTCTGTCATGCACAATGGAGTTCAGAACCGCAGACGCAAAAATTTAATCGTGAAAGCATTATTGTGAATCTAGGTATGAACATTATTTTTAATGTTGTTTACTAGACTTCATTTATGACAAGAAAACATTGCAAATATTATGCATATGGGTGGTTTTTGAACAATAACATAAAAACATTAGTACTGGTACATTTAAAATGCAGGAAGAAATTACTGTTTAGTTTTTCAACAAAAATATTTGTTTACCAAAATTAAATGGTCCATGTGTAAAGGTGCGTCTCTATGCCACAGAAAGGGCACTGGCAGACGCCCATAGAACGCTGGGCTTCAGATTATGTAAGTCGGTACAGATATGAAATTAGTTTGGTGTGGTCGAGTATTTCAAGAGTATTTAAATTCATTGTTTATTTGTTTTTGTACGTAATTGGATTAAAGAGAAATCTTCGTATTTGTGACAGTGTGGTTAAGTATGGTGTGAATGATCCAGTGAAGTACAGCCCGACTAATGAGTTCTCATTTCAAAGGTTTTAGTTGCTGTCACCATAATATTCTATGGAGGTCCAATGAAGTACAGCCCGACTAATGAGTTCTCAATTCAAAGGTTTTAGTTACTGTCGACATGATATTCTGTGGAGGCACGCACCAGCCAGCATGCACCCGTTTATGTATTATAGGTTTTTTTTTAAATGTCAACGGCATAATCATTTTATTTCTTATTTATTTCGATTTTTGATTCCAATTCTTAATCTCTAAAATAAATTAGGCAAAGAACAATTAAAATGTATTTTTATTTTTGGTTAAGCTTTTATTACTGTACCATATCAAGCCCAAATCTGCCGACGTCCTTTAAAATTAAATAATAAGTCAATAGAAATGTCATCTACTACATTTTATTCCCAGACGCGTGTCGCCAGTTCGCAGTCAATGTCGAGGCATCCAATGCAATACAAAATTAAAATTAATTCTGTTCACATACGTCACATTTTTAAATGCGCGCTCTTGATGTAGTGGTAACTTGTAAGACACTACCTACCTTACATAATTTGCTCCAAAGCGGTGACAAGGTCATGCGCCTTTGCCACTTCTATTGACTTATTATTTCGATTTTTAGGGTCTACGCTAGACGAGTCTGCTCGGCTCGTCTAGCGTAGACCCTAAAAATCGAGCCGCTCTGCGCGTCGACAATAGTGTGGACTAGTCCATGAGCTTACTGCAAGCGCGATTCAAATCCCTCTGTGTTCGTCAAAAAACCGATATTAGCGGAGTACAGCCGAGCACAAGTCAAACGTTCAAGGCGCGCTCGTTAGTCGATCTACACTACGCGAATTCATGCTCGGCTTGTATTCCGCTCGTGCTCGGGTCGTCTAGCGTAGACTCAATAATACCACATGTTTCGTATTTACCGACGCTCCTAAACGAGATAGTTTAATGACAGTTTCTAGCTGCCAGTCGCCATCTTTATCGTGCGACTCGGTACAATAATTACTGCTAAGGTCCCACCGAGACTAGTTTTTTGATCTAGGCCAAGATTGAAACCGAGAATGAGAAATGACAAAATACCAAACAAAATCTTGACCTTAAGGACCTTGAGCGTTCAGTACAAAATGTCTGTAATCCCGTTTTTAGGGTTCCGTACCAAAATGGTAAAAAAGGAACCCTTATGGTGCGACTTCGTCTGTCTGTCTGTCTGTCTGTCTGTCTGTCTGTCTGTCTGTCACACCTGCTTATTTCAGCAACTACTTATGCTATCGACTTGAAATTTGGAACAGTTATAAAGAATGCTTGTTCAACTTTATTGCAAATGAAAAATATCCAGAAATATTTTTATTTTCATTGCAAAAGGGGCCGGAGTGGGGGTCCAAAATTTTAAAGTGGGGTTACAAGGTCAAGTGACATATCATATGAAAGGGCTTAATCTGCACATTTCAAAATATATTTTCATTTTATTTTATGTCTCACAGTTTTCGACATATGATGTAAAATGTTCAAAAAAATACCATTCCCCCCCCCTTATCTCCGAAGTTTGCGGGGCGAAAAATCTGAAATAATTAGGGTTGATAGGAATTGACCCAAATATGGCACCAAAAATAAAACGATGTTCCTAACTAGTACAGTTTTTTCAAAATCATCAAAATTCCTTCACAAACAAACTTAGTTATGCGGTCCGGATTTTTTCACTTTATACGTCCAAATATGATACGGAACCCTCGGTGCGCGAGTACGACTCGCACTTGGCCGGTTTTTTTTCCTTTTAAGGTACGAAACCTTAAAAACAACTAGGTACATAAATTGGATTTCTAATTAAGATATTTTTCTTAAAGCAAATCTTTTTGGTCCTTCGGGTCTTGCTAAAAATGACCAAGTTCTGGGATAAGAATCGACTGTAGTAATATTAATTGACCTATAAAAGTGTAGAAGTAACTCCATTGAACAAGTTTTCGAGTTATTTTCTTTCAAAATTTTATAATTGCTCATTTTCATTGCTTTCCGTGATAAAGTGGGTATTATTGGAATTTGTAGGGAGCGCTTTGTTATCTTTTTTAGGGTTCCGTACCAAAATGGTAAGTAAATAAAGAACCCTTAAGGTGCGACTTCGTCCGTCCGTCTGTTTGTCTGTCACAGCTGCTTATTTTAGCAACTGCTAATGCTAGACTTGCACAAAAAATGCTTGGCCAAATGCCCCACCTTTATTGCAAATGAAGAAAGTAATAAATAATGAAAAATAAATTATTAATACAATTTTGAAGCGGTCTTACTTAGTATTATAAATTAATTATAATTTTCGTTTTTTTATGCCCTACAATTTTTTACATAATTGATTGGAAATGTCTAAAAAATACCATTACGGCTGTTTTATCGCAGTTGATTGGGACAGCACCTTAGTCACTACAGTATGGACGCAAAGGCGCGTTTCATACGTTTGATATTTCGCGCCCGTCGTCGTCGCAACCGCGCTAGGCTCGCAGTGTGGATGCACACAATACGGTAGTGGACTACTATTAAAAAAGTACAAATAAATTATTTTATTCCAAAGAAGGAATAGGAATAACAAAAAAGTAAAAAAAATAATAATAATAATTTATCACAAAATGGAAAACATAGACGCTTTTGAAGTTTTTGGAGGGAGTATTGCTCCGTCTTTGTCGCGCGAAGCGGACATAGGTGGTGTTACGTCACTTATCATGCATGCCGTCCGTGTCTAGCAAATCATTTTAAAACGTTTATAACTTTGCCAATTTTGTAGATGTTTCATCGGTTTTTTTGGTGTTAATTATCTTTTTTCAAATAGTTTACAGATTCACAATAAAAAAATATATTCAACATCCTATTATGCATTATGTAACCACTACTCTCCAGTAATTTTCCAAATTATTTCTCAATTATTTCGAACCACTGGATAAAATAATAAAAGAATTAAAAGCGGTTGATAATCATCCAATGCCACTTTAATCTCAAAATTAGCTGAAAATTCTTCCGGCAATTATGGAATTTATAACTTGCTATTCTGTTCAGCGCTTCTTGGCACGGTCTTAAGGCTTTATTTTTAGGGTTCCGTACCAAAATGGTAAAAAAGGAACCCTTATAGTGCGACTTCGTCTGTTTGTCTGTCTGTCTGTCTGTCTGTCTGTCACACCTGGTTATTTCAGTAACTACTAATGCTATCGACTTGAAATTTGGAACAATCATAAAAAGTGCTTACCCAGCTTTATTGCAAGTGATTAAAGTTAAAAAATATTTTTAGTTTCATTGCAAAAGGGGCCGGAGTGGGGGTTCAAAATTTCAAAGTGGGGTTACTAGGTCAAGTGACATATCATATGAAAGAACTTGATCTGCACATTTCAAAATATATTTTTATTTAATTTTATGTCTCACAGTTTTCAACATATTATGAAAAATGTCTGAAAAAATACCATTCACCCCCCCTTATCTCCGAAGTTTGCGGGGCGAAAAATCTGAAATAATTAGAGTTGATAGGAATTGACCCAAATATGGCACCAAAAATAAAACGATGTTCGTAACTAGTACAGGTTTTTTCAAAATCATCAAAATTCCTTCACAAACAAACTTAGTTATGCGGTCCGGATTTTTTCACTTTATACCTCCAAAACTGATACGGAACCCTCGGTGCGCGAGTACGACTCGCACTTGGCCGGTTTTTTTACTAAGAATTTGGCTTACTGCGATCATTAAAAGGCGTTTAATTTGATATTTCCGAAAAAAAATAATAAGTAATTTTAATGATAAATTCTGGGTAAGTAGGTAATTTTCAGAATAAAAACAAGTATTTTTTGAAACTCATTGATTTTTGGCTCAGTTAGGTGGGGTTGCGTTGTAAATAAGTCACACTATCACATCCTGGAAGGAATACGTCAAATAACAAGTTACTCTGAATATTTATTTAAATAGTTTTAGCCTATTATCTATATGCTTGATGTGTAATGATTAGTGCCTGGTGCTGTAAATCTTTCTACTTAGCATAAGCATAATCGGCCTATAATGTTCCCACTGCTGGGACACAGGCCTCCTCTCCGTGAGAGGGAGTGGGCCGTAGTCCACCACGCGGGCCCAGTGCGGGTTGGTGGACGTCACATGTCTCCGAATTTTTGGTTCTAGGACATGCCGGTTTCGTCACGATGTTTTCCTTCACCGTTAAAGCAAGTGATAATTAATTTCTAATACGCACATGACTTGGAAAAGTCATGTGCGTGCCTCGGGATCGAACTCGAACCATTCGCCGTGGGAGGCACATGGTTAAACCACTAGACTATCACTGCTATATAGGCTATCACTGCTATATACATTCATATATTCTACTTACTATAATATTATAAATGCGAAAGTTTGGGTGGACGACTAAAATGTGGCTATGTAGGTTATTTTTAATTCCGGTAAAATGTACGAATCTCGTGGGATCAATTTGTAATTCCCACGAGGACAAAGTCGCGGTCAACAGCTAGTTTTAGTCTATAAGTATCAAACCAATAATGAAATCTGATAATCACGATAAACAAGTGAAAATCGCCTAACAAAGCGGTTTGAAACCCTATCACCTGATTTTACCTCACAAATGACAGTAATCGAACTTGATCACTGAATGGCACTCCACGATAATATTCACTCGTCTATTGTACAGTAATTCATACTATCTATAGACATACCAACCACGGGATGCGCAACACGATCGTACTTGGCTTTAAAAGTTGCTATAACCTTTCCCAACCCTAGGATTTTTTCCTGTACCTACCTACTGTGGATGCACTAACAATTTTTACATACATAATCATTCAGACTCAGAATATGTTTTTAGGGTTCCGTGCCTCAAAAGGAAAACAGAACCCTTAGCACTCGTGTACACGACGGCGACGCCACCGTACCGCCGCCGCAAAATTATTGGCGTTGGTAAGTTGGAGGTTGGTAGTTGTTAGTGTTACATTGCTGCTATAACCTTCCATTATTCATAAGGCAGTGGCGTGCCTACAGGGCAAGCCCGAGGATATATCCCTAAATTTTTCATGAATGTAAGTGAGTAGCGTACAATAAAAAACACTTACAATCATGAAAAATTACGCGAAATACCCTCGGGCTTGCCCTGTAGGCACGCCACTGTAAGCAGCAATGTAACACCAAGGCCGCGGCCGCACTGGTACGGCGACAGTGACGCGACGGCGATTTCGTGAACAAATAAATGTCGCTTGTCGTTTCTGCAGTGCGGCTACCGACATATGTTTTTATGAGTTTGTTTTTACGAAATCGACGTCGCGTCGCTGTCGCCCGTACCAGTGCAAGTTACTTTTCTGTCAGCGTTAGCGTCAAACGCTACGGATAAAATGTATGGAAATGGCATTTGTGAGTCACGTGACTTTTCCGCAGGTAATGTCATTGCCATACATTTTGTGCTTATCGTTTGGCGTGAACGCTAACAGAAAAGCAACTTGTCTAGAGCCTCAGTGCGGCCGCGGCCACAACTACCAATAATTTTGTAGTAGCGACGCAGCGGCGGCGCGGCAGCGACGTCGTGTACACGGTCGCTTATAGGATCACTTTGTCGTCCGTCTGTCCGTGGCAAGTCTGAGGCATCTGCTTATAGATGGCATCATTAGAAGAAGTATGTTAGTCTCCAGGTCTGGTGACCTTACTCACCACAGGAACACAACACAACCGAATAGTAGAGTTATTTGACTGTAAATTTCGAGTCATGTTGGATAACACTGTTCCTTTTACCTTTTACAAGATAATATCCCAATTAAGTAAGACATTGGATACTTATCTCTCATAATATGACGGAATGGTGCGTGGTTGAAATGTGTCCTTCAACGTCTTAAGAGTCAGTTCGCAGTTACGACGAAAAGAGTAACAAGCATTTTAGGTTAGAATATTGGGTAGTACTCTTGACGATTTTGGTCGCACAAAATTATTAATAGGTTGGAATTTCAACAAATCCTTTAGTATTTTGTAATTTGGGTTATTTTTTAAGCAAAATATGGATATATAATTTTTTTATGCTACACGTTATGCCATTGAAATACAAAATAAAATCACATATTTCCTTTTAACTAGGCCAAAGCTACAAGAAACTACATTTTATTTTAATCCACGTCAAAAATGTAACCTCAACTTCGCCTGATTAAAAAATAATAATGCAATGGAAAAGTTCACAAACAAATCGCAAGTGTGTGCCATACCTGCTATATATACTCTACGAGAGTGTATCGTAACACGATACTTTTTAGGACAGTCTTGTGGCTAATGAACAGTAACTGCTGTGTTGTGTTTCTAATTTTGCGGATATTTCGGATAATATCATTATGAGAAATTAAATTACAAAAAAAATCAAAATATAATATAGTCCATTGACATTAAAAACTCGGTAACAAGCTACCAAATCAGCGGCCATCATGGATCTGAAGACAGGAACCTCTTAAAAAAATACTTCTAATATAATTTGGAATAGTTTTATTTACATTATTCATACGCATCGTCTATTGTGTATTGGTGATATTGCAAACACAAAACAAAACCTTGAATTATTTATAACAGTGCAGCTCTGATATCCGAATAAATATTTTGAATTTTAAAGGCATATAATAACGACAGCTCTTTACAGTTTGCACAGATTCAATTCAGAATTGTTCAAATAATATTTCAGAGATCAGACCGAAATAAATATTGAATTTAGTGAAGCTTAACACTATGTACTAAATATTTCAAACTTATTTATTCTATAGCAGCTCTGCCCCGCGGTTTGACCCGCTGTTGCTTGGATTTTAAGGGTCATAGTGTGATGTTAAACTTATACTATTGCTCATGAATCTAGTCTATCATATACAAAAATATTTTTTCAAATCCGACTCGTAATTCCAGATATTAACTCGTTTAAACAAACAATGAAACAAACTCTTCACCTTTACTATATTAGTATAGATATGGAACAGAAGTATCGACAAATATTATATCCGCTTTATACTTTGCGGATATTAGGAAAAATCTCAATATCCGCGCACACGACAGTCACCCTACGCCTATTAGCGGACACTTAACGCTTCGGACTACGTAACAGAAGAAATTATCTCCTTAATGAACGACAATGGGGACAGTTATAGAATCAATTACTGCTCCATATAACGTCATTCTTGCTTCGTTTGTATTACATAGTTCCGATACATGTGTCACGACTTGTGTATGAACACGAATGATGTCAGAAGAAAATAGGGGCTTGGCACTTTGATACTTGCTTGTTTGAGCAGTGGTAACGGCTTGCTTGTCCATTTTGTACGGACACGCCACGTGATATCACCGCGAGAATTGCCAATTTGTTTGCGAACGGTCGAGGGAGAATCTCACCGTGACATTCTCACTTTGGTTGTCGGCAACGCGCGCGCTGTCACAGCTTTTTAAATGCCCGTATTCACACGCATCATGAAACGTGAAAAATGACGGACACGTCTCAAATCACGTATCGTTTTTTAAAAATCACGTTCGTCAGAAAACATGAATCGACTTTTGTGACGGATCGTGTTCAGTTCATCCCAGACTAAATCACGAAACGAATATGAACGTGAATTCGGATATTTTGCCGAATCGTAATTAAACACGATTCCGTATGCAATGTGAACGTCCATCCGTCATGACGTATCGTGTTTTCTGACGAATCGTCAATGACGGAATCCGTGTGAATGAGCCGTAACACTGCTGCCTTTATTCAACCCTTCATAACACAAGCGCGATGTTACATAATTATGTTAAAACATTTCTCACATTAAAATTTACGCTCTTTGGTATCCCAAAGTTACTTCCAGATCAAATATTTGTGTCACGCTTGACCGAATTTCATCGGGTAGTGCTGACGATACAGTTCACTCAGGATATGAATGGGGCTCATTAGGTAACTGGTTAGAAAGAGACGGGGCTATAATAGACAGAGAGGGAACGTTCTGAAATGTTTTGCCGGATTAAAACGATTGGAATTGTGGGTAAATTTGGATGCGGTGAGATGAAATTACTTAATTCAAGTGAAGTGAACGTAGCGATACTGTTGATGGTTTTGTCCCCGTTTTAAGATCCTTGAGAGTTATAATAACCTTGTGAGCTTATAGCAATAATTATATTATACAGGGTGAGTTTTGGAACAGGGACTATTATGGCAACTACGCCAACTTTACAAAAATGTGTCGATACAACGAAACATTGTTAGGTTTTTCCGCCTAAAAAACATCCGCCTAGCCTTTTCCCAAACTAAATTGGGGTCAGCTTCCAGTCTAACTATGTAGTTGCGGCTGGATATCAATATTTTACATGGAGAAACTGCCATCTGAACTCCACAACCCAATTATTGGGTAATACCAATATTCGAATGTTAGACCAGTTGTCAGACTTTCGGGCTCCTGACTACCCGTAACTACTGTCAAAGATATAACTGTGACAACCGGAACCGACTGCTTAACGTGCTCTCCGCACGGAGGAGTCTTGCTGTCTAAAAAACGGTCACTCATCCAAGGACTGACGGTGGCAAGCGCAGCTTAACCTCGCAGATCGATCGGTCAGCGACTGTCATTTAGCCACGAGCCCCTCCTTTGCAGTATCACACATCTCAGTATATTTTCCGGTTAAAAATCATTAAAACTCTAAATTAACCCACTTTGGAATCTTGCCCAAAACTCGAAGTTAAACCGCGCAAGCATATTTTGAAATTATCCGAAAATCCACTTAGAAATGCGATAGTAATTTTGATATCAAGATGACCAGCTTCCGAGAATTCCTGGTACGCCACGACATAAATTTCTAGATAAATAATAATGCTTTTAAGTTCAGAAGCTCAGCAATGAAGTGGGTTAATTAGACTCAGATGACCCACTAAGATATTTTTCCGCAAATCTTGCATTCTGTTATCATATTACCGTGTGTGGAATTTGCTAGAAGTGGCACAACATTGAGATAATAAGTTTTATGTGTATAATGACCACGTCTCTCCATCACGGGACCCTGGACATCGGATAAGACAACACCATTTCTGATATAAACGGCATTGAGATTATATCGAAACCAAATCGGAACAAATTTTTTTATTTACGAGAATTGGGCTTCTGATATTATTCAGGGACATTTTGACAGGTCACTATGACTTTTTTTTCTAAAGAAAACGGCTGACTTATTTTACGATTTCAGGGTTGATGTCATAGTAGAAATTGTTCATAATAATGAGAATAATGGCCTCCATTCGTCTCAAAAACCATCTTACGTGTTTAAGTACCAAAAACCCAAACGAAGCACTTTGATTCCACTTTCATTGTGAAAACCGCAAAACAATGGAATTCGCTGTTCCCCGACAGTTACAATCTGGGTATCTTCAAGTCGAGAGTGAATCGGTTTCTTCTAGGCAAGCGTGCTCCATCGTAGACCGCATCATTACTTAACATCAGGTGAGATGGCGGTCAAACGCGAGCCTATAATTTAATAAAAAAATAATTTAAAAAGAAGTAGATAAATTCTTTTTCTAAGAATTTCCACTGCAAAGTGTACTATACGCTTCTGCTTATCCCTGAAGAACTCCACAGCCTCAAAATTCAGCAAGATTAAAAGTACCACCAAGTTCTACCATTAACTTTGCAATTAATCTAAAATATGTTACCAATTACTGCGAAGTTTTATAAATAAATCTAAACTGAGCAAAATTTTGATAGCGAGCGGTTCCGCGAAATGTTTGCATGTAGATTTGTTACGATTATTTGATAGTGTAAATGCTTGGAAAGTTGGCTGTTGATATAGCATTAGATGTTCCTTTTTACCCGACTGCGAGACGCAAAGGAGGGTAATGTGTTTATCAGTCTATGTATGTATGTATGTATGTATGTATGTATGTATGTATGTATGTATGTATGTTTGTTTCTATGTGGCGTTCTAGAGACCAAATGCGTAGGCCGATTTTGATAATTCTTACGTCAATCGATTCGTCTTAACCTTGCGAGTGTCACTAAAGACATAACAGTAATCAAAATTCACCACAGCGACAACCAGACGCCATATTGTCAAAATGAAAAAAAAAAAAGTTGATGAACTATGTCAAGTGGGGTGTCGTTGAATAGGCATTTTAAAATCATCTTTAGGTTCTTTTTATCATTTTTCAATTTAAATAATAGTTTAGGATATATAACGATTTAAAGTTGTTCAACAAAGCAATCATTCTCGCTAATTCTTACTTATCCTCAAAACCTATCATGTGGGGTATCAAAATGAAGGGCTCGAAAAGAAGATTACGAAAACATACATTAAAAACTAAAAAGTGAAAAATAAAAATAGTAAATTAAAAATTAAAAAAACCCCACTGCCAAAAAACAACTAAAAAGTTCAAAACAAGAGCACTTTTCAAGCAGTCTGATGCAGTTGGTGGCATAAAATCTAAGATTTAACACAAATAATTGCCACCAACTGCATCAGACTGCTTGAAAAGTGCTCTTGTTTTGAACTTTTTAGTTGTTTTTTTTGAGTATTAAAAGCTTTTTGGAGATTACTTATCTTAAATACCGATAAAGTATTGAATAATTATTCGAAATCTATACTAATGTTATAAAGATGAAGAGTTTGTTTGTTTGTTTGGTTGAACGCGCTAATCTCTGGAACTATCAGTCGGATTCGAAAAAATATTTTGTATATGATAGCCAAATTCATGAGGAATAGTATAAGCTATTTAACATCACGCTATGACACTTGGGAGCCGAGCAACGGGGGTAAAACTGCGGGGAACAGCTGGTTTAAAAATAAGGCACAGAGGTATACCTCGCTCAAAACTGGAGCAGCCCAACTGACAAGGGTTCGAACCCTGGCAGGCGCACACTTTGTGCAACTTGTTTCATCCCCACTGCTCCAAAAACGGTGAAGGAAAACATTGCGAAAATGCATGTCCTAGAATTAAAAATTCGATGAAAAATTTAAAAGTGACGTCTACTAACCCCCACTGGGCCCGCGTGGTGGATTACGGTCCACTTTTTCTAAAAGAGTGAAGGCCTGTGTCCCAGCAGTGGGAACATTATAGGCAGACTAGCTGTTCGTACGGCTAGTACGGCTCCTAAGGGTCGTAGCGTGATGTTAAATAGCCTATACATATACGTCATGAATCTATCATATAAAAAAAGATTTTTTCGAATCCGACTAATTCCAGAGATTAGCGCGATCAAACAAACTCTTCAGATTAGATTATCCTATGCTTATGTACAAGATTTTTTTTTATTTCAATTTTATTATAATTATTGGTTTAAGTATACGAATTTTTAAGATGACAGTGACTTTCAGTTTTCAAATAAAAGCCGCTTATTTCATACCATTTAAAAGCATAAATTATTCTGTACGAGCAGTAATATAATTTTAAATATCATTAAAAAACTATTATACAACGCGTTTCCACTTTAGTTATTATCCTTTTAGAGCGTAAATCTCGTTACCGTCCGTCATGGACGCGTCAAGGAGAAGTATGGCTGGGAACAAAAGCGTTCGTTATTATATTTTATATTTTCTAGTATTTTCAGTTGGTAGGAGTAGTAGTACTTAGTTTAGTGCTGCATTTTGTGGGAAATGGTTAGAAGATTAACATAACAACATTGTGAGGGGCTTGTGGCTAAATGACAGCCGCGCTGATCGATCAATCTGCGAGGTTAAGCTGCGCTTGCCGCGGTCAGTCCTTGGATGGGTGACCGTTCTTTACACATCGAGACCCCTCCGTGCCTCGGAGAGCACGTTAAGCAGTCGGTCCCGGTTGTCATAGGAATATCTTTGACAATCGTTACGGGTAGTCAGAAGCCCTAAAAGTGTGACAGCGTCTAACATTCGAATACCAGTATTACCCATTAATTGGGTTGTGGAGGTCAGATGGCAGTCGCTCCACGTAAAATATTGATATTCAGCCGAAACTAGTTAGACTGGAAGCCGACCCCAATATAATTTGGGAAAAGGCTAGGCAGATGATGATAGTTAGAAGATTAACATCCAGATTTTGGAAGGATTTTTTTGGAACGAAGTTCCTTTACGTGGCGTGCGGTAGAAGTTGACTGATAAAAACGCGTTATGCCTCGTCCATGCAACTTTCTCTTTCTCTCTTTCTATTATTATACGGGGGTCTCCCAACCGCACAAGTTTTTTTACCACGTTTTTATTTCTTTTATTTAAATTATATTTTCGCTCAGTAATACTTTAGTAGTTTAGTGCTGTATTTTGTAGACAATAGTTAGAAA
The DNA here is from genome assembly GCA_948465475.1 of Thalpophila matura. NCBI lineage: Eukaryota > Metazoa > Arthropoda > Insecta > Lepidoptera > Noctuidae > Thalpophila > Thalpophila matura. The sequence goes on along the minus strand of OX419199.1, from coordinate 1,841,854 downwards.
ATTAACATTCAGATTTTGAAACATTTTTTATGTTACTGTACGCTGGCGGAGTCGAGGGCATAAGCTAGCTTATGCCCTCGACTCCGCCCGCGTGGACTACAATAAATTGACCAATTTAAATGACCTCCTTAGTGTAAGATGGCTGTTTATCTGGGTTATTCCCAACGGACCACTTGGTCGGTGCAACTCGCCAACCGACCACGTGGTTCGTTGGGAATTACCCGTTTATCTCACCGGAATTAGATAAAATGTGGCTTAGATTTGAAGTTGAATCCCAAGCTACGAAACTCATAATTATCAAAATCCGTTCAGTACTTTTTTCGTGATGTGCGCACAAACAAACAAAGTTTCCAAAAACGACTTTTTTGAGCATGGTTACATCCCAGTACGCGATCCCAACTGATTTTTCTGGAATATCTTTAATATACAGACACGGTTTTATACAGTTTTATAATAGTTAAAGATATAGGTATCTTATAAGATTAAATATTACTTCAAGAGTGGCATAAGGTACTTAACAACCATTTTAAATCAACACAACGTTTCCACATACTATGGGGTCGCGATAAGAATAAGAACGTCAATGACCTCGAACTGTCAACTATCACTTGAAATTGAAAAGTAAGTTTTACAAAGAAAATTAATTTGCGAATCAATAACGTTATATTTTTCACTTTATTTAACTGAGACTTTGATTTACCTTTATTTTAATAGATTCTCTATATAGAACTCAATTTTTACGAAAACGTCACAATATGGCGCAAGGTCAGTCCTATTTTTATTATGTTCACATAGTATACAACAGTAAAATGTCGCCTGCTTTTCATACTAAATTATTAGTTTTTCTTGCAAAAAGAAAACAAAAATGAAATTACAACAAGAAAAAAAAAGCCGGCCCAGTGCGAGTCGTACTCGCGCACCGAGGGTTCCGTATCATTTTTGGACGTATAACGTGAAAAAATCCGGACCACATAACTAAGTTTGTATGTGAAGGAATTTTGATGATTATGAAAAACCTGTACTAGTTAGGAACATCGTTTTATTTTTGGTGCCATATTTGGGTCAATTCCTATCAACTCTAATTATTTCAGATTTTTCGCCCCGCAAACTTCGGAGATAAGGGGGGGGAATGGTATTTTTTTGGACATTTTTCATCATATGTCGAAAACTGTGAGACATAAAATAAAATAAAAATATATTTTATACCATTCCCCCTCTAAAAAGCTTATTTTATTCACTGAAAACAGTGAATAAAAAGCACTTTTACTCACTGTTTTGATGTTTGAAAATGGAACACACCAATGTATTCGACCACAGATTTAAAGAACCTATGCTAGATGCGGCACGTTATTAGATTGTATGAAAACCGAACGTGTCATCTTTTTTATACCTACGATAACTTCACCCCAGCCATTTAGTGATGTGCTCAGAGTAAACAGAATTGTTTCAATCACTAAGCGTCACTGAGCTAACAGACTTTTTTTAGTACGAACAGTCGAACATGCAGGGCACGCTTGGTCGTGGCTTGCCGTATCTAGTGTAAGTGTAATCTGTGTATTCGACCTACATTGATGTGTTCTAAATTCAATTTGATTGGTCGACATTTTCGACAAGGAGTTTAGCATTAGAATAAAAACTGTTTTGTGTTCTTTGCTGTCCTTAGTAAATTGGCGCTATTTTGAATACTGTAAGTTGTACGAACACAAAGTTTAGTGTTACTTTAATCTTTAATTTGGTGTTTGTTTAGTGTTGTTCTAATCGATTAAAAATGCATTCTAGTGATGAAGATGTATTAACACTTGAGTTTGTGAAAGAGAGGGCGGCCGATATAGTGGAAAGGTGGAAAGCTTGCTACCCAAAAAATCACGGCTGGTTTACATCAAAGCCAATTTAACTTTACTTTTTCTTCATTATATGTATATTTTCACTTAAATCTTTCTTTTTCTCGTAGTCATGGTATAAAGTATAGTATGCAACTCTTGAATAAAACGGATTTATATCGAGGGCCATGAATCGCTCGCGTCGCTCAGGATTCTAACACTTGAATCACTCGCTACGCTCGTGATTCAATCATCATGAATCACTCCCTACGGTCGTGATTCAATCGTTAGAATCCTTCACTAGCTCGTGATTCATCTATGGCCCTCGCTTTAAATCCGTCCTTTATTCACTAATTGCATAATATACTATTGAAATGTGCAGATCAAGCCCTTTCATGTGATATGTCACTTGACCTAGTAACCCCACTTTAAAATGTCGGACCCCCACTCCGGCCCCTTTTGCAATGAAAATAAAAATATTTTTGGACTTTTTTCATTTGCAATAAAGTTGAACAAGCATTTTTTATAACTGTTCCAAATTAACTGTTCCAAATTTCAAGTCGATAGCATCAGTAGTTGCTGAAATAAGCAGGTGTAACAGACAGACAGACAGACAGACAGACGAAGTCGCACCATAAGGGTTCCTTTTTTACCATTTTGGTACGGAACCCTAAAAACACTATCGCTTGAGCGCTCGCCTGTCCCGTCCCATCACGGTGAAAATGACAAGCATTTCACGTGATCATAAAATATAAGTCCCAGCTACACTGATGAATACCGGCTTAGCGCGGACAGTAATAGGATACACAATGATGTAAACTGGGTTTTAATTTGGTTTGAAGATTTGTAAGTGATTTTTGTTTTCAGTGAGATAAGAATCTGTAGATGATATTAGATAATGTCAAAGAATAGCACTATTATGCGTTTCACATAAGGGTTAAGGGCGACAGAAGAACGATAGGCATGTATAAATATGTTGAATTCAATTTCCAACAAAAAGTGTTTGTGTTAAAATTCTATCCAAATAATGATTTGCAAATAGACAAATTTTAATGTTCCGATATTTAATTAATTTCTTTAAAAAAGCGCAACCACATATTTTTATAGTATAAAAAATCGCAAATTTTCTTGAAATCCGTCGTAATCTAATACCAGAAAAGTCCTAGGTACCTACAACTTATATCCACAGGAATTTTTATACAGCAATGTTTCGTAAATTGATTAATTAAAAGACTAATTCATAAATAATGGTACTCATCATGATTAGTACCATTATTTATGAATAATATACCGGGACAGCTGCAAAATAAGCCTGGATATATCCCACAAAAAATGCTTATAATATGTAAAAGCAGACTTATATCCGTGATTTAAGCTCCCAGCATTTCCTTCCAACATGGTCCGAGTGATAAACTGCTCTATATATCAAGCGGAGAGTTCCTCCTTTACCCAACAGCAGCCAAGCTAAAGAGGGTCATGTGTTTTCTTTAAACGACATCTGGATTATATGCATGCTTACATTAGAATACTAGCTTCCGCCCGCGACTTCGCCCGCGTTTTTCGGAATAAAGAGTAGCCCATGTGCGATTCCAGACTATAATCTATGTGCCAAATTTCAGTCATATCCATCCGGCCGTTCTGGCGTGATTGAGTAACAAACATCCATCCATCAAAATTTTCGCATTTATAATATTAGTATAGATAGTATGGACTTGGTTTTTGTTCGTAACTCCGTCCGCAATATATTAATAAATTGACATTTTAAATGACCTCCTTAGTATAGGGTGGTTAGTATTACGAATAGGTCAAGCTGTATCTCTGGTTCATCCCACCGGAATTATATGAAATGTGGCTTAGATTTTAAGCTAGACTCCAAGCTACTAAACTGTGAAAACCACATTAAAATCCGTTCAGTAATTTTTGCGTCAAACAAAATTCTTGCATTTGACCGCCATCTCGACTGATGTTAACGATGATGCGGTCTACGATGGAGCACGCTTGCCCAGAAGAAACCAATTTACTCGTGACTTAAAGACACCCAAATTGTAACTGTTAGGAAACACCCACTCGGGCAGCGCATTCCAATCTTTGGCGGTTTTCACAGTGAAGGTGGAATTAAAGCGCTTCGTTCAGATTTTTGATATATCAACCATGAACCGATGGCACTTTTTCGTGTTTCTGGCCGTCCGAACGCAAACAAGATCTGCATGATCTAATTCATTTCTGCCTTAGGAGTGAATTAGATCATGCAGATCTGATTTTAATAGTCCCAATATCTAAGCCTAACCTTGATCTACAAGCATAATTTTAATCCAATCCAAATCACCACTAAGCGCTTTCAGAGCTTCAAAAGTTTGCTCTATTAAACCACTAAGCGCTGACCATGGCGTTCGGATTCAAGGTCGTCTGTCACTTCGTATCGGAGCCATACTTTGACGTATTAATGCAATGTTGGTTTCGGTTTGAGAGAGAGATGGAATCGAATAGCACTGTCTCTTTTACAATGTAACAATAACAATTGGAACGGGCTTCTAGCTTTATCATTATGACTAACTGACAGACTCCTTGACAATTCAAAAGTACCCACCTACCTGTAATTGGTCTATAATATGCTTTGACTTTGACTTTGAATAAGTAGCTTTAGTAGTACTTTATGTTACGGCCTCAGAAAAAAGAACTGTCAAGTTTGCTTATTCACGGAAATTGTACTGTCCGCATGATCTTACTTACCCACTTGCCCGGGCAGAAGTAGCTATAGGCTGCTAATTTAAGCAGCTAAATATACCTTACTACATACCTAAATCAATAAATAACTGAAAAAGTATATTTTAAAACAACAAAGTTTTAAGCCCACTTTTAACTGTTTTCTTAGCGACTGTTCATTCATGCTCGAATGTTTCGGAGAGCCAACTTTAGCCCAACCAAGTTTACGGACTTTTCGGACTGTAGTTCGTTTTGCCTTAAAAATAATAATTGAAAATACAGAACAGGTTTTTTAAATAAATACCGATACCGTAATTGTAGGATTGTATTAAAAATTCCGTGAATAAAATACGCGTAAATCCACGCATCCAACAAAGAAATCCCATTTCTATGATAATAATATATACTTTCCATAGAAAAAAATACAGATCTGAGCAAACATTATTCTTTATTTTTATATAATTTTACACGATTTTACTTACAAAAATGTAAAATGCTGAGCTTCTAACTGAACTGAAATATATTTTACGACGCATGCGTTCTGCTCAACGCATAGCCTTCTCGGGTGGGGGGTAGACGGTTCCGTGAGTCGGAAGGGCCTACACGCCTTTTGAAACCCAATACATTTCGCGCGCAGTGAAAAAAATGCAGTGAAGTGACATTTAAAAAAGTATTTTTGAAAATATGTGATTACAATAAGTGAGTGTTGGATATTTTTAAACGAAAAAAATATTGTGCGTTTCAGTGATGTGTTAAAGTGTTTTAGGTGAGTTTTTTAATGTATTTTTTTTCTGTTATTAAACGCAGTGTTTATCTTTAATTATTTGGCGAAACACTGTAATTTTTAGTAAAGAATTTTAGATAATTTTGCCGAAGTTTGAAAGTTACATAATCAGTAGTTATGAAACTATTCGATGTGTTTATTGAGATTCCTAATTATGTATTAACAGGTTGTTACTATTAATATTTTTTTCTACACTTACAGCTTACAGCTTGAAATATTTTTAATATACACGTATAACAATCTTAAATCTATGTACATTAATTTCCTTTTTGATATCCTCTGAAACCGTGTGGTTGTTGCGTAATTTCTGTTGCAAAAAAAAGTGGTTAATTAGCACACAAAACGAACTAAACTAAATAAATATTAGAATAATATAAATAAATATACGAACGATAATTTATTTAATTGACAGTTAAATACTTTAATAATACAGTACCTACATATGATAGGAATTTTTTTTTTTTTTTTTTTTTTAATTTTTAAGAAATTTTTTTTTGAAAATAATTAAGGACATATTTTATAGGATATTTCCTGATTACAATTATTTTTTTAAGTGTGAATAATATTACATACAAAATGTAGCCAGACGTAATCCGGATGAGTGATTGCTGTGATAAGATATCGCGAATATTAAGTAATGATCAATGATAAGATCTTTCTTTTTAAAGAGGAACATTCAGACTGATATTTAATTTGAACCCTGTCGCTAATTCTATATGTAGGTAGGTATAATGTTTTAATATTTGCCTATCATCGTCATCATTGTCCACATTGGAATTGGTTTTTATTCTAAGTAATAATTATGTTTTTTAATAGAAATAGGTAGGTATTTAATAAAAATAAAGAAATAATTAAGTATATTTCAATTCAAATTATTTTAACTATTCGCATCATTAATATTGCTGAATAGCATTGTTAATCTATAGATAGCATAAAACAAAGTGGCTTTTCGTGTCTGTCTATTTGTGGCTTAGTTCTTCTAAACTACACAATGGAATGTGATGCGGTTGTTACCAGCTAGAAAAAATACTTTTCAGGGTATTGGGAAAATTAAAGTTTTTAACTAAACCACATTAGTTTTTCCTTCGTTTACGGTTTCGGCCAAATTTAGAAGAGGTGCCGAATATTTGGTTATGGTTTCGGCATATTATTATATGTCATAGTCAAACATCAAACCTCCGGCACTCCTAGGTTTGGCTAGTCCCCGATCCCCGGCTTGACCCTAATTTCATCAAATTGAGTTTCGGCGTTTGACTGTCCAAGCTGGTCTCTCCTAGGATTAGACATAAATTCGTCCACCAACCCGCACTGGGCCCGCGTGGTGGACTACGGCCCACTCCCTCTCACAGAGGAGGCCTGTGTCCCAGCAGTGGGAACATTATAGGGCGATTATGCTTATGCTCGTTAGTCAAAGATCGAAACAAGCTATTTGTTTGGACTTTGACTAAGCCGTCTTGTCAGACCAGACGTGCGCGCCTAGCGCGCCGACTAGGAGCGCCGGAAGTTCGATGTTTGACTATAACATATTAATATACAATTTTATAACAGTATAAAAGATTTTTATAGAACCAGTCGAATAACTATGTCAGTGTTTTTGGAACGGAGTTCCTTTACGAACGTTACGTACGAGTGAACTGGGAGAAATTTTAAGCGATGACGGCGATGACGTTTTCTGCCATTTCGCTTTTATACCTATTCAACAAATTAGCACGCGCGGCTTCGGTCTATATCGATTACCTCAAAAACTACTGAACGGATTTTCATACGGTTTTCGCCAATGGAAGGACACATTTTCGAGGAAGGTTTTTGTATATAATTTATAAATGTGTTATAAAGGGTGGGCCAATAATTTTTGCAAATAGCAACACAAAATTTCTCGAATACCGTTGGAAGGAGGGGTGCGCGGGTGGCGGGAAACTATGCGTCGCTACATGCAATTTTAGTCACGATGGAGCGCTTCACGGGACAACAGCGTGCTTTTTGTGTTAAACAATTTTACAAAAACAACGATTCCTACGTTACTGTACGACGCCTGTTTCGAATTAATCAAAGCTTGGGTCGTGAAGTTCGAGCAAACGGGATCGACAACGAATATTAAACAAACAGGCCGGCCACGTTCAAGAAGAAGCGATGAGAACATTCGAGAGGTTGAAATTTCCGTTCGGAACGATCCAGAATTATCTACGCGTAAGCGTTCGGCGGTTCTGGCATTACCGATTGCTAGAGTGCCAACGACGAGACGGTGCACATCTCGACGATGTCATTTTTAAAAAATAAATTTCATTAAATTTTCAAAACGTTAAATATATAATCAACAAAATAACAGTTGTAGTTTTATTTCTATTCATGTTTTAAAAGTGCAAAAATTATTGGCCCACCCTGTATAATATAATAGCCGAGCTGTCACGGTTTTTATTAAGGAAGTTACGGAAAAAAAGGTTGTTTGCGCGTGTACTGTCTACACGGTTTGATATATGTGACAACAATTTATGACAAAAACGTTGGCCTTAAATAGTTCTACAAAAAACATTAAGCTATTATATATCTAACTTTTATATTTAAGCCACAAAATCTGTTTTTATGTTTTAAAAATAACAATATAATTAGGCGATATTTAACTGGACACATTTATCAATAAAATATTAATCCTTATCCAAATAAGTAGTTTCATCGTTACAAGTATTTAATGGAGATGATTTTTGGAGTTTAAAGTATTTTATACAGACAAATACTTTCAGAGATAACACGATGTAATCAACGCGCGACGGAGTAATTTAATAATTTTGTGACATTGTTTCATACCTACCTGAGCAAATTTTTCGTGACTCGATTCTTTAGGATAAACCTTTGGTTAGCTAGTTAGATAAAATTCTCGGAAAGTTTTGGAACTTCGTTCCTGACGGGGGTCCCCTGAATCCACACTTTTTTTTAAAATTTTATCGGAACTTTACGCGCACAAACATAATCAAAATATTTGTATTTTCACTAGCCTCGACGTTTCGATTAAGTTGCATTGACCGTGGTCACGAGTTTGTAAATATAACGAACCGGTATTGTTTAAAGGTACAAGGAGTCAGTAAACACAAACTAGTGCAACACTATTAATACCGTAAAGCAACATAGTATCATGCAACTTTACCGAGAACGAATGCAATATAGAGAAGTGACAAGCTCACTATAATTGGATTTGAATGCAACTCAAATCACACTTGGCGAATTTAGTTGCATTACACAACTAATTATATTGCCTGAGAATGATATTGCTTTAGCTGAAGGTACCCGGGTAAGATTGGTAGGTATATACCCTGCCACAGATGATATAATGCATAAGTTTTCCGATAGATGTCGCCAAACGCTCCTAAGAAGCGTATTACAAAGGGATCTCAAATTTCAAATGAGTCGGGCGAGACCCGGTAGCTCAGTTGGTTCAGAGCACTAGCCACGGTACGGCAGAGGTCACGGGTTCAAATCCCGCTCGGGTCATATGATTTTTGAGAATCACTTATATAATTAAAAACTTAATAGAAGCATAACATGGCTTTGACATGTTTCAAATTCACAAAAAATGCTTACATAAATTACGATACCATGTCAAAATTATTCGTGATTGGCCATCAATATTCTCGTAATTATTTTAGCACTGACTGATAGTTGACTAAACTGAGATTATTATATTGCCTGAGAATGATATTGCTTTAGCTGAAGGTACCCGGGTAAGATTTGTAGGTATATACCCTGCCACAGATGATATATAATACTACGTACACATGCCTCATCTCATACAAAGAAACATGACCGCCGTAACTCGGGCTAACTCCGGGCTATAATTTTTGTGCATATAGGATTTTTTTTAATTAGAACAAATCTTTTTCATGGCTTATTTTTCATGTTCTGAATTTTACACAATTTTTAATAACAAACAGTGGGCGATTACGAATAATTTTGACGTACGGTATCGTAAATGTAAGCATATTTTGAATTGAAAATACAACAATCCCAGAACATTTTTATAAAATCTTATACAATTTGCGCATTTTATGATTTTTTTTTTATTATTATTTATTTATTGCGGACTACAAAAAGATTCATAGTTGGTTAGTAACAAAATGCAGAGAATAAATAAAGTATTTAATTCATATTATTATGAATAATGTGTAGCAAACGTATATTTCTAATTCAAAATATGCTTACATTGACGATACCGTACGTCAAAATAACTCATGATCGGCCCACAGAAGACCATCAATTCTCGTAATAATTTTAGCACTGACTGATAGTTGACTAAACCGAGATTAGATTTTGAATCGACTAACGCTGAGTTGCACAAAAGGTCATTAACCCGTGAATTCCCAGTGTCACCTGTAGGTGACAGCTGTTTATAATTTTTTTTCGACTACACAATTTTATTTTTGAATACTACTATTTTGATAATAAGCCTATAACTGGGTAGCATCTAATACGACGTTTAGGTACTACTTATACGTCATTTGTCGAATTCCTCCACAAAAAAAGCGTGGGGTAGTTCTTTTTTTTTTTTTTTTGTTTTCTTGTTGTCCCAAATGTATTTATAATAGGTATTTAGTAGAAAATATGAGTTCTTTTTTCAATAACAAAGGCATGGGAATTGAAGAGTTAAGTTTTAAAGGAGACTTTAACGATAGAAATTGTATGGTTAATGCCTCCATTAAAATATTATCTTTCTGCAACCGACCGTAAAAATGGTTTAATAGTATTCTGCTAATCAGTTTGTCGTATAATTAAGTACCGTACGAGATTTTTAGGGTTCCGTACCAAAATGGTAAAAAAGGAACCCTTATGGTGCGACTTCGTCTGTCTGTCTGTCTGTCTGTCTGTCACACCTGCTTATTTCAGCAACTACTTATGCTATCGACTTGAAATTTGGAACAGTTATAAATAATGCTTACCCAACTTTATTGCAAATGAAAAAAGTAAAAAAAAAAATATTTTTATTTTCATTACTAAAGGGGCCGGAGTGGGGGTCCGAAATTTCAAAGTGGGGTTACTAGGTCATGTGACATATCATATGAAAGGGCTTGATCTGCACATTTCAAAATATATTTTAATTTTTTTTTATGTCTCACAGTTTTCGACATATGAAAAATGTCTGAAAAAATACCATTCCCCCCCCCTTATCTCCGAAGTTTACAGAGCGAAAAATCTGAAATAATTAGTGTTGATAGGAATTAACCCAAATATTGCAGCAAAAATAAAACGATGTTCCTAACTATTACAGTTTTTTCAAAATCATCAAAATTCCTTGACAAACAAACTTAGTTATGCGGTCCGGTTTTTTACATATATACGTCCAAAACTGATACGGAACCCTCGGTGCGCGAGTACGACTCGCACTTGGCTGGTTTTTTTTGTTATTTTATGTGTCAGTTCAAAATGCTAGCAGAATACCGCCTTGGTTTTGATTTCGGTCAATTTTCTATTACGTTGCGACCTATAATGTTCACGTTTGTCATTGTATGTTCCAAGAATACCATTTAGGATATTTGATAATACAAATACTAGAACGAAACTTTATTTCGAACGTTTTAATAATAAGGAGAATTCCCCTTCGGATTACAATATTCCTGTCTCAGAATTGCGAAAAAATTTGAAAATGGAGCTACCTGCTCATTCTTTTAACATATTTCATTAGTTCTTGTCTTCAAAATGATCCGAGATTTCAAATAAATGGAAAATTGTTCAACACTCCAAATAAAACGCCTTTATTCGCCCGGTTTCCAAGAAAAAGTGACTGGCGTTTTGTGTCAGCAAGATTTTAATGACAGTCGTATTTTGGAGAAGCGTACATGTCTGATAATATTGGATGTCAACTGTCTCACTAATCTTTATTGGTTAAAAGTAACGCTCTCGTATAGGTATAAGCATCGGCGTGGATCTTGATCACAAACGCCACCTGCGCTCTAACTGATTTTCGGTTTCTTTGGCGGAATGAAGAAGACGTCCGGCGCCGAGGCTGCAGGCGATTGGTTCGTCAGTCGATGCTCGTCGTCTAATTGAACCATTCTCTATTACGTATTGTCAATTGTCTATTGGACGGAAAATGTACATGCGCGATCTGTTATCATCTTTATTGCTGGTACCTATACCAGTCTTGAGCACAAACGTCACCTGAACATTAGTTTATTTTTAGGTCTCTTTAGCGGAATGAAGATGGGGAGCGCCGAGGCTGTACGCGATTAGTTCGTCAGTCAATGCTCGTCATCTATTGGACTATTCTCTAATACCTACGTATCGTCAACTGTCTATTGTTTATTGGGCTGAAAATGTACATGTGCATATCTTCGTGAATATCGTAGAATAGTTTATGTAGCTTGGTTTATGGTACCCTTTTTGGAACGGAGTTCCTTTACGCAGCTTACTATACGAGTGAACTAAGAGAAATTTTAAGCGATGACGCGATGACGTTTCTGCCATTTCGCTTTTATACCTATTCAACAAAATAGCACGCACGGCTTCGGTCTATATCGATTACCTCAAAAACTACTGAACGGATTTTCATACGGTTTTCACCAATGGAAGGACACATTTCAGAGGAAGGTTTTTATATATAATTTACAAATGTGTTATATATTTTAGCCGAGCTGTCACGGTTTTTATCAAGGAAGTCGGAAAAAATGGCTATTTGCGCGTGCACTGCCCAAGTCGTTTCATATATGTGAAGACAATGTATGACAAAAACGTTGGCATCTAATAGCTCTATAAAAAAACATCCAGCTATTATATATCTAACTTTTATATTTCAGCCACAAAATCTGTTTTTATGTTTTTAGGGTTCCGTATCAAAATGGTAAAAAAGGAATCCTTATGGTGCGACTTCGTCTGTCTGTCTGTCTGTCACACCTGCTTATTTCAGCAACTAATAATGCTATCGACTTGAAATTTGGAACAATTATAAAAAATGCTTGCCAAACTTTATTGAAAATGAAAAAAGTCAAAAAATGTTTTTATTTTCGTTGCAAAAGGGGCCAGAGTGGGGGTCCGAAATTTCAAAGTGGGGTTACTAGGTCAAGTGACATATATGAAAGGGCTTGATCTGCACATTTCAAAATATATTTTCATTTTATTTTATGTCTCACAGTTTTCGGCATATAATGAAAAATGTCTGAAAAAATACTATTATCTCCAAAGTTTGCGGAGCGAAAAATCTAAAATAATTAGAGTTGGTAGGAATTGACCCAAATATTGCACCAAAAATAAAACATTGTTCCTAACTAGTGCAGTTTTTTTCAAAATCATCAAAATTCCTTCACAAACACAGTTATGCGGTCCGGTTTTTTTCACTTTATACGTCCCAAACTGATACGGAACCCTCGCTGCGCGAGTACGACTTGGCCGGTTTTTTTTATCTTAAGAGTTTTAAAATTATATATATAATTGTTCTCACTTAATATGTCATCATTAGTGTACAGTACGTGGCAGTAAATAATGCACATCGAGCTTCAGAAAGAGATATTTGCTAGCTTCGACTTTATAGAGCGTCATCTCTGTCGCACGAGATGCTCTGATCTATGCTTATGCGACTATGGTGGGAGACAGGCGTACGTCTCGCCTGATGGTAAGCGTTTACCATAGCCTATAAAACGCTTGCAACACCGAGTATCACATGCACGTTGCCGATACTTTAAAATGAGGGTTCGCTGTGCCGACAGTTTCCATTCCGACCTCGTCGACGAGGCCCGTCGCGACGTCCCCGCCTCCGCGTATGACTCAGTCCCCTAACCAACCCTTGCTCGAGCCAGCCCGCGCTGAGTCTGTAGATTTAAATTCGACCCAAAATAATGTACCGATCCAGCTAGTAGTCCCTCCCTCTAGTTGCCCTCCCCCCAGCGATGCCCTAAGCCGAGGCCCGTACCCCAGTAGGGGGTGCCCTTAGCGTGTGGTCGCTTAGTTTGTAGTTTTATTTAGTTTTAAGCCTGGCTGGAGGCATTTGTAACTCCTCACCAGATGACCGGTTAAGCAGTGACGGCTGTTAGAAGCCAACTGCGAGATGCCCTTCAAAAAAAAAAAAATGTTCCGACAGCTTAAAGGACAAGCAGGTCCCCCGCTGTCAATACAGCGCATCCTCAGGAGCTCTGGTGACCTTACTCACTACAGGAACACAACACTATCGAAGAGTAGCTTTATTTGGCTGTGGTATTCTATAAGGTGGAGGTACTTCCCCTGTCGGGCTGCTTCAGATTTGATCGAGATATCCTTTTGACCTACCTCTCTTAAATATAATGATGAAGTTCTAAACTAACCTCTTACTTATAAACGATGATTAAATTAAACAGCTCTTAGGTCTATTGTTATCTCTATTCATTGTAATACGAATGACAAGGATAATGATAAATGATATTTATTTTGTAAATTGATGAGTTCGGTAGATAGTTGTATATTTAATCAGTGATTAAGTTAAGAGGCGTTTCCAAGTAAGGGGGTAGACGTTCAATGACTATTAGAAGCATAACATAAGCATGATCGGCCTATATTGTTCCCACTGCTGGGACACAGACCTCCTCTCTGTGAGAGGGAGTGAGCCGTAGTCCACCACGCGGGCCCATTGCGGGTTGGTGGACGTCACATATCTTTGAATTTTTGGTTCTAGGATATGCCGGTTTCCTCACGATGTTTTCCTTCACCGTTAAAGCAAGTGATAATTAATTTCTAATACGCATATGACTTCGAAAAGTCAGCGGTGCGTGCCTCGAGATCGAACTCGAAACATTCGCCGTGGGAGGCACATGGTTAAACCACTAGGCTATCTCTGCACTGACTGCACTGACTATTAGAAGAAACATCTTAAACTAATAAATGTATCGCTCAGATAGATAATTTAATTAAGTCAGTTGATAAATTCGATTGCAGAAACCACGTGGATTATCAACAAAGCAAATCTTATTACATAAATCATTTACAAGTTATAGATAAGCTGATTTCATTGATTACTGAGTATGTAATCTGCCTCTAATTACAGAGACAGCCTGTGTATAGATATCTATACAGTAATGAAATCTATCTATTTACTATAATACCTAAGTATAATTATGACAATATCTATATTCATAGAAATATACTCATAATATAATACTTATACATTAAAATATATTTACTTCTAATATTTGAAAGAGAGTGTGAATTTTGTGAGTTTATGTGTATGTGGAGCGTAATCTCCGGAACTACTGATCCGATTCTGAACATTATTAACCGCAACTCCGTCTGCGGAAATGGATGAAAAGTAGCCTATGTGTTTTTCCAGGTACTAGGCTACCTCTTTGCCAAATTTCATCCAAATCCACCCCGCCATTTCAGCGTGAAGAAGTAACAAACATACACACACACACATAAACAAACTTTCACATTTATAATATTAGTGGGATAATTATAAATCGGGGACTATCTAATGCCATTAACTGGGCACAAATTTGCTCTGGGATTCTATTGAGAATTTTTCAATGGGAGGACTCATTAACACTTTGCCCAACCTGGGAATAGTACCCAGGATTCCGCGCTCAGCAGACACGCTTGCAACCACTAAACCAAAGAGGTAGATACAACTTATACACGTGATTAAAATCGTATACATTCATGAACTTGCTTTATAATAATTTATTTTTCTTTGCAATGAAACGTCTTTCAATAACTAATGAAATAATTCCATTAAAATCATAAATATTTTTGATTTAAATGTAAATTAAAAATCCATCTGTGTTTTTATATTTTATTTCACACTGTTAAGCTCATTGCAGACTACGCTATACTACATAGCATTATATCATATAGCTCATAGCACGACAATATCGCGCACCATACACTGTTATCGACACGTTCACACTGTGCTATACTATATGGTATGGCTTTGTATGGCGCGCTATACTATATAGCATGCGCTATACTATATGTATGTATAGTATAGCGTAGTCTGAAGACAGCTTTACACAAATTAAATACAGACAAAACTCTTTAAATAAATTAAATAACTGTTTTAATTTGAATACTTATGAAACTATAAATGGTATAAAACAAAGTAGCTTTTCGTGTCTGTTTGTTTTTCTGTTTAGGTCTTCTAAACTTCACAACATCACGCTATGACCCTTAGGAGTCGAGCAACGGCGGGTGAAATTGCGGGACAAAACTAGTCTATACTTCTTCACTAATATGCTACTTCCTACTAATATTATAAACGTGAAAGTTTGTGAGGTTGTAAAGATGTATGGATACTTGTTACTTTTTCACGCAAAAACTACTAAACGGATTTTGATGAAACTTTACAGTAATATAGCTTATACATCAGAATAATACATAGACTACTTTTTATCCCGGAAAACGCGGGCGAAGCCGCGGGCGGAAGCTAGTTATACCTAAATGCGAAAGTTTAAATGAATGAATGAATGGATGGAGGGGTGTTTGTTACTCAATCACACAAGAACGGCTGAACGGATCTAGACGAAATTTGGCATAGAGATAGATCATAGCCTGGAATAGCACATAGGCTACTTTTTATCCCGAAAAACGCGGGCAAATCCGCGGGTGGAAGCTAGTAATTAAATTAATTAAAAAATCTCGTTTTTCTTCAATTCTATTTAATTTATTCCACTCAACCCTTCCAGTATGAGTTCGCAAGGGCTACCAATAAATTACTAAAATATTTTTAGACTGGATAAATTACAAGAGCTTATAAAACAATTGAAACTAAAATAAGCACTCGATGTCTCACAAACAAAAACAATAATACGTTATTGGGGTTGAGTATCAACCCTTTAGTGGTGAATGGAGAATATTGGAGAATCAACGTTGTTGTTATTAAGGATTTTGTCTAATTGAGTGGAGCGAGAGAATAAAGGCTTTGCGGTAGATTAATTTATTTTGTAAGTTTATAGCTAAAAGGTATAAACTTACAAAATAAATAATTTGCTACCTATCTTCTTAACCGATTTCAAAAAGGTTCTCAATTTGACTGTATTTTTCTTGTATGTATTGTAATGTATGTATGTTACACGGTATTTTTATCGATTATTATTTATAAACCGATTTTAGTGAATCTTTTTGCATTTGATAGAAAAAGCTTTTGGGTCAAATACCTATATTTTGGCTGAGTAGTTTTCTAAAGAGCTTCAATAAACGGTATTCAGAAAAAAAGTTTTTTCAAGTTCTAACATAATCCACATCTATCGAAATATAAATCAAAAGTTTATTTTTAATCCATCATTATAATCGGCCTACTTCGAAACTTCATAAAAATACTTCTACAGTATTTGTCTCATCATATTTTAGTCTATAAGCTCCTTTTCAGGGTTCCGTAACTCAAAAATAAGAAAGGAACCCTTGTAGGATCACTTCGTTGCCCATCTATTTGTCTGTCAGACCTTTTTTCTCAGGAACGCGTGGAGGTATCGAATTGAAAAAAGTATTAAATACTTAATCGTTTGTCTGTCGCACTTGACAGACATAATTGATTTGGATGGTTAAACTTATTGATGGTGGGTTAAACTTATTATTTCTTAGAGCTGTAAAAAAGTCAAGCTTCTAAATAAACGCAAAAAATACAGCTATAAGTATAAGCCACATATTTTGACACTAGCAAATAAATCAATACCTATAGGTTATTTCCCGCTGACCGAGAATCATGAAATTTGGCAAAAAGCAATCTCATAACTCAAAGAAAAAAATCGAATTCGTTAATTTATAAATAAATCCCATAACATTTCTGTTTTACGATTAAAATTTTAATTTTTGTATGGAACCCTCAAGGCGTTAGTCCTACTCGTATTGTCTGGTTTTTTTTTTAATATGATGGCTATCGACCGCTTAATCTAGATGTAAATATCGTCAAACTTCATGAACTTTCTGAGATAGGCTCAGACGTGCCTAAGTAGTTTTACTACTGTTGAATACTAAGTCCTTTTTAGTAAACAAAATCAATGTTTAATACTACCAGACAGCTTAATGTTCCAATTTTTATGTAGATCTGCGTTGATAGCCAGTCTTTGTAGTTTTTGACTGGGGTTTTTTAGGGATGTGTACTCAATTTTCTTTTGTACTTTGAATGCGTTTAAAACTCAAAGTGCATAGGCACAAATTGCCTAGACACGTTGTCTAAATACAGTTTGCCTAGACACAGATTGCTTAAACACAGATGGCCTAGATACAGATTATCTAAATACAGATTGCCTAGACAAAAATTGCCTAGACACAGATTGCCTAGATACAGATTGTCTAGATACAGATTGCCTAGACACATATTGCCTAGATACAGATTGTCTAGACATAGGTTGCCTAGATACAGATTGTCTAGATACAGATTGCCTAGACACAGATTGCATAGACAATCATTTTCTAGACGCAGATTGCCTAGACATAGATTACCTAGATACAGATTGTCTAGATACAGATTACCTAGACATAGATTGCCTAGATACAGATTGTCTAGACATAGGTTGCCTAGATACAGATTGTCTAGATACAGATTGCCTAGACACAGATTGCATAGACAATCATTTTCTAGACACAGATTGCCTAGACATAGATTACCTAGATACAGATTATCTAGATGCAGATTGCCTAGATATAGATTACCTAGATACAGATTGTCTAGATACAGATTGCCTAGACACAGATTGCCTAGACACAGATTGCCTAGACACAGATTGCGTAGACACAGATTTTCTAGACATGGATTGTCTAGATACAGATTACCTATACACAGATTGCTTAGGCACACATTGGCTATACATAGATTACCTAAACATAGATTGCCTAAATACAGATTGTCTAGACACAGATTGCTTCGTACACCGATATTACGCCTTGACCAAATATACACTTTTTGAATGAAAATTATTATATACACGAAATATGAAGTGATTCATTGATGCGTGACTAACCTCGCGACTGATATAACTAAAATATACTTAAAATAAACCTTTTCACACAGAGCTCTTCTAAATACAACTAAATATATTTTAAACTGTCGACACTAAAAGATCTAATAAACATTAAATTAAATGAATTGAACAAATTTCTAGATTTTGGACAAACACAAAGCAATTAATCTGAAGATTGCTACACAACGAGAATAGTTTAGCATTAATATAGACACGGGGACATGTTTGAACTTGTCTGAAAAGGGCTCAGACTTGCTCAGAATGGCTCAGGCTCAAACAGGGTTGCCAACTTTTTTTTAAATTTAATAATTACGAGGATATTACCAAATAATATAGCAGATGGCGAAAAAAAAAGTTTAAATTAATGTTTCATTAATTTTCATGCTTTGAGTCTATTGTTTTAAGTTTCGTTTTACGCATCAATATTTTGAAACGACTAATATTCATTTATTCCTTATCCAACAATAGTAGTTTCACCTACTACAAATGTTTTTGAATAAGTTTTTATCTTGAAAAACATTTTTTAAACCAAACTTTTATAATGACCACTTCCTAGCTCCATCTTGAGACCCTGGACATCATCTAGGTCTGTAATAATTGTCTAGACAAATACAACGAGCCCAAACACGACGAAGTTATGCTAAGAAGTTGAGGAGTTCTTATGGCCATCTCCACTTATTGCATTGTGAACAAAGTCACATAAATAATATGTGTTCCAAATTTCAGCTCAATCGGTTGGGGAGAACTCGTCTAAAATTCTGTTGCAAGATTTTGCCTCATTCACACGCGGCTAATAAAATCTTTTTAACAAAAAAATTAACCGACTTCAAAAAAATCCCTATAACACTAAAAAGAAATTATAATATATTTTATTATAATACGATATTCATTAATTACTACCATAAAAATACCTTTTTAATTAAATTCAACACTTTTTGCAGTCGGTGCCAAGCTGAATAGTCGAACTAGGTATAAAGTGTCTACTATTTGATATACTATGGTTGGCAACCCTAGCTTAGACATAGTCTTAAGTAGTTCTATGCAAATAGACATCTATTGAATACTAATTCCTTTTCTCAATATCGGTTCGGTTAACTTTGTGTGAAGATGTATATATTTGGATGGGTTTGCTCTAGGTTGAGTAATAATAGACTTAAGTTGAGTATAATGCGTTTGACCTGGCTTGGGGGTTTGTTGTTTAACAAGCTCATTTAAAGCCATGTATTTTTGCGAAACAATTGTTCGTAAACAGTGTTTCAGAAACAAGATCGGCGCGTTTCTGAAACAGTTTTTATAAACAATTGTTTCGCAGTAAATAACAAATCTATACTATTCTAAAATTGTAAAAAAGTCTTGGCTGTTGAAGACATTGAAGATATTCCAGAAACAAAATGTCGGGATAGGATAGACGTAACCATGCCCGAAACATTTTGTTTGTCTGTATCGCTGTCGCTGTTAACACAGGCGTTACCTCAGATCATAGAAACAAGGGAGATGTGCCAAGGCGCTATCGAGCTTGATGCCTGATCTTGAGCAAATTGCTCATAATAAAAACGTACGCGCTGGCGACGAACCGAACACGATCGATGGTATGAATACAGTGTTTTAGTTTAGTGCTAGTGTTGAGTGACGATTAACAGTGTTAGATTGAGGGTGTGCGGAATGTTCAATGCGTAGGAGATCTTTTTATTCACAAGGAGCGCTTAATTATGCGCGTAATTGTGTCGAAAAATGTAATAAAAGTGGCATCAGTTGTTCCGGTACTAATTTGCTATGATGGCATATCTCCTTGTGTCTATGATCTGAGGGCGTTACCATTCAAATCACACTGTACGCTAGTCACCAATTATGCAACTAAATACAAAAGTCATTACTGAGCTGTTACCAAGGTGTAACGAGGGGGTCCTTACTAGGGTGATAAATAAAAAAATGTTACGAATTAGTAAACGTGTATTGTTTAGCAACCCTAGCAAGTAAGCCGCCGGTGAAGCCGGGCGGGGTTCGAAGAACTAGGACGTTAGTTTCCTTCTTGTGCAGACGGTACTCTCCTGGTAGTCCACAGGAGGTAGGCGGCCGGCCGACGTGAAGCGTAGTCGACGCAGCGCGCGCAGCTCGCGGCAGCTTCGCGAGGTAGGTAGATGCAACAGCAGCTCAGGTGTCCAGCCACACCCGGCAGCAGCGCAGGATGAGTACGCGTCGTACTATATAGAGGCGTAGAAGTGGAACTGGAACTGGAACTGGAACTGGAACTGGAACCCTGGAATCCACATTCACAGGCGTCTTAGGTAGTGCTCCAGACCGTCGACTGCATCAACCGGACCGCAACCAATGCGGAACTACCAAGGAGATAGCCCCAACATTAATTTGGTTAATTTGGTGATGCAGTCTCACGGTGTGGTTAAAAGAAGACAATAATAGGGCACAGCTAATGTGCAGACAAGCATTAACTAGCTATTAGAAAAAATAAATTAATTGAGGTAGGTAGCAGAAAAATATTTAAAATAAATTATATTTGTATTAAGTACTATTGAAAACTATAGCCACCTCCTTTTGCAAAAACTAGAAAAAATTACATTATTATAACAAAGTAATTAATTTACATGACTAGGCAATACATTTAGAATGATTGCTAGCATCTGTCTACCTATAATTGTGTGCATATAAAAAAAATGACAAGCTACTACTATTTAAATTTAATAAAAAAAACAAAAAGGTTAACTGAAGTTAATTGATACATGACCCACCATCATGACGCACACATAAATTAACAATATTTTATTATTAATTTTGAATTGGTGAGATTCTAGAATAATAACGTTTAATATTTCTAGTACAATATTACACAGCTCAAAGTATGCTGGTTTAGGCACACCAACATTAAAACAAGACCTAGGTTTTGACACTAAAACAATATGCACGTTATTATTGGAAAAAAAACAAGATTAGCAAAGTGAATTTATACACAGCGTTACACAGCTAAATTACACAAAGATTACAATTATTAGGCACATCTAAACAGCTTTTCAAGACTTACCGATTTTCGGGTTCACACAATAGAATTTACTTTGTTTTTATAGTTAAACAATTACTTTCACAACACGGTAATTTACTTAGTGTTTAGACTTGGTGACTAGGTAGGTCAAAGTACGTAGTCGCAGGCGCAGAGTACAGGTTGGAATGCACCTGGCAACTCCCAGAGGTTTTTATAACCTCCTGGGACGTTCACCTATTTTGAAGATTACCATATTAGGTGATCTTCGCGAAAGAACGGCGATTCGTTCCAGAAAAATCGAAAGACTAGCCGTCGTCATTGGCTGACACAATAACACTAAGTATGGAGGCGGAGCTTATGCACCTCGACCGGTCTGTTCCGGCACAATTTGTTACTCGCGCGCGGGTAGGTTTATATTTGCGGCCGAATTATTATAGCATCACCTACATACATAGAAAAAATATTTCTTTGTTCCTACAGCTGATTAGTACGGAGATGTTTTTTGTATGTTTGTTGTTTTATTGGTAGGTATTTAATATTAATAAGTATACAACGTTACAGTACCCCCCTTTTTAGCGTAGGATTTTTCCTAAGGAAAATCCGCTGCTTTCACTCAAGCTTACACCTGACCAAGGCACTCACTCATTCATCATCAATCATAATGTAGACATCCATCACATTCATTCTTCTTTCATCAACAAGCTGACAACACAATTTAGTCTTGTGTGTCTGCCACTTTACAACCAGAGTATTTTATTTGTAGTACATAAAACACTCACTTAGATCAGATGTGACTGGTAAAATCATTGGCTGATATTAGAGTGAATACTAGCTACATATAACCATTTTAATTAGATAGAAATAGTTTAGAAAAGTTATGCTTTATTTGGTATTTTTGGCTTATTTTAGGAGTAACCGACCGCTCCTGCAAAGGCTTACTTTAAGAGTTGCAACCCGCTCTATAGTATACCAATGGTGTAGGGCCATTGGTACAACATAACCGAAGGGATCAATGGTTTAGTCCCATGATCAATTATACAACCACCGGTGTAGGGCCGGTAGTTATATTTTACTGTTGGGGTAGACCAATCAGCAAAATAGAAGTTAATAACCAACGGTGTAGGGCCGTTAGCTATAGATAGTACTGTTGGGGTAGACCAGCAGTAGGAAGTAAAGAAGGAATGGTTGTATGTAGTAGTAGCAAGTAGGTACTTGTTTTAGTTAATAGTTTTTAGTTCTATTTTAATCAGTAATAGTACTAGGTAGATTGTATTTTTAATTAAAAAATATTTTGTTTAGTTTTAGAATTTAGTTTGTTTTATTTAGTTTAGCTGTAGGACAGTTAATTACTCTATTTAGAAAAAAATGTTTTAGTTTATTGAAGATTTTTAATTTAGTTTAGTTTAAGTGCCATTAGATAGTAAAAGTTTTAGTTATTTATTAAATTTTAGTTTGTTTTTAATTTAGTTTGATTTCGTTGAATTTAGCTGCTATTAGATTGTAATAAAAATATTTAGTTATTTAAACAATTTAGTTATATTCTTAGTTTAGTTTAGGTTCGACGTAGTTAGGTTGTAAAAACATTATTTAGTTGTTTAGAAAATTTTTATTTGATTTATTTAAGTTTATTTAGGTTGCTATTTGATTGTAAGAACTTATTTAACTAGGCAAGGATTTATAAAAAAAAAATATTTAATCAAAATTTAATTAGTCTATTTAATTTTTAGTCAAATTTTAATTTAATTATTTAGTTTAAGATTTTTAAGAACAAAGGCATATTATTCGTATAAGCTGATTTATATATTAATCCCGCTAACTGAAAATATTTAAATATTTTAGTATTCATTTTAGTTTACAAAATTGAAAAATTACAGATCACGACTAAAAAAAATTTTTGTTAAACTATTCTCCTTGCCATTAGTTAGTTGTAGCTTAGACTAGATGATAATTAGTCGTTTTGTGCTAAGCCGATAGAATTGCAACCTAAGAGACGACAAAGTTAAAAACCGTCTGTGTGCCAGTAATTTAGGCCGGCACCCACACCCTTCAGCCGTACACAGGTAGCTGCATACAGTAGAAATAGGTATGGTGGTAGTACTTCCCCGGGCGAGTCCTTTCACCTAAAACTCTACTACTGCTTTTAAAAGTAGAAGATGAACAAGAAAATTTTTGCTGCCCGAGAGTATGTCTTGAAAAGCTACACAATTTAAGATAATATGACAGGAGAATGTAAAATCTGCACAATGTTCAGTCTACCAACCGTGAAGTAAGAAAAAAAATTAAGTTAAAAAAAAAATGTGAGGGTACAAGTAAAATTCACGGTTGATGGCCTGTGATTTCAAACGCACAACCGTTAAATCACCATCACCAAAAAAAACCAAAGAAATGCGCAACAAGAAAGAAACCAATACGTCCTAGTTTACCTCTAGTATGGGCGCCACTGTAACGAGGGGGTCCTTACTAGGGTGATAAATAAAAAAATGTTACGAATTAGTAAACGTGTATTGTTTAGCAACCCTAGCAAGTAAGCCGCCGGTGAAGCCGGGCGGGGTTCGAAGAACTAGGACGTTAGTTTCCTTCTTGTGCAGACGGTACTCTCCTGGTAGTCCACAGGAGGTAGGCGGCCGGCCGACGTGAAGCGTAGTCGACGCAGCGCGCGCAGCTCGCGGCAGCTTCGCGAGGTAGGTAGATGCAACAGCAGCTCAGGTGTCCAGCCACACCCGGCAGCAGCGCAGGATGAGTACGCGTCGTACTATATAGAGGCGTAGAAGTGGAACTGGAACTGGAACTGGAACTGGAACTGGAACCCTGGAATCCACATTCACAGGCGTCTTAGGTAGTGCTCCAGACCGTCGACTGCATCAACCGGACCGCAACCAATGCGGAACTACCAAGGAGATAGCCCCAACATTAATTTGGTTAATTTGGTGATGCAGTCTCACGGTGTGGTTAAAAGAAGACAATAATAGGGCACAGCTAATGTGCAGACAAGCATTAACTAGCTATTAGAAAAAATAAATTAATTGAGGTAGGTAGCAGAAAAATATTTAAAATAAATTATATTTGTATTAAGTACTATTGAAAACTATAGCCACCTCCTTTTGCAAAAACTAGAAAAAATTACATTATTATAACAAAGTAATTAATTTACATGACTAGGCAATACATTTAGAATGATTGCTAGCATCTGTCTACCTATAATTGTGTGCATATAAAAAAAATGACAAGCTACTACTATTTAAATTTAATAAAAAAAACAAAAAGGTTAACTGAAGTTAATTGATACATGACCCACCATCATGACGCACACATAAATTAACAATATTTTATTATTAATTTTGAATTGGTGAGATTCTAGAATAATAACGTTTAATATTTCTAGTACAATATTACACAGCTCAAAGTATGCTGGTTTAGGCACACCAACATTAAAACAAGACCTAGGTTTTGACACTAAAACAATATGCACGTTATTATTGGAAAAAAAACAAGATTAGCAAAGTGAATTTATACACAGCGTTACACAGCTAAATTACACAAAGATTACAATTATTAGGCACATCTAAACAGCTTTTCAAGACTTACCGATTTTCGGGTTCACACAATAGAATTTACTTTGTTTTTATAGTTAAACAATTACTTTCACAACACGGTAATTTACTTAGTGTTTAGACTTGGTGACTAGGTAGGTCAAAGTACGTAGTCGCAGGCGCAGAGTACAGGTTGGAATGCACCTGGCAACTCCCAGAGGTTTTTATAACCTCCTGGGACGTTCACCTATTTTGAAGATTACCATATTAGGTGATCTTCGCGAAAGAACGGCGATTCGTTCCAGAAAAATCGAAAGACTAGCCGTCGTCATTGGCTGACACAATAACACTAAGTATGGAGGCGGAGCTTATGCACCTCGACCGGTCTGTTCCGGCACAATTTGTTACTCGCGCGCGGGTAGGTTTATATTTGCGGCCGAATTATTATAGCATCACCTACATACATAGAAAAAATATTTCTTTGTTCCTACAGCTGATTAGTACGAAGATGTTTTTTGTATGTTTGTTGTTTTATTGGTAGGTATTTAATATTAATAAGTATACAACGTTACAAAGGTCAACGCTTCATTATTTTGACACTTTATCATGACATTACTATTTTTAATGAAGCGTTGACCTTGGTAACAGCTCAGTAACAACTTTTCTATTTAGTAGTGTTAGCATTTATCGGGTAATTAAGAACTTACTTGTATTATAATCGAACATTTTATTTGTAATTGAATGCATCTGTTCGTGTGTCAAATAGATGGTGTATTGACTCGTCTGTAATTCACTCGGACATTCATTCGATCATTGATTCATGGACTCGAAATGGTGGACACACGAACAGCGGCATTCGAGTTTGGTGTCTCGTCGAATAAAGATCCTAAAAGTGTAGACCCAAGTGAAATATAAGTGATTAACCTGAAGAACCGCAGTCTCATTTCATGACCTTTAAAAGGTCAGAAGTGGGATCACACCAGAAAGCGTAACGGTTTTGGTGAAAAAACTTAACGCCCACATAAGAAGGTAGGTAATTGAATCTCTTATGTTTATACGTTTATGTATTTTAAATTATAATGTTTACTAGTGAAATTCATATTTATGTAAGCACTAAAATCCCGGAATACCATACGTGAGTTAAAATAGCCGTTATATTTATAAACTTTCTTTTTTTTCTGAGCATTTCAAAATACCCTTTGAAAACTGCCTAATTAGGTATTAAGTATAGATACTAGAAAACACTTTTACGTGCACGCAATACCCACATAAGTTATAATTGCTCTAGATGCTTATGCTTAACTGTTCAATGAAATTTTACATTTGATTATTATTCATCTACACTCTTGTTTAATCAAATCAATTGCTAATTATATGTAATATTTATTATTGCTATTTATTATATAAATTTTAGTGTACATTTTTATTATTATATTTTTTACATTTAAGTACCTTCAATGTATTGTTTTCTATGCCTGTATGTACCAACAATTTACAAAAACTTATTTAGTTAATTCCAACCTAGCAAAGTACGTTATTCATCTGTTATTGTATAATAACAACAGTATCGATGCAGAATTAACAAATCTATCATTACTTGGCTAATATAGGCAGCGTTTACTTGTTTTTGTATTTATTTTCAGCTACTTAAGAAATATGCCAAATCATCGGTCGCGAAAACGCGTAAGAAACTCTAAGGACTCGAGCAGTGGCTCAGAGACCTCTCCAGAGAGTCGAAGCAGTCGCAGATCACGGCGCAAGCATTCTCGACGCAAGCATTCGCGGCGAGAAAAGAGTACAAGGCGGCAACGTTCCCGGACTCCTGAGATACCTGAGGACCCGGCAGCACTACTGCGTGCTGGGACCAGCGGTCAACAGTGCGAGAGTCAATCAACTGCACCAGCTGCTTCCGATCACGTATCATCACCCTTGGCAGGTAATCAATCCTCTGTTTTAGACTCGAATTTGGCGAATGTATTTCGAGAGCTTGTTAAATCTATACGTACGGACAGCAATTCTGAACGTTATCCGACTTTGAATGTTGTACCTGAATTTGACCCAACCAAGCGAAACCAGAGTATTGATATTTGGATTACTAAAGTGAACGAATGCGCGAAGATTTATAATTGGACAGAACGACAAATAGTTCATTACGCTTTACCCAAATTAGTAGGGCTAGCCCAGAAATGGTATCAAGGCTTACCTAGTTTGTTGTTTACATGGGCCGAATGGCAACAAAAATTACGTTTAGCATTCCCTTGTGATGATAACTATGGTCGGTTGCTTACGGAAATGCTTGCCTGTAAAGCACGTTTTGGAGATAGTCTAGAGGAATATTATTACGAAAAGATGGTCCTATTAAATAGATGTAACATTTCGGGTAAAAATGCTATCGACTGTTTATTATTTGGTATTGATGATAGGTCGGTTAGAACTAGTGCAGAGGCTGTACAGTTTAATGAACCGGATAAATTATTAGTTTATCTTCGCAATGTAAGAGCAATAAAAAGAAATGATAAGTTGAACACTACTTCGCAGCCAGGCATTTCTGAAAGCAAACGATCGAAACCATTTAAAGATAATACGGATGCCAAGGTGGCAAAATGTTATAATTGTGGGGTAGAAGGACACCCTTATTTCAAATGTAAACACCCAATTAAAAGATGCGACCACTGTCATAGAATAGGCCATTTAGTTACCGACTGTCCCACTAAACGTGAATCTGAAGGTAATAAGACTGTCTTAAACATTTCAAAAGAACAAGATAATGATATGAAATACTTTAAAGTTGCAATTGTTAACGGAAAGACCATGAAGTGTTTCATTGATTTTGGTAGCCAAATTACTATGCTTAGAGAATCTGATGCAAAAATGTTAAATGAAACAGTGTCTTACAGTAATTTACCGATTTTGAGAGGATTTGGAAATTCTGTAGTTCATTGTATAGGAAAATGCGATGTTGAAATTGAGATAGACTCGGTAAAAGCACGCGTAGAAGTGTTAATAGTCCCTGATCACTTTCTGAAAGTGTCATTACTGGTAGGTCAAACATTTACGGAGCAAAACCATGTAGTGGTTTATAAAACAAAAGATCAATTAGTTATTAAAGGCAAAACAATAAATGCGCCTAAGTGCGTGGAACTTTATGTCAGTGACACAGTTACTATAGCAGGCCGCTCCGAGGTGGTGGTAGACTCGAATCCGCCATACGAAGGCGAAGTTTTAGTGGAACCAGGTCTATGCTGCCACCCTCAAAAGATATACGATGTAATGCCTTGTGTTTTAGAACTGGTTTGTGGCAAAGCTACTCTTCAGTTAGAGGGTTTAAAAGAAACTGAATTTACATTAAAGAAAGGCACCCTCCTATCTCGAGCTCTTCCTTTGACTCAAATTAAGTGTCATAGCATTAACAAAATTGAACAATGTGATAGTAGTGGCTTATCCTATAATACTATTAATACAGAAATGTTATCTGTAAGCAACCAAATTAGTCAAAGCGATCTTCTTCAATTAAATTGTCTTTTAAATGAATTCAGAGACTGTTTTGCTTTTACCACAAAAGAGTTAGGCTGTATTACTAACATTGAAATGGAAATAAAGTTGAGTGATACTACACCCGTGGTTTACAGACCGTATCGTATGCCATTTACTGAACGACAAGTAGTTCGTGATATGGTGCAGGAACTTGAGGACTCCGGTATAGTTAGACCGTCAACTTCAAGCTATGCATCCCCTGTTCTCCTCGTGAAAAAGAAATGTGGGGATTACAGATTATGCATTGATTATAGGGCTCTCAATAAGAAAACTGTAAAAGAGCATTATCCCATTCCTAGAATTGATGATCAACTAGATAACTTGTCCGGTTATAAATATTACACATCTCTTGACCTTATGTCAGGGTATTACCAATTGTCCATGTCCGAACCCTCAAAACATTTGACAGCCTTCATAACGCCTGATGGGCATTATGAATTTAACAGGATGCCTTTTGGACTAGTTAATGCCCCATCCAATTTTCAAAGAGCAATTAATAATATATTAGGCAATGCACGATTTAAGGAGGCTTTCGCTTACATGGATGATGTTATAATACCGTCAATAACCATAGAAGAAGGATTCCGTAAATTAAAATCAACCTTAGAATTATTTCGTACGGCTGGCATAACACTTAAATTGTCAAAGTGTAATTTCTTAATGGAATCAATTGACTATCTTGGATTTGAAGTAAGTGCCGAAGAGATTAGACCAGGGAAAACTAAAATAAACGCCGTGGAGATATTTCCTCGCCCCACTGACCAACATAAAGTTAGACAATTTTTAGGACTTTGTAGTTTCTTTCGCCGGTTTATAAGAGGATTCTCGTCAATAGCCCGACCACTTACTCAACTTTTGAAGAAGGATGCAAAGTGGCAGTGGTCGGACATTGAAGAGAATGCTTTTAAAACTTTAAAAGGGGAGTTAGTCAAACGTCCAGTTTTAGCATTCTACAATCCTACGTTTGAAACTCATCTCCATACGGATGCTTCAGAAATTGGCATTGCTGGTATCTTGTTACAGAGAGCTAACCAAGATGCGCCTTTTAATGCTATAGCATATTATAGTAGGCAAACCTCTCCGGAGGAATCTCGTTTTACGTCGTATGATTTGGAAACTTTGGCGGTCGCTAGTTCGTTACAACGATTTAGAACTTACCTATTAGGCATACCATTTACCATTGTAACGGACTGTAATTCGTTAAGGGCCACATTCGAGAAAAGAGACGTTTTACCTAGAGTAGCGAGATGGTGGAACATTATGCAAGAATATGATTTTAAGATTATTTACAAGTCAGGTTCCACTATGTCCCATGTAGATGCTCTTAGCCGTAATCCAATTGAGCCTAAGTTTGCTGAAGTTAGATGTATTGAGACTAAATGGATAACAACGGTACAACAAAGCGACCCCGAACTTCAACGTATTATTTCTATATTAAAAGATGAAGACACCAATGGAATTTTAGAAATTAAAAATAATTTTGTGATCAAGAGAGGGTTATTGTATAGAAAAACTGAGGAAGGGGATCGCTGGGTTGTACCAAAAGGGGTAAGATGGCAGGTATTGAAGGCCCATCATGATGACTTGGGTCACTACAGTTTTGATAAAACGTATGATAAAATTAAGAATTCTTTTTGGTTCGCCAAAATGAGGCGATTCATTAAAAAGTACGTTGATTCTTGTTTGCAGTGTGCTCATGCAAAAGTCCCAGCTGGTAAAAAGGCGGGCGAACTCCATTCGATACCAAAAGTTGATCGCCCCTTTCATACCTTGCATATCGATCATTTAGGTCCCTTTGTGCGGAGTAAAAAGAAAAACGCGTATCTGCTTTTGATTATTGATGCGTTCACAAAATATGTTATATTAGCACCCGTTAAAAACACAAAATCGTCAAGCTCTATATCTACCTTGAAAAACTATTTTCACACATTTGGCGTTCCCACACGAATAATTTCCGATAGAGGTAGTTCGTTTACATCTAAGCGTTTCCAAGAATATGTGACTGGGTTAGGTATTAAGCACGTCTTGAATGCGGTAGCGACTCCACGTGCCAATGGGCAAGTGGAGCGCTACAATCGCACTGTCCTAGCCGCTCTAACTGCAGCTAATCACAATAAATCTGAGCATTTATGGGATGAATGTGTATCCGAAATACAGTGGGGTCTAAATAATACCCTAAATAAAGGAATCGGAAAGACTCCATCTCAAGCGTTATTTGGTATAGACTTAATTGGCACGTCTAATTCTTTGTTAAATCTAAATATAATAGATGATTCCGAGGAAGTAGGAAATAACGTAGAAAATATTAGACAAGAGATATCACGGCATGTAGAAAAGAATCAAAGGGAACAGAAGAAACGGTTCGATAAGGGTAGGAAGAAAGTTAGTTTCAAAATCGGTGATTTAGTTCGGGTAGAAAGAGAAATTCCATCGACTGGGAAAAGTAGGAAATTAGTCCCTAAACTCCGCGGTCCTTATCGTATTGTAGAGGTCTATAACAATGATAGATATAAAATAGAGGATACCCCACTGTCTCGTAAGGGTGGTAGAAACTTCACTGGAGTATTTTCGGTAGATAAGATCCACCCGTGGTTGGTCTTTAACAGAAACAATGATACTGATTCAGACTCTGAAAATGATCAAGATTCGTAAAATGTACTTTTAATTGGGTGGTGACAGAATACAAATAATAACTAAAATATATGTAAGTATGTTATTATTATCATGTAAGGAAATAATATTGATTACGAGTGATTATATACAATGTGTGATTAGACACTTTATGTAAATAATAAAATAAAGTACTCAGGTATGTAAGAATAAAAATAAATTATAAAATAAGATTGATATCCTTAGGTTAAGATTATTTACATTAATAAGTTAATTATTGTACCATGATTTAGGGTAAACTGTAGACATATAGAAGCTACAGTATATCATTTAGCTGTTGTTATGGATATGAAGAGGCCATAATAACTCCATTTGGTGTGTTGTGGACATGAAGGGGCCACAGCATGCTGGAATTATTGTAGATATGTAGAGGCTACAATAACTCCTTTAGTGATAATTATACTTGCAGTTATGGTATTGTCGCTGGTGTGTTGTGGACATGAAGGGGCCACAGCATGCCTGAGTTATTGTGGATATGTAGAGGCCAACGTAATTCCTTCAATGCTGGTGGTGCAGGTGTAATTAGATCAGAATGATGAATGTCTGATTTTAATTTCAGAATTATATTTATAATGAAGTCATGTCAAAATATAGACAAATACAATTTATGAAAATAATTATGTATTAAAGTAAATTAGTGACAGTATATAATATATGTAATTTCTGTATTGTTATGTATGACGTTGAGTCAAGTACAGTCGACGACGAAGTCCAATTATTTCGAATCTTTGATTATTTATTGAACCTAGCTATTGCTTCCCAAACTTTGAATTAACTACTTCCATTGCTGACTGTGCTTGCGAAATCATTCTTGTCTTTCCACGGGACGTGTAAGTGTCAGGAAAGGCCGACTGTTAGCATTTATCGGGTAATTAAGAACTTACTTGTATTATAATCGAACATTTTATTTGTAATTGAATGCATCTGTTCGTGTGTCAAATAGATGGTGTATTGACTCGTCTGTAATTCACTCGGACATTCATTCGATCATTGATTCATGGACTCGAAATGGTGGACACACGAACAGCGGCATTCGAGTTTGGTGTCTCGTCGAATAAAGATCCTAAAAGTGTAGACCCAAGTGAAATATAAGTGATTAACCTGAAGAACCGCAGTCTCATTTCATGACCTTTAAAAGTAGTTTTGAGTTTTAGGTATTGACAGCTGTAAGACTTCCTCTTTCTATCACGCTAGATGATTCATATGTGTGAAGAGATTCGAGTATCGAGAAAGTTGTCCTATTTTTGAACAGTTTCTACGATTATTCCTTTGAGTAATAAATATAGGTAGCCTTTTCGTGCCGTCACTGCTGTTACGACAGTAGCGTCGAAACATAATTTGCATTCGCTTCGTATCCGGCGTATGCAGCGAAATATCTACGTGGCTATTTATACCTATATTCGTATATTCTGTATTAAATTATCGTTCGGGACCTAATTTACATGTCAATGAAAAGATCTCACGGAGAAATGGGAATGCATGTAGATGTACACATTTATTAAGACCTATAAGATATTTATAGCCTAACGTTTATTATTAGGTAAATATTAATCAATAATTTTTAGGGTTTTTCTTAAAAACTAAGGCTCGTATTCCAGAACGATACTCAAGCACAGATTTGCCTTGAGCATAGATTTGAAGACTCAAGCATTACTTGAAACTAGTTTCAACCAATCAAATGGCTTTAAATCTATGCTCAAGGCGAGGCCTGTGCTCGAGTATCGTTCTGGAATACGAACCTTAGTAACGTAGAAACCTGTGGCATATTGGTAGATGTTGATGACGCGCACCTAGCGCCCTTGCATCCCACTTGGGGCATTAGATGGTCGTGGCTCCCTTGCATCCCACTTGGGGCATTAGATAGTCGTAGCCCCCTTTCATCCCACTTGAGGCATTAGATGATCGTAGCCCCCTTGCATCCCACTTGGGGCATAAGATGGACGTAGCCCCCTTGCATCCCACTTGGGGCATAAGATGGTCGTAGCCCCCTTGCATCCCAAGTAGGGCATTAGATGGTCGTAGCCCCCTTGCATCTCACTTAGGGCATTAAATGGTCGTAGCCCCCTTGCATCCCATTTAGGACATTAAATGGTCGTAGCCCCCTTGCATCTCACTTAGGGCATTAAATGGTCGTAGCCCCCTTGCATCCCATGTAGGGCATTAGATGGTCGTAGCCCCCTTGCATCTCACTTAGGGCATTAAATGGTCGTAGCCCCCTTGCATCCCATATAGGGCATTAGATGGTCGTAGCCCCTTGCAGCCCACTTGGGGCATTAGGTGTTGGTAGTCCTTTGTATCCCTTGATTATCATATAACCTAACCTTAATATCAGTTTCCTCAATATTCGCATAAAAAAACGAAAATATAGAAAGCGTTAAGTACCGGTATGTTTCCTTATCCATTAAAATACGTTTCAATTACGCCAACATCAATCATTGTCGTCACATCTGAGCATATATTTACGCACATATTTGTAAAATTAAGTACATATTTCCCAAAACATACTTTATTTTGAGAGGTAAATAACGCCCAAGGGAACCACAAAATATGGCAAATTGCAACATTTAAAGCGCTCGGCGTAAACACTTGTTTTTTAATGTACGAGTCTCTTTGATGTTGGAAAGATGACAAAAGGAAAACCGCAGATGAGTTTCACACAATAAGAACCTAAAATAAAATGCCCTTATGTGTTACCAACAAAAAAAAACTGGCATTCTCGTGAATACCTTTGCGTAAGAATTTCTGTTTTTAGGGTTCCGTACCAAAATGGTAAAAAAGGAACCCTTATGGTGTGACTTCGTCTGTCTGTCTGTCACACCTGCTTATTTCAGCAACTACTTATGCTATCGACTTGAAATTTGGAACAGTTATAAAGAATGCTTGTTCAACTTTATTGCAAATGAAAAAAGTCCAAAAATATTTTTATTTTCATTGCAAAAGGGGCCGGAGTGGGGGTCCGAAATTTTAAAGTAGCGTTACTAGGTCAAATGACATATCATATGAAAAGGCTTGATCTGCACATTTCAAAATGTATTTTCATTTTATTTTATGTCTCACAGTTTTCGACATATGGTGAAAAATGACCAAAAAAATACCATTCCCCCCCCTTATCTCCGAAGTTTGCGGGGCGAAAAATCTGAAATAATTAGGGTTGATAGGAATTGACCCAAATATGGCACCAAAAATAAAACGATGTTCCTAACTAGTACAGTTTTTTTCAAAATCATCAAAATTCTTTCACAAACAAACTTAGTTATGCGGTCCGGATTTTTTCACTTTATTCATCAAAATATGATACGGAACCCTCGGTGCGCGACTACGACTCGCACTTGGCCGGTTTTTTAAATGTTTTTATGTTTAATGGACTTTTGACGTTTTGATATCTGGCATTCCATAAATACTTACAAAAAAAGCACTCTCATACATGCCTTTGCGTAACATTACTGTTATTTATTCAAATGTTTTTTTTTTGTTCAAACGGATGTGTGAAGTTTTGAAATGTGACATTCAATATTTCCAAAATTCATTTTATATATTTTTAACAAGATATTTGTATGGCTGTATAAGCAATAGGATTTGAAAATCATATTCATATTTTAAAAAGAGAGTAGCTAGATGAATTCAAAAGAAAGACGTAATCATTCTGATTTACTGATAGGTACTTCATAAAATTATAAACGGTTCTATAGATGCAGAATCAGAATCAGAATCGGAATCAGAATTTTATTTGCTCTAAATGTAGGTACAGAATTAGATAATAAACATAAATGAGATCAGCTACATTTTACCTCCTGGCATGCAAATTGACATTATTCACACAAATGATAATAGAAAATAAAACTAAAAATGTCAAAAATTATCAAAAAAAAATAAAATGTCAAATTACAAATAAAAATTATCAAAATGTCAACAATACAAATAATAAAAATTGAAAATGTCAAAAATACAAGCAGTAATTATCAAAATGTCAACAATACAAATAAAATAAAGAGTGTCAACAAATTATAATTAAAAATTAAAACAAATACTAAAATAATAATAAACATTGGCAATTGGTAAATTATTTTTAATTTAGGTGTAGCCAACGCAGTAAGCGTCATCATCGTATTTTTGAAATACCAACATCGACTTTAAACACCACATTTAATAGCCCCCTAACACGTATGGCAAGGCTGTATAATGAAAGGTCCATTGAGGCAGATTATCCCATCGACATCTTTTCTATGACTTTCGTATCATACAGACCTCAGATCATAGAAACAAGGGAGATGTGCCAAGGCGCTATTGAGCTTGACGCTTTCATACGGTCACATTGACCGTATCTAAAAAGTACACGCTGGCGACGAACCGAACACGATCGATGATATAAATACAGTGTTTTAGTTTAGTGCTAGTGTTGACTAACAATTAACAGTGTTAATTGTTAGTCAATGTCATGCATACCTGTTATCTTTATGATTGCTAGAATGACAATTTTCAGTTATATTGTTTTTTTTTTTTTTTTTTTTTTTTAAACCTTGCCGCACACTAGGATTTCTCCTGTATCGTGGGTGCGTTTACAAACACAAATTTCACATACACAAACAGCCAGACCTACCGCGACACGTTGCGTAGCAGCCAATCTCTCAGCCACTGCGACAACCGTGCGGTCTGCTTGTTGCATTGTTAATGAAATTGTAAGCGATTGTATTGCTGGTGTGCTTATTTTAAATAAATAAATAAATTAAACATTGATATTTCACGCTTTGATGTGGACTACAGTTTTTAGTTAAACAAAATTTATTTTCGTATTAGCAAATGGATGACTGGCATGAAAAGAACAGAATTTCAAAAAAATATTGCGGTCCTACAATCTCACTGTATCTAACATGAAATTGAAAAATCACTTTATTTTTTTATCGCACGATATTTAAATAAAACATTTTATTCACAATTAATTTTATGGTAAACATTATCATAATATTTGTATTACCGAGTCACGCATATAATAATGTATGATAGACATTACAAATACATTCCAAGAAACAAAAAAATATTTCTGCGAACATTTTCAGTCGGTAACCGCATGGAATAATATTCAAAAAACATTCATCATAATTTTATTCATCAATCTGCGACCCGGAAAACGTATTCCACATTAAAAGCTTGTAAAAATAATAAAAACCAATAAAAGAGCAAGAAAAAAAATAAGACCAGAAATTCCTTTTTTAAATCATAAGTAGGTACCTACGGATAAAAAATCGAATCGCAATTATCATTTGAAATGATGAGAATTCCGGCACAGCTTCTTTGCATAACAGGGAAAGAATTGCCAGTGAATAAAAATCGATAACTAGACAGATTTTCTTTTATTTTAATTGATTGAGGTTAATTGTTACAGGAAATTTTACGTATTATGAGAAAAAATCCGGACTGCATAACTAAGTTTGTTTGTGAAGGATTTTTAATGATTTTGAAAAAACTGTACTAGTTAGGAACATCGTTTTATTTTTGGTGCAATATTTGGGTCAATTCCTGTCAACTCTTATTATTTCAGATTTTTCGCCCCGCAAACTTCGGAGATAAGGGTAATTTTTCGGACATTTTTCATCGTATGTCGAAAACTGTGAGACATAAAATAAAATAAAAATATTTTTTGAAATGTGTAGATCAAGAAGCCCTTTCATATGATATGTCAGTTGACCTAGAAACCCCCCTTTAAAATTTCGAACCCCCACTCCGGCCCCTTTTGCAATGAAAATAAAAATATTTTTGGACTTTTTTCATTTGCAATAAAGTTGAACAAACATTCTTTATAACTGTTCCAAATTTGAAGTCGATAGCATAAGTAGTTGCTGAAATAAGCAGGTGTGACAGACAGACAGACAGACAGACAGACGAAGTCGCACCTTAAGGGTTCCTTTTTTACCATTTTGGTACGGAACCCTAAAAACAGCGCTAGACCGGTCGTTTTGGCGTTCTTTGGGGGAGGCCTATGTCCATCAGCTGCAGTGGGCGTGCTATGGCTGAAATTATGATGATGATAACAAAAATATTGTCGGGCGGGGGCGGCATTTTTCAGTATTTGCCCCGCCTCGAAATAAATCAAGATCCGGAGCTGGAGAATCTGACCGTGATTCCCTCGCGGGAACGAATTGCACGTTCGCAAACAAATTGGCGTTTAGTAATAGCAAAGATAATATATAATACTACGTAAAGATGCCTCATTTGACGACGACGTGAAACGTGACCTCCGTAACTCGACCTATCTTCGGACTGTACATTTTTTTGCGCTTAGAGGATTTTTTAAAATGAGAACAAATATTTCTTCTGGTCTATGTTTTCATGTTCTGAATTTTACACAAACTTCAATAACAAATCGATACATAGAATGCCATCTTTTGAGATTTATTTGAACAAAAGTTCCTATTTTTCCGATGAGACCCCGTGGTAATACGATACCGAACCTTTGGGTACGGAACCCTAAAAAGCTACTTTTATAGACGTCTTACAGTCACATCATTCCGTATTCCCCGAAGAAAGGCTTGTATGTATATTATACTCACTTTTCAATACTTATAAGTCCCTTACAAAAGAAGGCGTCTTTAAAGGGAGCATTATGGAACATTTCCTTTTCCGATGACATACTACCTACGTGTTTTTATTTGTATAACTTTAGTTATGTATTTGAACGAACGAGCAAAACGAGCGAAGTTTTCCTAGTTTTCTGAAACAAACTGGCGTTTGAATGTATTATGTAATATATTATTTAATTATATTATTATGTTTGTACAACGATAACTCAAACTTTACTGATAGAAAACTCAATTTATGAGTTGAACTCGACTTCGTACATACGTCATATCAATATTAGGTCTAGGTATGTGTTGTGTTATGTTGAAAGAATTTATTTAGACCTATTTATGAATGACTAGCTTCCGCCCGCGGCTTCGCCTGCGTTGTTAGGATAAAAAGTAGCCTATGTGTTATTCTGATGTATAAGCTATATTACTGTAAAGTTTCATCAAGATCCGTTCAGTAGTTTTTGCGTGAAAGAGTAAAAAACATCCATCCATACATCCATCCTCTCAAACTTTCACATTTATAATATTTGTAGGAAGTAGGATATGTACAATTTATACCTACTCATTGAATAGAGCTGAAGAGTTTGTTTGTTTTTAGTTTGAATACACTAGTCTCCCGAACTACTGTTCCGATTTTAAAAGTTCTTTCACCAATCGGATGTTTTTTTTGTTTAATAATAGGCTTGCGTTTGACCGCCATCTCGTTTAATGTCAAGCGATGATGCGATCTACGGTGGAGCACGCTTGTCTAGATGAAACCGATTCACTCGTGACTTGAAGATACCCAGATTGTAACTGTCGGGAAACCCCCAAGTAACATCATATTTAAGTGCTGTAGGATACTTTAAATCTCAAAAAAATTAACAGTTCCCTTGACCAGGACGAAGTTACGGGCAAAGGGCTAGCAAAAAATAAATATGGCAGCCCTATTGACATTAGCCCGGAAGAAATCCATAGTCTGGGCTGTTATTGAGAATTTCCTAACGGGAAATGCTGATAGCACTTTACCCGATCCGAGAATCGACCGCTGAACAGTCGTGCTCACAACCATAGGATTAAAAACGCAGTCACAGTATACAAGGTTATAAGTAAAACACTAACAATTTTGCAGGACTGTATTAATAACATCATAAAGAACAACTTTTGTTCTATGACTTTTTACAAAACATAATACATTTATCAAAAACAGACTTTAAAGTTTTTGTTATACTACTTATCGGACACGTTTTAAATCTGTTTTTTGTAGTAAATAACTATGTAAATGTCTCCCGTGCGCTGTCATTCATAATAATATTACGAAGTAAGTACCTACAGAACGAGATTCCGCGCTTACTACGCAAAAGCCAGATAATATTTTTGATTTTGTAGAAAAGTAAAATCTGATGAATTATTAAAAGTCATAGAACAAAAGTTGTTGTAGGTATAATTATGATGTTAGTAATATAATCCTGAGAAGTTGTTAGTGTTTTACCAATAACCCTGTATAATGTTTCCTAGTTCCACAGAAAACTTTCCGATAACGGAAACTATTCCGAACAGAGAAATTGTTTCTCTATCAAACCAGAATTAATAAGCTACTGCCGCTCCATAAAGTATCAAAACTTGTAGTATAGTCTGTTTGCGAACGAAACTACTGCATAAACATGAGCCTTGCGTCTACAATGTTTACACGTAAACTGAAAGACTGAAACTTTGTACTGAAGTTTATGATTGAATCTTCTATCAATTTGTGTTTCAGTGTTTCGCGAATCGAAAATGTTTTGACGTCAGCATGGATAATTTTGACGTTGCGTATCGGAAACGTAAGTTTTTTTGGGTACCGTACCTCAAACGGAAAACAAGAAACCCATATAGAATTTCTTCGTCGTGCGTCTGAAAATTAGCGTTAATTTATATGTACTTTCTCAATGTAAGTGAACCACACTTGTCTTTATTGCGGAATAAATACAATTGGCTTAAAACCAAAAGTGCCATTCACTCCTTACATTTAAAAAAAATTACAGTACCAAAGGTATCGATAAGCTATTGATCTCTCTGTAACATTTTACTCAAAATCGAGCTTTGCATTTGATTGATCCCGTACAAAAACCGGACAAGTGCGAGTATGCCTCGCGCCCTGAGGGTTCCAAAATATGATCATAGATGGCGCTACTGCATACTTCCAATGGCGCCATCTATGATCAGATGGCTCCACTTATGGTCCGGTGACTGACGGCGGACAACAAAATGATCCTATAAGGGTTCCGTTTTTCCTTTTGAGGTACGGAACCCTAAAAATAGTGTTACGATACTCGACGAAAGCTGAGTAAGAATTCATCGTAAAAAATACATGCGCCACTTTTATCTGGATTGCCATATATTGAATCGCACTTTTGCAAACGTGCGATTGGAGGACTTTTGCTGTGATAGCGTTTAGTTTTGTGATTGAATGTTGATATTAGTCAGGTTTTTAAACGTTCATTAAAATATGATTGACCTTTTGTAAGTATTAAACGCTATTAACAGATGAATAGAAGTTCGTTTATGTGGAGCAATTTAATTGTGCATTAAAATAATGTTTTTTTTTACAACTTTTTTGTTGCTATTTGCAGGGCAATTGGATTGCTCCGTGTAAATGGGCGACAAGTAATGTCACCTAATAAAGTTGAGGTACCTATTTTCCGTTTCCTGATGGTATTAATATATTTTGTTTTTTTTTTTCTTATTTATTTAGGGACTTTTATAAACGCGGTACGTATGACTGTCCCATCGTACCCTAAATACATATTACTGCATATTTATACATAATATCTTATTCTAATAATAAAATATATTACAATAATTGGGCCATGAACCCGAACAGCCTTTTCGCATCATCACAATTTGGCTCAGATAGAATTTTATGATATTTTGGTATTATAAAAGAGTTAAACGTCAATGGGAGGAGGATCGACCTAAGAAACTATTGCAACACCCAGTATCACATGCTTGTTGCCAACCCTTTAAAATGGGGAATCGCTGTGCCGACAGGAGGAGACAAGCAGCTCCCCCGCTGTCAATACAGCGCATCCTCAGGAGCAAGGGTTAAAAAGAAACCGGACAAGTGCGAGTACGACTCGCACCCTGAAGGTTCCAAAATATGCAATAGCGTCATATATGCCGCTATTACATCATAGTAGATATATCATATCTTGATCATAGATGGCGCTAGTGCATACTTCTTTTGGCGCCATCTATGAGCAGGCTTCACTCATGGTCATGACAGGCAGATAACAAAGTGATCTTAAAACGGTTCCGTTTTTCCTTTTGAGGTACGGAACCCTAAAAATAAAACATAGAAAACACTCGCTTCTCTAAACCCTTACTGGCACTAAAGCTATTACTAAGCTCCTAGCACGAGTCTAGAAAACCTTTAACAAGTTTCTCAAAGAAGCAAAATACGTTTACAGTTTCAAACAAAGAGTTAAAGTAGCTAAATAAAATTATCGACGCGTACAAAGACGCAGCGAAGGATTCTAAATAAATTCATAGGTAATCGTGAAAACAGGTTATCTGATGCTTTCAGTAAAAAGGTTTGCAAACAAATATTTTTGACGCTACCTTGGATTCCATTTGCGTCCTTTTTACCCGACTGCGAGACGCAAAGGAGGGTAATGTGTTTATCAGTCTATGTATGTATGTATGTATGTATGTTTCTATGTGGCGTTCTAGAGACCAAATGCGTAGGCCGATTTTGATAATTCTTACGTCAATCGATTCGTCTTAACCTTGCGAGTGTCACTAAAGACATAACAGTAATCAAAATTCACCACAGCGACAACCAGACGCCATATTGTCAAAATGAAAAAAAAAAAAGTTGATGAACTATGTCAAGTGGGGTGTCGTTGAATAGGTATTTTAAAATCATCTTTAGTTTCCTTTTATCATATTTCTATTTAAATAATAGTTTAGGATATATAACGATTTAAAGTTGTTTAACAAAGCAATCATTCTCGCTAATTCTTACTTATTGATTTAAGTTTTTATTTCAAGTATTAACGATATACAAACAAAAAAGAAGATGACTGCTTGAAAAGTGCTCTTGTTTTGAACTTTTTAGTTGTTTTTTGGCTGTCGGGTTTTTTTAATTTTTAATTTACTATTATTTTAGGGTTCCGTACCATCATCATCTGCCTAGCCTCTTCCCAAATTACATTGGAGTCGGCTTCCAGTCTAACTAGTTTCGGCTGAATATCAATATTTTACGTGGAGCGACTGCCATCTGACCTCCACAACCCAATTAATGGGTAATACCGGTATTCGAATGTTAGACCAGCTGTCAGACTTTTTAGGGCTTCTGACTACCCGTAACGATTGTCAAAGATATTCCTATGACAACCGGGACCGACTGCTTAACGTGCTCTCCGAGGCACGGAGGGGTCTCGATGTGTAAAGAACGGTCACCCATCCAAGGACTGACCGCGGCAAGCGCAGCTTAACCTCGCAGATCGATCGACCAGCGCGACTGTCATTTAGCCACGAGCCCCTCTTTTAGGGTTCCGTACCAAAATTGTAAAAAAGGAACCCTTACGGTGCGACTTCATCTGTCTGTCTGTCTGTTTGTCTGTCTGTCTGTCACACCTGCTTATTTCAGCAACTACTGATGCTATCGACTTGAAATTTGGAACAGTTATAAAAAATGCTTGCCCAACTTTATTTCAAATTAAAAAGTCAAAAAATATATATTTATTTTCATTGCAAGAGGGGCCAGAGTGGGGGTCCGAAATTTTAAAGTGGGGTCACTAGGTCAAGTGGCATATCATATGAAAGGGCTTGATCTGCACATTTCAAAATATATTTTCAATTTATTTTATGTCTCACAGTTTTCGACATGTGATGAAAAATGTTTGAAAAAATACCATTCTCCCCCCCTCCTTATCTCCGAAGTTTGCGGAACGAAAAATCTGAAATAATTGGATCTGATAGGAATTGACCTAAATAAATAAAATAAAATAAAAATTGCAAAATTGACCTAAATATTGCACCAAAAATAAAACGATGTTCCTAACTAGTACAGTTTTTTCAAAATCATCAAAATTCCTTCACATACAAATTTACTTATGCGGTCCGGTTTTTTTCACTTTATACGTCCAAAAATGATAGGTACGGAATAACGGAACCCTCGGTGCGCGAGTACGACTCGCACTTGGCCGGTTTTTTTCAGTTAGGGAGCTGTGTCAAAGAATTTGAGAGCTAAAAAACCTATGTGTGAAAATCGAGAAGATTTTTGTATCTTGTTTTCGTTATAACTGGTTGAAGAATGATAAACTGCGGTACCTACTAATATTTTGCAGTTTTTTAATCATAACAATTTCACATCTTTCGTAAATGTGTAATTATTACTCTACAACCGAAATCCTTATATCCTTACTAATAAAAATGTGAACCCACGGAACCTCAGTACCCCTATCATGAGTTTTTTTGACGTATAGTTTCGTTAACGTAAGCATATTTTGAATTTAAAATACAGCAGTCCTGGAACATTTTAATAAAATTTTATACAATTTGCACATTTAAAAAAATACATAGAAATTAATTAAGTATTTAATTTATATAAATATTGTGTAACAAACGTGTGTTTTCAATACAAAATATGCGTTAACGATACTACACGTCAAAAAAACTCATGATCGGGGTACAAATCATAGAAACAAGCACGGAACCGATTATCATGAAATTTTGCATATACGTTGTCAGGGGTACAGAAGAGGACATAAGGTACTTTTTATCCAGAAAAAAGTTCTGATCCCGAGGGAAATAACAATAAATGTTGAGGGTCATAATTGCTTTTAGACGCTAGATGGCGCTACGTGCACATGACGCGGACGAAGTCACGGGCAAAGTGCTAGTATTTCAATAGATTAACAGTATTAATATAATTTATTAAATTCGACACGCAATAAAAATCGCTTTGTATAAATATACCTTGTAAGCAAAAAAATTACACCACAATAAAATTGACCCATATTTTATTTTATTCAGCAATCAACAGGCAATAAAATTGCTCCGTGTAAATACTCATATACCTTTAAAACATCGGGATGAAGATGTACACTTACTTTTTATCACTAAAGTAATTCTTTTACTCTGGAGGTTGTAAAAATGGACTACATTCTTTAATGGACGTCCATCGCATCGCTCCCTTTTATTACCGTCGGCCCTTTACGACGTTACCCTTATAATATCTTAATAAAGAAGGGGAGGGCCTACAATATTAGGTCAAAAGCCAGGCTTTTTGGATGGATGTGTACTTTGGATGAGGATAAAATTTGATTTGATGTAACTGAAATATAGATACAGGCATATTGTACATACAAGCAAATTTGTTTGAGCTAGGCAAGCCGTAAGCAATATTTTATAATTGTTGTTGCTACGCAAAAATCTAGTAATGGATTCAATATGCCATTTTCGCTCACTTTAGTTTTTTTTAATTGACCTGAAAAAAACATGTTTGATTGAAACGGAACAGACGTAACATTAAAACAACAACAGATTCTTGAAGAGTAGTGTGTCGAAAACTTATAACTTTGATGAAATGTTGACAATTTATTTTTCTCACCCAAATTACCCCTATCATGACTTTTTTTGACGTGTAGTATCGTTAACGTAAGTATATTTCGAATTGAAAATACACGTTTGTTACACAATATTTATATAAATTAAATACTTAATTAATTTCTCTGTATTTTTTAAAATGTGCAAATTGTATAAAATTTTA
This sequence comes from Thalpophila matura, assembly GCA_948465475.1. Taxonomy (NCBI): domain Eukaryota; kingdom Metazoa; phylum Arthropoda; class Insecta; order Lepidoptera; family Noctuidae; genus Thalpophila; species Thalpophila matura. Next base: position 1,797,623 of record OX419199.1, on the reverse strand, counting down.
TAAAAATGTTCCAGGACTGCTGTATTTTAAATTCAAAATATGCTTTCGTTAACGAAACTATACGTCAAAAAAACTCATGATAGGGGTACTGAAATTAGTGTAAGGACGTATTGTAAAAACCGACAAAGTTATACATTGGTTAGTAAAAAACTGTTTTCTTTTATAACTTACTTGCTTCCGCCCACGGCTTCGCCCGCGTTTTCGAGATAAAAGGTAGTTAAGTATTATTCTGCTGTATGAGCTATATTACTGTAAAGTTGAATCAAAATCCGTTCAGTCATTTTTGCGTAAAAGAGTAACGTGTTTACGATAGACCAAAGAGTCTTATATCTACATGAAAGATAAATAAAGATCTTTTTTATGATACACCCTTTAATCATGATATCTTCATACTGTTTATCTTTTTCTTTTTATAGTTCATAATCCTTTGTGCTCGAATAGTGCTCTTATTAAAAGATATAAAAAGATAAAGGAAATAGTGAAACGAAGTGCTTACGTTAACATAATATTATACTAGCTTCCGCCCGTGGCTTCGCCCGCGTTTTTGGGATATTTTATTTATTTTATTTTATTTAACACTTTATGCACATAATAAAAAAATGTACAGAGGCGGACTTAATGCCATAGGCGTTTTCTACCAGTCAACCTTTGGGTGGTGCAGAGACAAACAATGGTAGGTGCAATTTTGAAAATTGTGTAATAAACAAATTATACAAGGTTATATATATTATACATACACATAAAACTATATACATACATTATATATATCATACATATATGATAATATACTAAATACACAAATATATACATACGAGTAGAATATGTAATGGGAAAATATTAATGCTGTGATGATTCTGCCAGATTCTTCCGAATATGCTCGCGAACTTTAAATTTGAATGATAAGCGGTTATTTGCCATCCTGATTTCCAAAGGGAGCGCATTCCATAGCAGAATTGACTGAACGAAGAAAGAACAGTGATAGAAGTCAGTGCGGTGAGTGGGACATTGAAGAAGGCGGTTATGAGATGAGCGAAGATTTTTATTATGGTTAGCGCAAATATATTGAAAGTGGGGGGCTAGATAACTAGGGGAAGTGGGGGAATCAAGAAGTGAGAACAAGGTGGTCAGCGCCCTTTGCTCTCTACGCTGGCGTATTGGCAACCACTTTAGAAGCGACCGATGCGCAGAGACATGATCATATTTACGCAAATTGAAGACGAATCGAATGCAGTTATTAAGAAGACGGTCAAGTTTGTTGAGAAGTTCTGCATTCAGGTCAAAGTAACACACATCACCATAATCGATGATAGGGAAAATTAAGGCCTGTACAAGCATTGTTTTTGTATTTAATGGCAATAGGTTTTTCAGCCGATACAGAGCCCGCAGCGTTCCGGTAACCTTCTGGCTGACACTAGCGACTTGTGTACGCCAGCTCAAAGTACTATCAATGTGCAAACCGAGATCCTTGACATCATTGCTGAATGGAATGATCGTATTGTTGAACAAAACAGGCGGCAAAGTTGTACCATCCACTTTACAAATACTACGAGGGCTCCCAATAATGATCGCCTGACACTTGTTAGGGTTTACAGCTACACCAAATCTATCAGCCCAGGTTTTTATGGCTATCAAGTCTCTATTTAATTTATCAATAGCATGAGGTATTTCATCAACCCTCCCTTGATAATACAGCTGCAGATCGTCTGCATACAGATGATACGCACACTGAAGCTCGGAAGTTAGGAGATTAATAAAAATAGAAAACAGAAGAGGAGAAAGAATGCCGCCTTGTGGAACGCCACTTTCTAAATGACACCAGCTCGATGAGGACTCACCAACGTGAACAGACTGCTGACGTTCCTGAAGATAAGAAGAGAACCATTCCAGTGCTTCGGGAGAGACCATAAGATAGGATAGAATGGCCAACAGGATATCGTGACTGACCGTATTGAAAGCATTCGAGAAATCGACTAACACTAAAACAGTGACTTTGGTGTCTTCCAGTCCTGCCCTTATATCGCCAGTCACTTTAAGGAGGGCGGAAACAGTGCTGTGCCCAGGCCTGAACCCAGATTGAAGAGGGCTGATGAGAGAGTTGTGATGAACAAAGTTTGAGAATTGTTTGTGGACACAGGCCTCCAGCACTTTGGATAGGAAAGGAAGGATAGAAATTGGTCGGAAGTGGTTAGGAAGGGAGGGATTCGAAACCTTAGGTAGTGGACGAACATAGGCTTTACGCCACAAGGAAGGGAAAACCCCAGAGTACAGTGAAAAATTAACAATATGGGTAATCGCTGGCAAAATTTGATCTAGGATGGTTATGATCATACCACGGGTGATATCATCACATCCCACCGCTTTCGATTGAATGGAGAGGATGATCTTTTGGACTTCTCCCGATTCAACTGGAACGAAACGAAAAGGACTAATATGAGGACGCGTTAGACCAGAAATTAAAGATAGAGTTTGCTGTTTCGTTAGGCGATCCAGGGTAGACACGGTAGAGAAATGGCGGTTGAGATCGTCTAAGTCAATAGAATTTGGAAGGTCTAAATGTCGCGGTTTGCCGATACCAAGAGTTCCAAGGAATTTCCAGATATCAGCAGGAGAGGAAGAAGTGATGTTATCGAGAATGTGGCGGCGTTTAGCATTGCGTATCATCTGGTTACATCTGTTCCTTGCAGCCTTGAATGATATCCAGTGTTCATGTAGGATATCAAGTAGTCTATGTGTTATTCTAATGTATACTCAGAGGCACAATTAACCGGCCACCTATGTTTAGTGTCACCACGTTTGTTTAAGTTAAATAAAGCATAATTATCATGATGAATGTTACTTCTTAAGTAGCTACTATAGCTAATTTATATATATATATATATATAAATTAAACACTCATCGTTACTCTCACTGCTTTTCTGATTTGTGTTCCCGAAGCATTTTTACGATTTCGAAAGCAAACGTGGTGACACTAAACATAGGTGGCCGGTTGATTGTGCCTCTGAGTATATAAGCTATATTACTGTAAAGATTCATCAAAACCCGTTCAGTAGTTTTTGCGTGAAAGAGTAACAAACTCGAATTTTGCAAACGGATCACTGAATCGAAAAATGGATTTGACAGAAAGTTAGAAAAACTAAAATAACCGGTCAAATACAAGTAGGACTCGCCCGCCAAGGGTTCTGTATTTTCTTTGGAAGTAGGTATAAACATTTTTTTCCTGGTCACATTTAATTGTAACAGAAATATTACCAACTTGTACTAGCCGACTTCAACCGACTTCCAAAGCCTTACTTGAACGAACTTCTTACAATAATGTAACTGTATTAGAAATAATGCTCCTGTTAGTGAATTAGTTTTATTTCCTTATCTAAGAGGAAAAACATGGAGTAAAGGATAGTGGGGAAGTAGCGACTACTTAAATAATTGGATGAATGTTTTGTCAACAAAAAAATTGGACAAGTGTGAGTGGCACTTTCACCCTGAAGGATTCCGTACAACATGTAAGTTTATATTCGCGAAAAATATTTTTTTTATGTCATTTAACCACAAATTAACGATTTTCGGATTTTTCCCTTTACTTGTGCTGAGACTTTGCTTCTTGTAAATTTTTTTGATTCCAGTTCAACAGGAAGTTCCCTATAGGTTTTGATTTATTTGAGAGTATCAAAATATGTGGCATAAATGGCCGTATTTTTTATTTTTTGATTTTATACAGCTCTAAAGGACCGTAAACCTAAGTATTTGATATTCATAACGAATTGATACCTCCACGCGTTCCTGAGAAAAGGGATCTTGATAAACAGACAAACAAAATACAGACAAATGGACAACGAAGTGATCTTATAAGCGTTATTTTTTCTTTTAGAGGTACGGAACCCTAAAGAAACAACCAAATTCGTCAAAATAGATAAAGTAGATTAAATTAATGCGTGTGATATTGTTTGTGCTATGCGTATGCGGTGCAAGTGCGTTTGGTGTATCAGCTCTTTCTGCTTTAAGCAGCAATTGCACAAAACTGCACCTTATTTAGTGTGCTCTGGCCTATGAACTTGAAAAATAATTATAACTATACCCATTCATCTAAATCTAGACTAAAAAATACAGTAGCCTAAGCATAATTTACTGTTACATTTTATACACGAGTTAACCCTATGTATCCTGTACCCCTATCATGAGTTTTTTTGAAGTATAGTTTCGTTAACGTAAGTATATTTTGAATTTAAAATACAGCAGAGCTGGAACATTTTGATAAAATTTTATAGAATTTGCACATTTTAAAAAATACAGAGAAATTAATTAAGTATTTAATTTATATAAACATTGTGTAACAAACGTATATTTTCAACTCAAAATATGCTTACGTTAACGATTCTATACGTCAAAAAAACTCATGATCGGGGTACTGTTATGAACATTGCCTATTTAAATATTTCCTGTCATATGCCTCTGTGCAGCAGTGGCGAAGGGTGAGGGGAAGCCGGTACAGTAAGGCGATTTGCACACTGCACCGCAGCGTAGCGCGGGAGTGCGTGATCTTCCGTTGTTTGCAAGTACCTGTATTTGTATAGAAATCACGCATGTTGCAACACACTGAAAACGCATTCACGCGCGTGGCTTTTGTTCCGTCGTCACGCACCCCACAGCGTAGCGTGGGCCAGTGTGTGATTCGCCTAAATATTATAAATAATTCCGTTTCCGTTTCCGTCACACCTATCGTTTATTCATTGTGTTTGCATATTTTGAATAGACGAATATGTATGGTATGACATAAGTAAAACGGATTGTTTATAATTTTGTTACTGTTTTATTGTACCGGCTTCCCCTCACCCTTCGCCACTGCTGTGCAGTGTCTACACTTCCCCACTTTCCTCTCTGTGTTCGTTAAATGTGTCTGCAGTTCTGTTGTAGACAAGTGCCGACGGAAAAGATTTTGTGGGAAGCGTTTATAGAGTAATTCAGTGAATGAGAAGTCAGTTTTTCTGTTTGTCATGATTCCGGAACGGAAATATAACATAGCATTCAGCCTATATGCCTCATAAGGTAGAGCAAATGTGTCAGTTTATTCACATTTCACCAGCTATATTTAAATCCCACGTAATGTACTGAAATTTAGCAACATCTAATTAGACTGGAAGCCGATGCAACCTAATTAGGAAAAAAGTATTTATTTCTTTTTTAAATAGAACTACATAATTATATTACTTTATTTTAGTACAATAAAATTACGAAAAATACTAAGTCTTTCAGTCTTTTAGATAGTATTTTTGTATTTAGTTAATACAAAAAATACAATCTAAAAGACTAAATATAAAATTAATTTAGGAAGACTAAATACAATAAATACTAAAGGACTATATTATTTTAGCTATGATCTGTCTACTTTCTCAAAAGACTAAATACAAAAAATAATATATGTACAGAAAATTAAATACAAAAAATAGTATACAGAAGACTAAATACAAAAAATACTAAACAGAAAACTAAATACAAAAAAAACCACTTAAAGACCAAGCTAAGATCTGTCTACCTTTTCAAGCCACATCTCCATCTCATCACCAAACACACAAAGTGCTTTCATGCGACAATGCCGACACTATGCAAATCCGACATCACAATCTTGGCACGTAGTCCCATAACCGACAAGTTATAACGTACGTGTCGCCGACACACAGGTGCTGTGCGGTGCCTGTTCGAATTGGTTTTATGTGTTTTATGTATTTTGTGTAAAAGGGTTTTAGATTGGTCGTTGTGTTTTGTTTTTGTTCAAGGCGACTATAGGAGCTAAACGCAAGTTTTATAATGGCTGGTATATGATCCACAAGGATCGCTTGTAATTGTGTCGAAACTTTTTTAAAAGTGGCGACAGTTGTTCCCGTATAAATTTGCTATGATGGCATATCTCCTTGTTTCTATGATCTGAGGGGAATGCGGATGTTTGAAAGTTAGATCAGTCGTCTGACTTTTGAGCTCCTGATTATCCATAACGACTGTCAAAAATATTCCTAGACAATTGGGACCGAATGCTTAACTTGCTCTCCGAGGCACGGAAGGGTCTCGATGTGTAAAGAACGCTCACCCATCCAAGGATTGACCGCAGCAAGCGCAGCTTAACCTCGCAGATCGACCTATCAGCACAGCTGTTATTTTGAGCCCCTCTTGTTTGACACATTAAATTAAATTGCCTTACAGAAACCAGGGCGAGTGGCGAATCAAATTGGATAACCAACTTACCTACCTACCTACATTCGGCGGTAACTTCTACCAATTACAACTACAAATCTAGTGGGTCACGTCCACGTACCGTGTCCTACGTGACATTAGTACATCCGTTACCCGTCACTCAGACACACACACATAGATTGGAAGGGACAATACGTGGACTGAGCATCATTTACATTTGAGTAGAGGACATCTGACAGCATGTAACAAAATCCCAAAGGAGGCCATTATGCTCATAAGTATAAGCATAATCGGCCTATAATGTTCCCACTGCTGGGACACAGGCCTCCTCTCTGTGAGAAGGAGTGGGCCGTAGTCCACCACGCGGGCCCAGTGCGGGTTGGTGGACGTCACATGTCTTCGAATTTTTGGTTCTAGGACATGCCGGTTTTCTCACGATATTTTCCTTCACCGTTAAAGCAAGTGATAATTAATTTCTAATACGCACATGACTTCGAAAAGTCAGCGGTGCGTTCCTCGGGATCGAACTCGAACCATTCGCCGTGGGAGGCATATGGTCAAACCACTAGGCTATCACCTTTTCTCCATCTATCCATTATGCTCATCATTATGAATACCTAGCTTCCGCCCGCGGCATCGCCCGCGTTTTTGGGATAAAAAGTAGCCTATCTGTTATTATGATGTATAAGCTATATTACTGTAAAGTTTCATCAAAATCCGTTCAGTAGTTTTTGCGTGAAAGAGTAACAAACATCCATACATCCATCCTCACAAACTTTCGCATTTATAATATTAGTAGGAAGTAGGATTATTAAGAAGTAAGATTTTTAGTATGGGACCAAACGTAAAATAGCGAAAAAATAATTGCTGTTCCATACATTTGTGTTTACATTTTTACAGCATTTTTTTTTGCGTTTTGGGATTGTGTCATACAAAATTGATCATAATGATAAACATAATGGCCCCGTTTGGGATCGAACAGGGTTTTTGTTAAATGCTGTATAAGCAAAAGTTATATTGGCAGTCAAGCGTTAAATCTTTTCGCGATACAAAAATACAGGGTGATTGGTAAAAAAAAGATAGTTAAAAACAAAACTCGAACTGAAAATCATGTAGCAAGAAAATATTCCTGTCTGATAGCCTGAAATTCTTCTCTAAATTTAAAGAATTCAGTATTGTATAAAACTTAATAAATCAACGTTTTAATATCCAGTGTATAGCTGTGTTCGCATGGCACCGTATTACTGACTAATAAGCTGGCCCAACATGGCGGCAAAAAATATCGTTGATAAAAAATATTATTATTAAAAAATATCGTTGATAAAAAATATCGTTATTAAAAATATCGTTGTTAAAAATATCGTTAGTATGAAATATCGGTAAAAATATCTTTGATAAAAAATATTGTTGGTAAAATAATAATTATTGTTGATAAAAAATATATTTGTTAAAAATATCGTTGTTCAGACACAAAACTTGATGCAATTCAATGCACTTTGTTCTTCACAGACACATAAAAAAGCGCCACACTCCATAGAATTACCATATTCCCTATAAAGAATGATATGAAAATTCATTAACTTTTTCATTACGAAGCTAGAATTTGCGCCGAGCCCGCGGGGTACTATTTAAGCCGCAACGTTATTACATCAACAAAAACGGGAACTTGACCAAATAAAATGTAGGCAAGTTAAACCAAGTTTTATACAGCTGTACCACGCGGTTCCCCGTTGCTTGGGTCCTAAGGGTCGCAGCATGATGTTAAATAGCCTATACTATTCCTCACGAATCTGGCTATCATATTCAAAGAATTTTTCGCATCCGACTGGTGGTTCCAAAGATTAGCGCGTTCAAACAAACACACAAACAAACTTTTGGGCTTTATTATATTAATATACAGGGTGTAAAAAGACACATCACCAAGCCGTCACCTATGCATTCTGTACGCGTAACTTAGTAACATTGAGCAAAAATAATTGCTGGGAAACGACTTTTATTTTTAGCTAAAAAAAACAGTTGTTTTTTTGTAATTACGCACTACCGACTGTGCCTATGGGTGTGTTGCTTTGTACGGGACAGGGGAAATGGAGTATAAGCATGCCTCTGATCCCCCAACCCCACCGCTGCCGCTTGGTGGTGTATTCGGGAAAAACATAAAAAATATATTGAGACTTTAACCTTCAATATCTCCATAACCAGTCGGTTCCCAGGTATGGTCCAGTACAATAAAATCATCGTATTGATGGGTAGAATATGTGGTTTCAGTTTTCGTTAAGGGTCTTTTTACACCCGATAGATAATTAATAAATAAATAAATAGAATATACCCTATGTCACTCTCACAATAAAGATACGAATCTACCAACACCTCATATGTTGAAATCCATAAAGCCGTTTAGGCCACAGAGCATGCTAAATAAATAGACACACAAACATACGTAGGTATATTCGAAAAACACTACCTTCCTTCTTGGCAGTCGGGTAAAACGGCTTTGGCCAGTACTTCAAAGACATTGCTAATTAATCCTTTGACTTTCTTATAATCAATTAAAAACAGAAATAATAACTCAAACCAATTAATGGAATATCTCCTTAAAAGTTTAATAAATTACTAAACTTTTACCCGGTTAGGTGAGTTACCTCAGATAGTATTTAATTTACAAAGGATAATTGGTATATTTTCTGGAAAAGAGGTCAAATGTACCTTATGGAAAAATTTCATATTTATTTTGTAACGCGAAATGGGAACGCGTGCTAAATTTAATCGTCGCCTCGCTTGCAGAAAGCAATTTTGTACGCGTAGGCGATCAGCTACGTGCGTAGGCGCGACGCTACGTGCGTAGGCGTGGTGCTACGTGCGTAGCACTTTTTTGCTACACAGTTTTTTAGGGTTTCGTAGTAAAACTAGGAACCCTTATAGTTTCGTCATGTCCGTCTGTCTGTCCGTCTGTCCGTCTGTCACACCCTCGTCAAATCTACAGTTCATAACCAATTTGTATGAAACTTCGTACGTAGATGTCTTTTATAAGCCGCCATAAAGGCCTGTAGTGAAATTACGAAAAATAAAATAATTAGGGGGCGGGGGCTCCCATACATGAAACTGAGGGATGAAAAAAAATATTTCCGCGCATCCCATCATGTGGGGTATCGCTGGATAGGTCTTTAAAAATAACATGAAGGTTTCTAAATGACTTTTTATTTAAGTGCATATTGAGTGAACTAAGAACTCCGAAAGTCGTTAACAATCAACCGCGCTATCGAAAAATCTGAAAAAAATCAAACTTATGGCATTTAATAAAACTCTCGATTAAAATTAGTTTGAACAAGATACGTCAACTACTTTTTGAAATATTCACTATTTTCAGTTTTGAGTTTGATAACCGCAAAAATTACTTTGTATTTCATAATATTATTAATATATTTCATATTATAATATTGTTAAGGAATAAAAACTTATATTTGCGGTTGGAAGCTGAAATACTTCTTGCTACGGAACCCTAGACTGTGCGTGGTCCGACACGCTCTTGCCCGGTTTTTTTGTAGCGCTATAGTATTATAGCGCTCTACAGTGTACTGTTAGTAGTCTTCTCGTATCAAACTCAATTTTGCCAACCTATAGTGAACTGGACGGCCCTGTCGTTTGTCTCACTGGTCTAGTGGTCGCAAGCGTGACTGTCGAGCATGGGATCCTGGGTTTGATTCTCGGGTCGAGCAGTGTTATCCGATTTTTCTTTCAGAAAATTCTCAGTAGCAACCCGGTGTCTGGATTTGTGCCAGCTAAAGGCAATTTACTGGCTGAAGGATATTATATTCGTCATTGCGACTTTAAGACCTCTTATGTGTATAATTAAATTTTACACATAAGAGATCTTAAACTTGCGACTGTAAGACCTCTTATGTGTATAAATCAATTTTACACATAAGAGGTCTTAAAGTCGCAACGACGATATTATGAGACTTAAACGTAACTGGCGAAATGTATATTTTGTTTGTTTGTTTGAACGCGCTAATCTCTGGAACTGCCAGTAGTTGTATATGATAGCCAGATTTATGCACAATAGTATGGGCTATTTAACATTACGCTTTGACCCTTATGAGCCGAGCAATGGTGGTTGAAATATCCTTATGTCCCCTCCATGCGACTCTCTGTCCCTTTCTGTTATATACGAAGCCTAAGGAACAGTAACTACGTTCCTGACGGGGGTCCCCCGACCACACATGTTTTTCTTTTGGCTTAACAAACGCGAGACGGTAGGCAATTACCGTGACCTTGAACACGTCTGGCACGAGAATTTCATTTCTATATTATTCTCTTTATTATCCTTATGCCTAAGCCAAGTCTAAGCCTTTCAGTGAAAGAGGGTGTTATGTTACGTTAAATTAAACTGAAATTTTAAAATATTAGTTTGAAAAGACTTTATCTCTGCATCACCCAAGGTTGACTGGTAGAGAATTAATGTTGCCCAAATGCAAGACCGAGACGAGTCTAACCCCGTCTTTGGTCTCGGTTTTGCGTCAATACTCATAGTCGTGGTCTTAGTTTTAGTATTGTACATTCATTCTTGGTCTTGGTCTTAGTCTTGCTGTAATTAGGTGGTCTTGATCTTGCGAAAATGATTGTTGCAAGACCGATTTTGGGCAACACTATAGAGAATGCCTATGGCATTAAGTTTGCCGATGAATATTTGTTGTATGAAGCTTAAATAAATAAAAAACTGTTTGCGCATGCATTGCCTAAGCCGTTTGTTAATATGAAAACAATGTATGACAAAAACGTTGCTTTATATCTAACTTATTTATCTAAATTTTGCTAACTTTAACTAACTTTTATATTTATGCCACAAAAGCTAGTTTTATGTTTAAATAATAATTATGTAAAGCTTAACTGGACACATTTGTCAATAAAATATTAATGCACAAAATAAGGAGTTTCATTGTCACAAGCCTATTTAATAAAGATGATTTTTGCTGTACACTTTATTTTATTTGGACGCATAGTTCAAGAGTTAACATGATCAACGCGTGATTGTAAACTTTACCCGTGCGTAGCGGGAGCTGGTTAGATAGTAATAAAAGAAACGTTCATACGAATATGTACAGTCAGGGAAAGGGATCCCTTAGCAGATACACTATCGTTCATATTTGGTCGTATATCCAAAGTTCGAAGTAATCCGAATCTGAAATGCTTCAAAGTTTGAATATACGACCAATTATGAATATCTAATAGTGTACCTACTAAAGGATCCCTTTCCCTGACCGTACATTATTGAAACTTCGTTGCTGACGGGGGTTCCCCGACCGCACATGTTTTTTTCATATTATTTGGAAAATTTGCAGAGATTTGTTCACAACCCAAATTCACACCTCTATTTAGACCAATTTGCAAAACACCAGCGGACCATGTAAACCTCCACATTTATGTATGAGATCTATTTGTATGTGGAAGCGAATCGGAACAGTGCTGTCGAACCCGTATGTGATAAGCTTGAGTTTATACATTATGTATGAGACATTTGGTATTTTTGTATGTAGTTAGGGAAACTATTGAGGGTGGAATAGGGGAGAGTTTTACGCCAGCAGGGAAATGTTTACTTGGACGATTGAGGTCAGAATTTGGGAGAAAAATATATTCCCTTAAATGGAGCTGCAATTAACATTTTCAGTGCTGCCGACACGCTTGTAGTGTTTTGGTAAATTCTTCCTCAGATGCCGAGCATACGCCGCGCGTTTTTCGAAACTTTCAGTAATATTTTTGAAATTCAGCATTATTTTCTATTCGAAACCAAAGTCTAGAATATTTTTTTTTTAGAAATTGTGCCTCACACTAGGATTTCTCCTGTGTCGTGCGTGCGTTTACGAACACGAATTTCACATACTCAAACAGCCAGACCAGTGTGCAATGCGGGAATCGAACCCGCGACACGTCGCGCAGCAGCCAATCTCTCAGCCACTGCGACAACCGTGCGGTCAATACCCCGACAAAACCCGGTCAAAAACCCGATAAATTTATGATTTTTGAGGTGCTCGGATGTAAAAATCAATTTTTATAATGTTATTAAACTAAGATATTTTAAAAACTAACTGACTCGGGCGGATTTTTATAAATAAGGAGGTTTTTATAAGTAAGGTAAGGGCGGGTTTTTATAACTCAGCAAGTAGCAATGATCCGATCCACTCATCATTTATCTCGAATCCAGTCCCTTTTAGCTTATTTGCTGTATCCACAAGCTGTGTCACGTATGATGTCATCGACTCACTGTTTTCCAGACGTATAGAAATCAAATTCCTCAACAGGCTTATTCTTCTTGTGAACCCGGAATCATCGAATAAAGATTTGAATTTGTTCCATACTTCTTCAACTGTCTTCTCATTTTTTATGTGCACATAAAGGGATGGATCGACCGTAAGGATGAGTTTTGCTTTTGCCTTGGTATTAACATCGGCGGCAATGTCCGACTTCTTGTTAATATCGATACCTTCTATAATCAGAAAATTTTCCGCCGCGTACGCCCACGCATCGTAATTTTCGCGTCCCTTTAGTTTAGGAACATTTACTATGTAGTTCAAAGTCATTTTTACGGGATAGTTACACGCAAAAAACAATATTTTTCACTTTTTTCACGAGTCTGGGCCCATAACCTAGTGAAACAATTGGTGTGCTTGTCACAGACTGAAAAATATATTTTTTATTTTTCATAAATGAACTCAACACTCTCTATTACAAGTAGGAACTTATTTTGATACCTCTAACAATAACTAAAGGGATAAATATTCTAGGTAGAAGAACAAGACATTTTATTCAAAAGCATTCAAGATATCTACAAGGAGGTCGGTAATCCGTACATCACCACAAGATATATTACAAGGGTGTGCTCGCTATCGATTACTTGCGGCAACAAGACGTGAAGATGCGCCCAACTTCGCTTTATTAGTTACGAGGCAAGAAACTCGATTATACGGGAGCCGGTCATCACTTATTGTAACTACATCCTTCAAGCACAGAAAACTTGTCATTTAAATTAGGGCTTTAAGTCGTATGTTGTATAATACATCAGTACATAGTATAAAACAAAGTCGCTTCCCTGTTGGTGCTTTTCATAGTATTCTGGCTGAACCTAACTCGGATGCAGCCAGAATGCTATATTCCTTTAAAATAATTTAGATAGAAGTGAAGATTTTTTGTGTTTTTCAATTAGGATAAGGTACGATGGGATTGTCATCGTCATTTTTATGTACAAAAATCCCTTATAATTAAATAAAGAATATAAAAAAAAAAAAAAAAAAAGTCGCTTCCCGCTGTCTGTCCCTATGTATGCTTATATCTTTAAAAATACGCAACGGATTTTGATGCGGCTTTTTTAATAGATATAGTGATTCAAGAGGAAGGTTTATATGTATAATACATCCCAAAAACGCGGGCGAAGCCGCAGGCGGAAGGTAGTTTTATAATATAAAATTCTAACTTTATGAGCAATTGGCTAATTTATTAGCCAACGGCTCGCTAAAGCGCGCTTGCCGCGAGCCGGCATTATAAAATATATAGTAAAAAACACGATTAGCTTATTACACTTATTTCGTAATATTGTTCGTTCGTTTTTTGACCGCACGGTTGTCGCAGTGGCTGAGAGATTGGCTGCTGCGCAGCGTGTCGCGGGTTCGATTCCCGCATTGCACATAGGTCTGGCTGTTTGTGTATGTGAAATTTGTGTTTGTAAACGCACCCACGATACAGGAGAAATCCTAGTGTGGGGCAACGTTTTTAAATATATATATATATATATATATATATATATATATATATATATATATATATATATATATATTTAAAATTTATTCAATGTACAGACACGCCTCTTTTACATACTCTTTTACATTTTACATTGTATATATATTATCTGTACTATTATAAAATTGTAAAAGAGGCGTGTCTGTACATTGAATAAATAGTACAGATAATATATATACAATATATATATATATATATATATATATATATATATATATATTGTATATATATTATCTGTACTATTATAAAATTGTAAAAGAGGCGTGTCTGTACATTGAAGATATTCCAGAAAAAACAGTCGGGACATAACTATACCCGAAAAGATCTTTTTTTGACTTTTTGTCTGTTTATCTGTTTATCTGTTTGTGCGCGCATCACGCGAGAACTACTGAACGGATTTTGATGTGGTTTTCACAGTTCGATAGCTTATGGTCCAACTCAAAACCAGAGATACAGCTTGACCTCTTGGTAGTACTAGCCAACCTACACTACGGAGGTCATTTAAACTGGTCTATTAATTGTAGTCCACGCGGACGGAGTCGCGGGCAAAAGTCTAGTTATGAAATAAAAACATATTTGCAAATACAAATTTATGTTTTACAAAATTATTTTTGCAGTTACATAACTCAAAATCGAAGAAACTACACAACTCACCTCATTTATACTACATAATTTTCATTAGAAGTTTTAATTTTTTTCAGAATTTTCCACCCCATAGTTGAAAAATTAGAGGGAGGGGACACATTTTACAAATTTAATTTACGAAATTCCCCTCCTAAATAATTTTCTTCTCGTAATTCTACTACATTCCAATAAGGCGTTTCACAGAACACATTTACCTGCAAAGATCCATCTATATGTTTCACCAAAGTGCTGCAATCTCCGACTAAGATGGCGACATACAGACGGACAAGACGAAATTATAAGGGTTCCAGTTTTGCCATTTGGCTACGGAATTCTAAAAAACTAGTATGACTCAATCTAGGTAAAAGCTAGGCATTGTAATAAAACGAAATATCCTACTGAGCAATCGAGATTGTCGACATGTAGGCTATGGAGCCGGCTATGTGCCGATAGCCGTGAAGGCTAACGGCCTAATAGCCAGAAGCTTACATAAAATCCTTAAGAAATCACTCCTAGGCTCGGACAAGGCTGTGTAATTGCCTACAAGTTTTAGAAATTATAGTTCTTTGTATTGTGTTCGATATTTCCATTTATTACTGAAAATTTGGGTCACGTCAACTTTTTTTGGTTAAGCGAAATAATAGCAGTCAATAAAATTGACCTGTACCCCGATCATGAGTTTTTTTGACGTGTAGTATCGTTAACGTTAGCATATTTTGAATTGAAAATATACGTATACTACACAATATTTATATAAATTAAATACTTAATTAATTTCTCTGTATTTTTTAAAATGTGCAAATTGTATAAAATTTTATCAAAATGTTCCAGGACTGCTGTATTTTAAATTCAAAATATGCTTACGTTAACGAAACTATACGTCAAAAAAACTCATGATAGGGGTACTGAAATGTGACTATAAGAAAGCAAGGTCGAATATTTTTATAATTTATCTTTTAAAAAATCACATTACCCAAATCAAAAATCAAGGCTATGTCTAATCCACAGATTTAGGTAGATTAGGCTAGATACCGCATGTTCACTAAATAGTATGAAAATGAGCGTGCCATTCTTTCCTACCGAGTTTTTACAGTTGTTATTGGTACAATTTGGCATTTTTATGTCTTCGACGACACTATTTGTCAAGTTTCACTAGCGCGTTTGAAAGTAAACTCAAGTAGGAACGCGGCAAGTAGGCGCATCGCAGAGAATTTTCGGGCAAGCTGGGACAGACGGTTTGCGGTATCTAGTCTACTCAAAATCTGTGGTCTAATCCTTATAACTTTATTGAAAAGAATAACACTTTTTACATTTCTTGATACTAATACCAAGTACAACTTCTGTAAGTTTACAATTAAAATGAACACTAACGTCTAAACTAGGCCGAGCCTGTATCTTAGACGTTAGTTCCTTCCTATGGTAATACAATCAGACATGTGTACTAGTATAATAATCCTATTCTACATAATATTATAAAAGCGAAAGTTTGTGAGGATGTATGGATGCATATATGTCTGGATGTTTGTTACTCTTTCATGCAAAAACTACTGAAAAGATTTTGATGACTCTATAGTAATACCTAATATCTTTCACTGAAAGATAGAGGAGTTTGCAGGGCTTCATATAGGGTACTTCGAAAAACTTGTAAATATGCAAAGTTTTAATTGCTAGTATTTACTAAAGCTGAATTTATTAAATATACGACCTCACTCAGTAACTTCGAGGTATAAACTTATAATTATTAAACAAACTTTCTATATCGGCAAACAACTAAGTGGTCTTTATTTATTTTTCTTAGACGTGAATTGTATTTTCATTACATAAATGTGCTCCAGATTTGGCTATCATAATAAAATAAATATTGGTAATACTAGTTGATGCTCGTGGATTCACTCGCATCGTAGAGCGATATGGCGAAATAATTTTGCCCGCGACTAGACTTTTGCCCGCGACTCCGTCCGCGTGGACTACAATGAAAAGACCAGTTTAAATGACCTCTGTAGTGTAGGGTGGCTAGTACTATCAAGAGGTCAAGCTGTATCTCTGGTTTTTCTTACCGGAATTAGCTGAAACGTGGCTTAGATTTTAATATGGACTCCAAGCTATCGAAATGTTAAAGCCATATCAAAATCCGTTCAGTACTTTTTGCGTGATGCGCGCACAAACAGACAAAAATACAAAAAAAGTACCCAGTACCCTATTCTGACTATTTTTTCTTGAATGTACAGACACGGCTTTTTTACAATTTTATAATAGTATAGAAGTATCCAGTTAAGATAAAAAAGTAGCTACCTATTTACATACAAAATTTCATCAAAATCGATTCAGCGGTTAACCATAAACTCGTAACCAAATTATATTTGCGTTTATAATATAAGTTTAGATTTATATGTATAACCCGCGCAAATAAAGAAGCGAATCTAAAATGGCGGCACTAATCATTCCCTCTCACTCGCACGTTATTGCTGTCTTTACTCACACCTGTCGAGTATAAGTAAAGCCAGTAATAACGTGCTTATAATAAAAAAACCTGACAAGTGCAAGTACGATTCGCGCCCTAAGGCCGCAGCCGCACCGGAAAGCGCGGCGCGACGCGACGCGACGGCGGCGGCGATTTAGTGAAAACAACTTCATATATAAACGTATGACGGTGGCCGCACTGCAGCGATGACAAGCGAAATTTATTTGTTCAGGAAATCGCCGTCGCGCCGCAATCGTCTTACCGGTGCGGCCGCGGCCTAAGGGTTCCGAAACATGCAATAGCGTCATCTATGCCGCTATTACATAATTAGTAGATACATCATAATTATCTTGATCAAAGATGGCGCTACTGCATACTTCTAGTGTCGCCATCTATGAGCAGATGGCTTCACTCATGGTCATGACAGACGAACAACAAAGTGATCCTATAAGGATTCCGTTTTCCCTTTTGAGGTACGGAACTCTAAAACAACAATAGGTACCAATAACCTGACTCACCCCAAACTCACCTTTCGCATAACGCCGTCCATTTCTCAGTAATAATAAAGTAGGGCCCATTCCGCCAAAGATTTATATTGCCGTCTTTTTGTAGCTCACACGATGTGTTAGCCAATAAGATAAGTTCGGTTTTACTATTAAAGGTGATGTCCGCTTTTTGTATGGACGTACGTTATTCCGAGAAAAATCTAACCAGCATCAAACTACACCATAATAAAATTGTCAAAAATATAGACCTTGGAACCATTTAAATGATATTTTTAGACCCCTTCATTTATGAGAAAAATTATAAATCAATCATGGTAGTATTATATATAATTTGTTGATTGCAACCCAAATAAAACCTCCCACACAATTTGACAACGTCATAATTGACAGATAATTCTATTCAGTTGTCAAATGTGACATAAAGTGTTGACTGACAGATTGTCATACTCATAAAACGTCATAAAACAAACATTGTTTTGACATTAATGACAGTACCATGTGTCGATTTGACAAGTTTACTATTTAATTAGGGTGTGTTCACTTTATTAACCTAGATTTTATCAAAGGTTTGCTCGTTTTATGAGTCAATTCAAACTAAAATATAAAACGATTTTTCTCAAAATTGGAGGCCTTTAAAAATATATGATAAAGTTAGAACCACTAGTTTTTGGGATGTCTATCCAAATATATTTAACTTATCCTGGTTAGAATTATTGAATAATAAAAAACCATTTTCGGACAAGTCCTTTGTCGTTTTTGATGGTAGACAAAGACAGCGTCCAATAAAACTACATTGAGCACTATACTACTGGATTGGTGGATACTACCAGGTCTCCGAATTTTTGGTTCTAGGACATGCCGGTTTCCTCACGATATTTTCCTTCAGCGTTTTTAATTATCACATAATCGGGTTTTCGTTTTTAAATTTGAGATAACCGGATTTTATTTATTAAAAATCAATAACCTAAAATCCGGTTATGTGAAATTTAAAACCTAAAACTCAATAAGTTTTAGTTTTTAAATTTCACATAACCGGATTTTAGATTATTGATTTTTAGTTTTAAAATTTATTGAGTTTATTTTGAATAGCCAGTCGTTTGCCAATTTATTTTTCAGTAAACAATCTTACCTCGAGACCGTTGTTCGTTAGTTAAGATCCGGTTTTCTTACATAATTCAACACGGACTTAAGTTAAAGTCTGTCCTGCCATGAACGAATAAACTCTTAAACTTTTTACAATAATTTTAAGATTCAATATCGCAGAATGAGGCCACTGTTTAGAACTAGGCACAAAATGTGCGCCTCTCGAGTTTTGAACCTACGACTTGTATCTAGTTTATCTAGTAGTTTTATATCTAATGATAGTAATGATATTAACTTTGTAAAAATAACATTTTTACACGTCAAAACATTTTTTTTTAAGCTAGATGAGTTCGGTGTTTCCTATATGACTACCTTTGAGAAGAAACACCAAAACCAACTCAAAGATTGATGTTTCTTTTAAAGTCCAGACAATTAACATAAATTGTGTGAGAACCATGCAGGTTAATCTGAAATGGCCTTTAGAGGAAAGAGCCATACAGATTTGAGTGGACCTGACCTGACTGTGCACGCATGTGCCGGGTATCGTGGTAGCTCAACCCAGACTTAGGGAGCTCAACGACCCAACGAACATTACCATCAGAAAGGACATTTAGGTAGGCCCCCTAAAGTACTCAAACTGTCAAACTGAATTTGAGATCTATAACAGTAACATAATAACCTACATAGTACTCACATTTTCAATAATTATAATCAATATATCTAGTAAGAGCTATCTTGTTTGTAGTTTTGTATCTAGTAGAGCTATCTTATTCGTGGATTTTTCCTAATTTTCTTGAGTAAACCTAGTGGAAAACGAGCCTTAGTATCTTGTCCAACATTCATTACGATGTATGACACTTGAACAAGCGATCCTCTATGTTAGAAAAATATGTACGGAATAATAATAAATTCTTCTCACAATGTGTTTATGTACAAAATTATTTCTTATTCTCAGTCGCCCGGAATTTGGATTTGTGCCCGGTCAGTAGCAATAGACTTGCTTGCTATCACTAGGGACTTATAACATAACTAGCTAAATGTGAATACACTTACATTTAGTGGTGAAGGCCAAAGTTGGTACAGTAATATTGTAACTAAATGATATATAATTTCGTTTTATTTTGTCATAACACTATTTGCTTATGCACTGTACTTACATATTTATACGAATAGGTGAATAGGTATGACGTAAGTTAAACATTATCTACACTAATATAATGGTAAAGAGTTTTTTGTTCGATTGTTATTTTAATTAAACCAAAACTACTAGTCGTTTGAAAAAAAAAAATTGTAGGTATATGATAGCCAGTGAGGAATAGTAAGGCTATTTAACTTCACGCTATGACTCTAAGAAGTCGAGCGAAAAACAAAAAGCGAATAAAGTTTACAACTACATTTGTCACCATTTCCCGCATACAAAAAACAATTGAAAGCAAACAAAATAAATAATAAATTCAATTCATACAGAAATAATGTTGGAAACTGTTGAAAATACTTTTGAAACTAAAATAAAGTGCTGCAAAACATAAAATGCAGTACTTTAAAAGTTAAAATTGAGTGGATTGCGCGCCTGAATTTTGCGATGAAGTAGCCATTCAAAAGTGTGGGCACTTCCAAACTTTAGCATTCTTGGAACACGATTATTTATAAAAGAAATTTCGAGAGTAGAGTTGTTGACGACTTTTGACAACCTACGGGCTCATTTATGATGTAGTGTAAAAATATCAGTTGTACAAGACTATTGTAGTAATTCTCTTCTCTATTTTAAATAAAAAAAATGCATGTAGATGATAATTATAATAATGTAACTTCAACACCAAAATGTATCCCCTGATTTTGTAAACATCAGTTTTCTGCATTGCCTCCTACTTCAAATTTAAAGACGTATTCACGTCAAAAAATATACAGGGTGGCGATTAGGTTATCACATTAAATGAAGCCATGTATCCTAAATAGCGTTCTTTGTACATACACAATTAAAAAAATTGCCGGTTGCCGCTTTTACAGGTCAGTAAATGTACCAATAAATAGTACAACTGTTGGTACATTTACTGACCTGTAAAAGCGGCAACCGGCAATTTGTTTTATTGTGTATGTACAAAGAACGCCATTTAGGATACATAGTTTAATTTAATGTGATAACCTAATCGCCACCCTGTATAATTTCAAATGTAGGCATTGCCAATATACATAAAAACAAACGGAGTGTATAATTTATCACACATGTGATTTTACTATTATTTATTAATCGTTATTCCTTGTATAGTCCAGAGAAGCGAATATCAAAAGGCAAAGCTCTTTTCTATTTAATTCATTTTCTCACTGCATGAATATAGCCTGTCCTTTTAAATTATGCATCCGAGCCAGCCGTTCAACAGCTGTCGATTTATTTTAAACTAGCTGTGCCCGCGACTCCGTCCGCGTGGAAGTCGGAAAATAACGCCATAAAAAGGTGTGGTGGCGCACTGAAAATCACGGGGCCGGCGCCGCAACGTAGTGATGTGACGAAGCCCTAATACATGTTACTATTTTTTTATTTCAAATCAATCACTTGTGTATAAACCATCACTCCTAAGAATAAGAAAGATTTTAATTTTAAATATATTTGCTTTCTCGTTGACATGCCGACGCGATTTTCTGAAAATCATTTTATTTTAAAAGTAGAATCTTTTTGGCAGTTATTTCGGCGAATTATTTTACCCTTTGTAATGTGACACAGGGTAGCGATATCAGTTGGATCAGTCGCTATCACAAAGATTGAATCACATCTTTCTGTGTCGTCATCTGTCATTTTTGACATTATCATTTATGGATCTTTTGGTATAATAACAGTATAAGAGGCGTCCATTTAGAAACATGAATGTTATGATCTGATATGAAAATGTTGGATTTATGTGGATTCTTATATCGTACTAGACTTTTTCCCGCGACTCCGTCCGCGTGGACTTAAATTACGTATTTTTGGATGTAAATTGACCATTTTAAATGAAGTCCTTAGTGTAAGGTGGCTAGTACTACGAAGAAGACAAACCATATCTCTGGTTCATCTCACCGATACTAAATGAAATATGACTTAGATTTTAAGTTGAACTCCAAGCTATCGAACTGTGAACACTATACCAAAATCCGTTCAGTACATTTTGCGTGCATCACGCAAAAAGAAACAGACAAAAATTCCAAAAAAAATTTTTTTCGGTATGGTTAAATCTCAGTCATCATCCGTCTAGCCTTTTCCCAAACTAGATTGGGGTCGGCTTCCAGTCTAACTGGTTGCGGCTGAATATCAGTATTTTACGTGGAGCGACTGCCATCTGACCTCCACAACCCAATTAATGGGTAATACCGGTATTCGAATGTTAGACCGGTTGTCAGACTTTCAGGCTCCTGACTACCCGTAACGATTGTCAAAGATATTCCTATGACAACCGGGACCGACTGCTTAACGTGCTCTCCGAGGCACGGAGGGGTCTCGATGTGTAAAGAACGGTCACCCATCCATGGACTGACCGCGGCAAGATCGCGGATCGTTCAGCGCGGCTGTCATTTAGCAACGAGCCCCTAGTCGTATGGTTACATCCTCAGATTATAGAAACAAGGGAGATGTGCCAAGGCGCTATCGAGCTTGAAGCCTGATTTTGAGCAAATTGCTCATATTAAAAACGTACGCGCTGGCGACGAACCGAACACGATCGATGGTATAAATATAGTGTTTTAGTTTAGTGCTAGTGTTGAGTGACGATTAACAGTGTTAGATTGAAGGTGTGCGGAATGTTTAATGCATGGAAGATTTTTTTATTCGCAAGGAGCGCTTTATTATGCGCGTAATTGTGTCGAAAAATGTACTAAAAGTGGCATCAGTTGTTCCGGTGCTAATTTGCTATGATGGCATATCTCCTTGTTTCTATGATCTGAGGTTACATCTCAGTACCTTTCTGATTACAGAAAGGTACTGAGATGTAACCATACGACTAAAAAAATACTGTAAAGAAGCCGTCTGTACATTGAAGATATTAATCTTCAATGTACAGACGGCTTCTTTACAGATTTTATTTAACTAAATCTTTAGAGACACTTTTTCAAGTCAATGATTTTAAACTATGCAAATGCCACTGGCATTTCCAAAATGCCTGATCTCTGAGAAGAAATGCCGAAATAAACTCAGAGGTTATGTTTTCTTTTAAATTTCAGAGAATTGTAGTAAGAACGTAGGGTAGTATGTCTAAAATGGTCCTTCGAGGAGAGAGCAGTTTTTATTCGACCTGTCCTGAAGGCACGTGTAAACCCCATTTTTAGTAGATCTCACAAGGGTAGAATAGCTTGTCCGTGATAGTTCCATCACTATGCCGCCCAAGTAGAATTGCTGTTTTCCGGTTTTAAACAGAATATTCTCTTGTGAAAACATTCTAAGGCAGGCATCAGCAGTCCTAAATGTTCGCTGACCTCTAACACAAAAAAAACTAGTCTACTAGTCAAAACTCGCACAAAAATATTATTAAGTGATAATTTGTAGGTACTTAACTACAATTTTTTTTTTTTACTATGCTACAAGATATCGTTTGTCAAATTTCATGATACTAGGTCAACGGACTACCCGTTGACCTAGAACTATAAAGGTTTTGATTTATTTGCGAGTGACAAATTATGCGCCGTAACAACATCCTCAAAAAAATTAGTGAACGTCATCAACATTTTTAGTTATCTACCTCAAACTTTTGGTGAACATCCTTGATATTTTTGGTGAATGTAGTCCGAATTTTCGGTGAGCGTTCTCAATTTTTTTGGTAGAATTCTTTGCCCAGAAGGTGACTGCAAGTACTATTACTTGTCTCACTGTTCAACACTGGTCTGTACTATCTGAATTGTATTCTTTGTTGGTACAAAGCGACAACAAACAGACAGAAGCCGTCGATTTATTTTTAAAATCATTGCCTCTCTTATTTACGCAGGAACACAATTCCGCGAAAATAACTTTGTGTTTTAATGGACTTTTATTTACTTGTTACATCGTGACAATGTCTTCGTCTTTAAAAAAGACTCCCAGATTTTCTGTTGATTATGAAATCGACAGAAAATTTGGTAGTTGTTATTATTTAGTAGTAGTAGTAGTTTAGTAGTAGTTTAGTAGTTGTTATTTATCAACATTTGACTGCTTTTAATGATAAAAGCAGTCAAACATTGATAAATCAAATTGACCTTTGAATAATCTTCAAGTGCTTAGATAAGAAAATGAATCTACAAGTTAGTGAATGCTTGTGTACATGTACAATATGTACATACCTACCTATACCTATGTCTTAGGTTTTCGCGATTATTACACATTATAATAAAACAAGTTTAAACGGATTAAATCGCGTATACAGATTTTTACAGAGTTTTCCTGACGTTTCGAACACTTTGCAGCGTTCGTGATCGCAGGACGACTGACCTCGTGTCGTCTGCTGCAAAGCTACTGCTGTCGGCTGCAAAGTGTTCGAAACGTCAGGAAAACTCTGTAAAAATCTGTATACGCGATTTAATCCGTTTAAACTTGTTTTATTATAATGTACATACCTACTGTTATATTTATCATTCTATGATAAATGTCACTTTTTGTGTCTGTTTGTTTGTCCACTTAGTTTTTCTAAACTACACAGTGGATGCGGCTTTCACCACCATTTAGGTCCTATCAGCATCCCACTCGGGTCATTCGATTTTTGAAAATCTAAGAGTATTTAAAAAATAGAATGACCTGAGCGGTTATATTATTTAATAACACGATGTATGAAGAGTTTTAATTATATCACAAAATGTCTTACAATGACCTATTCCCTGTACCCTTCATTTAGTAAAGCCATTGACACGTAAATAAGGTTTTAATGTTCCCACTGCTGGGACTCAGGCCTCCTCTCTGTGAGAGGGAGTGGGCCGTAGTCCACCACGCGGGCCCAGTGCGGGTTGGTGGACGTCACATGTTTTCGAATTTTTGGTTCTAGGACATGCCGGTTTCCTCACAATATTTTCCTTCACCGTTTCTATTTTTCACAGAACCGGATTTTATCAAAATGAGTTTTTTAATTTTCACATAACCGGATTTTAGTTTATTGAGTTTTAGTTTTAAGTTTATTTTAAATTGCCAGTCGTTAGCCAATTTATTTTCCAGTAAACTTAGCTAATTTAGAGACCGTTGTTCTTTAGTTAAGATCCGGTTTTATAACATAATTCAACACGGACTTAATTCGAAGTCTGCCATGACCAGATAAACTCTTAAACTTTTTACACTAATCTTGAAATTCAACATCACAGAATGAGGCCACTGTTTATATTTAAGCTGAAGCTAAGTAATTAATTCTGTGTGGATTTAACAATTAACGATCGTGATTTGCTCCCCTGGCAAGGGGCCAGGGTTGTCTCCGGGTATTCGGTGATACATTGACTGGGGTTACGTGTAAAGCGAAGTGAGCAAATTTTTCGAACTAGAAAATGATGTTCAGTAGTTGTAGAGATTTAATCGACTACAAAAAGGAGTAGGTTCTCAATTCAATTTTTTTTTGGTATGTTTGTTACACGATATTATATTTGCCGATTATGAACCGATTTTAATGACGTAGTTCTTATTAACTTTGGCTAGCGAGATATCCTATTGTGCCCTGCCTCTCTAGTTACGGTGTGCAGTTGAAAATATTTTCAAAAACAACTAAAAACATCTAACAAAACCCTGTTCGATCCCAAAGGAGGCCATTTTGCTCATCATTATGAATAATTTTTACTATGGTACCAACCCTAAGGCCGTGGCCGCAACGGTACGCGCGACGCGACGGCGGCGGCGATTTCATGGAAACAACTTCATACAAGCCATTATTTTGCTGGCCGCACTGCAGAAACGACAAGCGAAATTTATTTTTTCAGAAAATCGCCGTCGCGTCGCGTCACGCTTACCGGTGCGGCCGGGGCCTAAAACAGCGAAAAAAAATTGCCGTTCCACACATTTTTGTGTTCACATAAATCGATAAAATGTATGGAACAGCAGATTTTTTTAGAAATTTCGGGGTTGTGTCATACAAAATATTGTTCATAATGATGAGTTTCGATTAGATCGAACAGGGTTTTTTTACATGCTGTAGAGGTTAAAGTCCATTAAAATGCAAGCTTGAATAAAAATTAAATAGCAAGTAGACAACCCTATCTTAAAGTCTTTATTTTAAAGCAGATACAGACTTCACGGCAGTCAAAGTTTTGAAGTAAAAACTGTAATTCTACACCACTATGATAAGGAGAAATTGAACTAAGTGAGATTATTTTAGAGTTAATATAAAACACTTCTTATTGTTGGAGAAATGGTGGAACAAAACGGTTATTCTTGTAGACTGTACTAAAGAGGAACGTAGATTTTACTTGACATTATAACAGCAATTTAGTAGTACTTTAATAGCTGATTTCACCGTCTTTGAATAAGTAACTTAACTTATTTAAAATTTTAACTTATTTGGGAGATAAATTGGTAAAACAACTTGTCAAACTTAATCGTTCCGCTATGTTCTCATAAATGGCGGTATTACCAATTGCATCATAGTTAAGTATGTAACATAAGTAGCCGTAACTTTTGACTGGGTTGATTTAAGGTGCTGTTAAACGGGCTAGTATTTCGATAATTTCTTGCAGCAATTGTATAGCCGTGAATTGAGATCTATATCGTGGAACTCAATAGGGCACTTGCCGCAATCTTGCAGCCCGATATTGCATTGAAATTAGATGATGGTACATGTTCTACTGAGTTGCACGAACTGATCTCAACTCACGGCTATACAATCGCAGCAAGAAATTGTCAAAAATCTAGCCCGTTTAACCGCTCCTTTAAGCTTGATTTTTTTACACCTTCAAGGGACCGTAAAACTTAGTAGGTATGTGATAATAATTTCACCTCAGAAATCTTAACCCGTTCCTGAAAAAAAAAGAGTATTGACAGACGGACAACAAAATAATCCTGCCAAAATTCTAAGAAATCCCTACCGCTAAAAAGGAACCTCCGTTTTCGAAGTCGGTTCTGTCGATTCCTTTCCCGATCAACAATATCTACTTACCTACAATTGTACTCCAAACCGGAGTACAATCAACCATCGCGAATCTTTCTCCAATTGATCCCTTATTCTAGACAAATGTACGCTTTCCTGCTACCGATTTTCAATTTGCTAAAAGATTTCGACTGTATACCTTTTTCTGAGGCTATTTGGAGACGGATTTGGGATTGATGTTACTCAATACAGGCTGGCTTTTAGAGTTAGTAAGTTTTTTTCTTCAACATATTGATTACTTTATTGAAATAACATCTAAAGGAACAGTTGTTATTTATGTGACCTCTTGGTTCATCAAATTAAATCATAACTATGGTTCATAATACAATTATTTAATACCTACTGCTTTCTGTATCCGCACGGGTAAAGTTTAGTTTATACTATAAGTCAAGTCTCGCGAAATTGACTATTAGGAAGCAATCTCACAAATTATATATCACTTCGTCGCGCGTTGACTACATCGTGTTATCTCCTACCTTCGAATAAGATACTATAAACCAGAGATATGTAAACCATAGATCCGTTACCTGCGATCTAAAATGGCAACAAAAAAGTATAGTATAATAAATAAATAAATAAATAAATATAGTAATTGCCCACCATTCATTTAGTCATGCACCAAAAAGTTTCTTGGCTGAACGTCATTTCTTCAATATTTTGTAAAAAAAAACCTACTAAACAAAACGTAGGTATGCAAAGTAAGGCATTCGTTTTCTTTCCCTTTTTTTGCACATATGCACTGATATGTAGCTATTTAGCTAGGTATAAAGTATTTGCGCCATTTTTTAGTACAGTGATGTTGGTGTATGACGTGTCTATATATAATACGTCATTGCTGTAAACAGTAAAAATCATCTCCATTAAAAACTTGTTCTGACTTCCTTGATAAAATCCGTGACAGCTCAACTAATTTAAATAACACATTCATTAATTATATACAAAAACCTTTTTCACAAACCACTCCATCAATTGGTGAAAACCGTATGAAAATCCGTTCAGTAGTTTTTGAGGTTAGAGACAGACGCGGCGAGGGGACTTTGCTTTTACCCGACTACGGCGGGTTATAATATGCAGAGATTGTAACCAGCCTACACAATAAAACCTCTTTAATAAAATGATTGCTGAGTCCACGTCCCAATGTCGACAACCTCGCAAAATGAAATGCCAGGTCATTTTAATTTAAAAACCGCATAAACTTCCATGGGTCTCAACCCCACGCACGAGTGTGACGTCATTGGCGTATCTTATGACAACGGGGTATCGATCGGGTCATTTTGTCGTCGGTCAGACGTTCATACCATAGAACCAAGGAGATATGCCGCCATCATAGAAAATTAGTACGGGAACAACTGTCGCCACTTTTAGAACATTTTTCGACACAATTACAAGCACTCCTTGTGAATATAAAGTAAACTCCCACACATTAAAAATTCCGCACAACCTCAATCTAACACTGTTAATCGTCACTCAACACTAGCACTAAACTAAAACACTGTATTTATACAGTGACATAGCAACATAGATTTATGTTCACATAACTCAACAAAATGTATGGAACAGCTGATTTTTTTTTCGCGATTTCAGGTTTGGACCCATAGTAAAAGTTGTTCATAATGATGAGTACAATGACCCTTTAAAATATTTCTACTGTCTAACCTGCCACCCTGTATATCATCGATCGTGTTAGGTTCGTTGCAAGCGTGTACGTTTTTATTAAGATCAATGTGATCAAATTAAATCCTCAATCTCAATAGCGCCTTGGCATATCTCCCTTGCTTCTATGATCTGAGGTCAGACGGCAGATATGATCGTAAAAGTTTATTGTTTTAGTACTTGTGTTGTATTTTTGTCTAGAGGTTATTGGCAAGTGTAATAACCTCCAGACAAAAACATAACATATAGGTACCTAGTCGTTTCATACCAAATTTTCATAATTATGCACTTATGAGCTGTTACCCGCGACTTTCAGATTTCGACCGTAAGCTACCAATACCTCCAAACTAACATTTTTACCAAACTATTGTTTTTTTTGCGCCATTCGCAAGCTTATTAGAAGCTAACCGATGGCGCAAAATAAACAATATTTTGGTAACAATGTTAGTTAGGAGCACTGTTACCAATTTTGCGATATTTCCGCTAGACATTTATGACTTTTGCATACATTTCTAGCGCAAAAGTCGCAAAATTGGCAACAGTGGTGTCTTCCAGAGACTCTCTGGAAGACACCACTATTTCTAATTTTGCGACTTTGTCGCCAATTTTAGCGCAAAAGTCATAAATGTCTAGCAGAAAAATCGCAAAATTGGCAACAGTGGTTACGAGGTATTGGTAGCTTACGGTCGATTTATTCTTTGATCTGTATTTTTGGGATTTTCAATCTTGCCTTTCATGATTCTAAGGCCCGTATTATTTATTTAGGTATTTATTTAATACTTCAATACAAAATGGTGGTACATAAGGCGGACTTAATGCCATAAGACATTCTCTACCAGTCGACCTTATTATAGAACGATACTCGAGACCTCTACTTGAGCATAGATTGAAACCAGTTTTAACCAATCAAATGGCTTTAAATCTATGCTCAAGGCGAGATCTGTGCTCGAGTATCGTTCTGTAATACGAGCCTAAGACTATGGGAAGAAAGTATAGCATAAGCATAGCATAATCGACCTATAATGTTCCCACTGCTGGGACACAGGCCTCCTCTCTGTGAGAGGGAGTGGGCCGTAGTCCACCACGCGGAAGAAAGTATCCTATTTTGTATATTATGCGGCCTAAATGGACGTATTTTTGTTAGGCATTATTACCACGTTTTTATTGACCGTCTGTCTGTCTGTCTGTCTGTTCTGTAAAAACTTTGCAATTCAATTTTTTCAAGCACTTGCTGGCATGGCACTTGATGGCACGGACTAAAAAGTACAAATTATGTAAGTTCAAATGAGGTGAAAAACGTGGAGTGCATGCAATAAATGGTAGTAAGATGCGCTTCACGTTTTTCATTTCATTGGATTTCTTTTTTAGGGTTCCGTACCAAAATGGTAAAAAAGGATCCCTTATGGTGCGACTTCGTCTGTCTGTCTGTCACACCTGGTTATTTCAGTAACTACTAATGCTATCAACTTCAAATTTGGAACAATTATAAAGAATGCTTACTTAGCTTTATTGCAAGTGATTGAAGTTAAAAAATGTTTTTAGTTTCATTGCAAAAGGGGCCGGAGTGGGGGTCCGAAATTTTAAAGTGGGGTTACTAGGACAAATGACATATCATATGAAAGGGCTTGATCTGCACATTTCAAAATATATTTTCATTTTATTTTATGTCTCACAGATTTCAACATATGATGAAAAATGTCTGAAAAAATACCATTCCCCCCCCCCTTATCTCCGAAGTTTACGATGCGAAAAATCTGAAATAATTAGAGCTGATAGAAATTGACCCAAATATTGCACCAAAAATAAAACGATGTTCCTAGCTAGTACAGTTTTTTCAAAATCATCAAAATTCCTTCACAAACAAACTTAGTTATGCGGCCCGATTTTTTTCACTTTATACGTCCAAAAATGATACGGAACCCTCGGTACGCTAGTACGACTCGCACTTGGCCGGTTTTTATTGTTTTGATTTCGAAACTTGATTTTTTTACAGCTCTAAGGGACCGTAGACCTTAGTATTTTACATGCATTTCAACTTAGTATCTTCACCCATTCATGAGAAAAAGAGTCTTGATAGACGGACAACGAAGTGCGCTAAATAGGGTTCCTTTTTTTCTTTTGAGTTACGGAACCCTAATAAAAGTACTAAAACAACAATTCAGGGTTAAAACACCAAACAAACTTTCAACATCAAACGACAACAACATATTAACCCGATCGTCTTTTTAAAGTCATTTCATTTCCAAAACAATTGGAAAGGAAGCAACAAAACTTTGAGAAACGTTTCCCGACCGTTCCCTTTGATAGGAACGTGGCGTCGTTAGCAATCAAATTACACGGAGAATACCAATTCTGTTTGTTTGAAAGTTTGAGTGCCGCTAACGTAGTGGTTGGCGATGACAATGAAAAATATCGATAAAAATAATTCGATGTTATTTTTAGGTTTTTTTTTTTGTAAGAGAGATCTGCTATCGGATAATATTACAGGATTGTATTAATAATTTCATTCCCGAATAGTTTTAAACCTTTTTTATCTACTATTGTTATATTCAGATTCAGTAAAAATAATATGAGTAGGTAGATAAGTTGTTACTCATATTATTTTTTATAGAATCAAACTTTAACCAACTGATTTTTTTGACCCGAATGTCAGACAGTTAATCAAAAACTGAAACATAATAAAACAACTCATGAATGAATGAATCATACGTTTCAGCTAACCGCAAAGGACGTTGGTAGTTTTAGGCTTGATATGGTACAGTAATAAAAGCTTAACCAAAAATAAAAATATATTTTAATTGTTCTTTGCCTAATTTATCTTAGAAATTGGAATCAAAAATCGAAATAAATAAGAAATAAAATGATTATGCCGTTGAAATTTTGAAAAAACCAATAAATCAAAAACGGGAGCATGCTGGCTGGTGCGTGCCTCCACAGAATATCATGTCGACAGCAACTAAAACCTTTGAATTGAGAACTCATTAGTCGGGCTGTACTTCATTGGATCATTCACACCATACTTAACCTCACTGTCACAAATACAAAAATTTCTCTTTAATCCAATTACGTACAAAAACAAATAAAAAATGAATTTAAATACTCTTGAAATACTCGATCACACCAAACTAATTTCTATCTGAAGCCCAGCGTTCTGTGGGCGTCGGCCGTGTCCTTTCAATTTCTATAAAATGAATTATGTAAAAGAAGTTTCTAACAAATCTATCAAGATGTAGCCCAAATCACTTAGCCTAGATATAAGAAAATATTTTCTCTACAAATCTTTGGATCCCTTAAGACGTGAGCATTGGCTGAGATCCAATCAATAAGGGCAAGCCCTCTGTTTATTTACAACTGGTTCTCCGCGGTTTCACCCCCGTTGTTCAGCTCCTAAGGATTTTAGCGTGATAATAAATAGTCTATACTATTTCTCATGTATCTGGCTATCATATACAAAAAGATTTTTTCGAATCCAACTGGCAGTACCAGAGATTAGCGCGTACAAACAAACTCTTCAGCTTTCTAATGATGTTATATAACATCATGTCTATATTCTCCAAAAAGATAGATAGAGGACAATAGAGGTATACCTCTATTGTCCGGCAGACAGAAGACAGAAAACGGCTAGACAATCCATAGTTACTCCTCAAATACCTGGCGAAATATGAGTGTACTATATATATAAGTAACTATGGATTGTCTTGCCGTTTTCTCCGTAAGAATCTATGCTGTGGAACGTGCAACTAACTTCATCGTGCTGACTAACTGACTGGCTTCTTGACAATTCAAAAGTAACCGTACAGTATTCCCAAATTAATAATGCGCATGCAGATCTTCGCTAATTGTCGTATTCCCGGAAACACCGAATCATTGAATCGTAAGAGCCCTAAATTATGCATGAAGAAAATGCACTTAACCACTCTATATACTTTTTTTTCTATATACTTTTTTGTTTCCGGGAATACGACAATTAACGAAGATCTTCATGCGCATTATTAATTTGGGAATACTGGATATGATCTAATTGAAAGAAATGCTTTGATTTTGGACCCCTATGAAGTGAGTCTATTGACAGTTGCCAGGCACGAATATACAGACTACGATCTGCTACTAGAAATTTGTTAAATTCTTACTAGGCCAGGAAACAGGATTAGTGCCCGTTCGATGGCAATAAGCTGGCAACCTTTTACATAGGACGTAGGGATCTCTTGACGTGTCAACTGTATGGAAAAAAAACCAGACAAGTGCGACTAGGACTTGTATCTTAAGGGTTATTATACACTTATAATTATGTAGATATATATTAAGTGGAATAAAATATTCCACTAGAAATATGCAACAGCGCCACCTCTGAACAAGATGTCGCTATTACATAGGTACTTCTTTTAGTGACGCCATTTATGAGCAGATGCCTCCCGTTAAGCATCTTCGGACAGACGGACCACAAAGGGATCCTATAAGGGTTCCGTTTTTCCTTTTGAGGTATGAAACCCTAAAAAACAACCAAAGGGCGCAGTACTGAGCAGATGCCTCCCGTTAAGGATCTTCGGACAGACGGACAACAATGTGATCCTATAAAGGTTCCGTTTTTCCTTTTGAGGTACGGAACCTTAAAAAACAACCGGAGGTGTATGCACGACTACCGCACGGCAGCAGTCTGACACCTACCTAAATCGAAAGAGCCCATAAATAACACTATGTAGCTAAATTTGGATATATTATACACCCAGCCAAACTCTTCAGCCAATAGAGGCGTGATGATATTACGTTAAAATTGTAGCCTAAGTAACCTGAAGGGTTACTTGAGCTAGTTTAGGAAAATAAAGCAAACACCTTTACACAAAACACTATGTATTTCGCGCTCGGCCCTGGTTCAAGCCATGGTCCGTGGCGAGGGCGAGGGGGAGTGGGAGGCAGTTGCCTCCTTCTGCGAAGCAGTCATGCTAGCGAAGGAGGCGGCGGGACGGGAGAGGGAGAGATTCTCCCGTCCAAGCCGCCGCGATAGACGCTCCGGGCGTCGGGAGCCGCGTGACGGCTCCCGGCCACCGTAGGCGCGGGCCTGCGGGCGGTGAGTAATGGGTAGCTCACCGTCCGATCAGGACCAGGCCCGTGCCGAACGGCGCGTACGTGTTCCACGCGCGCCTCAAAGAAATGTCAGCATCGAAGAGGGGGCCCACTAGGGCCCAAGCCTGCCGGAAAAGCGGGATTGTCCGAAAGGGATACCGCTGACCCGGAACATAAAGGGCAAAGGAAGGAACACGGGTGGGTTTTAGTCAGTAAGAGTCTGACACTCCCTTCCGCTCCACCCTAGAGCGGGAGGGGTCATTTGATGATTTCCCATCCTCAAAAAAAAAACGCTATGTATTTACACATTATCAATAGTACAACACTTTGGTAGGCAGAAGTAGCTAGTAAATCAGGGGTGAGTAGTTCGCTGGCAATACGGGTCTTCAGGTCTTCTAATGTGGCTGGTGAACTTAACTGGTGGGCTGCTGCAGGAACAAGAGAGCGCGTGGCTACCTCGCGATGCTTTATATAGCCACAGGCCACGCCCAGCTCGACCACCGTCGACACCGTCACAAAATAATCAGATTGACCTATAAGCCTCTTCCCCAGAAAACCCAATTATTTAGGACTACCTTTTCAAACGCCTTTTGTTACAACGAATTTTATTAACAAAGCAATTTCTAAGAGGTTAATTAAGACGAGGCAATTCTAAGGTTAGTTAAACATGTTATGTTCAGAATGTTTATTAGGCATAGATATTACGTATCTAGACACCAAAACTTAATACCTTAATGTTCCCTTGTAAAGTTGAGATAAGCAAAATAATGTTGTAACCTATTTTAATTAAATATGAGCAGTTAAACGGTATTCTTGAGGTGAAAGTTTCTACCTCACATCATAGAAACAAGAAGATAAACGTTATCACAGCTAATTAGTACGGGTACCGCTGCCGCCACTTTTAAAGCTGTGTGCATCACAACTACATACGCTCCTTTGTAAATATAGAGATCTCCCACACATTAAAAATGCCGCACACCATCAATTTAACACTGTTATTCGTCACTCGTCACTCACACTGAACTAAAATACTGATATAATCGATCGTGTTCGGTTCGTCGACATTAATATCACAATGGTCATATTAAAGCGCCAAGCTCAATAACGCCTTGATACATCTCCCTTGTCTTTATGATCTGATGTTTCTTCTTAGATATTTTGAGTAGAAGGAAGAATGAGATGAGCTTAATTAACAATCTGTATTTAACAAAAGACTACTTAGTAATCAGAGTGTTAAGGTGTAAGTTCGTTGTCACATAATTTTGTCGCTTACGACGTTTGAGAGCTTGGCAGTAAAAGGTGTCCCCGGGTATTAGGTTTAAAAAGGTCAAAGGCGCTCGTTTCACGTAATAATGGTATCTCAAACTTAATAAAAATTATTTGTAGTAGTAAAGCTCTTTCAAAGAGCTCGTCTAGATACTTAGAGGAGTTCTTTCACAAAAAATCTTTAGTAAATAAAAATAAGTAGGTGTAGGTGTGATGAAATTAAATGATATTTATTCTGTAAATAGGTTACTAGTAAGTCACACTTTTGCAAGTCATTTTTTTTTAAAAGCTAGATGAGGTTGGTCTTTCCTCTGACCTTTGAGAAAAATTACTGAAACAAACTCAAATGTCAGTGTCTAAAGTCCAGACATTAAAAATGAATGCCGGTGTAATTACACCGGCACATGAAACATTGCAGCTTTGTCTCTAAGGGCACCACACGTGCAATTATTCCGCGATGTCTATAACTGATAGTTACAACTAGGGAATGCAATCTCGTCTCGCCGAGATCCCGATCTCGCGAGATCCCGGCCATATTTTACGAGATTGTATCTCGTTAAATTTCGTACGAGATCTCGCGAGATTGCGAGATTGAGCGGGGTAGCATAATCCGTGTGTGTAACTGCCTATCGTCTGTGATTCCTACGAGTGTTGAGGCAGAACGAGAATTTTCGACCCCAGTGTAGGTACCTACTTGGCCTGCAAAGTCAGGAGTCACCGTCTACCAGATGAAACCCTTATGTGCTGTTTTTGAGAAGTAATTTCAAAAATAACTTTAAGTCCCATTTAAAACACAGAATGACAAGTTTCATCTGACTAACTTTAAACTTACTACCTATTTATTTGATTTCTAAAGCAATTCTTATTACTTTTGATTACTTCATTTAAATGCTTTATTTCTTTTTTTGAAAACTTGAGAAGTTCAATTTCATTTAATAAATAAAATAAATAGGTAATAACTAATTTTTACTAATAGACGCCTCTTAACTTTAACCACTGATTAAATATTTATTATACAACTATTTTTCTCAATGAATTATAGAGATCACTGTTTTAAGCTTTCACGGTTTGTCTCTAAATTTAAAATGTCACTTACGGGATATCTTCCGTGATTATTGTATTGTTTGACAGCGTCGAAATATCGGGAACTCAAACAATACAATAATCACGGAAGATATCCCGTATCTTCCATGATTATTGTATTGTTTGAGTTCCCGATATTTCGACGCTGTTGCAAGCGCCATGATCACGGGTTGACTGGAGATTGCGGGTGGATGAAAATAAATTGTTAGGAGCAGACAAATCTGTCTACCCTCTTTCTTTGTGTCTTCACGCGCACTACTGGAACTCGACACTAAGTCACGGCAAAACACACTCACAGTATCAACAAGTTTTTTGGAGTCTTTATAACGATGTCGGCTGCCATTTATGAGCATGATTATAACTGGATTCCACGTACTTGACAATTTGAAGCCATCCTCTCGATTGAAATTCTTGTGTTTTCTTATTTCAATTGCTTCTCTTGTCAGCCTTGGTATGTAATGTTTGTCCGTGGACAGAATACTTGGCTTGTGAAATTCAATCCAGTGATTGGGCCCTGACTGCAGCAGATGTTCAGCTATGGCAGATTTTTGCTCATCATTGTTTTTGACAGCCTTGATGTGCTCTTTGATGCGGCATGAGACAGTTCGCTTCGTCTGCCCTATGTATGAGCTGCCACAGCTGCAATCAATTTTATAAAC
This sequence comes from Thalpophila matura, assembly GCA_948465475.1. Taxonomy (NCBI): domain Eukaryota; kingdom Metazoa; phylum Arthropoda; class Insecta; order Lepidoptera; family Noctuidae; genus Thalpophila; species Thalpophila matura. The sequence continues at coordinate 1,761,214 of OX419199.1, read as the reverse complement.
CCCAGGATGTTCATATGGGATTTTATCCTTAGGGGAACGCAGACTTTGTGCAATTTTCCTATGAGGAGGAAACACGGTCTTTATCGAGTATTTACTCAATAAGCGACCTATCTTGTCCGTTACTCCTCTCAGATATGGCAAGAATGTTGTTTGGCGCTCCACTGTAGATCTGGTGGCTTGCTTCTTTTCTGGCCTTACTGCTCCATCATTTGTTTTGTAGCCATTCATGAGTAGCACCTTCTGCACATGGGACAATTCCCCAGTAAGGTGTTCAGTATCACATAGATCAAATGCGCGATTTGTAAGTGAGGTGACTACAGAATTGAGGTGATAGGGGTGGTGATGTGAGGTGGCGTGTAAATAACGGTCCGTGTGAGTCGGCTTCCTGTAGACTGAATGGCTTAGGGTCCCATCACTCCTTGCAATGACCTTGACGACAAGAAAAGCTAAAGACCGATCCTTTTCCAATTCCACTGTGAAACGCATGGCCGTATGGATATTATTCAAGTGGGTCAAACATCTCTCAACTTCTGGTACTCCACCTCTGAGGATGCAGAATACATCATCTACATACCGCTTCCAAACCTTGATAGGCACAGGACAAGTAGAAATAGCCAAGTCTTCGATGTGCTCCATCCACAGATTAGCAACCACAGGTGCCACTGGACTACCCATGGCAACCCCATCTATTTGTTGATAAAACTGGCCTTTGTATAAGAAGAAATTGGTGGACAAACAGTGCTCCAGCAACTTAGCATACTCCATGGGGATATCTTTTTCTGGAAGCTTTCTTCTTATAATTTCTATACATTCCAGTACAGGAACATTGGTGAAAAGTGATTCGACGTCAAAACTAACCATAATCTCATCATTCTCGACCCTGGTTTGTTTCAACAAACTCACAAAATTACGGGAGTCTTTGACAAAAGATGTTGTGTGGCCCACCAGTTTCTGTAGCGTGTCTGAAACATGTCTCGCTAAGTCACAAGATGGAGAGTCAATCTGACTAACTATAGGGCGCAATGGGACATCCTCCTTATGAATTTTAGGTAACCCATAAATCTTTGGTGGTTGCGACCCTTAGACTTAGACCCAAGGTAGCGCAACCACCAAAGATTTAATCAGTAAATGGAATGAATATCATTTGCATACGTTTTCAATAAAAAATACCCAATCTCGCGAGATCTCGTAAACGACGAGATCTCGCGAGACTGGGTTTTGAGTCTCGCGAGATCTCGCTAGGCGGAAATCTCGTACGAGATTGCATTCCCTAGTTACAACTTACCATTAAGTGGTAAGTGGTGGAGAACCTGCTTGTTTGCTTCCAAATCCTAACATACATATTATAAAACATAGTCCCCCCACCGCGTGTGTTTGAACGCGATAAAATTGAAAACTACTAAACGGATTATCATACGGTTTTCATCAATGGACGGAGTGATTCATGGGGAAGATCAAAGTGTATAATTATCATTCTGATTTTGTGTAAATTATCTGAAATATAACGATGATTGTTGAAGATATCGGAAAAAATCATACCGACTGAGAGCTTTAGTGGCGTGCGCCGAGTAAACCAATCGTAAACCAATATTATTGTATCTCTTTGTAGCTTATTTTAGCTACAAAGAGCAATTTCTTTTTGCAAGAGAAATTACTCGTAATACAAGGCTTGTAACGGTTGATCAGCAGGGCTATGCTCTGATCTTGATTCCACAAATACTAAATTGTGTCTTTTTTTTTTTTTTTTTTTTTTTTTTTAATTTTATTTATTAGAACTTTATAATATCTACCTATATACATAACTTTTTATCTAATATACACATATTAAGTATTTACAAGCTTAAATTAAAATATAAGAAAAAAAATAAAGATAAATACCTAATTTAATTATGCATCAAAATATTCGTCCGCATCGCTGTCAACGGGCAACGTGCCCAGAAGGCTGGCTGCATTGCCACGTTGAATGGCAATGCTGATTCTTTGACCGAAAAACAGGCCAGCCCTCTGGTCACGTGTTGAGTCGACTAGCCTTTTCGAGATGTCACGGAAAAGCAGCCGAGCACTCGGACCCCATGGCCCTAGCGTTTCAACCCCAAACGGCTCAAACAAATAATTAGCGACAAGATTATTGTATTTGCGCCGTTTGAGGTTTTCCGCAGCTGCAGCGGCCGATCCAGCACAGCTCGCCGTGCTAGGAAGATGAGATGGAGCAAGGGTGTCGACACAGGTTGCGTCCCACACCAAAGACCTTCCCAACTTCCATGGTATCAACGACATTCCATCTGGTCTCTTGCCATCGTCACGTGCCAAGCCATGGGGCTCTAAAATAGCTGGCACGCCGGCGGTGACAAGAGCACGACGGATGATATCGTTAATGCTGGCGTGCCGTGCTATGCGGCCTGCGCTCTTACTGCAGGACAGGCCATGGTGTCCGAGGCAATCAACCGCTTCACCGCATTGGCAGCGATGCGGAGCCACGCAGGATGCGCCCAGACGCAGACATGTTGCGAGCCGAAAAGTAGTATCACCCAGCATAGTACCTATGTTGGGTGACGGAAGTGCCTTAAGCCAAAGGCCCGACTTCCACTCGCCCACAGCCAGCAGACGGGCACGCTCAGCAGTATTGGTGGACGTATTAATCATATTATTCCGTACCAACCTGCAGAGCGGCTCATCCCACTGTCTCTGGGAAGACGGGTTGACGGGCCAAACTGTATTCGGGCAAGCCACTTTCCAAGCGTTCACAGCATCGGTCAGATACGGCACTTCGGAGTCAACCAGTGACGGAGCTAAAATTTTCCTGGTTAACTTTTCAGTGCCGTATACCGAGGACAGGAACGCGGGTAAACTAATACTGGAAATTTTGCGGAATTGTGTTGTGTGAAATTGTGTCTTTACTTAATTAAGTAGGTACGTATTTCTATAATTTTTTTCCCGTGCATATTATAATCCTCCTTTTAGGCATCGTACTCACTGCCTCGTGCCACGCGATGGGCCCGCCGTGGCGCAGTGTGGACGACGCGTGTTTTTTATACAAACTAAGCTAGCTACTTAACTTAGCTACTTACATAATAAGGCTAAAATCCGTGACTCTGCGCTCCATCCCGTGGCTCAAGGCAGTGTGTATAACGCCTTACCTTTAATAAGAGGATTGTTATACATGAGATAGCACTAATTATGCTCACTAATTAACATAATCCCTTTCTGTTGGAAATACTAAACCCTGGATTTTGATTCTGCTATGATAGCACTAAGTATGCTATCTTATAGATTTAATAAGCCTTTTAGGCGAATCACACACCACCCCGCGCTACGCTGCGGGGTGCGTGGCGATGGAACAAAAATCCCGCGCGTGAATGCGTTTTCAGTATGTTGCACCATGCGTGATTTCTATACAAATACAGGTACTTGCAAACAACGGAACATCACGCACCCCCGCGCTACGCAGCGTGATGCGGGGCAGTGTGCTAATCGCCTAAGTGGTGACCTCAGGGCAGTGTAGTAGCACATGAGCTGCCGTTTCATCCTCCTCTATACAGACTCTCCTACAGACCTCTAGAGCGACTGCTATCTGACCTCCACAACCCAATTAATGGGAAATACCGGTATTCGACTGTTAGACCAGCTGTCAGACTTTTTAGGGCTTCTGACTACCCGTAACGATTGTCGAAAGATATTCCTATGACAACCGCGTCGCCGGCTCACCACCACCGCAAAATGATTGGTAGTTGTTGGTGTGACATTGCTGCTCACAAATAATAGACGGTGATAGCAGCAATGTAATACCTACTAACAACTACCAACCATCAACCTACCAACGCCAATAACTTTGCGGTGGCAGCACGGCGTCTACACGGTGGCTAAATGTGCCTCAAAAAAATTCCTATCGTCACCATGGCAACGTGTTAGCAAAGCATATCTTTAAAATTCAATGTAAACCTTACAATTTATAAGGTAACATCTGATTATTATCTTTTAAGCTTCCGAACGTACATTTTACTGCTGGCTCATCGCCCCTTTTTGTTACAGAGCGTTTAAACCCCCTGGGGCTTAATTCAACCTTCTCAAACGTTTTATTTAGCCATTCTAAAGTTGATTCTGCCTATGTGTCGTGATTTTGTTGTATAATGTTATAATTTAGGAGATGTTTTTGTGTTTCTTAGATAGTAAATTGTTGGGAAACGCTTTGTTTGAACGTCGGAAGACGCAGCGTTGGAAGGCGTCCCACAATGTTATCTGACAACCTAGTAAAAGTCGCGGGAATCTGTTAGATGCGAACAGCACAGTAAGTCTAAATAAAATAAAAGTCTGACCGCACGGTTGTCGCAGTGGCTGAGAGATTGGCTGCTGCGCGACGTGTCGCGGGTTCGATTCCCGCATTGCACATCGGTCTGGCTGTTTGTGTATGTGAAATTTGTGTTTGTAAACGCACCCACGACACAGGAGAAATCCTAGTGTGGGGCAACGTTTAAAAAAAAGACTATCCTGTTATAGTGCATTTCACAAAAGACTTTCGTTCGAAACTATTTCATTAATATGTTACAACGTTTTTAACGATGTTGGAAGTTTTTTTTTCAGCATCAACTCTCGCTCACCACTTTTTAGTGTCCTACATTAACACTTAAATCTATAAAAATATAGATCGTTAAGAACTAAAAGAGTTACAAACAGCCTAACAGGGAGAATGTCACGGTGAGATTCTCCCTCAATCGTAAACAAATTGGCAGTTGTCGCGGTGATAGCACGCGATGTGTCAGTACAGAATAGTCTGGCAGGGGAGTCAACGCAACATCATCCGCCTAGCCTTTTCCCAAACATGATTGGGGTCGGCTTCCAGTCTAATTGGTTGCGGCTGAATATCGATATTTTACATGGAGCGACTGCCATCTGACCTCCACAACCCAATTATTGGGGAATACCGGTATTCGAATGTTAGACCAGTTGTCAGACTTTTGGGCTCCTGACTACCCGTAACGACTGTCAAAGATATTCCTATGACAACCGGGACCGACTGCTTAACGTGCTCTCCAAGGCACGGAGGGGTCTCGATGTGTTAAGAACGGTCAAAGAAGAACCCATCCAAGGACTGGCCGCGGCACGCGCAGCTTAACCTCGCAGATCGATCGATCAGCGCGGCTGTCATTTAGCCACGAGCCCCACGAGTCAACGCAACGTCGAAGGGATTTTTTAAGTGGCAAGCACTGTAGCGTTTAGGTACAAAATGTATGGCAATAAGCATAAGCATAATCGGCCTATAATGTCCCCACTGCTGGGACACAGGCCTCCTCTGTGAGAAGGAGTGGGCTGTAGTCCACCACGCGGGCCCAGTGCGGGTAGGTGGACGTCACATGTCTTAGATTTTTTTGGTTCTAGTACATGCCGGTTTTCTCACGATGTTTCCCTTCACCGTTAAAGCAAGTGATAATTAATTTCTAATACGCACGTCAGCGGTACGTGCCTCGGGATCGAACTCGAACTATTCGCCGTGGGAGGCACATGGTTAAACCGCTAGGCTATCCCTGCTGCTGTAAATGCTAAATGTATGGCAATGATAAATAATAGTATTTATTTATAAATAGGTTAAAATAACACTTTTACACGTACACAATGACATTACTGAGGGCACGACCGACGTGACCTCTTCCCAGGTAATGTCATGTAATGTCATAGCCATACATTTTGTACATAAACCCTAACGGAGAAGTTATTTGTCTAGGCTTACCTACATGCCCCGTCGTTAGGACGATGTTTAAGAGAAATATGTCCAGCATTAAACGTCTTTTCGTTCATATACTGATGACGATGAACGCTTTGTTTTAACCGGTCTTTATTTACCTACTAGCTCTGCTGTGCTTACGATAATAATCGTAGTAAGTCATTCTTGTCGAATTTACTTGAAATTTAATGTAAAGGAGATCTAGGTACACTCGACAACATTGACGGTCCACCACTTTTCACCCTTATGTTTTTAGTAATAAGGGTGAAAAGTGGTCGACCGTCAATGTTGTCAAGCGTACATTTCTGTACCTACAACAAAAATGCGACTTACTCGCACGGCAAAGCAGTTTCCCGCGGTTTCACCCCCGTTGCTCAGCGTTTACGGGTCGTACCGTGATGATAAATAGCCTATACTATTTTTCATGAATCTAGCTATCATATACAAAAATATTCTTTCGAATGAAAGAAAGAAAGAAAAAACATTAAATTTATTTGGCACAACAGATAGACACACAGACAAAAGATGAATAAAAAATAAAATACAAGGTCTTAAAATTAAAGTAGCTGCTGTGGGCCTAGCGGCTTTGCCAAATAGGTCCAGTTCAGCATAAATGCCAGACCACTAGTGCCTGGCGCTGGTTTTCAACTGGACCTAGTTGTGAGTTGGACGTATCGGATGTAAACCAGTTCGAACATTGTACCTAATAGATAGATGCGAACTATAATAAATAGATATTGAATCTGTCTGTTAATTCCAGAGACTAACGCGTTCAAACAAACAAATAAACTCTTCAGCTGTATAATATTAGTGTAGATGATTTGATATGACAGGATCAGTTAGGGGCGAAAATACTATAAATTTTTCACCCCCTGTTTTGCTAAACAACATAATACCTATATTTTACCGGTACTTCAGTGAAACAATTTGTGTCTTCGAATTAGAACTCTTCAATTGCTTCACTAAACAATTTACTTACGGGATAACTTCCGTGATTTTTGTTTGGATTGAATTCCCGATATTTCGACGCTGTTGCAAGCGCCATGATCGCGGGTAAACTGGAGAATGCGGGTGGATGAACACTTAAAATAAAATAATTGTTAGGAGCAGACAAATCTGTCTACCCTCTTTCTTAGTCTTTTGCTACGCTCACTACTGGAACTCACACTCGATTGAAAGTCACGGCAAAACACACTCACGGTATCAATAAGTTTTTCGGAGTCTTTGTTACGAGGTTTTATATTGCGTTTAAGTTGACATAACACTGGATTCCATACACTAGACAATTTGAAACCACCTTCCCTATTGCTTCAGGCAATATTTCAACCTCGTAAGTGTTAATTACATTATTATATACGATGTAATGTTGTTCTAATAATTTAATAACGTACACCACAATATTGTGTGTGATAACATGCTTCCATCTATAATTTAATATTACGAGTAATAGCAAATTGCTAATGAAGTGTTATATAGTTTAATAATTAAATACCTATCTATTGTTGGTACGCAATCTATTATCTATCTATACTATTATTAAACTCTAAAACGCCACAAAAAACAGTTGGGATAGGGTTTGGGACATAACCCTGGTCAAAAAAAGATTTTTTTGGATTTTTGTCTGTTTGTACGCGCATCACGCAAATAGTACTGAATGGATTTTCATGATTGTGGTTTACAAAGTTTTGTAGCTTGGGATACTCTCTTCCTAGTATCTACTAGTGGCTTTACCTCAGATCATAGAAACAAGGAGATATGCCATCATAGCAAATTAGTACGGGAACAACTGATGCCACTTTTAGTACATTTTTCGACACAATTACGCGCATAATTAAGCGCTCCTTGTGAATAAAAAGATCTCCCACGCATTAAACATTCCACACACCCTCTGTTAATCGTCACTCAATACTAGCACTAAACTAAAACACTGTATTTATATCATCGATCGTGTTCGGTTCGTCACCAGCGCGTACGTTTTTAGTATGAGCAATATGCTCAAGATCAGGCATCAAGCTCTATAGCGCCTTGGCACATCTCCCTTGTTTCTATGATCTGAGGGCTTTACACTAAGTAGGTCATTTAAAATTGTCAATTTGGTAATTTAAATTGTAGTCCATGTGGACGGAGTCGCGGGCAATACCGTAATAAACAAATAAATGTCGATAGCACCACTGTTTGTAAGGATAACATACTTGGGAACTTAGGAATTGAAAACCCGTCATTATTGATACGCAGCAAACAATTATTAGAACTCTTTGTGAAAGCGCTAAGCTGCATTGCTGTGTTCCAATGTAATTACAAACTTATAAGATATTTCAACTAATTTCCAGGTTAGAAACCCACTTACGATGCCTGTGGCAAACCTATAATCAAAACTCGTACCTAATCTATAGGAAATTAAACCTTTGCTCTTTAAGGAAAGCTATTAAAGTCCAATTTTATTATTAAACGCCTCACTTATTCCGAAACAAAGTTACCCCACTTGTCGTACAAAATACGTAATTACACGTCCATAATAAATTCAGTACAAGTGTTCTTAAACTCAACCCCCCGAGTTTCAACCCCGAAACACACGATCTATAATGAAGAAGCTCAACTAACAGATTACTAATTAACGTACACGGTACGTAATTGACAGGTGAAGCCTATTATGAACGCGCCTCAACTGGTGGAAGTTGTCTGTCTAAATGTAATGTTTTGATAATAAGGGGGTGAATTAGAGAGTTGTGTTGGGGGTGGTTTGGGGGTTAGGTGTGTAGTTGTTTGTTTTTGACGTAATTTTAAGCTTAGCAGGTGGTGTGAGCCCGTCTTAGTGTCATAAGATGATATCACAAGTATGGTAGTAATATCTGCATGAATAATGGATGAATTTTTAAAGTGTGTAAGCTAGCATTCGCGGGTTAGCATGGATCAAATCTATACATATAAAACATTACCGTGATTGAGGCCGAGATCCATAAACGTTAAGCTCATGCTTTGGCTTAATATTATTCCTGTCGCTGTCGCACAACTGTCATACTACAAGTGCAAGAGAGAGATGGGAATATATCTGAGCCAAAGTACGTGCTAAGTAGGTAAGGTTTATTAAACTCATCACGACTGACAGACAACGCTGCCTAAACTGGTGAACTTAGAGCATTGTTTGAAGAAAAAAATCCTTGATTACCCTAGGTGGACTAATGAGGACTTTTTTGAAATTTCATCCCTAAAGGGGTGAAAACGGGTGGTAAAGTTTGTATGAAGAAAATAACGATATTGTGTTGTTTTCCTACTTCTATTAGTTTTTAAATAAGCTGCAGAGTACTTCTAGCCTATCTATTCTGTACGCGCGAACTATCGAGGGAGAATCTCACCGTGACATTCTCCCTCGAACGTTTGCTAATTGGTAGTTCGCGCGGTGATATCACGCTGCGGGTCGGTATAGATTAGATGGGCTGGTCTGGGTTTTTGTGTAGGTATACAGAAATTGTATCTGTAAAAGCACTGAGAATATATCGGGTGTAAAAAAACCCTTAACGAAAACTGAAACCACATATTCTACCCATCAATACGATGATTTTCTTGTACTGGACCATACCTGGGAACTGACTGGTTATGGAAATATTGAAGGTTAAAGTTTCAATTTTTTTTTTCATTTTGACGAAAACAGCACCGGGCGGCAGTGCAGCGGGGTTCGGGGGCCGGGGTACGCCTGTACACCACCTCCCCCATCCTGTACAAATCATCACACCCATAGGCAGAGTCGGTAGCGCGTTATTACAAAAAACAGCTGTTTTTAATACCTAAATGCTCAATGTTACTTAGTTACACGTACAGAATGCGTAGGTGTCGGCTTGGTGATGTGTCTTTTTACACCCTGTAGAAGAAAGTTAGTCTAAAATAGGGCAATGTTTTTACTAAAAAAATATCCCTCGAGTATTTACTGTAGCAGTCTTTCGGGAATAACAGCTCGTTAGAATAGAAACTAGAATATAACGGATGGATAAAATAATCTTTTATTTTCCCGGACCTGAGTTTCAACGAAAGAATCATTAGTATGAACTAGGACAAAAAATCTTGAACCGATCCTCTAGTATCATAATCCATACTGTTTTTGCTGGAATATGTTCAACATACAGACACAGCTTTTTTACAGTTTTAATTGTGATAGTTTGGATACAATTTTATAAATAACTAGCTTCCGCCCGCGGCTTTGCCCACGTTTTTGGGATAAAAGTAGCCTATGTGTTACTCTGGTGTATAAGCTATATCACAGTAAAGTTTCATCAAAATCCGTTCAGTAGTTTTTGCGTAAACGAGTAACAAACATACATACATCCTCACAAATTTTCGCATTTATAATAGGGTACTAGCTTCCACTCGCGGCTTTGCCCGCGTTTTTGGAATAAAAAGTAGCCTATGTGTTATTCTGATGTATAAGCTATATTACTGTAAAGTTTCATCAAAATCCGTTCAGTAGTTTTTGCGTGAAAGAGTAACAAACATCCATATATCTTTACATCCTCACAAACTTTCACGTTTATAATATTAGTAGGAAGTAGGATAACAACATTATTGTGTAAGATCTCCTGTCTGTTCAAAGAGCAACTAATAACAAATGTCATTAATTTAAGTTAATTTATTTAAATGCGTTGCTTTATAACGAGCTTGAGATACAATGGAATAGACCTCAGATCATAGAAACAAGGGAGATGTGCCAAGGCGCTATCGAGCTTGATGCCTGATCATACAAATTGCTCATATTAAAAACGTACGCGCTGGCGACGAACCGAACACGATCGATGGTATAAATACAGTGTTTTAGTTTAGTGCTAGTGTTGAGTGACGATTAACAGTGTTAAATTGAAAGTGTGCGGAATGTTTAATGCGTGAGAGACCTTTTTATTAACAAGGAGCGCTTAATTATGCGCGTAATTGTGTCGAAAAATGTACTAAAAGTGGCATCAGTTGTTCCGGTACTAATTTGCTATGATGGCATATCTCCTTGTTTCTATGATCTGAGGAATAGACGCACCGCTCTCTTGACAACCATTGTGGGAAAATCAAATTATAGACACAAGAAACTATTTGTTTAAGACAATTAATTATTACAGCTATTGTTTTAGATTTGTACGGATTTCACGGTACAGAGTGTGTATTTTGAGAATGAGTGAACTATATCTGTAAGTACTAATATTAGAAAGCTGAAGAGTTTGTTTGTTTGAACGCGCTTATCTCTGGAACTACCAGTCGGATTCGAAAAAATCTTTTTGTATATAATAGCCAGATTTATGAGGAATAGTATAAGCTATTTTATATTACGCTACAACCTTTAGGGGCCGAGCAATGGGGATAAAACCGCGGGGCATAGCTGGTCGATAAAAAAAAACCGGCCAAGTGCGAGTCGTACTCATGCACCGAGGGTTCCGTATCATTTTTGGACGTATAAAGTGAAAAAAACCGGACTGCATAACTAAGTTTGTTTGTAAAGGAATTCTGATGATTTTGAAAAAACTGTACTCAGTTTTTACAAAATCATCAGAATTCCTTTACAAACAAACTTAGTTATGCGGTCCGGTTTTTTTCCCCCCATTATCTCCGAAGTTTGCAGGGCGAAAAATCTGAAATAATTAGAGTTGATAGGAATTGACCCCAATAGGGCACTAAAAATAATAGTAAGTTTAAAAATAGTAGTAAATACTAGTAAGTTAGGAACATCGTTTTATTTTTGGTGCCCTATTTGGGTCAATTCCTTTCAACTCTAATTATTTCAGATTTTTCGCCCTGCAAACTTCGGAGATAAGGGGGGGGGAATAGTATTTTTTTGGAAATTTTTCATCATATGTCGAAAACTGTGAGACATAAAATAAAATAAAAATATATTGTAACCCCACTTTGAAATTTCGGACCGCCTCTCCGGCCCCTTTTCCAAATTTCAAGTCGATAGCATAAGTAGTTGCTGAAATAAGCAGGTGTGACAGACAGAAAGACAGACAGACAGACGAAGTCACACCATAAAGGTTCCTTTTTTACCATTTTGATACGGAACCCTAAAAATGAAGTGTCTGTTTGTGATTTCAAAATAAATGCCAAAATTATAGTAAAAACTGCTTTGAAACCTAATGATAAATGACCGTTTTCAGATTTTCTGTCTGAAAGTTTGTCTCAAATAGGCTCATATACTTACAGCTTTCAATAAAAGATTTATGAATTAAAACAGTAACTTTAACTAAAACTTTCTTGTATGTTCCATTTCAATATCTTGCAGTGTTCGGAAAATGTTTTTTTTTGTTCTCGTTTCCAAGAGATACTAAAGTCTACGCGGACGGATTCGCGGGCTAAAGCTAGTCTTACAATACCTAAGTAACGGTCTAATACGTATATTCAAATATTATGTTCGTACATTTAATAAATTAGGGACATATTATTTTTTATTCGTGTAGGTCCGCTGACGGTCCACAAAACCGTAGCTGACGGCGTAGCTAGTTGCTACGGAGGCTACGCGAGCTACGTAGTCGTAGCACGTCGGAACTTGGCCATGCCGCCATGCGTCAGTTCTATCGATCTATACGGTTTGACGATAACGTCCTTTATTTCCCATAATGATTGACTATCTACATTTTTAGTTTAGCTTTTCAGAATACTAATTGTGAAGATGTAGCAGTATTCAGTCAAACTTATTTTGAACCGACTTCAAAAAGAAGAGGTATCAAATTCGCCTGTATTTTTTTTTGTATCCCATTACCTGAATTATGAATACCAAATTGTGGTTTTTCAAGCTCGTCCAGTGATAGGTATCACATATTTATTAACTTTAGTTGAGTAGTTTTACAACCAGCTTCAATAAACGGTATTTAGCACACTTTGTGTATGATTAGATTGGTTAGTGGTTATGAATTCACTATATCTGTAATTGCGCGTGTTTATGTCACTCAAAATCTCTATATATAAAATGCTTTGTCCTGACTGACTGATGGATCAACGCACAGCCTAAACCGCTGGTCGTAAAAACGTGAAATTTGGAGTACGTATATTCCTTATATGATTTAGGCATCCGATAAAAAATGATTTTTGAAAATTCCATCCCCAAAAGGGTGAAATCCAGCGCGAGCGAAGCCGCTGGCAAAAGTAAGTTGAAAAATAAAACAACAAAAAAGTTAAAAGCGCTTTCAAAATAATCACAACACTGCTTCAAGATTATTATAGGTAACAATATTGTGGTCTTTTTGAAGTCTGATTTTTTTTTGTTTATACTAACATAGATCGAGCGTCCTCACTGCTAAACAGAGTCCGCGGCAGTCCCGACAGCATTCTGCGCAGTATAGCCGAAAGATTTGACAGCCCATTTGTGGTGGCGCTTGTCAATCGCACAAAATCATTGTTTGTTATTAAGTACTAACCTAGGTTAAGAATATTGTTACTAACCAATTGGATCACTGTTATTTGAGGAATAAATGAATAATAATAATAGATTCTGAACCCCAAAAAAATATACAAATCATTTTTCATCTTGTATCCACTATGTATTCTCAATTCGCCAACAACAGACGTACATTCTCACGACCTCTCGACGTGACAAAAACACGCCGGTAATAAAATTTAACGTGTGTTCCTGAGAGGCATAGCGATCTACTCGTCACGCTGTAAGAGTCCCGCTGGGGGAGATAACCTTGTGTGTACTTGTCCTTTTCTAAGTGAACAGGTGTATCTATAACCCTTAAACTTTGTCCCTGAGTGGAGGATCTAAAAGGCTTTATTTTTCACTAGACTTTTGCCCGCGACTCCGTCTGCGTGGACTACAATGATATGACCAGTTGAAATGACCTCCGTAGTGTAGGTTGGCTAGTACTACCAAGAGGTCAAGCTGTATCTCTGGTTTTTTTCAGCGGAATCAGATGAAACGTGGCTTAGATTTCAAGTTGGACCATAAGCTATCGAATTGTGAAAACCACATCAAAATCCGTTTAGTAGTTTTCGCGTGATGCGCGCACAAACAGACAAACAGACAAACAGAGAAACAGACAAACAGACAAAAATTAAAAAAAAAATATTTTCGGGCATGGTTACGTTCCAGTACTCCTATCCCGACTATTATTTCTGGAATAGCTTCAATGTACAGACACGGCTCTTTTACAATTTTATAATAGTATAGATTAAGTACCTACTTTAGACTTTTGAGACACGTGTACCTATTAGGGTGGATCGAAATAGTTTTTTTCGGAATTTCGATTTGGGCCATTTGCAGAAAGATGCTCTATAAGAATACAAACAATAAATGTTACGACAAGAAATTCGAAATATTTGATTTTGTACTGCCCCAAAGACTTGAAAAGTCATTAAATTAAATAAAGCTGCAATAGATTTGAATTTTATTTTTTTTTAATCGCCTGCATTGCTGTTGGTTAGCATGGAGTTGGATAATGCACCATAACACCATTGTAGAAGTTTATTTAGTTAAATAGCTCAGCAAGCACTGATTTGATGTCGCGTCCGCGCGGAGTACCAGTTGCATGGGAGTTGGATATGTTTTTGAATCCCAAGAAATAAAGCACGTAATATTAATATTTAATTCCTTTTTAGTCGATAGCATTATATATAGTTCGATTTTATCTTGTATTTGTTGCTCAAACACATGGTTAAAAAGGAACGATATTATAATTATTCTTAGGACTTGGGGCAGTATTATTTATTAATATTTTGACAAGATTTTTATAAATGATACAATTAGCGCATTCCCAAATTAATAATGCGCATGCAGATCTTCGCTAATTGTCGTATTCCCGGAAACACCGAATCATTGAATCGTAAGAGCCCTAAATTACGCATGAAGAAAATGCACTTAACCACTCTATATACTTTTTTTATATACTTTTTTGTTTCCGTTTCAGTGCAAGTGAAGGAAATAATCCAAGAATCGTTAACTATACCTAGTTATATCAAAATAAAAATATTTTGTTATTACTATTTTATTGTACCTGCTTACGCTCACCTTTCGCCATTACAGCGCAGCCTTTTTTCATTTTTCTTTTGAAAAACCGAATAACATTGCAGGGTTCCACCCTGTATATTATAACAAGTTTAAATAAAATTGTAGACAAATGTTACCCTCATCATAATTGTGTGTGTTACCCTCTCTCTATCGCTCAAAGGTTTGCTGGTAGAAAACTCAATTTTGAGTTAAGCTCGCCTTTGTACATACCATGTCATTACAAAACTGTGTATAATCATTATTTATATGTACATTAAAGAATAAAAAAAAAAACATTTGCTAGATCCGGAGATGGAACCAAAAACTTTTCATCAGTCATGCTTCCCAACCACTAAACCAACGCGGTAATCAAAACAATACAATATTTCGCCAACCCTTCAATAACTTAACCCAAATAAAATTGAAGCCTACCCAAACCCAGCACACTGAACCGAAAAGATAACGGTTCATTTTACACCGATTGTTTCATTTATATAATTAATCTCTTACGCTTTGTCGCGACTCCATTTATTTCGGATATGCGACATGAAAGCGCTTTTAGAGTGTGGAAACGGATACGAAATGGGTTTAAACATATTTGTAAATTTTGATGTGATGTTTTATGAAAGCTTTGTAGCTTTTGTAGCTAGACTACAAAAAGCAGTGATAGCTTAGTGGTTTAACCATGTGCCTCCCACGGCGAATGGTTCGAGTTCGATTCCGAGGCACGCACCGCTGACTTTTCGAAGTCATGTGCGTATTAGAAATTAATTATCACTTGCTTTAACGGTGAAGGAGAACATCGTGAGGAAACCGGCATGTCCTAGAACCAAAAATTCGAAGACATGTGACGTCCACCAACCCGCACTGGGCCCGCGTGGTGGACTACGGCCTTCTCCCTCTCACAGAGGAGGCCTGTGTCCCAGCAGTGGGAACATTATAGGCCGATTATGCTATGCTTATGCTACAAAAATCAGCCAAATGCATGTTGGACCTAATACCTACACTGTAGGGTTTCGTAGCAAGGAGTAGGTATTTCAGCTTCCGACGGCTAACATAAGTTTGTATTTTATAATGTTACTAGCTTCCCGGCTTCACACGGGTTGAGTTTAGTTTATCCTTAAGAATCGAGTCACGCAAAATGCGCTCCTATGAAGCAATATCACAAATATTATTAAACCACTCCGTCACGCGTTGATATTATCGTGATATCTCTTAGACTATGCGTTCAAATAACATACTGTAAAGTACAAAAATCTAAGTATTTAGTCTTAGGTCTTAGGGCCGATTTCATTATCGTCAGATAACATTTATCCAAGGAATAAAATTGATATTTGACAGATTTTGTTTGGAAAATCTGTCAAATATTTACAATTAATCCTTGGATAAAGTCATCTGACGTTGGTGAAATCGGCCCTAAAATGAAGAGGTATAGGAGATGTTCCAAAATGTATGGAGTCATGATATAGATAAACTTATAAAACTTATTGTTGTTTCAGTTGCGGAACCCACGACAGCAATGTCGGTGGAGGGCCAACGGTGCCTGTGTGTCGTGGTGCTGCTCATACACACTGTCACAGGCGCTGGGGAAGGTGAGTGCACAATAACACCATGTTTTTAATCGACTTCAAAAAAGAAGGAGAATCACAATTCGGTTGTAGTGTTTTAAAATGTTTATTACCCCAGAACTCTGAACTCCAAATTGGAGAATTCTTCTTTTATTCGAAAGGATATACTTTTAGATTGGTCCCATTTTAATTATGTAGAGATCTGATGGTGATTTTTGGAGACACAATGGAACTCTTCAAAAAATGCCAGCAGATCAACCGCGATTGCTGCTATCGCATATCTATACATTGTTTACGCAATCACACAATATAATATCACGCCTGTACTCTCTAAAAGGGTACGCAGATGTGTTTAGTAAAATAAAATGTAATATTAAATATAAATAAAAGTGTGTAGGTTTGGTTAGTGGTAATGAATTCATAACATTTATTTGCGTCGATATGACGCATAAAAATAAAAAAAAAACCGGCCAAGTGCGAGTCATACTCGCGCACCGAGGGTTCCGTATCATTTTTGGACGTATAAAGTGAAAAAATCCGGACCGCATAACTAAGTTTGTTTGTGAAGGAATTTTGATGATTTTGAAAAAACTGTACTAGTTAGGAACATCGTTTTATTTTTGGTGCCATATTTGGGTCAATTCCTATCAACTCTAATTATTTCAGATTTTTCGCCCCGCAAACTTCGGAGATAAGGGGGGGGGAATGGTATTTTTTTGGACATTTTCATCATATGTCGAAAACTGTGAGACATAAAATAAAATAAAAATATATTTTGAAATGTGCAAATCAAGCCCTTTCATATGATATGTCACTTGACCTAGTAACCCCACTTTAAAATTTCGGACCCCCACTCCGGCCCCTTTTACAATGAAAATAAAAATATTTTTGGACTTTTTTCATTTGCAATAAAGTTGAACAAGCATTCTTTATAACTGTTCTAAATTTCAAGTTGATAGCATAAGTAGTTGCTGAAATAATCAGGTGTGACAGACAGACAGACAGACAGACGAAGTCGCACCATAAGGGTTCCTTTTTTATCATTTTGGTACGGAACCCTAATGATACAGATAAAAAAAAAGAAAAAAACCTCTGGGGAAAGTATGCGTCACATCCGCGCATAACGGCCATCGCTCAGCATGATGCTGTGACCCTTGCACGGAGCAAAGCCACAGCGCTGGTTTTCAGCGACAGCCGAAACACTGCTGTTATCGTGTGTGTTTATGTCACTCAAAATAGAAAAAGAAAGTAAAAACCACCCCTCAAAAAGGTCACAATAATGTTACCTATGTGTGAAACAGTTTTGGAAGTCGGTGCCGAATCAAACCAAATCGAAAATCAAAGGCAGCGACTTCCGAAACTGTTTATTCTTTAATATTTACAAAAATTGGGTTGATGTGATTTTTGATTAAAGACGCCTACTGAAGTTCGCTCGCTCAGATACTTAGCGCTCAAGAAAAAATAAATCCCCAATTTTGTAGGTACCTTTCAGTGACCTACAAAATGGATCTCGGTCAATTTATCTTCACAGTTAGTGCTTAAATAAAGTACTTCAGGGTTTGTCCCTTTTGCTCAATTTAGGTCTGACCTTTTTAAATAATAACATTACATAATACTGATGGCCAAAGGTCAACCAACTAAGCCGGGTTTAATTTCAGTATTTGACGCTTAAACTGAAAAAAATAACTGGCCAAGTGCATGTTGCTACCGTGGGAGAGCCATGCTTCGGCATGAATGGGCTGGCTCGACCGGAGTAATACCACGGCCTCACAGAAAGCCGGCGTGAAACGACGCTTGCGGCGTATTTCGCCGAGTGAGTGAGGGTACCGGAGGCCCAACCCCTCCCTCCCCCCATGATGGCGCAGTTGATAAATCCATTGTTGTGGGGGGGGGGGGCAAAACTGCGCTCAACAATGCCCAAGGCAAGAGCAGTTTTTTAAAGGCCGGTAACACACTTGTGACTCATCTGGTGTTGCGAGTGTCCATGGGCGGCGGTAATCACTTACCATCACGTGATCCGTCTGCTCGTTTGCCTCCTATAATATAAAAATAAAAATAAAAAAATGTTGAACCAAGCATTCCGTAGCAAGCAGTATTACAGTTTTTTGACCGCAAATATAAGTTTGTTCTCATATTGTTATTACTTCTCCAAGTACATATTTTATGTTTGTCGACTATTACTAACTTATAAAGCATACTTACATATTTATTTATTTTATTTATTCATTATGTAGTTTGACAACATAGGTCCAATGGTTAGTAAAAAAACTTATCAACTAAGGGTTAGTAAGCCTAACATATAAAATAGGTATTTACTTAACTTATTAATCATTCAGTTATTCATTCCTGCCGCACAAGCAACCGAACTGAGTGCCTTAACATTGGTGCATCGTGTTTTTCGGCTAGGGTTTTCAAAATGCTGTTGGTGCTAGCCCGCGTTCTGCTTAATAAGGATGCTGTCTTTTTCCTAATTATGGCATATAAATCGTCGGTTCGTGCTACAGCAAACATACTCGAAGCGCTGCAGAATCAGGGCAGCTTCAACAGCACCCTGAAACCATTATTATTTTGCACACGCAGGGCATCTGGAGCCCTCCGCGTACAGTTGACCCACAAACCACTCGTGTAGAACGTTTGGCAATAGACTTTAAACAGAGTTATTTTGACGTCGTTACTACAACGAGCAAATCTGTGAGCCAACATGTTGCATCTGGCTGCTAGTGCTCTGCGTTCAGGCTCAATGTCTACCTGATCCCTGAGGTCCTCAGTAACATAGTGACCCAAGTATTTAAATTGGGTGACCCTTTTTAGAAGTAGTCCATTGATGGAAATTGAAGGCTCATAATTTAAATGCTTTCCGAAGGCAGCAAAGATCAGATATTCACTTTTTTTAACATTGTATACCAGGCCGTGGGTTGCCGCATAACTTACAGACACAGACATTTAGCATCTCTCTGATTGAACCGGCCGTTGGACCCAGCAGCACCATGTCATCCGCGTAAACCTATAATATAATCAATATTAACTATCACTCCCCGTGAGTATACTAAGACTGATTATTACGATAATCTGTTAGGAAACACTCCGTACACTATTAATATTGCAAAGCATACATCGATCAATCTATCAAGCATTACAACCAGGGATGTTATGGAGCTCCGTAACCGTAACCGAAACTATCGGATATCCGAAATAATTATAATAAAACAAGTTTAAACGGATTAAATCGCGTATACTACAGATTTTTACAGAGTTTTCCTGAAGTTTCGAACACTTTGCAGCGTTCGTGGTCGCGTGTGTGCATCGAAACAAGTACGATTCCAATAATATCGATTGAAAATAAATCTTGTGCGGGTAGATCGAGAATAATTTTTCTATAAATTAGCTGTCATGACGCCTACACCTAAGTCGTCCTGCGACCACGAACGCTGCAAAGTGTTCGAAACGTCAGGAAAACTCTGTAAAAATCTGTAATATACGCGATTTAATCCGTTTAATCTTGTTTTATTATAATGTGTAATAATCGCGAAAACCTAAGACATTATTATCCGAAATAATTTCATATCCGTAACCGTAACCGAATCTGTTATAAAAAGTTTTAAATAATTTCGGATAGGGGAGGAGTCTAAATGAGACAATTTTTGTATTTTACTTTAAAAAAATCTTGAAAATGTAATATCCGTAACGGATTACATTTCATTCGGATAATCCGAAATAATTTCATATCCGTAACCGTATCTGAAACCGATATATAGTATCCATATATCCGTATCCACACCCAGATCCGAAATTTCATACCTGTAACATCCCTACCCTAAATTACAACTGTGTAACAAATACAGTAGGTACCCGGCAGTAATTACACATCAAGTTTGAGAAACAGATAATCGGCTAGCTTCGGCTTTGTAGAGCGTCGTATCCGTCACTCATACCCTCGGATTAAAGAAACAAGGAGATATGCCATCATAGCAATTTAGTACGGGAACCTCAGATCATAGAAACAAGGAGATGTGCCAAGGCGCTATCGAGCTTGATGCCTGATCTTGAGCAAATTGCTCAAATTAAAAACGTACGCGCTGGCGACGAACCGATCACGATCGATGGTATAAATACAGTGTTTTACTTTAGTGCTAGTGTTGAGTGACGATTAACAGTGTTAGATTGAGGGTGTGCGGAATGTTCAATGCGTGGGCGATCTTTTTATTCACAAGGAGCGCTTCATTATGCGCGTAATTGTGTCGAAAAATGTATTAAAAGTGGCATCAGTTGTTCCCGTACTAATTTGCTATGATGGCATATCTCCTTGCTTCTATGATCTGAGACGGGAACATTGCCACTTTTAGAAAACTTTTCGACACAATTACAAGCGCTCCTTGTGCATATAAAGATCTCCCACACATAAAAAATCCACACACCCTCAATCTAGCACTTTAAATCGTCACTCAACACTAGCACTAAACTAAAACACTGAATTTATATCATCGATCGTGTTCGGTTCGTCGCCAGCGTGTACGTTTTTATTACGATCAATGTGGTCAAACTAAAACCTCAAGCTCAACAGCGCCTTGGCACTTCTCCCTTGTTGCTATGATCTGAGTTCATACCTATGGGACGTTTTGTCGCTGACTTGTTTAT
This sequence comes from Thalpophila matura, assembly GCA_948465475.1. Lineage (NCBI taxonomy): Eukaryota > Metazoa > Arthropoda > Insecta > Lepidoptera > Noctuidae > Thalpophila > Thalpophila matura. The sequence continues at coordinate 1,740,348 of OX419199.1, read as the reverse complement.
TAGATACCGGGCTGTAAAGGTTCATTACAACTCGTAAGAAAAAAAACCGGACAAGTGCGAGTATGCCTCGCGCCCTAAGGGTTCCGCTAAATGATCATAGATGGCGCTACTGCATACTTCTAGTGGCGTCATCTATGAGCACATGGCTCTACTTATGGTCCGGTGACTGACGGCGGACAATAAAGTGATCCTATAAGGGTTCCGTTTTTCCTTTTGAGGTACGGAACCCTAAAAAAAGCATTTGTGTGCCTACTTACTTGCCGGAATTAGAAACTAAACTATCTTCGTAAATAAATAAATAAATTTATGTAATCTATTACGAGTTCGCCGACCGTTCTATTCAACCGACTTGATTTTTTTTTTTTATGAAAGGTTGAACAAGGTAGGTACAACAAACGTGATTTTTTTCGGTTTTTTCCTCGATCTTAATAAAGGTTATATAGTGTCTAATGTTGTATAAATAATGGTACGGAACCCTTCGTGCGCGAGTCCGACTCGCATTTGGCCAGTTTTTGAATTATATTACCAACACAATGCTGCAGTGTAGCGAGTTCTCTAGTAACTTGTTATTTAAAAAATAGTCCCCCAGCCTCCAGGCTCTTAAATGAAAATAGAAAATTATAAAAAACAATTTTCGAACAAAAACGAAAACTGCAGCAAACCATGCGAATAATATACTCTGGCAACTGCGTTTAAAACCCACGCCATCGAGTTGAAAAAGGCGAACTGCCCCGTTTTATGCTAAAATAGAAAAAAACCGGCCAAGTGCGAGTCGTACTCGCGCACCGAGAGTTCCGTATCATTTTTGGACGTATAAAAGTGAAAAATACCGGACCGCATAACTTTGTTTGTGAAGGAATTTTTATGATTTTGAAAAAACTGTAAGTACTAGTTAGGAACATTGTTTTATTTTTGGTGCCATATTTGGGTCAATTCCTATCAGCTCTAATTATTTCAGATTTTTCGCTCCGCAAACTTCGGAGATAAGGGGGGGGAATGGTATTTTTTCAGACATTATTCATCATATGTCGAAAACTGTGAAACATAAAATAAAATAAAAATATATTTTGAAATGTGCAGATCAAGCCCTTTCATACGATATGCCACTTGACCTAGTAACCCCACTTTAACATTTCGGACCCCCACTCCGGCCCCTTTTGCAATGAAAATAAAAATATTTTTTGACTTGTTTCATTTGAAATAAAGTTGGGCAAGCTTTCTTTATAACTGTTCCAAATTTCAGGTCGATAACATCAGTAGTTGCTGAAATAAGCAGCTGTGACAGACGGACGGACAGACGGACAGACGAAGTCGCACCATAAGGGTCCCTTTTTACCATTTTGGTACGGGACCCTAAAAAGTGTAGGTACAAGCCACATAAAAGTCCGCAAAGCGAAAGTTAGTTGTTAGTGTACGGACAACAAAAAAAGATACTGAATAAATAACGCGTGAGGTTGAAGCGCCGAGTTAAATGTTTTTGCTGACTATGTGTGGGATGATATTTTGATTCGCTACACTTATTCTTTTTACATACGTAATGTGGGTAATTGTCCGTACCCTTTGGTGAATGTTTGAGCGTTTTCGAGTTCTTGTTGAATTTTTAATCTCTTTAATCGTTGGGTTATGACGGAGTTTATTAGAGTGAAATTGTAGGTTTTTTCTTATTTAATAAAATGCTTGCGTTTGACCGCCAACGCGCATACAATGGAGCATGCTTGCCTAGGAAACCGATTCACTCGCGACCTGAAGACACCTAGGCTCGTATAACAGAACGATGCTCAAGCACAGATCTCTGCCTGAGCATAGATTTAAAGCCATTTGATTGGTTGGTACTAGTTCCAATCTATGCTCAAGCAGAGATTTGTGCTCGAGCATCGTTCATACAAGACCTAGATTGTAAATATCAGGGAACACCCACTCAGGCAGCGCGTTCTACTATTTGGTGGTTTTCACGATTAAAGTGCAATCAAAGCGTTTTCATGCTTCTGGCTGCTCCTGTACATTTTTTACGTTTTCCAGTTCTTATTGTGGTACGCGGTTCGTTTTCATTTAAGAACACTCGTTGGAATGAGCTCTTTCATTGAAATTCAATGAGCTTTTTCATTGAGTTAGAGAGAAGCTAGTGTGAACATGCAACTTGATTTTTAAAATGCATTTCAAATAGGTTACAATTACTCGTCATATAAAAGTGTTATTTTGGAATTATATTATCAACACAATATGCTGCGGAGCAGCACGGGTTCTCTAATCTATACTAATATTATAAAGCTGAAGAGTTTGTTTGTTGGTTTGTTTGTACGCGCTAATCTCTGGAACTACCACTTGGATTCGAAAAAAATCTTTTGTATGTGATAGCCAGATTCACGAAAAATAATATAAGCTATTTAACATCACGCTACGACCTTGAAAGCCGAGTAACGGGGGTGAAACCGCGGAGAACAGCTAGTTATTCATAATTATGAATATAATGGCCCCTATTTAGCTGCAAAACCAATGAACATGAGAACATTGCTATTACTCTGTTGCTGAATTTTTATCGACTAGAATCTTTTGAATGTTTCATGTCCCCTTGACTATAATTTATTGTTGTGATTGTCTTGTGTCTGTCATTTGACTAATAGTAATAATAGCATTTTTATTTAATTTGCAATGGAATTTATATCAAATCATTAGAATTTTATTATCATTTTAATTTATATTATTCAATAATTTGTATGCCCAAGTGGCTGATCATGGTATGAGCATTATTAAGTACTTATATAATTATATGTGATGAACACCTGTATGCAACCCATGTATCACAAATAAACCATTTGATTTGATTTGAAAATTCAACGTGTACTTATAAATAAATCTTCAACCACGAGCATAGTAGGTATCTTGCTCCCTCGTGCCTTACAACTCAAAGTGCCAATACACAAGCATCCAAACACAAAAATACACAGCAAGAGCATCTGGGCGAATATCATGACTCAACCGTGAATTGACACTAGCATTTCCTTTTACCATAAGGCGCGGTTCCATTGAGAGCTATAATTAACTACTAGCACTTCGCCCGCGACTTCGTCCGCGTGTCCCACAGGAACTGTGCATTTTTTCGGGATAAAAAGTAGCCTATGTTACTCAGTGATAATGTAGCTTTCTATTAGTGAAAGAATTTTTAAAATCGGTCCAGTAGTTTCGGAGCCTATTCGGTACAAACAAACAAAAAAAATCTTTTCTCTTTATAATATTAGGATAGATTAGACAGTCAACTATTAATTATTGGATAGTAAGCTATTAACTGTTATGGCCATCATTCACACGCGCACTAATTCGCCGGATTTGTCGCTGGCGACAAGTCCGCGAAAAAATCTGAGTGTGAATAATAGGATTCGCGGTTCGGCATGTTCGCCGTCCGAAGATGTGAGCGTTGCACACCTACCGTGCCGGATAAATCCGAACCGTGAACCGCTTACCGAAAGTACACAATCGGCTGTACTACAACTTAGCGCTCGTCTAATGTGTGGCCGATGACGGATTTATCCACCGATTTGTACGGCGCAGCGTTCGGAAAAAGGCTCCTGTAGTGTACTTTAGATTTAGCTAATAAACTATTAGCTAATAGCGGTCACATTCATTGGTGAGTTACAAACAACAAGTGCTACAAGATAGTGAGCTAACGCGGTCATATTGGCAAGCTATTTACTGGTGAACTAATTAGTGTCTAACGATTGATACATGTAGAACTATTACCTAAGATGTTGTACTACATGTATGCAGCTATTAACTAATAGTCCCCGCCTCTGCTAGCCTTCTAGTCACGAAATAGACATCAATCTGCGAGCGAGTGGATAATACAATAGTCGCAGTAGCTGAGCTGGAATTTTAGTAGTTATTTATGTGACCCGAAAGGGGGGCTCGTGGCTAAATGACGGCCGCGCTGATCGATCGATCTGCGAGGTTAAGCTGCACTTGCCGCGGTCAGTCCTTGGATGGGTGACCGTTCTTTACACATCGAGACCCCTCCGTGCCTCGGAGATCACGATAAGCAGTCGGTCCCGGTTGTCATAGGAATATCTTTGACAATCGTTACGGGTAGTCAGAAGCCCTAAAAGTCTGACAGCTGGTCTAACATTCGAATACCGGTATTACCCATTAATTGGGTTGTGGAGGTCAGATGGCAGTCGCTCCACGTAAAAATATTGATATTCAGCCAAAACTAGTTAGACTGGATGCCGACCCCAATATAATTTGGGAAAAGGCTAGGCAGATGATGATTTATGTGACCCCAAAACTAGTGCCATTTCTGTCTAATTTTGTAGTAATCTCGAATTGCAGTTTGACTCTTCTTGAACTACAAAATAGCTCCTACCTACTAGTTAATAGCTCTCAATGGGACCATGCCCTAAGGGCTCTTTTAATTTAGAAGTCTGGTGTTGGAATGATGCAGTGCGGTAACCGTGCAGTGCGTAGCAGTGCGGGTGTCGCACTGCGCACTGACGATTGTTTTTTAGGGTTCCGTACCTCAAAAGGAAAAACGGAACCCATAATAAAGGATCACTTTGTTTTTCGTCTGTCATGACCATGAGTGGAGCCATCTGCTCATAGATGGCGCCACTATAAGTATGCAATAGCGCCATTTATGATCAAGATATATTATGTTAGGTATATCTACTACGATGTAATAGTGGCCTAGATGGCGATATTGCATATTTCGGAACACTCAGGGCGCGAGTCGTATTCGCACTTGTCCGGTTTTTTACTTACAGTTGACATGTCGAGAGAGCCGCCCGGTTGTCGTCGAACACCCGCACGTCTCAATTGAAAGAGCCCTAAGCCTCCCCAACACGTTTCTAATTCTACTCGGTTTACGCTGATCGTCGGCGGTGGGACATGTGCCTTATCCAGAATATTTGAGAACTTGTATCTGAGGACCAAATACGCAGCAGCGAAAACCTCTAGAAAATGTAATATCGTCGGCTTGAAACGAAACATTTTAAGATATATTACAATGCGGAATAGAACAAAGGACCCGAACCAAGTCTAACCTATCGTGATTAAACTGAAAGCGTACTCTCAAAGGGAGGAGTTACGAGGTCCAAATTAATGTGGTTTTTGAACTGAGGATGTGTTTAGATTGTAAGAGTATCTATTGTGTTTCTCTTAGACTGATAAATATGACCACAACGACCGAACGTGGATACGTATAATAACAATAATAAAATCAGCCCTGTTCATAAACTGTGCCACTGCTGGGCATGGGCCTGTTCTCATAATGAGAGGGGGTAGGCCATAGTCCACCACGCTGGCCAAGTGCGGGTTGGCAGATTTCACACACCTTCAAGAACTTTATGAAAAACTCTCTGGCATGCAGGTTTCCTCACGATGTTTTTCCTTCACCGAATAACCTGTTCTTTTTTACCAGAGTAGTGTAATAAATAATACCGATTTCACTCTTCTTAAATCCCCGATTACCTTAAAACTTTCTGAATAATTAAGTACATTCAAAATTCAGACAACTCGTTTTTAAAATCAAGATAATCTGCTTTAATCTAAGTAATGTCTAGTCATTTTAAAGGAACTTTGTCTGTGCCACAGAGTAGATAAAGAGTCGAAATAGAGGTGCTTAATGTAATCGCCCAAAAAACTCTCTTTTTAGTTTATATAAATGATTTACCCCATTTATTGCAAAATCAACCAGAAATGGTGTTATTTGCTGATGACACTTCATTGATTTTTAAGATAGATAGACGTGCTCAAAATCTTGACGACGTAAATAACGCTATTATAAAGGTTCACGATTGGTTTACTGTAAATAATTTAGTATTAAATGGGAAGAAAACTAAGTGTATAAGATTCGCTTTGCCTAATGTTAAAAGTAGTAATTGTGATGTTGTACTGAATAAGGAGAAACTAGACTTCGTCGATGAAACGGTTTTCCTGGGAATCACGCTTGACTCAAAGCTACAATGGGGCCCTCATATAACATCTCTGGCAGGACGGCTAAGTTCAGCAGCATATGCTGTTAGAAAAATCCGGCAATTAACAGACGTGGATACCGCAAGACTGGTCTATTTTAGTTATTTTCATAGTATAATGTCTTACGGTATTCTACTGTGGGGACGGGCCGCAGATATAGATTCTATATTCATTCTGCAAAAGAGAGCTATCAGAGCCATTTATAATCTCCGTAGTCGTGAATCTCTAAGGGAATTGTTTAAAGAAATTAACATCATGACGATGCCTTGTCAGTACATTTATGCAAATATTATGTATGTTAGAAAAAATCAACATCTTTTTACTAAAAGATGTGATAGGCATAATTATAACACTAGAGATAGGAACAAATTGGTTCAAACACGGTTCAGATTGGCAAAGGTACACACTTCCTTTATGGGGTACTGTACAAAATTCTATAATAAAATACCTTTAGACATTCTTCAACTAAATGAGAAGAAATTTAAAACCTGTATAAAACGCACACTATGTAAGCAAGCATATTACAAATTAGAAGACTATTTAAATGATAAAAATGCTTGGCAAAATGCTGGTCCTGCTCCACAACCACTAAGCTCATAAATTATGTACTGATATTTATTATAGCTTTGATAATCAGTTGCCGTTGACGATCAAATATAATTTTGTGATGTTATTAATTTCATATTATTAGCCATTTGCATTTTCATGGATTCAGTATTTTAATCCTTGGTTTATATAACTTCATAGCATTGTTTCAATATTGTACATGTGAGTACAGTGTAGCCATTTACTACTTAAGATTTTAATTGAATGTCGCCTGGTGGTTGAGAGTATGTCATGCTCACTAAAATGTCTTGCTGATGGTGGCGCATGCGTTGGGTCATTCGGTTCCCTTTAAAATGGTTGAGCTAAACGGCGCTGATTCATGCGTCATGTTCGTGAACGGGCGCCGTCTGTTGGGACTGGTCATCTCTGAACTGCTATGGCCAATATCTGGAGTTGTGTTTACTATTATTCTAGACTTTTACATTGTTCTCTCATATTTGTGTTTTTTCCGACAAAAGCAATGTAACCATGATATTGTAATCATTTGATTTAAAAGAGTAACCATGGAGTTTCTTGCCCGTTCTTCTCCATAGGAATCTACGCTTTGGAACGGGCATCTAGCTTCATCATTATGACTAACTGACAGACTCCTTGACAATTCAAAAGTACCTGTAATTGGTCTAATTGAAATAAATGCTTTGACTTTGAAACGTTTTTTTAGTAAAAAAAACGAATTAAATTAAATGATTGGGATTTATCGTCATTTTGTATTGTTACCAATCGACGCCACGGCTACGTTATAATAAAGCATTATAATTGCGCAGGTACGGCAGGAAAATTACAATAATTAAAACGTTTAAGTACGGCGTATAATGATTTGATTGTCAGAATCTAGCGTAGAGGCAATTACAAATTAAGAATGTGGCAAGTATGAGTAGGTATATTTCTTATAACGCCAGTACCCCTATCATGAGTTTTTTTGATGTATAGTTTCGTTAACGTAAGCATATTTTGAATTTAAAATACAGCAGTCCTGGAACATTTTGATAAAATTTTAAACAATTTGCACATTTTAAAAAATACAGAGAAATTAATAAAGTACACACATCAAAAGTGTCTAGGGATCAAGCATTTTTATGCGGATTTCTTGAGATTGAGATGTGGCTTTGTAATAAATTTATGATTTTATAAATTTATATGGATCCTTTTTGGTGCATTTCATAATTTGAATCAGGAACTCTCAATCAAATTCGAGTAAAAGATGAAAATAAGCTGTCAATATTTTCCCTATAAAAACATACAACGCATTGAAGACATTATTAGTGCTACTGTTTCCCTACTACTGATTAAAACCAACGTTATTATGGAGCGGCGACGTCATTTAAGCAGGGAAGAAATGCTCAGAGCCGTGGGAATGATAGAAGCTGGTTCCCGGCAACGTACTGTAGCTTTAGCTCTGAATACAAGTCAGAGTGTTATCAGTCGACTTTGGACACGTTACCGAAGCACTGGTACCGTGGCTGAGCGCCATGGAGGACGGTATCGCTGCACCACACGGAGACAAGACCGATACATTCAAATCTTAACTCGAAGAGCTCCAACAATAACCGCCATGATGTTAGCCGTGAGGCTTCATCACTCTTCAGGGAACTTAATTAGCGACCAAACAGTCAGAAACCGCTTGCATGAAGTGAACCTTCATTTCCGAAGACCGCTACGGGTACCACCTATAGCAATGCACAATCGTAGGATTCGATATCAATGGGCTCTTGAACACAGAAATTGGGCAGAAGAACAATGGCGTTTCGTGTGCTTTTCTGATGAGTCTCGTTTTGGTATGAGACCGGATACAAGACGTATACGACACTGGAGAACCCCTGGACGCCAACAGTGATTAAAATCCTGCCAGGAAGTCCATCCTTATAGTGGTGGAACCATCATGGTATGGGCGGGTATTTGGATCGGCGGAAGAACTGAGTTGATTTGGATCAGAGGCAACCTCAACGCTCAAATTTATGCTGAGACGATTGTATCAGACGTCATCGTTCCTCTACAAGTGCAAATCGGTCCCTTATTTCAGTTAATGCATGATAATGCACGACCGCACACCGCAAGAGTTGTAAGACAGACTCTCGCCGCAGCTAACATCAATGTCCTGCCCTGGCCTGCTCAGTCGCCAGACTTGAACCCGATTGAGCATGCATGGGATATGCTACAGAGAAGAGCTCTGCCGAATATGGAGGGTATCCAGTCGCAAGAAGACCTTTTTTTGTTGTTGCAACGAACATGGGCGGCCATTCCACAGCGTGATTTGGATGAACTCATTTTGAGTATGCCAAACCGATGTTCTTGTGTTGTTAGTGTTCGCGGTAGAAACACGGATTATTAATTGTTTAAGTTACCCAATAAAATTTTAAAGAAAACTGTTATTTCAGTCTTTTTTTCGAACTTTAATGTTAGTGGTTCAAATGTCAAAAATCCCTTTATTAGGAAAATGGCAAATTTCTTTATTAATGCAAAGGTGACTTGGTTTATCGTTACTGTGACAAACGAAAACACTTTATTTGATGAATCCTTAAAGAAAATTTTAATTAATATCAATCAGGAGAAAAGTTATTGCAAAAATATATGTTGATCCCTAGATACTTTTGATGTGTGTATTTAATTATATTCTCCGTATTTTTTAAAATGTGCAAATTATATTTTTTTTTTTTTCAAAATGTTCCAGGACTTTAAATTCAAAATATGCTTACGTTAACGAAACTACACGTCAAAAAAAATTTTATGTTGGGACTTGGCGTATTTGACGAAATATTCGCGTTATTCGCCTAATCCAAAATGTACCTACTCCATTTTTATTAAAATAAAATTTATTTTGCATTAGCAAAATAACGCGAATATTTGACGCCGAGTTAAAAAGCCATCTTTAGAAAACGCAAAAACAACCATTGTGCTAATACAATTTTCTACTCTGTATGAGTAGAGATTTTTTTACTTAGCAGTAGGGCAATGATAAGGTGTTATAGCATTAAGCCTTCTTTAAGAACAGAAAAACCTCTCTATATTTAAGTACTCTGTGGTCCGTACCCACCGATTTCATTAGTACCCTCACAGAGCCCAGATGGCGCAGTCATTTGTAGAAATGAGTTCACTGAAATGATCTTTAAAGCTTAGTCTTACGTTTCGAGTCCCTTGAGGTTAGCTTAGGGTAGGGCTGCTATGCGTCCCGGTACACCGGGACATGTCCCGGTTTGAAGCGTTGGGTCCCGGTGTCCCGGCCAGTACGTCAGATGTCCCGGTTTGGTAGTGCATATTATTATCTCTTTTTGTAATCGTAGGTGTTTTCATTGACCTCATCGCAGTGGACGAAAAATGAAAAGGGTGAAAAGGCCTACTTTAGAAATTTAGACTTAACAAAACTATGAATGGGAAAAAAACGAGAAAAAGAACGAAGAATAAGCCTAAGAAAATTAGGATGTCGTTTTTTCGATAGATCATCGTTGCTTTTTCGCATTTTATGTACCTATCTAATTTTAATATTATATCCACCAAAAATGAACCCTTAAATGTACCTAACCTATTTGGTCCAGCCGTGAGACACCAACTTTTTTTTGCAATTTCAGGGTTGGTCCCGTAGTATAAGTTGTTCATAATGATGAGTACAATGACCCCTTTAAATATTTCCACTGTCTAACCTGCCACCCTGTATAATTAGGGTTCCGTACCAAAATGGTAAAAAAGGAACCCTTATGTTGCGACTTCGTCTGTCTGTCTGTCTGTCTGTCTGTCTGTCTGTCTGTCTGTCACACCTGCTTATTTCAGTAACTACTTTTGCTATAGACTTGAAATTTGGAACAGTTATAAAGAATGCTTGTTCAACTTTATTGGAAATGAAAAAAGTCCAAAAAGATTTTTATTTTTATTGCAAAAGGGGCCGGAGTGGGGGTCCGAAATTTCAAAGTGGGGTTAGTAGGTCAAGTGACATATCATATGAAAGGGCTTGATCTGCACATTTCAAAATATATTTTTATTTAATTATATGTCTCACAGTTTTCGACATATGATGAAAAATGTCCAAAAAAATACCATTCCCCCCCCCTTATCTCCGAAGTTTGCGGAGCGAAAAATCTGAAATAATTAGAGTTGATAGGAATTGACCCAAATATAGCACCAAAAATAAAACGATGTTCCTAACTAGTACAGTTTTTTCAAAATCATCAAATTTCCTTTACAAACAAACTTAGTTATGCGGTCCGGATTTTTTCACTTTATACGTCCAAAAATGATACGGAACCCTCGGTGCGCGAGTACGACTCGCACTTGGCCGGTTTTTTTTTATTTTATTGAGTCTTTTGAACACCTAACTTAGGTGTAATTTCTGATTTCACCATTTTTTTTTCTATTTTAATTGTCCCGGTCGGCGTTTCAGCATTTATGGCAGCCCTAGCTTAGAAGGGCTCGTGGCTCACTGCGTATTGCTTAGAATGAGCCATCTGTGAACTTTAAGCCACGGTTGTTGGAATCGTGTTTTAGTCGTATGGCTTTTGCGTAAGAAAGCTTCACTGTCACTAAAAGATGCTGAGCTTTTGATCCCGGTTCTTATGTGAGTCCATTATAGCGGTCTTAACAAGTACCCTGTAAAGACTATTCTATGTATTATATCTTAGAATGTTTTTTAGTTATTTTAATGAGATTGCCAGATCAACTGCTTAATCTTCCTACTGATATTATAAACGTGAAGTTTGTGAGGATGTATGGATGTTTGTTACTCTTTTACGCAAAAACTACTGAACGGATTTTGATGAAACTTTACAGTAATATAGCTTATACATCAGAATAACACATAGGCTACTTTTTATCTCAAAAACGCGGGCGAAGCCGCGGGCGGAAGCTAGTAAGTAATAATTTGATGTTTTAAGGGTTCCGCAATAAAAGTAGCAACCCTTATAGTTTCGTCTATCCGTCCGTCTGTACGTCTGCGTCATCCTCGTAAAATCGACAGTTAATAACCAATTTATCATAACCAATTTGTATTAAATGAAGTATGTGAATGCAGTGATAGCCTAGTGGATTAATGCAGTGATAGCCTAGTGGATTAACCATGTGCCTCCCACGGCGAATGGTTCGAGTTCGATCCCGAGGCACGCACCGCTGACTTTTCGAAGTCATGTGCGTATTAGAAATTAATTATCACTTGCTTTAACGGTGAAGGAAAACATCGTGAGGAAACCGGCATGTCCTAGAACCAAAAATTCGAAGACATGTGACGTCCACCAACCCGCACTGGGCCCGCGTGGTGGACTACGGCCCACTCCCTCTCACAGAGGAGGCCTGTGTCCCAGCAGTGGGAACATTATAGGCCGATTATGCTATGCTTATGCTAATTTGTATTAAACTGGAAAAATATAATAATTCGGACGTACACATCCACCCAAAATCACTTTTTGTCACAGGGCTTACAGGTTTCGTTTCTCTTTCGAACCCACTGACTCTGGTTTTCTATCTCTATCCACGAAGAAAATACATAAGTCAATAAAATCTGATCTGAAGGCTTTCTGACAAAATAGTCAATTTATTTTTGCTGTTCTGAAAACCTTATGTTTCGTAGATTAGACCTAAGTTTCGTAGATCCGACCTAATGCAACTCATTTCAAGTTATTATACTACAAAAACAATCCCATCAAATCAAATGATGGCCATACTTTAAGGTGCTGTTAAACGGGCAAGTTTTTTGATAATTTCTTGCTGCAATTGTTTAGCTATGAGTTGAGGTGTATATCACCGGGCTATACTGCAAGATTGCGGCAATTGTTCTACTGAATTGCACGTTATAGATCTCAACTCACGGCTATTCAATTGCAGCAATGATTGACAAAAACTAGCCCGTTTAACCGCACCTTTAGAAAAAATCGAATGAGATCGCCATGACGAGCTAAAAACCACAAAACTAATTTCTTTAACCCATAAAAAAGTCCATAAGTCTCGAAAACTAGGACCAATGAGGAAAAACTTCAGTTCACCCCTAAATGAAGCAAGTAACGGTCCATTGTTGCTCCTTCACAATGAAAAGGCATTTGAACTAAGCAACATACAAACGTAGGTTACTTTTCACAAAGGAACACGGAAAGGATTCTTGCGTATTCTAAGAAGAAATGGATGAAATAAGAACTTTGGAGACGCAAATTCAGGAAAATATTTCTTTTAAGGAAGTCAAAGATGTTAAATTGTATATAAGCAAAAGAGACATTTTTATTGGCTTTGTGTAAAAATATAAAATGGAGGAGAAAATTATTTTGGTTAGCTTGGACACTTTTAAGGCTTAGGGCCAAGTTCATTGACAAGATAACAGTCTTTTTCTATAGAAAAAGACACGTTAAACGGTTGTTTTTCAATATAACGAACTTTTATTTTAACTACTCATACCTACTTTTACACTAACATAAGTCAGTGACATTGGCGTCGATTCTCATATTCACCAACTAAACTAATATTAGAGAATTGCTATCTTTGTCTAACAGATAGCACGAGAAAATGACAAATGACGCTTTAGTGCTATCAAACTAAATTACGTCCTGATTTGAATGAATTTCAGCGTGCTTTTAATCATCACGTTCCGAAGTGTTGTCTAAAATTGTATAAAAATTTTAGTCCAATATAATTTGACAGCTCCTATTTATTTCCGTCTCTTTCTTGTTTTACTGCAGTAATAGCCTAGTGGATTAACCATGTGCCTTCCACGGCGAATGGTTCGAGTTCGATCCCGAGGCACGCACCGCTGACTTTTCGAAGTCATGTGCGTATTAGAAATTAATTATCACTTGCTTTAACGGTGAAGGAAAAACATCGTGAGGAAACCGGCATGTCCTAGAACCAAAAATTCGAAGACATGTGACGTCCACCAACCCGCACTGGGCCCGCGTGTTGGACTACGGCCCACTCCCTCTCACAGAGGAGGCCTGTATCCCAACAGTGAGAACATTATAGGCCGATTATGCTAATGCTTGTTTTACTAAAGAGAAAAAGATAGCAATTCGTTTGGATCATCGTCCGTTTCTGCTCCTGCCTTGGAAATATACTTTACAACGTTTAACAAAATTACTCTATATAAATCGTGTAATTAACTTTGGACAAATTGCTACCCCAAAAATCATTCACAGGCGCCTTAATTAAAGTTTAAATTTCCAAATTAGCAAGGTCGTTCCTATTCAAAGTGGTACCTACATAGGAACAAATTCAATTACAACTTAACTAAATCCATTGATCAAAATTTGGACACGATCAAGTCATAGACAAAGACAGACTTACTCTACCTCTGTCAATAAATAATAGATTAGTATTCTACTCGTTCAGAAATAGTTCCAGTAATTTACTCCGGAATTCAGCCTGAAGAAGTAATTCAGGGTACCTTTTGGTTCAGCAAAATTAGATAATACGTTGCTCGCTACAAAAAAGTCTGTCTGCCTCAAAAATTTAGCAAAATTGTGGATGTTTAAAACTGGTTTAAACTATACACTACTTAATACACTATTTAGTGCCGGTTGGTTGGTAACAAAATTTTGTAATAGAATTTCTGCGGGGTAATTTATTTCAGCTACTATATAATCTTTCGCTTCACTTTTTTTATTATAAACCGACTTCAAAAAAGGTTTTGTATTCAGTCCGTATGTATACAGGGTGTCCCGTAATAAATGGATAAAACGTAACGGGTAGGTAGCTCACCCGATTTCCAACAACTATATAATTTGAATAGTTTGAAGAATAAGTTTTTCAAGGTTTTTTTTTATTGTTAAATTAACGTTCTTTTACAAAAATGATATCTTATAACATTAGTAAGTTATTTAGAAATGATTAACAAAAATCATATACCTAAAAATTTGAACATTTGCAGCGACAGCATTAAAAAACTGAATTCTGGTAGAGAAATGGAAAAATTCAAAAACAAAACTATTGGTTACCGTAACAGTTTTTTTTTAAGTATTCAAATTAGTTGTAGGAAAACAGGTAAGCTGTTACGATTTATCCATTAATTACGGGACACCCTGTATATTATGTATGTTTAAGGAAGTACCCCCACCTTACAGAATACCACAGCCAAATAACGCTACTCTTTGGTAGTGTTGTGTTCCTGTGGTGAGTAAGGTCGCCAGAACCCCTGAGGGTGCGCTGTGTTGACAGCAGGGGACCTGATTGTCCCCTAAGCATTGGGTTCAACTAAAACCCAGACTCCAAAAAAAATGTGTAAATGGTGACATGAGCAAATAAACCTTTTACATTCTGACGTTATTAAAAAATTCAAAGGGTGCGACCCTTTGAATTCTTTTTACGCCATATGGCATATAAAATATAAAAATGAAACGATTTTAAAATAAAGGTTTAAAAGTTCACATGTGAATTTGAAATTCAGACTCATCATTCCTTTTTTATGTCTCTAACAGTATGAAGCAGACACAAACTTCATCATGTTATTAAATGTATAAGAGATTTCAAAAATCAACAGACGCGGGTGGTACTCGTGACTATTATATTTAATGAAAACATTACGATTTTCCTCAAATATAATTTTGAGTGCAGTGATAGCCTAGTGGTTTAACCATGTGCCTCCCACGGCGAATGGTCCGAGTTCGATCCCGAGGCACGCACCGCTGACTTTTCGAAGTCATGTGCGTATTATAAATTAATTACCTATCACTTGCTTTAACGGTGAAGGAAAACATCGTGAGGAAACCGGCATGTCCTAGAACCAAAAATTCGAAGACATGTGACGTCCACCAACCCGCACTGGGCCCGCGTGGTGGACTACGGCCCACTCCCTCTCACAGAGAAGAGGCCTGTGTCCCAGCAGTGGGAACATTATAGGCCGATTATGCTATGCTTATGCTATAATTTTGAGGGCGATATTGATGATTATTATGATTATTATTTAGTAACTATATCAACCATATCATGATTTTGATGATTATTATTTAGTAGCTATATTATCATTACTGTCGCGAATCGAATTTAGATCAACATACAACTTAAAAAAACCGACTTCCAAAAACAACACTAAAAATTATGAAATAAAAATGTTAAACTTCCATAAATAAAAATCTAAATGTATATTGAAGTCGGCGGGGCCTCTTATTCAGGTTTTTACCTCTCAGCTTTTGAACAGGAAGAACGTACGCAGTGTGTGCATGTGCAGCTTGCTTTGCGTCTCGACAAATTAACATTTCCTTTCATTCCTCCTTAATGTACAATGTTGCTTATTTTTATGCTAGGCCCCGCCGACTTCAATATACATTTAGATTTTTATTTATGGAAGTTTAACATTTTTATTTCATAATTTTTAGTATAGTTTTTGGAAGTCGGTTTTTTTTAAACCTGTTTTTATTTTTATCTTTTTAGTGTAGTGTAACCATTTTTTGTTGTTGTTAATTATTACAATAAAGTACCATAAAATCATGGACAGAGCGACTTTAATCATTTATGTACTGCCTTTGCCACACATTTTGTATGTACTTTTACCGAGATCGATTACTTCCACGAATTTAAAAAGGTAATTTTATTCATAGATGTTGGTGGATAAGAGCGTTCCAGTAAACAAAAACAGTGGTTTTTTGGTTTGTAATAGTAATAGGCTCGCACCCTAGCCTTCTATCAAATGTGACTTAAGCATAAAAAAATTGTGTGTACTATACACCTCTGTCTAACCTTGCGAGAAATATCGGCGTGATGTTATGTATGTATAATATCGAGATCGATTGCGTTCAGGAATTCAAGTACTTACACAATATCACTTTTTCATCATCGTCATGATGTCATCGAGATACACCAAAAATACCGTTTATTACACCTGGTTAAAAATCTACTCAACCAAAGGTAATAAAATTTATATGGGACCACCGCGCGAGGTTCTTCTACCATATGAAAAAAGAATCACGTAAATCGGCTCAGAAATCACGGAGTAATCGGTGTACATACATAAAAAAAAAAGATAAAAAAAAAAAAAAAAACCAACCGAATGCAGTTGGAAGTCGAGAAGGAGAGCATGTGGAATCCAGTGTCCATCCAACTACTATGATTACTACTACTAGGATTACTACTACTAGGATTACTACTACTAGGATTACTACTGCTACGATTACTACTGCTAGGATTACTACTGCTAGGAAGACTACTACTAGGATTACTACTGCTACGATTACTACTGCTGGGATTATTATTGCAAGGATTACTACTGCTAGGATTACTACTACTAGGAATTCTACTACGAGGGTTACTGCTACTAGGATTACTACTACTAGGATTAGGATTACTACTACTAGGCTAAGGATTACTACTTTTAGGATTATTATTACCATTAGGATTATGATTAAGACTCGGATTAAGATAAGGATTAACCAGGATTAGGATTACGGTTACGATTAAAATTAGGATTGCGATAACATATATGATTACTATTACAATTACTACTGTTGGGATTACTACTGGGGATTACTACTGATAAGATTACTACTGTTAGGATTGCTACTACTAGGATTACTACTACGGGGATTACAATTAGGATTACAACTACTAGGATTACTACTACTAACAATTCTACTACTAGGGTTACTGCTACTATGATTACTACTACTAGGATTAGGATTACTACTTTTAGGATTACTATTACCATAAGGATTATGATTAAGACTCGGATTAAGATAAGGATTAATCAGGATTAGGATTACGGTTACGACTAAAATTAGGATTACGATAACATATATGATTACTATTACGATTACTACTGTTGGGATTCCTACTGATAGGATTACTACTGTTAGGATTGCTACTACTAGGATTACTACTACTAGAATTACTACCATTAGGATTGCTAGTTTTAGAATTACTACTTTTAGGATTACTATTACGATTACTACTGTTGGGATTACTGCTGAGAGGATTACTACTATTACGATTACCCCTATTAGGATTACTACTACTAGGATTACTACTACTAGGATTACTACTACTAGGATTACTACTACTAGGATTACTACTACTAGGATTACTACTACTAGGATTACTACTACTAGGATTACTACTACTAGGATTACTACTACTAGGATTACTACTACTAGGATTACTACTACTAGGATTACGACTACTAGGATTACTACTACTAGGATTACTACTACTAGGATTACTACTACTAGGATTACTACTACGGGGATTACTATTAGGATTACAACTACAAGGATTACTACTACTAACAATTCTACTACTAGGGTTACTGCTACTATGATTACTACTACTAGGATTAGGATTACTACTTTTAGGATTACTATTACCATTAGGATTATGATTAAGACTCGGATTAAGATAAGGATTAATCAGGATTAGGATTACGGTTACGACTAAAATTATGATTACGATAACATATATGATTATTATTACGATTACTACTGTTGGGATTCCTACTGATAGGATTACTACTGTTAGGATTGCTACTACTAGGATTACTACTACTAGAATTACTACCATTAGGATTGCTAGTTTTAGAATTACTACTTTTAGGATTACTATTACGATTACTACTGTTGGGATTACTGCTGAGAGGATTACTACAATTACGATTACCACTATTAGGATTACTACTACTAGGATTACTACTACTAGGATTACTACTACTAGGATTACTACTACTAGGATTACTACTACTAGGATTACTACTACTAGGATTACTACTACTAGGATTACTACTACTAGGATTACTACTACTAGGATTACTACTACTAGGATTACTACTACTAGGATTACTACTACTAGGATTACTACTACTAGGATTACTACTACTAGGATTACTACTACTAGGATTACTAGTATTAAGATTACTACTAGGATTACTACTGCTACGATTACTACTGCTGGGATTACTACTGCTAGGAAGACTACTACTAGGAATTCTACTACTAGGGTTACTGCTACTAGGATTACTACTACTAGGATTAGGATTACTACTACTAGGATTAGGATTACTACTTTTAGGATTATTATTACCATTAGGATTATGATTAAGACTCGGATTAAGATAAGGATTAACCAGGATTAGGATTACGGTTACGATTAAAATTAGGATTACGATAACATATATGATTACTATTACAATTACTACTGTTGGGATTACTACTGGGGATTACTACTGATAAGATTACTACTGTTAGGATTGCTACTACTAGGATTACTACTACGGGGATTACTATTAGGATTACAACTACAAGGATTACTACTACTAACAATTCTACTACTAGGGTTACTGCTACTATGATTACTACTACTAGGATTAGGATTACTACTTTTAGGATTACTATTACCATTAGGATTATGATTAAGACTCGGATTAAGATAAGGATTAATCAGGATTAGGATTACGGTTACGACTAAAATTATGATTACGATAACATATATGATTATTATTACGATTACTACTGTTGGGATTCCTACTGATAGGATTACTACTGTTAGGATTGCTACTACTAGGATTACTACTACTAGAATTACTACCATTAGGATTGCTAGTTTTAGAATTACTACTTTTAGGATTACTATTACGATTACTACTGTTGGGATTACTGCTGAGGATTACTACTATTACGATTACCACTATTAGGATTACCACTATTAGGATTACTACTACTAGGATTACTACTACTAGGATTACTACTACTAGGATTACTACTAGGATTACTACTACTAGGATTACTACTACTAGGATTACTACTACTAGGATTACTACTACTAGGATTACTACTACTAGGATTACTACTACTAGGATTACTACTACTAGGATTACTACTACTAGGATTACTACTACTAGAATTACTACTATTAAGATTACTACTAGGATTACTACTGCTACGATTATTACTGCTAGGATTACTACTGCTAGGAAGACTACTACTAGGAATTCTACTACTAGGGTTACTGCTACTAGGATTACTACTACTAGGATTAGGATTACTACTACTAGGATTAGGATTACTACTTTTAGGATTATTATTACCATTAGGATTATGATTAAGACTCGGATTAAGACTCGGATTAAGAAAAGGATTAACCAGGATTAGGATTACGGTTACGATTAAAATTAGGATTACGATTACATATATGATTACTATTACAATTACTACTGTTGGGATTACTACTGGGGATTACTACTGATAAGATTACTACTGTTAGGATTGCTACTACTAGGATTACTACTACGGGGATTACTATTAGGATTACAACTACTAGGATTACTACTACTAACAATTCTACTACTAGGGTTACTGCTACTATGATTACTACTACTAGGATTAGGATTACTACTTTTAGGATTACTATTACCATTAGGATTATGATTAAGACTCGGATTAAGATAAGGATTAATCAGGATTAGGATTACGGTTACGACTAAAATTAGGATTACGATAACATATATGATTACTATTACGATTACTACTGTTGGGATTCCTACTGATAGGATTACTACTGTTAGGATTGCTACTACTAGGATTACTACTACTAGAATTACTACCATTAGGATTGCTAGTTTTAGAATTACTACTTTTAGGATTACTATTACGATTACTACTGTTGGGATTACTGCTGAGAGGATTACTACAATTACGATTACCACTATTAGGATTACTACTACTAGGATTACTACTACTAGGATTACTACTACTAGGATTACTAATACTAGGATTACTACTATTAGGATTACTACTGCTACGATTACTACTGCTAGGATTACTATTGCAAGGATTACTACTACTAGGATTAGGATTACTACTTTTAGGATTATTATTACCATTAGGATTATGATTAAGACTCGGATTAAGATAAGGATTAATCAGGATTAGGATTACGGTTACGATTAAAATTAGGATTACGATAACATATATGATTACTATTACAATTACTACTGTTGGGATTACTACTGGGGATTACTACTGATAAGATTACTACTGTTAGGATTGCTACTACTAGGATTACTACTACGGGGATTACTATTAGGATTACAACTACTAGGATTACTACTACTAGGAATTCTACTACTAGGGTTACTGCTACTATGATTACTACTACTAGGATTAGGATTACTACTTTTAGGATTACTATTACCAATAGGATTATGATTAAGACTCGGATTAAGATAAGGATTAATCAGGATTAGGATTACGGTTACGACTAAAATTAGGATAACGATAACATATATGATTACTATTACGATTACTACTGTTGGGATTACTGCTGAGAGGATTACTACTATTATGATTACCACTACTAGGATTACTGCTACTAGGTTTACTACTACTAGGATTGCTACTACTAGGATTACTACTACTAGGATTACTACTACTAGAATTACTACTACTAGGATTACTACTACTAGAATTACTACTACTAGGAATAGGATTACTATTACCATTAGGATTATGATTAAGACTTGGATTAAGATAAGGTTTAATAAGGATTAGGATTACGGTTACGATTAAAATTAGGATTACGATAACATATATGATTACTATTACGATTACTACTGTTGGGATTACATATTTCATCATTCATTCATCATTTCATTTTTAGGGTTCCGTACCAAAATGGTAAAAAAGGAACCCTTATGGTGCGACTTCGTCTGTCTGTCTGTCTGTCTGTCTGTCTGTCACACCTGCTTATTTCAGCCACTACTAATGCTATCGACTTGAAATTTGGAACAGTTATAAAAAATGCTTGCCAAACTTTATTGAAAATGAAAAAAATAAAAAAATATTTTTATTTTCATTGCAAAAGGGGCCGGAGTGGGGGACCAAAATTTCAAAGTGGGGTTACTAGGTCAAGTGACATATCATATGAAAGGGCTTGATCTGCACATTTCAAAATATATTTTCATTTAATTTCATGTCTCACAGTTTTCGACATATGATGAAAAAATACCGTTCCCCCCCCCCCTTATCTCCGAAGTTTGCGGAGCCAAAAATCTGAAATAATTAGAGTTGATAGGAATTGACCCAAATATTGTACCAAAAATAAAACGATGTTCCTAACTAGTGCAGTTTTTTCAAAATCATCAAAATTCCTTCACAAACAAACTTAGTTATGCGGTCCGGCTTTTTCACTTTATATGTCAAAAACTGATACGGAACCCTCGGTGCTCGAGTACGACTCGCACTTGGCCGGTTTTTTAAATATTTCATCGTAAAAACAAAATAAAACATTTAAAAATGTAAAAAAAATTAATTATATAATAGGAAGAATTTTAGGATAACTATTACTATAAGGGTTACGATTAAGACTCGGTTTAACATTAGGATCTTAATCCTAATCCTAATTTGTTGGAATAATATGGCAATGTAATTACTTTCAGTAGTTTAGTTTTCTTTGTTGTCACTGGTGTGTAGATGTTATAACATACATTTTACTTTAAAACTGCGTTAGTTATTTATTTATCACAACAGGTTATGGGCCCAGGCATAATCCTGAAAAGTGATGAAAGTGAATCCTAATGGTAATAGTAATCCTAAAAGTAGTAGTCCGAATTGTAGTAATCCTAGTAGTAGTAATCCTAATCGTAGTAATCCTAATCCGAATTGTAATCCTCATCGTAGTAGGAATCCTAATCAATCCTAATAGTAATTCTAATCGTAATCCTTATACTAATCCTAATTGTAATCGTAATCCTAATCATAATTACTATTTTTTTTGGTTAATTTTTTTACGATGAAATATTTAAAAATGAGATTAATATGTGAATAAAATTAATAAAGACAAATAATAATTCAATCGTAGTAGTAATCCTTATCCTAATCAATCCTAATAGTAGTAATCCTAATCCTAATTGTAGTAATGCTAGTAGTGGTAATCCTAGTAGTGGTAATCCTAATAGTGGTAATCCTAGAAGGGGTAATCCTAGAAGTGGTAATCCTAGAAGTGGTAATCCTAGTAGTGGTAATCCTAGTAGTGGTAATCATAGTATTAGTAACCTAGTAGTAATCCTAGTAGTAGTAATCCTAATCACAGGTAATCCTTATCTTAGTATCGTTATACTAATGGTAGTAGTAATCCTAATCGTAGTAGGAATCCTAATCAATCCTAATAGTAATTCTAATCGTAATCCTTATACTAATCCTAATTGTAATCGTAATCCTAATCATAATTACTATTTTTTTGGTTAACTTTTTTACGATGAAATATTTAGAAATGAGATTAATATGTGAATAAAATTAATAAAGACAAATAATATATCAATCGTAGTAGTAATCCTTATCCTAATCAATCCTAATAGTAGTAATCCTAATCCTAATTGTAGTAATGCTAGTAGTGGTAATCCTAGTAGTGGTAATCCTAATAGTGGTAATCCTAGAAGGGGTAATCCTAGAAGTGGTAATCCTAGTAGTGGTAATTCTAATAGTTGTAATTCTAATAGTGGTTATCCTAGTAGTGGTAATCCTAGTAGTGGTAATCATAGTATTAGTAACCTAGTAGTAATCCTAGTAGTAGTAATCCTAATCACAGGTAATCCTTATCTTAGTATCGTTATACTAATGGTAGTAGTAATCCTAATCGTAGTAGGAATCCTAATCAATCCTAATAGTAATTCTAATCGTAATCCTTATACTAATCCTAATTGTAATCGTAATCCTAATCATAATTACTATTTTTTTGGTTAACTTTTTTACGATGAAATATTTAGAAATGAGATTAATATGTGAATAAAATTAATAAAGACAAATAATAATTCAATCGTAGTAGTAATCCTTATCCTAATCAATCCTAATAGTAGTAATCCTAATCCTAATTGTAGTAATGCTAGTAGTGGTAATCCTAGTAGTGGTAATCCTAATAGTGGTAATCCTAGAAGGGGTAATCCTAGAAGTGGTAATCCTAGAAGTGGTCATCCTAGTAGTGGTAATTCTAATAGTTGTAATTCTAATAGTGGTTATCCTAGTAGTGGTAATCCTAGTAGTGGTAATCATAGTATTAGTAATCCTAGTAGTCCTGCCGGGAAAGCGGGACCTGCCGGGAAAGCGGGATCGTCCGGAAGGGATACCGCTGACCCGGACAAAAGGGCTAAGGAAGGAACATGGGTGGGTTTTAGTCAGTAAGAGTCTGACACTCCCTTCCGCTCCGCCCAGAGCGGGAGGGGTCATTTGATGATTTCCCATCCTCAAAAAAAAAAAAAAAAGTAATCCTAGTAGTAATCCTAATCACAGGTAATCCTTATCTTAGTATCGTTTTACTAATGGTAGTAGTAATCCTGAAGGTAGTAATCCTAATCGCCTAGTAGTGGTAATTCTAGTAGTTGTAATCCTAGTAGTGGTAATCCTAGTAGTGGTAATCCTAGAAGTGGTAATCCTAGTAGTGGTAACCCTAGTAGTGGTAATCCTAGTAGTAGTAATCCTAATCGTAATCCTAATCCTGTAGTAGTTCACTGCTGGATATTATTTATAGGCCAATCTCATCCAGCTGCCGCTGTGTGTGCCGCAAATGATAGGATCGTTTCATAAAAAAAATGTATAGGTATATCGTTATTTTTTAGATTTATTAACAGTTCCTACCAATAATTTAACACAAAAATGTTAAACTTCCATAAATAAAAATCTTAATGTATATTGAAGTCGGCGGGGCTCTTCTTCAGGTTTTTACCTCTCAGCCTTTGAACAGGAAGAACGTGCGCAGTGTGTGCAGCGAACGTGCAGCTTTACGCCTCGACAAATTAACATTACCTTTCATTCCTATATTTATGCTAGGCCCCGCCGACTTCAATATACATTTAGATTTTTATTTATGGAAGTTGACCATTTTTATTTCATAGTTTTTAGTGTAGTTTTTGGAAGTCGGTTTTTTTTAAACCTGTTTTTATTTTTATCTTTTTAGTGTAGTGTTTTTGTTGTTGTTAATTTATTACAATAAAGTACCATAAAATCATGGACAGAGCGACTTTGATCATTTATGTACTTTTACCGAGATCGATTACTTCCACGAATTTAAATAGGTACTTATATTCATAGATGTTGGTGGATGAGAGCATTTCAGTAAACAAAAACCGGGCAAGAGCGTGTCGGGCCACGCACAGTGTAGGGTTCCGTAGCAAGAAGTATTTCAGTGTTCCGACCGCAAATACAAGTTTCTATTTCATAATATTATTATGAAATATTATTATTTTTACGGTTGTCAAACTCAAAATGGAAAATAGTGAATATTTCAAAAAAATATTGACGTATCTTGTTCATACTAATTTCAATCGAAAGTATTTATTAAGTGCTATAAGCTTGATTTTTTTCAGATTTTTCGATAGCGCGGTTGGAAAATTACAGGGGGGGGGGACACATTATTAACGACTTTGGGAGCTCCTAGTTCACTCAATATGCACTTAAATAAAAAAAGTATTTAGAAACCTTCATGTTATTTTCAAAGACCTATCCAACAATACCCCACATGGTGGGGTGCGCGAAAATATTTTTTTTCATCCCTCAGTTTCATGTATGGGAGCCCCCCCTAATAATTTTATTTTTCGTAATATCACTAAAGGCATTAATGGCGGCTTATAAAAGACATCTACCTATGAAGTTTCATACAAATTGGTTATGAACTGTAGATTTGACGAGGGTGTGACAGACGGACAGACGGACAGACAGACGGACATGACGAAACTATAAGGGTTCCTAGTTTTACTACGGAACCCTAAAAACAGTATTTTTTCAGTTTGTAATAGCAATAGGCTCGCTCCCTAGCCTTCTATCAAATGCGACTTAAGCATGAAAAAATTGTGTGTACCATACACCTCTGTCTAACCTTGCGGGAAATATTGGCGTGACGTTATGTATGTATAATATCGAGATCGATTGCGTTCAGGAATTCATGTACCTACACAATATCACTTTTTCATCATCGTCATGATGTCATCGAGATACACCAAAAATACCATTTATTACACCTGGTTAAAAATCTACTCAACCAAAGTTAATAAAATTTATATGGGACCACCGCGCGAGGTTCTTCTACCGTATGAAAAAAGAATCACGTAAATCGGCTTATACACCGCGGAGTAATCGGTGTACATGCATGAAAAAAAAAAAAACAACCGAATGCAGAACCTCCTCCTTTTTGGAAGTCGGTTAAAAACAGCGCTGGATTTGCAAAAAACGTAAACAATAAAAATTGAATTTCGCGCGCTACCTTGACGGACCTTTAAGGCAAATTTTCACCGTATAATAAAGTTTCTTTAGAACGTTACTCAAAATGGTAATTGCTGAAAAACCGCAAAAATAATAAAAACTGTTTAGAGAACTTCGTTTCAAAGTCTAAATTGTATTTTCAGGCAGCCCCGAGTAATTGTACGCCATATAAAACTATGAAGTATTAAAAAGTTGTTGTTATTAAAAAGTTGTGCGAAAGGTGTTAAAATGTACCGTACCAGACAAAATTAATGTATTATTTCGGAGTGTACATAAAAAACTATTTTAACAAAAAATAAACGACTTCAAAAATGCACTACAAAAAATAAATTGGTTTCGGAAGTCGGTGGCTTTGGTTTTTGTTTGCTTTTTTTGCCACCGACTTCCGAAACCAACATTATTATTTTCTTTGTAGTGGATTTTTGAAGTCGGTTATTTTTTGTTAATTTTTTTTTTTATTTTTCCCTTTTTAGTTCTTTATCCCGTGTTAGATTACTTTCACGAATTCGTTCAACAGTAAATCTTCTACGGAGTGTGTACATTTATGCATATAACTTTGTACATAGGAATGATTACATAATGTATTGTATACTAAAACCTTCCTGAAAGTATGTAGATTATGTTAGTGAAAACCTCATTCAAATCGAATCAGTAGTTTTTGAGAAAATTGCGCACATACAAACATACACACATACAAACATACACATATACATACATACGGGACGAATACAGAACCTCCTTTTTTGAAGTCGGTTAATAATAAAAAATGAGAGTTTTTGATGGCGCGGTTAGCGCAATGGCGGAGTGACGTGTCGTGGAGTCTATTACCGCACGTAGTAATTATTCAGTAGTCTGGGTGTTTGTGTATGTAAGATTTGTGAAACCCAAAGATTTCAATCGTAGATTTACGAACGTTTCAAAATATGGTCGCGTTTTCAATGTCGATTTCAATAACATCAATAATATAGTATAGTCTCGCTCACACGTCCTCAATAAGGACACATTTTCGCGCAATGTAAGTACCGTGAGATACGATTTAAATCTTTGATAAAACGCACATATGATACAGGAAAAAATCTTAATGCGGGATAACGTTTTTAGACTTCCTTTTAAAATATTAACAAGAAAGACGGAACCCTATAAGATCACTCCCTTGTCCGTGCTTCAGTCACAGAGGCTTTTCTTGAAAACTAAGTAACGTACCATATCGTGTGGAGAATCATTTTGAAAGAACTAACTATAAGGATTCTAAAAATATTTTTTTACAATTTTAAGTTCAGTGATTTTAAATGGTATAGCTAAAAATGTGCATAAAATAAAAAAATAAGTTTATTCAGTACGTAACCCTAGTTATGCCTGACTCGGACTTAGCCGGTTTTATGTTAAAACCAATCGTTCCTTCAACAAGCATGTATCTTTGTCTATTTCTTTTGGTCAAAAGAAAAAAGGGGAAAAAAGCAATGAGTAACTTAATTGCGCACTAAAAGTCTACTAGAGTTACGAAAACCCTATGCTTTGCTAGGCTAGGGCTGCCATAAATGCTGGGGCCCCGACCGGGACATTTGGAATAACAAAAAAAAAATATATCATTTTTTTTACACCTAGGTTAGGTACTTCTCAGTTTCATTCTAAAATGCGAAAAATCAACGA
This sequence comes from Thalpophila matura, assembly GCA_948465475.1. Classification (NCBI taxonomy): domain Eukaryota; kingdom Metazoa; phylum Arthropoda; class Insecta; order Lepidoptera; family Noctuidae; genus Thalpophila; species Thalpophila matura. The sequence continues at coordinate 1,713,007 of OX419199.1, read as the reverse complement.
TGATCTATCGAAAAAACGACATCCTAATTTTTTTAGGCTTATTCTACGTTCTCAGACCATACCCCATTCCATATTTTTTTGAAACATGACATTTTTAAATACTAGGCCCTTTTCACCCGTTTAGATTTTTTGTCCACTGCGATGAGGTCAATGAAAACACACGTTCCACAATGAGCATTGTGCCCACATTTTGAGAAGAATTTATTTTGTGTATGCATTTATGCAACTATGCATGTCTATCTACCACACCGGGACATTTAACTCACTGGCCGGGCCACCGGGAACCAACGCTTCAAACCAGGACATGTCCCGGTGGGATGCGCTTACCGGGACGTATGGCAGCCCTATGCTAGGTTCATATATATCACCTAATTAATTTTATTAGGCCCCACTCCAAGACTGTCTAGTGTTTCTCTTGGGAGGCCCAGACTTAATTACTTAGAACCATCAATAACGAACTAGAGTAGGCTCTAGTTACACTGGAGATGAATATAGAACCGTTTGTTAGTGTGGTTAGCGTGCCTTTCCACTATGGATGTGCAATGCAGATATGCTGCAAGCATGTAAAAGCCAAATTATGAAACTATGTGACCATTTCCAAAAGTCCAGGGGCCTATTTGATGTACCTAACTACGCTGCAAGTCTTCACTCCAATTTCCGAACTCTTCAACTGAATCATGTTTTATGTACACACATTTTGCAGACTGAAAATTGAAATTTGGAACACTTTCGCTCCACACTCTGCAATATTTGAAAAGTGAAGAGTAGAGTGCAGAGTGAAGACTTGCAGAGTGGTTACATTGTAGCTAAAATAACCTGAAGGGTTATTTTAACATCACAACATCAAATAGGCCCCAGATATCTTATGCGTTGCATACGTTGCGTACGTGAGATCAGTTGGTCTTACGCCTGTTAATTTGATGATAACTTAATATGAATAACCAGCAATTCGTGTTGGGCCGACTATGAGTTTGGCCGACTAGCCGATTAGCCGACTAGTCGGCTGGAAAAAGGCCGATTAGTCGGTTGACTAGTCGGCCAAGCCGATCATTGCTTTCGGCAGTGTTCGGGTGGAATCGGTAATGTTCATCGCTCACATGTATACGATCGCCGTTACTTAAGTGTTTTTTTTTAATAAAAAACAAATTCGATTCGATATAAATGCGATTCTTAAATAAATAATAAATAGGTGATTACATATTATGTTCTTTAATCAAAGTTATTATTAGAAACTTGCGTTCAGAATTTATTTTTTGTTTCTATTCCTGTATTATTTTGCCAATTTGTAAGACTGATACTGAAATAAAAACAATTAATAATGAATAAAATTCATTTCAATCACCCTATTTATATGAATAAAGTAATGCCTGACTAGTCGGCGTTTTCTGCCGACTAGTTGCCGACTAGTCGGTACATGCCTACTAACAATATATCCCGGCTTCGCAGGCATGCAATTTGATAAAAAAATTCTTCAGAATTTCTCTAAATGATAGTGAAAAAAAATCCATTAAGTAGTTTAGTAATAATAAGCAAAAATACAGAAAACCAAAGGTCGTAGCGTGATGTTATATAGCTTATAATCTATCTCAAAAAAACCGGCCAATTGCGAGTCGTACTCGCGCACTTAGGGTTCCACATCATGCTTGGACGCTTAAAAGTTAAAAAAACTGGACCGCATAACTAAGTTTGTTTGTGAAGAAATTTTGATGATTTTGAGAAAACTGTACTAGTTAGGAACATCGTTTTATTTTTTTTGGTGCAATATTTGACACAATTCCTATCAACTCTAATTATTTCAGATTTTTTGCTCCGCAAACTTCAGAGATAAGGGGGGGGGGAATTGTATTTTTTAGACATTTTTCATCATATGTCGAAAACTGTGAGACATAAAATAAAATAAAATATATTTTGAAATGTGCAAATCAAGCCGTTTCATAATTATGACGTGTCACTTGACCTAGTAACCCCACTTTAAAATTTCGGACCCCTACTCCGGCCCTCTTGCAATGAAAATAAAAATATTTTTTGACTTTTTTCATTTGCAATAAAGTTGGGCAAGCATTCTTTATAACTGTTCCAAATTTCAAGTCGATAGCATTAGTAGTTGCTGAAATAAGCAGCCGTGACAGACAGACGGACAGACAGACAGACGAAGTCGCACAATAAGGGTTCCTTTTTTACCATATTGGTACGGAACCCTAAAAATGGGCTATGAGCTGTAAAAAGATTTTTTTGAAACCAACTAGTAGTTTCAGGGATTACCGCATTCAAATGAACAAACTCTTCAGCTTTATTAAAATAGTGTTTTACCAAAATTTTTCTTTTAAACAATTTTCAGGAACTTCCTTTTCTGGCGCGAATTCATAAATACAATTAAACAGTGGTCTGTCTAATTAAGTTCTATCTAAATAACCCCGGCATTCCTTTAATAGCTTCCAAAACAGGTTCCAAGCCGAAATGTAATAATAATTTTACTTAATCTTTAGATGTTATTTCACGAAATTAATTTAATAAATTTAACCGAAGTTAATAAACAGGATGTTTGTAAAGTGGGATTTCTGTTTTACTATTGTTTACGTGTTTACAAGAAATTTTATTTTAATCAACTAATCAATAAACGAAACCAGGTAAAGATAAAAAAATAAAAATAAACCTGCATGGGATTTTTATAGACTAGATTTAAAAAAAATCGCCGCGAAGCGACGGCTCGGCGCATAGTTAACTGACACAGGCATGGCTTCCATTGATTTATTTGTTGTGCTAAAAATGTCTAAACGTTTTTAGTATGGACTATAAATGTTATTTATTATATTTCTACGTATGCTATTTTATTTATACGAAGGTAAAAATATCACTGACCTTAAGACTATTGTAAGAAAAAAATCTTTTCTCGTTATTATACAAAATCTCTTGCAGCCTCAATCTATGTCAGATGCCGTGATGCCGTGATGCATTTTAAGATAATAATATATTTATGAAAAGCATAAACATAAAAAAAAATATAGTTATACCGACGTTATTCATTGCATATCGTGTTTATTTGTAAGGCCCTAACAATTTAAAAGAATTACATCGATTTGGAAACACCCTGTAAACATAGCCGGACTTGTTATAAGGTATAGATAGCATCGATATTTAATTTTCTGCTTTTGACATTTTTAATATAAAAATTGTTTATATGAAGGCAAAGACAGGTTAAGTAGTTGGAATTTATAATATAAAATAAATACCAAGAATTAATCTTTGTGGATATTTTAGGTTACCAATTTACCAGGTTACCATAAAAAGGATTTGTTTTTGTCATTCTATAATATAAAAGGTTTTTGTAATTATTTGTATAGATAGGTAGGTACTAACTTTATTAAATTTATTATAACTTGTATCGCCTGTGGTCGAAATTCAACCTAAATTGTTTTTGATACAGAGCGCCATTATACTCATCATCATGAACCTTTGAACAATTCTACTATGGGATCAACCCTGAACCATCTAAAATGAAAAAAAACCGGCTAAGTGCGAGTCGTACTCACGCACCAAGGGTTTCGTATCATTTTTGGACATAAAAAGTAAAAAAAACCGGACCGCATAACTAAGTTTGTTTGTGAAGGAATTTTGATAATTTTGAAAAAACTGTACTAGTTAGGAACATCGTTTTATTTTTGGTACAATATTTGGGTAAATTTCTATCAGCTCAAATTATTTCAGTTTTTTCGCTCCGCAAACTCCGGAGATAAGGGGGGGAGGAATGGTATTTTTTCAGATATTTTTCATCATTATGTAGAAAACTGTGAGACATAAAATAAAATGAAAATATATTTTGAAATGTGCAGATCAAGCCCTTTCATATGATATGCCACTTGACCTAGTAACCCCACTTTAAAATTTCGGACACCCACTCCGGCCCCTTTTGCAATGAAAATAAATTTTCACTTTTTTCATTTGCAATAAAGTTGGGCAAGAATTCTTTATCAATCAAATTTTTGATCAAAATTTCAAGTCGATAGCATTAGTAGTTGCTAAAATAAGCAGGTGTGACAGACAGACAGACAGACGAAGTCGCACCATAAGGGTTCCTTTTTTACCATTTTGGTACGGAACCCTAAAAATGCGCCGGTCTTGCCCTCTAGGTACGCCACTGGTGCTTGGTGACAAACTATCTATTCTAAAACCTATATTATTTTTCTTTCACAGGTCCTTCATCACCCATTCCGTCGTCATCATCATCATCAGTGAAACCTGATCAGAACGAGTTGACAGTGACCTTCCCTCCTCTCGAGGACCTATACAGCAACACTCCTGAGAAGCACTTCGGAACTGATAACAATACTGTGGTGACCTCGCAGACAGGGTCTACCGCACTCCTGCCTTGCGTCATCAGGAATATTGGTGATGGAATTGTAAGTAGATAGATTGTAATAATAATAGTATCAGCCCTGTTTATAAACTGTCCCACTGCTGGGCATGGGCCTCCTCTCAGAATGAAAGGGGATAGGACATAGTCCACCACGCTGGCCAAGTGCGGGTTGGCAGAGTCCACACACCTTTAAGAACTTTATGGAGAACTCGCAGGCATGCAAGTTTCTTCATTATGTTTCCCTTCACCGTTATAGAAGGTGATAATTAATTTCTAATACGCACATGCGTGCCTCGGGATCGAACTCGAATCATTCGTCGTGGGAGGCACATGGTTAAACCACTAAGCTATCACTGCACTAGATAGATTAGCTTTTAATTAACTTGCAATGTTTGTATGTTTGTTCAGTTTAAATCTTGCAACTGAATTTTAAAGCAGCTATCCTCAACCGATTGAGCTGAAATTTTGCATACACGTTAATTTGGATGACATGGTTAGCTAAGTGACGCCATTATAAATCCAATATTGCGGACCGTCTGAGATGGCGGACTAGTTATTTTTAGGGTTCCGTACCTCAAAAGGAAAACGAAAACCCTTATAGGATCTCTTTGTCATCCGTCTGTTCGAGGCAAGCTTCTTCTGTTTATTTGCCCCTCAATTCCATTAAAAAATGGTTGAAAACCTAGCCAGGGTAACCTACGTACTTTTATCTTCTATACTTCAATCTAATCTTGATACTTATCAAGATTAAACTTAAGTAGCAAGTCTTAAATCCTTAGCTCTATTTAGTATCACCATTGATCAAGAACAAATCCAATTTCCAAGTTGAAACTTAAAAATTTTTATCCCAGAAAAGTTTTTCACACTTATCTGGACCGCAGCCGGTTTATTACCGGCTAAATTAATGAGTTGGCTATATTTAACCACCCCGCGCCAGCTTAGTTTAAACCTCATAAATTTTCTGCCTTTTACATTCCAAAATAGGGTAGTTTTAGTAAAACTGTATTTAGGTCGGTAATTTGTGAGTGCGGTGGGTAACGAAGTGGTAGCAGAGAAATTATGAAATTAAACTTACATATTGTATGAAATGAAAAAAAAACCTAAAAGCCCAAAAATGTATGGAGGCTGAGTGATCTCCTTTAATATTGATTTGCTGCCCGCGACTCCGTCCGCGTGGAATACAATGAGCTGTATCTCTGGTTCGTCCCGCCGGAATTAGATGAAACGTAGCTTAGATTTCAAGTTGGACCCCAAGCTATCGAACTGTGAAAACCAAATTAAAACCCGTTCGGTACTTTTTGCGTGATGCGCGCAAAAAGAGACAAAAAAATATAAAATATATATAAATATTTCAAGCATGGTTAGGTCCCAGTACCCTATCCCGACTATTTTTTCTGGAATATCTTCAATGTACAGACACGGTTTTTTTTACAATAAATTTTATAATAGTATAGATAGATTATTATTAATTCTCGCCTCGCTTTGTCACTCTTCACCTGTGGAAAATCACCTTAACGCGTACCGACACGTTTACGTGCGCGCCAGGAGTTGTCAAACCGGTTCACCGAGTGGATAATCTTGTTAACGTCACGCACACGTATTAACCATGCCATGCACTAGTGTACCAATTGTAATACGACTGCATGGAGCTCTGTTTCTATTGGATGTAAGATAAGTTTTATAGAAACCAACTTATTTTGATTGGAAGAACGAGGGGAGGAAAGAAAACACGTTTCGCACCTTCGGTGCAACAACGTCACAAAGAGGTATTCCATGAAGCACACCCAAATGAAGCACACCCAGACGAAGCACACCTAAAGTATTCCACTTAGCACACCCGTAGGTAATTTAAATAACAAATTAAAATAATTAATTTTAAATTTTTATTTGAAGCCCACCTACGGGTGTGCTAAGGGAATACTTTAGGTGTGCTTCGTCTGGGTGTGCTTCGTTTGGGTGTGCTTCATGGAATACCTCGTCACAAATACCAATACTGCAATATCAAATGTTTATCTTGCTAATATTTAACATGGTTCAAACTCGATTTTGCAGTTGTGGCTATTTGTGACGTTGTTGCACCGGAGATGCGGTTTATTTTTAACTTTTTTGAGACAAATGTAAATCAGAATAAAAGAAAATATATACAGTCGAACATAGAACTTCCTCCTTTTTTGAAGTCGGTTAAAAATCGGACAAGTCCGTGTAGGACTCGTGTCCTGAGGGTTCCGTACAAACTTAACTTTGCATAGGTAAAAATGGTCTCTCATACATAGGTCTACGTCACGGCCGAGGACTGCAAATGTAAGTTTGATATCGCAAAAACATTTTTTTTTTTATGAAGGTTGACAAATTAATGATTTTCTATTTTTATCTTCCAAGCAAAACGTAATTACCTATGAAACTTCTATTAATATTTCAATTAATTCTCAGTCGCTCTCGACCTCCCGAAATGAGTTGACATTTCTTTAGCATAAGCATAGCATAATCGGCCTATAATGTTCCCACTGCTGGGACACAGGCCTCCTCTGTGAGAGGGAGTGGGCCGTAGTCCACCACGCGGGCCCAGTGCGGGTTGGTGGACGTCACATGTCTTCGAATTTTTGGTTCTAGGACATGCCGGTTTTCTCACGATGTTTTCCTTCACCGTTAAAGCAAGTGATAATTAATTTCTAATACGCACATGACTTCGAAAAGTCAGCGGTGCGTGCCTCGGGATCGAACTCGAACCATTCGCCGTGGGAGGCACATGGTTAAACCACTAGGCTATCACTGCACTCGACATTTCTTTAGTGTAATCGAAATTTGTAGGAGACGCTACCAATTAATATTTCAAACGTCAAGAAATATATTAATCGGCATATATTATCGGCTCCTAAGGGTTGTAGCGTGATGTTAAATAGCCTATAACCTTTCTCAATTGGCTATCAAATACAAGAAGATTTTTTCAAATCCGACTAGTAGTTCCAGATTAGCGCGTTCAAACGGACATAAAAGGGGCGTGTTTTTAGGGTTCCGTACTAAAATGGTAAAAAAGGAACCCTTATGGTGCGACTTCGTCTGTCTGTCTGTCTGTCTGTCACACCTGCTTATTTCAGCAACTACTTTTGCTATCGACTTGAAATTTGGAACAGTTATAAAGAATGCTTGTTCAATTTTATTGCAAATGAAAAAAGTCCAAAAATATTTTTATTTTCATTGCAAAAGTGGGGGTCCAAAATGTGAATGTGGTGTTACTAGGTCAAGTGACATATCATATGAAAGGGCTTGATCTGCACATTTCAAAATATATTTTCATTTTATTTTATGTCTCACAGTTTTCGACATATGATGAAAAATGTCCAAAAAATACCATTCCCCCCCCCCCCCCCTTATCTCCGAAGTTTGCGGAGCGAAAAATCTGAAATAATTAGAGTTGATAGGAATTGACCCAAATATGGCACCAAAAATAAAACGATGTTCCTAACTAGTACAGTTTTTTTCAAAATCACCAAAATTCCTTCACAAACAAACTTAGTTATGCGGTCCGGATTTTTTCACTTTATACGTCCAAATATGATACGGAACCCTCGGTGCGCGAGTACGACTCGCACTTGGCCGGTTTTTTTCATTTTGCTTGGCTCCTAAGTGTTGTAGCGTGATGTTAAATGGCCTATAACCTTTCTCAATTGGCTATCAAATACAAGAAGATTTTTTCAAATCCGACTAGTAGTTCCAGATTAGCGCGTTAAAACGGACAAACTCATCAGCTTTATTATTATTAGTACGAGCTGACTCGCCCCGGCTTCGCACGGGTAAAGTTTAGTTTATCCTTATAAATCGTCACACGAAATTCGCTTTTATAAAGCAATCTCACAAATGATTAAATCACTCCGTCGTGCGTTGATTGTGTTATCTTTTAAATTATACCTCCAATTATGAGACTAAACTACAAAAATCGAAGTATCCAGTCTAAGTAGGATATATCTAAAACTATACCTACAAATAAGATACTGTAAACGGTAAAAATCATCTCCATTAAATACTTGTGATAGATAGACACACGCCAAACTTTCAAAGTAAATCACTAAATCTCTTTGTCCCAATTTCCTTAATGCGTAGATACAGATAACACACAACTTACCTTTTTACGTGTCCTCCAATAAATAAAAGGCCGTAATGTAGGAAGTAATATCTAATGAAAACGTCAAAATAATATTTACAATCTAACCGATTCGGGTCAATGGATTTGGTAAACATCTTACGTCACTTGTTACATAAAAGGGGCGTGTTTTTAGGGTTCCGTACCAAAATGGTAAAAAAGGAACCCTTATGGTGCGACTTCGTCTGTCTGTCTGTCACACCTGCTTATTTCAGCAACTACTTATGCTATCGACTTGAAATTTGGAACAGTTATAAAGAATGCTTGTTTAACTTTATTGCAAATGAAAAAAGTCCAAAAATATTTTTATTTTTATTGCAAAAGGGGCCGGAGTGGGGGTCCGAAATTTAAAAGTGGGGTTACTAGGTCAAGTGACATATCATATGAAAGGGCTTGATCTGCACATTTCAAAATATATTTTTATTTTATTTTATGTCTCACAGTTTTCGACATACGATGAAAAATGTCTAAAAAAATACCATTCCCCCCCCCCCTTATCTCCGAAGTTTGCGGGGCGAAAAATCTGAAATAATTAGAGTCGATAGGAATTGACCCAAATATGGCACCAAAAATAAAACGATGTTCCTAACTAGTACAGTTTTTTTCAAAATCATCAAAATTCCTTCACAAACAAACTTAGTTATGCGGTCCGGATTTTTTCACTTTATATGTCCAAAAATGATACGGAACCCTCGGTGCGCGAGTACGACTCGCACTTGGCCGGCTTTTTTATGTAACTGAGTGGCAAATAAGTTAACGGTCCATCTGCCTATCTATTCTGTACCGGCAGGCCGCGTGGTATCACCACGAGAATTGCCAATTTGTTTGCGACCGTTCCAGGGAAAATGTCACGGTAAGATTTTGGCTGTGATGGCGGTAAAAAGAAAGGGGTCTTTTTTTACCGCCATCACAGCCAAAATCTCACCGCTGTAAAATTATTTTAAAAGCTCCAAAATATCAAAATAATTATGTCATTGAGCCTATACAGGGTGGCAGGTTAGACAGTGGAAATATTTTAAGGGGTCATTGTACTCATCATTATGAACAACTTTTACTGTAGGACCAACCCTGAAATCGCGAAAAAAAAATCAGGTGTTCCATACATTTATGTTCACATAACTCAACAAAATGTATGGAACAGCTGATTTTTTTTTTTGCGATTTCGGTGTTGGTCCCATAGTAAAAGTTGTTCATAATGATGAGTAAACTATTTCCACTGTCTAACCTGTCACCCTGTATAAAGTCTTACCCTTCATACTCGAAATATTTTAAGAGGCACATCTGTAGATGGTAAAGATGCCATACAAACGAAAAAAAAAATGATCTGAGTATATATTTTTTTCAAATAAATTAATTTACAATTATTTGAAACACTAAAAAAATATTTCCAACATCCATTTCACTAGTTTTTATGTACCTTACTATTAATGTTAGAAACAAGCGTAATGGATGTCGAAAATAGTATTTTTATGTGTCAAATAATTTATTTAAAATAATTTTATTTATTTATTAAAAAAAAAAATACTCAGATCAATTTTTTTTTCGTTTGTATGGCATCTTTACCACCTATAGATGTGCCTCTTAAAATATTACGAGTATGAAGGGTAGGACCCTATATTAGCTCAGATTGCGCTTCATAATTTAGTACCATGCTCCATACGTTTACTGAACGTCTATTTTGGCATTATAATAAAACAAGTCTATTTTGGCATAGTTAAAGTTGTTATGAAGAAAAAGTGCAGAAACCTTAAAAAAAAATATGAGTACAGTCTTTGGAGGAGTGCAAAAAGCTAAAATTGAATTATATTTTCCACACAAAGCGCTTTAACAAACCAATTGGTTGGGATATAACCACAGGCGAAACTAGTACCTACCTATACAGGGTAAAATTAAAACCAGTGCGGATATTTTAGGTGGTGAAAATACTCATGAATATGATCAACTTTTATTATTGGACCGACACTGAAAAATGAAAAAAAAAATCAGCTGTTCCCTACAAAAATGCACTACAACACGATCAAAATGTATGAAACAGCTGATTATTTTTTTCATATTTCAGTGTCGGTCCCATAGTAAAAGTTGATCAATTCATGAGTACTTTCACCTCCTAAAATATCCGCACTGGTTTTAATTTTACCCTGTATATAGATGAAACCTAACTGCTCACCACAGATTTAGAATAGACTAGATACCGCAAACCGTCCGTCCTAGCGTGCCCGAAAAGTTTGTGCGATGCACCTACTTGCCGCATTCCTACTTGAGTTTACTTTCAAATGCGCCAGTAAAACTTGACAAATAGTGTCACATACAAATGCCAAATTGTACCAATCATCATCTGCCTAGCCTTTTCCCAAATTATATTGGGGTCGGCTTCCAGTCTAACTAGTTTTGGCTGAATATCAATATTTTACGTGGAGCGACTGCCATCTGACCTCCACAACCCAATTAATGGGTAATACCGGTATTCGAATGTTAGACCAGCTGTCAGACTTTTAGGGCTTCTGACTACCCGTAACGATTGTCAAAGATATTCCTATGACAACCGTGACCGACTGCTTAACGTGCTCTCCGAGGCACGGAGGGGTCTCGATGTGTAAAGAACGGTCACCCATCCAAGGACTGACCGCGGCAAGCGCAGCTTAACCTCGCAGATCGATCGATCAGCGCGGCTGTCATTTAGCCACGAGCCCCTCATACCAAATTGTACCAATAATAACTGTAAAAACTCTTATAGGGTTGCTCAAGGCCTTTAAATGACTTGCGCGACAGCATAGTAGGTAGGGAAAAGTGGCACGCTCGTTTTCATACAATTTAGTGAACATGCGGTATCTTGCCTAATCTGAATTTGTGCTGCCCACAGCCTGTGCACAAGCAGTTAAATAGCTCGCGGTTACCTGGCCACCACCGCAACTACCTCACAAGTGCTAAGTATTTGTATTTAGCCACGCTTGTTCGCACGAGCCACGAGCCACAATGTTCAAACCACAATCACGATTGAGGTTCGTACAGGCAGCAAAAGTCGGTCCCTCCAGTTTTTTAAATCATCACTGTGCATGACAATATTTAAAAATAAATCGATACTAAAGTGACATATTATATGCAGATGTGCAGTGATAGCCTAGTGGATTAACCATGTGCCTCCCACGGCGAATGGTTCGAGTTCGATCCCGAGGCACGCACCGCTGACTTTTCGAAGTCATGTGCGTATTAGAAATTAATTATCACTTGCTTTAACGGTAAAGGAAAACATCGTGAGGAAACCGGCATGTCCTAGAACCAAAAATTCGAAGACATGTGACGTCCACCAACCCGCACTGGGCCCGCGTGGTGTACTACGGCCCTCTCCCTCTCAGAGTGGAGGCCTGTGTCCCAGCAGTGGGGACATTATAGGCCGATTATGCTTATTGCCATACATTTTGTACCTAAACGCTACAGTGCTTGCCACTTTAAAAATCCCTTCGACGTTGCGTTGACTCGTGGGGCTCGTGGCTAAATGATAGCCGCGCTGATCGATCGATCTGCGAGGTTAAGCTGCGCTTGCCGCGGTCATAGGATACTTTCTTCCGCGTGGTGGACTACGGCCCACTCCCTCTCACAGAGGAGGCCTGTGTCCCAGCAGTGAGAACATTATAGGCCGATTAATGACATAGACATATATAAAATAGCACAACGTTTTTTAATTATATCAGGACTTTTCGCGCACAAACATTATCAAAATATCAGTATTATGACTAACCTCGACGTTTGAGTCTTCTCGTGACCACGGTCAACGCCACGGTCAAAACATAACAAACGTAATTACTTTCCAACCGCTTAAGATATTTTCATGACATTGATATTTATATATCAATTTCATGAATAATATATGATATTTTTACGTCTAATTCGGCACAGCGCGCTCTTGATAGGTGAGTCGTATTGCTCGGTGGATGTATGTCGCGTTACGTGAGCTCAGCACAGAACACTCAAGCTACACCGCCCAAATCACTCAAGGCCGTACGCAGTTACCAGCGCCTTAGACACCAATGGTGGACAGTGACACGACGTTTTTAAAATTTCCGTTCGCCACCTCTGGGGGACAGCGACACAACTTTGAAAGTCGTGTTACTGTCCACCAGTGGGGGACAAGCGAGTGGGGGACAACAGGAATGATCGCTCGCGTTTATTTAGTAATTTACTTGCAATTTTAATAAATAAAAGCGTTTAAACAAGGTTTAGAGACCTAAATAACAATATTTATCTTTAATTTGACATTTAAAACGATAAAAGTTCAAGTAAACAAGAGTTTCTGGTTTAAGACATTTATTTCTCTAAAAAATACATTATTAATTTAACAGAGAAACACAGGTTGGCTTAATTATAAACAAGTTAAGTGTTGGGACAAGACGCATTCAAGTACTTATTATAACATAAAGAATACACAGCGTAGCACAAATGTGTTTAGTTGTCTTGAAGTAATTACTTTACAACAACAAAAAAACTATTTAAGAAAAGATACCTTCAACTTAATGATCAAAAAGTCAACTGGGCACTAATGAAATAAAAGCAATTACTTTTAAAAAGAACCATTGTTTTTTGTTAGGTTCAAAGGACGTTGGTAGATTTGGGCTTGATATGGTACAGTAATAAAAGCTTAACCAAAAATAAAAATATATTTTAATTGTTCTTTGCCTAATTTCTCTTAGAGATTAAGAGTTGGAATGAAAAATCGAAATAAATATGAAATAAAATGATTATGCCGTTGACATTTTGAAAAAACCAATAAAACAAAAACGGGTGCATGCTGGCTGGCGCGTGCCTCCACAGAATATAATGTCGATAGCAACTAAAACCTTTGAATTGAGAACTCATTAGTCGGGCTGTACTTCATTGGACCTCCACAGAATATCATGTCGATAGCAACTAAAACCTTTGAATTGACATCTCATTAGTCGGGCTGTACTTCATTGGATCATTCACACCATACTTAAGATTACTGTCATAAATACGAAGATTTCTCTTGAATCCAATTACGTACAAAAACAAATAAAAAATGAATTTAAATACTCTTGAAATACTCGATCACACGAAACTAATTTCATATTTGTACCAACATACACAATCTGAAGCCCAGCGTTCTATGGGCGTCTGCCGTGTCCTTTTATAACTTAACTTTATTTTTTCCCAACGAATCTAGATGCTTATGATAGATAAAATAGATTGTATATCATAAAAGATAGTGCCTATTATACTAACTCTCCTAAGGAAATTGATTCTAAAACCAACACAGAGACTGGAAAGCTTTTGTAATAATGTATGGAAATGGAAAAAAACAACCATCCGTGCGCAATACGACACCCGCACCGTTGCAGCGCTGCACCGACACCAAACGTCTAAATTGAAAGAGTCCTAATAACTTTCCGAAGTAAGACTAAAAGCACTACAATAAGAAAACTAAGCTGCAACCATACACATTTAGCGGTTGCTCGCTGAGCTCACAAATTAGCTCACTTGTAAGCTGCCAACTGTTTAATGCGTCACATTTTATACTGCATTTGTTACTTGGTTTGCATTTGTTGTTCTGGTTAGTTCGTTAAAATCTTAGTTTGTTAGTTTAATTAAATATGAATACAAGTTGATTCTTAGAACCAGTAACGGACTAATTAGTAATAATAATGCGTCCTTTGAAAATAATGACAAAAAGTAAAGTAAAGGGCCTTTGATTTCTGGAAACTGATTTTTTCATGATAAGTTGCCCAATTTGTAGGAAATTTCATGCTCTATAATTCTTGTTATGACCATTTATAACCTAGATGACTCTGAAGAGAAGATATTCTCGAAAAACAATTTTTTGGTATTTTTTTTCCAATACGGCGGCGCGAGTGGCGGTCGCTCAAGGTCATAAATAATTGAAATATAATAATTAGGACACCAAATTGTAATACTTTGCCAAATTAGAATTCTCCTTGACCTTTTGTAAGTCAGAACTACCCAGTGACTGGACTAAGTACTAACCGGTCATGTGAAAACAACGACAAAAAAAGGGTCCATTGATTTTCTGAAACCACATTTTTTATCATCTTAATACCAAGTTAATAAACAACTTCAATCACTCGACTCACCCTCAGACGATAGTATAACAAAGGCCTCTTTAGTTTAAACTCTAAAATAATAAATCACCTGAAACTGATGTCTTAAGCACGGAATATAATTTATATTCTAGCACATTCCATTGTAGGTGAGACTAAAGACCAAATGCCTGCATTACGCTGTCAACGCGCATAACAATCTATTGAGCTTAATAGGATCCTGTGAGCATTAATTATAGCAGTCTGTTTGTAACACATTTCAGGGTTTAGAAAGATAATTATTATAATCGGCTAGCTTCGACTTTATAGAGCGTCATCTCTGTCGCACGAAGCACTAACAGTTTGGTATCTAATAAACAAGTCAGTGACAAAACGTCATACAGGCACAAGTATCGAATACGGTACTTAGGGCATATACCTAGCCTATGGAGGTGCCAAGCGGCGAATCACCGGATAACATTTTCTACCACTTTTTGCGGGGGGCGAGATGAACACGTATAGCCACGCGTATAGCACACTACGGAAATTTGACAACCACACTCAGATTCAGGCTTATAGATTGTACCTACTGTATGTGTGTTGGTGCATAATTTATACTTAGGTACATGTGATATGAAATTCCATGGTTTCGCAGATTTGAAGTAGCAGACCACCTTTTACAAGAATAAACTACAGAACTTAAGAAGGCTATTACATTTTGTCACCACCAAAACCATATTTTTTAATAATGTTAAATGAAAAGTAAAAAATAAAATGCATTTTTGAAAAATGTATTCTTATAATTATTTAGATAAGCATAATATAATCAATTTAACGGGCAAATAATAAAAACACATTGCTACCGTGTTATCTAATCAATTTAGGATGATAATATTATTATCTAAAACATTATAAGAATACATTTTTTTAAAAACATTCTTCAAAATTATGTTTTTTTGCGAGCGAGACAGAGGTGACAAATGTAAAAGCCCTCTTAACCATTTTCAAAATGACAATACAAAATGACAGCTGTCACGCATGATTCAGTTTTCTATGGCCTCATCGATTCTGTGGCCAGTGTACTTTGGCAAAATATAGCATATCCATAAGTTATATTATTATGCTCTAAGCGTGTCCTTAGCGCCTAACATGCGCGCAAAATTTTGTCGACGCCTTTATCGTGCATTTGTCTCATATTCGCACGAGTAAGAGCGAGACAAAACAGTCGACAAAAGGACGTCGGCAGTTTTGGGCTTGATCTGGTACAGTAATAAAAGCTTAACCAAAAATAAAAATATATTTTAATTGTTCTTTGCCTAATTTATCTTAGAGATTAAGAATTGAAATAAAAAATCGAACTAAATAAGAAATAAAATTATTATGGCGTTGACATTTTGAAAAAAACAATAAAACAAGAACGGGTGCTCGCGCCCTGGCTCGTGCCTCCATAGAGTATCATGTCGACAGCAACTAAAACCTTTGAATTGAGAACTCATTAGTCGGGCTGTACTTCATTGGATCATTCACACCATACTTAACCTCATTGTCACAAATACGAAGATTTCTCTTTAACCCAATTACGTACAAAAACAAATAAAAAATGAATTTAAATACTCCTGAAATACTCGATCACACCAAACTAATTTCATATCTGTACCGACTTACACAATCTGAAGCCCAGCGTTCTATGGGCGTCTGCCAGTGCCCTTTGTCGCGGCGCGCATGTTAGCCCTACTTGTCATTTACATAACACTTACTCGGACGACAAACACACAACACCATTTAGGTCACAATGCATTTACGAATATAGGTGTAACATTGTTAATATCACAATAGCGACTTGCGCAACTGCTTAAGTACTAAGTCAAGGAAGATCATAAATTGTACAGCTTAAGGCGAAGGTAAATGGTAACGGCCAGTTTTAAATCTCTTATTTCGCCGTCAAATAATGCAGGTTAGTTGTGCAATTTTTTTATGTTAAACTAGAACATATATACATCAATCGTACCTGTGAATATTTAACTATTATAGTAAAATACTTAATGAAATAAATTCATGAATTCGTGTCTACCCAAAACATAAAAACGTAATTACTTTCAAATCGCTTAAGATATTTTCATGATTTGTTTTGTGTGAAAAGACTATGTTACTACCTATAATATTGCCTGTTACTTTTTTTTTATTTTATATTTTAGATACTAAAAAGTAATAATACGTCTAATTCTGCACAGCGCGCTCCTTGATAGGCGAGTCGTATTGCTCGGTGGATGTATGTCGCGTTGCTTGAGCTCAGCGCAGAACACTCAAGCTATACCGCCCAAATCACTCAAGGCCGTTGGCGTATACCGGGGCCTGAGCGCATTACAATTTATTATTGTCAACAATATGCTTACTGCTAACTGTACTCTGTTGCAAACAAGAAACATCTTAAATTTTCGCTTATATTTGTGAAAACATAACTGTGGAGTAGGTTTTAGAAGGATTCAAATGTAGGTAGTTCAAAATCGGTACATACAGGGTGGCAAGTTAGACAGTGGAAATATTTTAAGGGGTCATTGTCTCATCATTATGAACAGCTGTTCCATACATTTATGTTCACATAACTCAACAAAATGTATGGAACAGCTGATTTTTTTTCGCGATTTCAGGGTTGGTCCCATAGTAAGAGTTGTTCATAATGATGAGTACAATGACCCCTTTAAATATTTCCACTGTTTAACCTGCCACCCTGTATAATATCTCTATCTATACTAATATGGTAAAGCTGAAGAGTTTTTTTGCTTGAGCGGGCTAATCTTTGGAACTACCAGTTGGATGAAAAAAATATTTTTGTATAATATGATAGCCAGATTTATGAACAATATTATAGGTTATTTAACATCACGCTACAATCCTTAGGAGCCGAGTAACGGGGGTGAAACCGCGGGGAATAGCTTGTACTATTATAAAATAAGAGCCGTTTCTGTAAATTGAAGATATTCCAGAAAAACCGGACAAGTGCGAGTATGCCTCGAGCCCTAAGGGTTCCGACATATGATCATAGATGGCGCTACTGCTACTTCCAATGGCGCCATCTACGAGCAGATGGCTCCACTTATGGTCCGGTGACTGACGGCGGACAACAAAGTGATCCTATAAGGGTTCCGTTTTTCCTTTTGAGGTACGGAACCCTAAAAAACAGTCGGGATAGGATACTGGGACATAAACATTAAACACGCCAAAAATTTTTTTTTTAGATTTTTGTCTGTTTGTGCGCGCCAAAACAAAACATAGCCATGATAATCTAAAACAATGCCAAGTTCAATCAGTGTGCAACTGGCATGCAATTTAGCGTAATTCATCTGCCTAGCCTTTTTCCCAAGTTATATTGGGGTCGGCTTCCAGTCTAACTAGTTTCGGCTGAATATCAATATTTTACGTGGAGCGACTGCCATCTGACCTCCACAACCCAATTAAGGGGTAATACCGGTATTCGAATGTTAGACCAGCTGTCAGACTTTTAGGGCTTCTGACTACCCGTAACGATTGTCAAAGATATTCCTATGACAACCGGGACCGACTGCTTAACGTGCTCTCCGAGGCACGGAGGGGTCTCGATGTGTAAAGAACGGTCACCCATCCAAGGACTGACCGCGGCAAGCGCAGCTTAACCTCGCAGATCGATCGATCAGCGCGGCTGTCATTTAGCCACGAGCCCCTTACAATTTAGCGTAATTAATTCAAGTTAATTAGTGTTGTAATTTATACTAGGCGTTAGGCGGGAATTTGAACTATTGGATTTCCTAATAAACTGCTGCATAAGTTTACTAGCACTTTGACGTTACCCACAGGAATTGTGTTTTTTTTTGGATAAAAAAAAATATTTAAAAACAAAACCGACTATGACAAAAATCATGATGTTTCATGCATTTCAGTTCGCTCTTGTCGTAATCGGGTTTTAGTTTATAAATTACTAGCACTTCGCCCGCGACTTCATCCGCGTGTTCCACAGGAACTATGCATTTTTTCGGGATAAAAAGTAGCCTATGTTACTCAGTGATAATGTAACTTTATACTAGTGAAAGAATTTTTAAAATCGATCCAGTAGTTTCGGAGCCTATTCGGTACAAACAAACAAACAAAAAAATCTTTCCTCTTTATAATATTAGCATAGAATAGGTAAGTATTTTTTTTTTTATATTTTCAGTCCTTTTATTATGGTTTTACAACCTTTAACTTCGACATCGCTACATTGTATGTTCGTTGTCTTGTTTGAAAAATTAAGGAACTTCAAAAATGACCTCTTTTTGGAACGAAGTTTCATTACGCAGCTTGTGGTAGGAGTTGACTGGTAGAAATCGTCACGTGAGGAAAAAAGCGTTATGTTCCATCAAGATAAAAGTCCCGGCAATCGTGTTTGCGGTCTCCGATCAGTACCCATCGAAACGTCAGAGCCGGAGGTCGCGTCGCTGGATTGGAAAATAATACGCGTAATTTTACCGTGTAAAAATGAGTAATAAAATTCATTCATATGAATTTGTAAATTAGTGGAACTTTGTACCTGACGGGGGTTCCCCGACCACACACGTTTTTATTTTCGTATTTTATTCCTTTTCTAGATCTACCTTTTAATAGGATTACAAGCGTGTCTGCAAAAAGGACACCAGTTGCTTCCATTTTTAAAACTCGTGGCATGCGTCAGGTTTTTTAAGTCTTTTTAATGGACAACAGGTTGTGGGTCCATTAACCACAAACTGGGCTGCTGTGGGCCATTAATAAACAAGGTTGAAGGCTTTCTCTCACAGAGATGTTTGGGGAGATAGTCGGCGCAAAAACAACTGCTTAGCAATCCTAAGTACAATTCCCGAGTCAGGCAAGGTTTTTTGGGATTTTCTAGTAGGAAATTTTCAGTAACAGCCCGTAGTCTGGATTTGTGCCTGGTTCTTCTATTTTTTTAGGCAGGAATCGAACTTTCGACTTTGGGATAAAAACACACACACGCTGTATTATTGCACCATTCGATAATGCCGCTATTAAGTGTCAAATTCTGGAAGTAATGACTTACGGAAAACTAAAGGAAAGTGTTGATGATTAATAAGCCGATTCATATTTTTGCCCGACTACGGCAAAGCCAAAAAGAGGGTTGTGATTTTTTATGTATTTATAGCTAGGTTTTATTTTTCAAATACCTAATAGGTAATGCAGTTTTATTTTTCATATAAACTTGGCCCCGAGATTCCTTGAGTACTTTTAACCATCCACACACACTTAAAAAATTCACTCTATAAGTAGGTATAAAAGCGTATTGTCTCCCGAGTAGGTATATAGAACAATATTTGATAAGAAGAAAACCAATCATTACGCTCTGTGACTTCAACTATTTTTCACCCTCAATACGCTTCAACAGGCCTGAAAATACACCCTTGCTCGGGTGAATTTTCACGCTGAAAATAAATTGCACTACTGAACTTCATTTACCAATTAATTTAATGTGAACCCGAGCTTAAGTACATAGGTCTGAGCTAGGCTTATTTCTTTAATACGCTTCAATATTCAGTGAGCTTGAAAATACGTTCTGAGTTTGAGTTAGGTACTTAAGTTTATTAACTATTCAGTAATACAGTTTAAAAGAAACTGCTTTGATAGTTTAATGGTTGCAAGCACAACTACCGAGCGTGGGGTTCTGAGTTTGATTCCCGGGTCGGGCAAAGGGTTATTATTTTAAGGGTGCCGTATACCTGAAAAGGAAAAACGGAACTCATATAGGATCACTTTGTTGTCCGTCTGACCGAGGCAAGACCCTTAATGGGTGGAGGCATCTGCTCATAGATGAAGCTACCTAGAAGTATGTAATAGCTGCATCTTGCTCATAGATGGCGCTATTGCATATTTCTAGTGGAATATTTTATTTTATATCGGCTGAACTATCCCCATGCATAATTAAGATTCTAATTTGTCCTGATGCATTCCATAGATAAGACCTACTTAATCCCACTTATAAACACCCACATCGGCAATGAAGAAAATTAAAGAAGATTTTCTTTGAAAATCAGCTTCTTGGAACATAAACTTTCCTGTCTTGTAAACGAACGTTTTTATCGTTACTTTAAACTTGGGCGTCTGCCAATGCGTTTAAGTAACACTACGAACAATTTATCGGAAACTTCGAACGGTGTGAAATAGCGTTTTAAAAGCCAACATGTGTGAATTCCCTATTTGTTAAGAAAATCCGAGCTTGTGTGTTAGGAATTGTTTAGCAGTTTCGATGAAGCCTATAGCACCGAACTTCGTAAGAATATTGTACGGAGTCATAGCGCTTCACCAGGATTGGATAGGAGATAATTAACATTTCGTCAGCCCATGTCCACCAAAAATTGATAGTCATAGCAAGCGCGAGCTATTATCTCTGAATATCGCGCAAACTATTATTTCAATCGCGAGATTATGAGGTACGCGTAGAGAAGGTACAGAAGCGAGGCGTAGGAGCGCCTTAATAGGACAGGGAATACAAGTTTATAATTTTATTTTTTATTTTATTTTATTATTTTAGGAAAACTTACAGCTAGTACATTTTGAGTAGTAATATTTCAATTATTTAGAAAAAGGCCAATTACAAGTTTTCGCTGATATAAATGATCTGTAAAATTTCACTATTCAGCGTAGACAGCATTAAAATATCAGATGTTAATTTATAAAAAACTCAAAGTAAATTTGGTAAACAAAAAACAATTAATGACAAATTCGTGAAAGAGATACAATAATACATATCAAAGGAACGTTTACATTTTGGATATTCATTAAAGAGATACAATATTACATTTCAAAGAAACGTTTACTTAAACTCTTTTTTAATTTAGAGATAGCAGTATTAAACAAATCTAGCTCGATTTCCCGACACTCCGTATTGAACGTACGACACGCTCTAACAAGATAGGAGTTTTGTAATGACGTCATACCTCAGCTAAATATCAATGTCTCTTGTTGCAGGTATCGTGGATCAGAAGAAAAGACTATCACCTCCTAACAGTTGGGCTGACCACATACAGTTCAGACCAGAGGTTTCAAGCCATTCATCTACAGCATTCAGAGGTAAGGGCATCTTTACGAATACTTCTTTTGCATACAAATAAGCATTTTCACGGATTTATACTTCGACACCGTTTAAAAGTCGAAGTTATTTTTTAGGAACAAAACGAGGTAGTCTACCCAGAGCACCCGTCCGAATAGCATCTGCGCGACTAGCACTAGTCTGCGAAAGAAAGAAAGAAAGAAAGAAAAAATGTTTATTCGGAGCATTTTGAAACACGTATGGTACAGAAAAGGAACAATAATCTCCCGTATTACCATTACAAAAAAAATATTGCTAGCCTCTAAGTACATTATTACTTAAATTAAATATTATGAAAAAAAGATAATCTACAAACAAGATAAAAAATAATAATAAAAAAAAAAGTCTGTAGAGGGTACACGTAATCGTGGAACGCTTTATGTCATCGAAGGCGTGTCTCACGGTTGCTCCGAATGGGTATCCAGCTCAGAATAAGCCAGGCAGGGTACCTGACGCTAGTATTCTGCTGGATCCCTAAAGGCAACTAAGTATCAATATTTTTACCTGACTGGCAAGAAAAGGTTGTTTTTCACGCGTATCTTGTATGCGTTTGTATGTATGTACCTATGTAAACTTTATTAAAGGAGAATCTCACCGTGACATTCTCCCTCGAACGTTCGCAAACAAATTGGCACTCGCGGTGATATCACGAGGCGAGTCTATACAGAATAGATAGGCACCGCTGCTCACATTCTCGCTCTCGCCTTCGCTTGGTCGTCGTTTATTAAAATTTATAATAGTGAAAATATCTTTTTCATCATAAAATTATAATCCTCTGACTGCTTTCGAAAGTGCTTACCAGCACCTTTGTTCGAGATATATGTAGGGTTAGCAAATCTTGGGCTTGCGAAGTTTGACCTTCGTGACCCTTCAAGAAAACCAATAATCCGGCATGACCCATATTAATTCCGGTTGCTTTAAAGTCACACACACTGAGCAACTAAATACAATAGTTAGGTAGAATCACTGAACTGTAAAATTGTAGATTAGTTTGTGGCTCAGATCATAGAAACAAGGAGATATGCCATCATAGCAAATCAGTACGGGAACAACTGTCGCCACTTTTAGAACATTTTTCAACAAAATTACAAGCGCCCCTCGTGAATGTAAAGATCTCCCACGCATTAAACATTCTACACACCCTCAATCTAACACTGTTAATCGTCACTCAACACTAGCACTAAACTAAAACACTGTATTTATATCATCGATCGTGTTCGGTTCGTCGCCAGCGCGTACATTTTATATACGGTCAATGTGACCGTATCAAAGCGTCAATTTTAGTAGCGCTTTTGTGGCCTACCTCTCTTTTTAGGGGTCCGCACTAAAATTTTAAATATGACTTCTATGCCGTATAGTTTTTATACAGACATAATTATGATGAAAATGTGTAAAAAAAAAACCATTCCCCCCCCCTTATCTCCGAAGTTTGCAAAGCGAAAAATATGAATCTGAGTTGATAAAAATCTACCTAAATATTAAACCAAAAATATTACGATGTTCATAACTAACACGGTTTTTATAAAGTCATCAAAATTCTTTCACAAACATAATTACACGGTCCGGGTTTTTACTTTTAAACATCCAAAGACAGTACGAAAGACCTTGGCCGGTTTTATTTTTTCTGAATGTTCTATCTGCAATTATTGTCTTTACTTTGGTTAACATCTACAATAAATTGTTCTGCCGGCCTAGCATGACCACGATAGAAAAGGGTTTTGTCTACATAGAAATAGACAAAGTGACAGATTGTAGAAACATTTCTACGTTTTATGAATGAAACGGTAGAAATGTTTCTACAATCTGTCACCTTGTCTATTTCTATGTAGAAAAAACCCTTTTCTATCGTGGTCATGCTAGGCCGGCTGTTATCTTGTAGAAACTGTATACTAATGTTTAATATTGTCATTTGTACCTATCTATGTCTGTTTTTATTTTTTCCCTAATTAAATAAATTGCCACCAACTTCACGGGTAAGCAAACTAATAATTATAAAACAAACATTGTAACAACATTATACTATAATTCAACCTTGCTTTGACCTCTAGCCAACGAGAACAGGCGCTAAGATAAGTGAATAAGCGTACTAATTAATTTGGCGTCGTTTCGGGTCTCCTAACAACGTTTGTGGTGACCGCCAGACTTAGATATTAAAGCCACGACGTTCACAACCCATAACATGTATTATATAGTTCAAGTGAGCGAGAAATTGGTGATTTTTATCCAAAGACTGCGTTGATGGGTCCCTAGTGTTATTTGTGATTATTTTTTAACTCCGATTTTGAAATACATTTTTCAAAACAAACTTTTATAATGACTAGGTACTTCCCAGCTCCATTATGTGACTCTAGACATCATCTAGGTTTATAGTACCTACTTGTCAAGACAAATCCAACGAGCCCGAACACAACGGAGTTATTTTGAGAAATTGAGCAGTTCCTATAACCACCTTCCGGCTCCATCATGAGACATTGACATCGAAGTGACATTATGTGTTCCGAACCGCGCAATCGTTTGGGGGAACTGATTTAAAATTCAGGTGCAAGATTTGGCCTCTTACACACACTCCAAGTTAAATGATAGCTTGTAAAAAGAAGCTATGGACACTCCATTTCAAATATATGGAAGGGCGTACTAAACCGATACGCTGCAAACTTAGTCGGCCGCTCACAGTTTGCCTATTGGGGACAGAGCCTAAGTTTTTTAAAAGCTGATTTTATCAAATCAAATCAAATCAAATCATTTATTGCAGCAGATATGGTACATGGATCTTATAATATTAGCTAAGTTTCACATATTTGGCTGGTCTACAGCATGCAATAGTATTGGTACACATTAATCAATATTATCAAATTCTTCTAAAATAATTATTTAAATTAAGTTACTAAAGTTATTACTTATGTCTATATCTTATTGCTTGTTTATAAGCATAAAATTTGCAAGGAACTTTATAAGGAATTTTATAACCTACTCATCGTCTATCTAATGAATTCTAATGGATCGGCTTCCATTTAATCTAGATGACGCTGAATATCAATATTTTAAATGGAGTAGGCATTGGCACAACAATAACTCTTGTTTTCGTCAGAAGCATAAAGATTTTTCAGAAAATTATTCGTTTTCAGAATAAGTTCAAAATCAACATCATCATCAACTTAGCCTAAAACTTTTATGACGTATATTTCAATCTTGGGTGGTCGTATGCAATAAATTCGAAAGTGTTAGATTTTATTATTTAGTAGGTACTAAAATATTATAGTGCCTACTTATATGAAAATGAAAATTCTTCATGGATTTCGGAGGCTGTCTAGACGCCTGTCACTTCAAACAAATCTAGACGAATATTAATATATTCTTTAAAGGTTTTTTTTTAAGAAAGGATCATCTATCTGTGTAATGATGCGAAAAGCTGAAAAGCTATTAAAATAAGGACAAGTGCGAGTAGAATTCGCGGCCTGCGGGTTCCGTACAAACTTAATTTTGTATGTAGAAAAAGTATTTTTCGTCGTGTAATAATTACAAATTAACAATTTCGGATTTTTTCCTTCACTTGTGCTAAGATCTTACTTCTTGGCAGGTCTCACGGTGATATCAGGCGGCGTGTCGGTACAGAGGCCCTAGACAAGTTACTTTTCTGTTAGCGTTAGTTAAAATGTATGGAAATGACATGTTGGTTTTTTTCATAATCCATATAGCCTATGTTACTCGCGACGTCGATACGAATCTAATGATATGCCATATGTTAAAATCCGTTCGCTCGTTTAGTCTCTAGGAGGGAACACAAAAACGGAAATACATCCACATATATACCCACATACATACATACTAACATACAGGTGAAACACTATACCCTCCTTTTGGGCTTCGCCGCAGTCGGGTAATTAGTTAGGTTATAGATTTGCAAATAAAGTCAAAGTCAAAGTCAAAGTCAAAGCATTTATTTCAATTAGGCCAATTACAGGTACTTTTGAATTGTCAAGGAGTCTGTCAGTTAGTCATAATGATGAAGCTAGATGCCCGTTCCAAAGCGAAAAAATAAATATCACTTCATTTATGAAACCCGTTATGAGCGATTACATCTCAGCGAAAGTACGTGAGACAAGTCTAATTGTCTATCCAATTCAAAGAACTACCTGTAGCATTGACATAGGTAACAATGTAGTGAGGAACCTCAGATCATAGAAACAAGGAGATATGCCATCATAGCAAATTAGTACGGGAACAACTGTCGCCACTTTTAGTACATTTTTCAACACAATTACAAGCGCCCCTCGTGAATATAAAGATCTCCCACACATTTAAAATTCCTCACAACCTCAATATAACACTGTTAATCGTCACTCAACACTAGCACTAAACTAAAACACTGTATTTTTATCACCGATCGTGTTCGGTTCGTCGCCAGCGTGTACTTTTGTACTACGCCCAATGTGGGCAAATTAAAGCATCAAGCTCAATAGCGCCTTGGCACATCTCCCTTGTTTCTATGATCTGAGTGAGAAACCAATATAACGTATACTGAGGTATTCAATTGGCTCTGTCCTTTGTCCACTATCAAAGGTTCTGTTGATATGAAACCTCAATCAAACAGCGAATAGCTCAAAGGTTTTCGAGCAAACAGTTTGTGTTTAGGGTATTCCAGTATTATTTCATTACTGCAATGTAGGTACAAAGTCATTACAAAGTATTGGATCGTTCGATTCCCTCCAAAATGGTTGAGTTGAACGGTGCTGATGCGCACGTCATGTCCGTGAACGGGCGCTGTCAGTTGGTACTGGTCATCTCTTGACTGCCCAAGAAATATTTTGACATTTTATAGGTTTAAATGATTTTTATTTTATTTTAGTACCATTGATTTTATTTTTTATCCTAAGGGATTTTTAAAATATCTCACATTGTTCTCACATACTAGGGCATAAATGTAAACAAAGAAATTGTATATTTGAATTAGTTGAAAAAGAGTAACCATGGAGTTTCTTGTCCGTTCTTCTCCATAGGAATCTACGTTTTGGAACGGACAACTAGCTTCAACTAACGGACAAACTGACTGACAATTACTATTGCTTGACTATTCAAAAGTGCCTGTAAATGGTCTAATTGAAATAAATGTTTTGACTTTGACTTTGAAGTCAGTTCGGAAACCAAAATGTTGATTTTGATCTGATTAAAGCAACTTCAAATGGATGTGCCCATCCATCATTATCATTGCGAATGTTCTAGGGAGAATTTCACGGTCAGATTCTCCTTCGAACGTTCGCAAACAAATTGGCAGTTGTCGCGGTGATATCACACGGTGTGTCGGTACAAAATAAACAGGCAGAAAGCTTTAGCCATTTAAAAGCCTTTTGCTCGTGACTCTTGCCGCAGGGACTACAATAAGTTGACCATTTTAAATGACCTCCTTAGTGTAGGGTGGCTAGTACTACGAAGAGGTCAAGCGTTCATCTTACCGGATTTAGATGCAAATGTAGCTGATTATTCCCGATGTCCACCACTTATCTGGCCACCACTGGGGGACAGCGAGACAACTTTAAAACATTATTCTCGTTGTCCACCACTGGGGGACAGCGTCACAACTTTGTAAATTAGTGTCCAAGAGCGAGCGAAGCGAGCTCGGGAATTTGGACACCCCGACACGGACACTTTAGGTTCGAAGGGGTTGACGGTGGCTTCAGTGAGCGAGCAAAGCGAGCGAACGAAGCCCCCGTCAACCGCTTCGTGTTAGGTTACTTTTAACCTTGCAGACAGAAATAGGAGCCCCGCGTAGCGGGGCTCCGTCGACCACCTCCCTCCCCCTTGTAATTCCAAAAAAGTAGTATTTTGTTTTACATTGACACTGTTATTTAAAAGTCTAAGGTAAATAATTCAACTTAAAACACGGCAACATTAATCTGCTGCTACGGTAGTTTGCAATTATTTTCGTCTGGTATCACTGCTACTCCAAGGCTACGCCGGTTCCCAACGGCGTTATTTTTGGGAGCCGCCGCCGGCTGCGGAGGCAAAAGTTTGACGCTGTCCCCCAGTGGTGGACAACGAGAATAATGTTTTAAAGTTGTCTCGCTGTCCCCCAGTGGTGGCCAGACAAATGGTGGACATCGGGAATAATCGAAATGTAGCTTAGACATTAATTTGAACTCCAAGCTACTAAACTGTGGACACCACATCAAAAACCGTTTAGTACTTTTTGCGTGATGCGCGCACAAACAGACAAAAATCGCAAAAAAATATTTTTAGGCATGCTTACGTAGTTGCGTCCCAGCACCCTATCACGACTGTTTTTTTAGGATTCCGTACCAAAATGGTAAAAAAGGAACCCTTATGGTGCGACTTCGTCTGTCTGTCTGTCTGTCTGTCACACCTGCTTATTTTTTCTGGAATATCTTTAATGTGCAGACACGGCTTTTTACTCGACTGTGACAGTGTTCTACTGCCACTTGGACACTATTATAATACCTTATGGAAATTAAGAGCTGGTAAGCTGATATTAATAAAAACCGGCCAAGTGCGAGTCGGACTCGCGCACGAAGGGTTCCGTACCATTATCTATAAAAAAATAAAAAACAGGTTTTAAAAAAACCGACTTCCAAAAACTACACTAAAAACTATGAAATAAAAAGTTTAAACTTCCATAATTAAAAATCTAAATGTATATTGAAACCAAAGAATCACGTAAATCGGCTCATAAATCCCCTCACGTGGCCAAAATTCGCACCATGAAAACCCTTGAGTGGCCAAATTCGCACCCATTTTCAAGCATTTTCGCACATATTTCGCACTATTTTTGCACTTCCGTTATAAACACTATAACTCGCTATTTCGATAAACGACCTATGTAAAACCGTATATTTACAATCTATATAATATTTTCTATACGCTGTGTAAGTTTCATGTAATTTGGATAAATAATAAAAAAGATAAAAATAAGAGAACACATTTTTCACGCGTTTTGTTCGTTTTCACCACGTCCACTTGAGAGCTCTAAATATACACGGAAACCTTCGAATTTACTGATGAAAGTCATATCAATCGCCGGGGAATATAATAAGCTCACGATATCACAATAAACATTAATATATGGAGCCCTAACCAAAACTAGCACCGACCGGCGGAAATTCCGTTGACGTGTGACAACTTGATTCTTGTTCGAAATGTCAAGTCCGATTTTTTGTTCGAGTACAAGAATATAATGTGATCTGAAGCATTAGTGGATGTATGGAATTATTGGTAGCCTGGTCTTTCACGAACATTTTAAGGTATAAAGGAAAGAGATCACACATGCATAGACAAAGTAATACCCGACTTTGTACCGCGCGGTGCGCTGTATCGGGGCTCAACTTGGCGTATCCGGCGGCTGGCAGTGGCCACTCAAGGGATTTTACATTATTGGCAGCCGCCGGCAGTGGCCACGCCAGGGGTGCCACGGAGTAATCGGTGTACATACATAAAAAAAAACCAACCGAATGCAGAACCTCCTCCTTTTTGGAAGTCAATTAAAAACGGCAAAAAAATCATGTCTATTGTATGCGAGCCCCCCTTAAATATTTGTTTTATTTAAATTTAATTATTTATTTTTAAAGTGAATGTGTAACTAAATATTCTATTAATATTTCAAGCGTCTACCTGTTGCCGTTATCAATATCCAGCAAAAACAATTCTATTTTTTTACAGTTTTTATAATAAACCTGAAAAGTTTGTTTGTACGTACTAGTTTCTGGCACTACGAGTCGGATTTGATTTTTTTTGTATACCTATAATAGCCAGAATTATGAGGAATAGTTTAGGCTAATATAAACGCTATGACCCTTGGGAACTCAGCAAATGGGGTGAAACCACGAGGCACAACTAGTAGTATATATGAAGCGACCGCCCTCTGATATTATTTGCATCGCATAACTTTTAAAAAGAAAAACATTTTTTAATAACCGTATATCTCTCAGATCATAGAAACAAGGAGATATGCCATCATAGCAAATTAGTACGGGAACAACTGTCGCCACTTTTAGTACATTTTTCGACACAATTACGCGCATAATTATGCGCTCATTGTGAATAAAAAGATCTCGCATGCATTAAACTTTCCGCACACCCTCAATCTAACACTGTTAATCGTCACTCAACACTAGCACTAAACTAAAACACTGTATTTATACCATCGATCGTGTTCGGTTCGTCGCCAGCGCGTACGTTTATAATATGAGCAATTTGCTCAAGATCAGGCATCAAGCTCGATAGCGCCTTGGCACATCTCCCTTGTTTCTATGATCTGAGGTATATCTACCTATCTCCTTTTCTAAACAAACATTTACGCAACACAGAATATGGTTTACGAATATTTCTGTTTAGGTTTACCAAAATAAATGTACCCATAGGCATTCAGTGAAATGTATGTTATGACCGTGGAATGAGAATTTTCCAGATTTTTTGGGAGAAGGGCAATTCCTTTTTTTTCGGTTTCACGAAATATGTGTTTTGAAATGAGGTTTTAAATTATTTTCTTTTGTGACCTTTTTTATTTGGTTAGAAATTACTGCTGTGTAGGTAGGTACCTATTATTTCTATCTCGTACCACACGTAATTTAATTTTTTTATTTGGGTAATTGCCTGTAAGTCCAGTAGTGATAAAGATCTAGCATTTTGCAATGTTGAATAGGTACTTACTTTTAGTTTTATCAAAAGCTTTTAGGATTCTGTACCACAATGGTAAAAAGGAATCTTTATGGTGCGACTTCGTCC
Source organism: Thalpophila matura (assembly GCA_948465475.1). Lineage (NCBI taxonomy): Eukaryota > Metazoa > Arthropoda > Insecta > Lepidoptera > Noctuidae > Thalpophila > Thalpophila matura. The sequence goes on along the minus strand of OX419199.1, from coordinate 1,682,648 downwards.
ATCTGTCTGTCACAGCTGATTATTTCAGCAGCTACTAGTTTAAAAAATGCTTGCTCACTTTTATTACAAATGAAACAAGTTAAAAAAAAAAAAATATATTTTCATTGCAAATGACGCCAAGATTGTCAAAAAACTAGCCTAACTTAGCCTAGCTTCGTGCGACAGAGATGACGCTCTTTAAAGCCAAAGCTAGCCGATATTTCTTTCTAAAGCCCAAATATGTACTAGCACGAACTGTACACTTAAGGCCAAGTTTACGGACAAGATAACACTCCGATAAATTGAAACCGGCCGTTTAAGATGACTTTTTATGTAGAAAAAAATATGTCAAACGACCGTTTTCAATTAACCCGACTATTATCTTGTCGGTGAACTTAGCTCTTATTAGTTCAAACCTCAGATCATAGAAACAAGGAGATATGCCATCATTAATAGCAAATTAGTACGGGAACAACACTGTCGCCACTTTTAGTAAATTTTTTAACACAATTACAAGCGCCCCTCGTGAATATAAAGATCTCCCACACATTAAAAATTCCGCACACCCTCAATCTAGCACTGTTAATCATCACTCAACACTAGCACTAAACTAAAACACTGTATTTATATCATCGATCGTGTTCGGTTCGTCGCCAGCGTGTACTTTTGTACTACGCCCAATGTGGGCAAATTAAAGCATCAAGCTCAATAGCGCCTTGGTACATCTCCCTAGTTTCTATGATCTGAGGTTCAAACATAATAAAGTACTAGCCCGACTATTTACGGACCCGCAGAAAAACTTTACTTCTACACAATTTGTTCCTAAAATACTTTCTTTAATTTCAGGACTGGACGCTAAAGGTGCGGTTCGTTCAGAAACGAGACGCTGGTATCTATGAGTGTCAAGTGTCTTCCCATCCACCCACGAGCATCTTTTTAAGACTCGACGTCGTCGGTGAGTGTACTCACAATATATTTTATTTTATTTCGAATGAAAAATGTTCTTCCAGCTTTTAAAATGCTGAAAGGTTGGTTTTAGAAATAAATGTGATTTATTTTATTGTGAGTGTATAACATTTGAAAAACTGGCCAAGTTCGATCCTGACTCGCGCACCGAGGGTTCCGTACCTTCCGCGGGCGTATAAAAACATGATGGCACAATAGCGCCATCTATGAGAATATAGTTGAACAGCATCAATCAGCAGTAGCAAGCTATATTCTCATAGATGGCGCTTAAAATGATATAGGGGTCCGGTGACAGACAACACAGGCATACAATTGTATTACGATCATGTTGGCGCCACATTTGAAATGCGACACATTTAACGCCCCCTAAATCTGCGCGCAACTTGCATACCACGGACATATGTTAACTGCACCCGCTACGAATGTGTCCTTGGTGTGCTTGCGTTTTGCGTTTCAAATGTGGCGCCAAAATTATCGTAATACAAGTGAATGTCTGGTGTGCGGCCCTGTTAACCGATACAACTACAATCCGATTACGTTTTTTCCAAAGTTCGTAATCAACTAAATTATGAATGTTCGGTCTGTGATCTCGTTAAAAAATTGTGGTAGAAAGGCGACCAGTATTGCGATTAGCACATAAGACGTTAGCCGAAATGATTGTCGAAAATCTACTAGGTACCAAAAAAGCGAAACAGTTAAAACAATTTTTAAAGATTTACCGTCTTACTACAACAAAGATATAAACATCTGTTGAACAATAATGATAACACAAATAATACACACTTGTTTTAGCACTAACTTGTCTTGCCTAAAACAAGTGTGTATTAATGCATCATTTAATTTACGCCATCGGAAAACCCAAATGACGCCTTCAACATTGTCAAAACAAGCAATTACAGTATTCCCAAATTAATAATGCGCATGCAGATCTCGCTAATTGTCTCTTTCTGTCTATCTCTTTTGGCACAAAACACATAATTCTACAAAATTATGCAAGAAGAAAATGCACTTTTAACCACTCTAACATATCGTCTTCCAACGCTCGGGAATACGACCGTTGCCGAACAGTGACGAAGATTTCTATGCGCATTATCACTTTGGGAGACCTGTACGGTGTCGATGATATACTTATGTCACAATAATTACACTAGCAGACAGAGGGCCCTGGACTTAACGGTCAGTTGCAGAAAGATAATTAAATTTTAAAGGAGGCTTTAACCATACAATTTCTATAGTTAAAGCCTCCTTTAAAACTTAATGACCTTTTCTGCAACTCAGTGTAAGTAAGCCATTATTTTAGAAACTTTACACAAAATAACACTGAAATTCTAGCCTCAACGGCTCTCCGCCGTAGCAATTTAAGCTCGTGTTAGGTTTTTAGGAGGCAAATAGGTTCTTGTCTTTATTACTTAAAGTACATACTTAACACACCTTAACACACATTTAAAAATTTTACCTCGGAGACGCATAATGCTTTGCCTACGGCCTACATAATGTGCTTTCGTGAAAGTAACATCTTCACTTTAGGGTAACAGTGTTAAAGTTACCGACTAATAATGTTCTCATCAAAATGAGGGTCGACGATTAACATAAAACATTACATAAATTATCTATATTTTGACATTATTTTATTATTATTATTCATTTATTTCAGAACCAGTCCATATATTATGCATGATACATGTTACATGGTATAATACACAGTTAAAATGGTATAATAATTATTTGATATTATTATGAATTAATTAAAGGATTAAAATATTAAAAACATTACAAAAGTGTAAAACACATTACAAATTACAATTTTGCAAAAATATAATATAAAATATTATAACATGTCAACATTTTTCAAAGCTTTGCTTCGAACTGTCAAGTTACGCAAACAATGATATACAGGGTGGCAGGTTAGACAGTGGAAATATTTAAAGGGGTCATTGTACTCATCATTATGAACAACTTCTACTATGGGACCAAGCCGGAAATCGCGATGAAAAAATCAGCTGTTCCATACATTTTGTTGAGTTATGTGAACATAAATGTATGGAACAGCTGATTTTTTTTCGCGATTTCAGGGCTGGTCCCACAGTAAAAATAAAAACTTACTTATGTACAACATCATTCGGTTCGATACATTTTTTTCATTCTTTTATTCACATCACTACCTTTTTTGTTAAAAAGTCTACCCCTCCAGTTGTTAAGTTACTGCAAACAAGTTATGGGTCAAAATAATATTCTTTTTCAAAGTCAGTTTTTAGCTTTCTTTAGGCAGTCATGTAAAAAGATCTTTTCTTTGACTAAAAGCTAACTTTAAGGGTAGGTACTTTACCTCTAGGATTTATTATGAAAATCACATCATACATATCTTATAAAAAAATATACGTGATATCTTCACCTACATTAAAATTCACCACACCCCAACCGTCACTTGATACTTTTTATACAACCCAAATGCCATATATTATTATGTAAATAGGTTGACCTCATATCCGCAATGGCCGGGCATAGGCGAGGGATAGCATATAGCCGTGAATATAATTAAAATCCTTTAATTTTTACTGCGGCAACCCTGCGTAACGGCTTTATTTTCTCACCAACCTGTCTTCCGTTTTTAAAATATTATGTGCTGGTTTTTTTTATTGGGTAAAAAGGTTTTATGCTTTGTTTTTCACTTGTTAACATAAAGGGTGATGTCATAAATTAATTTAGAACTAAATTAGACTTTCTCAGTTTTAATCTATTCTATCATTATAAAGCTAAAGAGTTTGTTTGTTTGAACGCGCTAATCTCTGAAACTACCAGTCGGATTCGAAAAATTCTTTTTGCATATGATAGCCAGATTCATGACAAATAGTATAGTCTATTTAACATCACGCTATGACCCTTGAGAGCCGAGTAACGGTAGTAAAACCGCGGGGCACAGCTAGTTTCTTAATAAAACATACTTGTAGCGACATCTGCCAACAACAGCGAAGACTACCTACACAGCTGTCACTACATGACGGCCATTGGCTGAATCCTACATCGCGCAAGCAGAGTTTTCACAGCGATATAACATATACAGAAACCCGACATCAACTGTCGGGGGCAGTGGCCCGCCAGACCATAACACCCGGTCTGGTAGGAGGATCTTCCCTTTTCAATGGAGGGACATTCCACCTCGTTCTTCCATTCCCCAAATAATACAGGTTAAAGAGTTTTTGAGGGGTTCGTGGCTTGAGGGGCTCGTAGCTAAATGACAGCCGCGCTGATCGATCGATCTGCGAGGTTAAGCTGCGCTTGCCGCGGTCAGCGGTCCATGGATGGGTGACCATATGGATGGGTGAACATATCGAGACCTCTCCGTGCCTCGGAGAGCACGTTAAGCAGTCGGTCCTGGTTGTCATAGGAATGTCTTTGACAGTCGTTACGGGAGTTAGAAGCCCAAAAGCCTGACAATTGGTCTAACATTCGAATAAGTACCAGTATTCCCAATAATTGGGTTGTGGAGGTCAGATGGCAGTCGCTCCATGTAAAATATCGATATTCAGCCGCAACCAGAGTTAGACTGGAAGCTGACCCCAATCATGTTTGGGAAAAGGCTAGGCGGATGATGACTAACATACAGGTTAAAAATATTACTCTCCTTTTAACAAACAAACTCACTAACACTACCATACCCAAGATTAGAAGCCAGGAGCCCATTGATGCTTTGATTTCTGCAAACAAAAGGTATTGAAGCCTATAACGTAGCATTGAAGACTTCCAATTTATGTACATTTTAGAAAACAACATTAATTTAAGAGTGGGCGAACTTGTTTTCGTAAACATACCTAACGAAGGCAATTAAAATTTTGTTCTATTGATCTAATTATTTTGTTTATGGTTTTGTGCTATAAATATACACGGTGTTTTTGTCGGTTTTGAAGCCGAAACGCAGCTCTGAACGGAACTCGAACAGAAAAGCATGAAACAAGATAATAATGTTAGCATTCCTGTCTGATAGCTTGAAATTCTTTTCTTATACTTCAGGAATTCAGTGTTGTGAAAAACTTAATAAATCAACGTTTTAATATCCAAGGTATGGCCGTGGTCGCATGCCCTGTAGAATGACAGACAGGAATGTTATCTTGTTTCATGCTTTTCAATTCGATTCTATTCATAGTCGGATTTTAGTTTTTATCCATCTTTTTTTTCATTTTGTGGTACGAAACCTTAAAATCGAAAACAAGTTTTTGTTTAAAACAAACAGAAACAAAACATTACAATGACATGAACACAAATATGATGAATCGGAACAAATGTTCGTAAGCAACACAAACTTCTGTTGTATGTAGATCGAAACCCTTGGCGCCGAAGCCAAGATCCATCAAACTAGAATGCGATCCATCACCGACCGTCAAGTGAGGCACGAAAGGCCTTTGTATAACGAGATATTAAATCAAACTTCAGCTGAAGTAGTGGCTGGTGACAAGATACATTGTATGTAGCTTATCCAATCAGATCATAGAAACAAGGAGATGTGTTATCATAGCAAATTAGTACGGAAACCGTTGTCGCCAATTTTAATGCAGTGTGCGTCACAACTACAAACGCTCCTTTGTAAATATGGAGATCTCTCACAGATTAGAAATGCCGTACACCGTCAATCTAATACCGAATCGTCACTCGTTACTCACACTTGACTGAACTAAAACACTGTATATGTTACCGGACAAACCCGATTTGAAGCTAAACTAGTTTTTCCTAGGCCAAACCAGTTTATCCTACGCGTGTCAGGATAAACTAGTTTATCCTAGGACAAACTAAACTTTAAGCTAAACTAGTTTGGCTTCGGCTGAAGTGATTGATTATTTTATTATTTTCACCCACGCATGGTAAATCTTTGGTCTGATATCGGGTTTGGCCGATAACATAATTAAATAAATCGTCGGATTTGGTCCATCGGCAACATGATCACATTGCTCATATCAAAGCGTTAAGCTCAATAATGCATTTGCACATCTTTGTTTCAATCTCATTTCAAATCAATCCCATCCATGTACAAAAAATTATTTAGTAGACGTTTGCGGTTGAAACCTTTGTGGTTTCAACTCCAGTGCTCATCACAGTACGATTGCTCATCTCTTTTCTAAAGATATTATGAAGCGGTTGGTTTACACGTCCCATGACCACTGAACTGGTAGCCAAAATGAAAAAAATCTTAACCAAGTGCTAATAACATAATTATTATTATTATTGTTTCTATCTACTTTGAAAAAATACCTGCTTCATTTTATAGTAATCTACTCTGAAATTCTAGATTTAGTCTAGAATAAAATTAAAACGAATCTTATGAACGTAGAATATGAACTCAGTGATGCTCTCATAAAAATATTTTTGTCATATTCTGGGTGCAAAGTTAGCTCTCATAGATATTACGTCATGGAACATCATAATAAAGTAAACTGTATTTATATTAAAAGTAAGGTCTATATTAGCATACCTTTTAATAGTAATAGTTCCAAATAATATATTATTATCAGCCAATTGACATTAATTGCTAAGTATAAGACTCTCATGGAATGCCACAAGGTACATCTTTTGGACCATATAACGCAATTCAAGTCACAAGAAATAAGCAGAAGTATATTTCGAAGCATTAAGTATATTTTAACAATAGTAATTCTTAAAACTTTAGCCCTATCGATTTGTAGTTGACTAAGACTACACAAAACTCAAAACAAATACCGGAAAAGTACTAATTACTCTAGATTCATTACAAGCTTTCTATACGGTAAGATACTTCATCTTTTTGCTATGATTAATACATGCACCAGGGAGGAGCATTCCCATCTCAATTTAAATATTTTCAGCCAAGACTTCCGCCCTGTTAATTTGAAACATGTAACATTTTAAAAATATTTCAACATATATCTAACGTTCACATTTTTACTCTCATGAACGAAAATGTCAGGGAAACCGGCCGACTTATATTGCCATCCACAGTCGCGTAAAGGAACGAATTCTGTGTCCCTCCCTGTGACGTCATGCGAGAGTAATGTCGGTGCCAACGCAAATTACGCTAGAATTTGGTGGCCCGGCATTTTGTGAAACATATTTTGTATAAATCTCCTTATTGACCTAGTTCCAAGCACTCTTTGGGATTGTCAACGGAGTATGTACTTAGACTTACTACGAGAATATAAAAAACTTTTCTAAGGCTTAAACATTGCGGTTTTGCTCCCAGTTTACAGGCTGTATAAAAAAACTTTTGCCATTGTGTCGTTAAAATATTAAATTAGTTTTTCACCTTGACGATTCGTTTTTCAGTTTGGCTAGAACATTAAGTTATCATCAGCATCATCACTTCCATCACTGGGCCACCATTCACCATGGTCGTGGATTATGGGTTCGAACTCCAGTAGGCGCGTTTCATCACCACTGCTCTAAAAACGCTGAAGAAAAACATCGTGAGGAAACCGGCCATGCCCTAGAACCGAAAATTCGAAAACATATATGACATTCACCAACCCGAACAGTAACTCGGCTCGCGTGGTGGACTACAACCCACTCCCTCTCAGAGACTGATTATGATCATCTATCATCTACAGACGACTTTCGCTCTGTTATATTGACACCAGTTGTACAAGAATAGCTATGTAAAAGTATTAGACATTCAGAAATGTGATAGCTGAGATGAGGGGAAATTATGTTATACTTACTTTCTAGTCCGTTTGAAAAAGGTGATTCCTAAAAAAAAAATGATTCTTTTTTTTTTTACTTTTTAGTTCATATTATAGCATTATCATCCAAGTTACATATGTATACTAAATTACAGCTTAATCCGATACCAGCAAGTGCTTGAAAAATGATATGCAAAATTTGTTCCCAACAGACGGATAGACATCACAAACAGACACACAAGTAAGCGAGTTAATAAAAACGTGGTAAAAAAATGTTGTTGATCACAATAATGATACTAACAACGAACAAAAAGATACTGCTGAATCTGTAGACGTAACAGAAAAAGCTATTGTAGGTACAGCTAACTAGTCAAATAAAAACACAATATCTGCTTTAGCCCGTATCGCAAGAAGAACGGTCGTGTTGTCTTAGGATTGATCGTTCGTTTGAGTAACAGTGATTACTTTGTCTGGGCTTTTATAAAATATGAGGGTAATATGTAATAAATGGCTAGAAAATATCATGTTTCGTTTTCTCCCATTTCACTATGTAAAGATGGTTTTATTACTTTATTATGAGGTTTGTCTTGGTCTACGATATAGGCATTTATCTTTCTTAAAATAACCAATTGTAAGTCTTTGTAAGCACGGTTTGTCATTTCTAATTTAAGAATGTTATTATTAACCTGTCAGTTTAGTTTAGCAAATTAGTACGGGAACAACTGTCGCCACTTTTAGTACATTTTTCAACACAATTACAAGCGCCCCTCGTGAATATAAAGATCTCCCACACATTAAAAATTCCGCATACCCTCAATCTAACACTGTTAATCGTCACTCAACACTAGCACTAAACTAAAACACTGTATTTATATCATCGATCGTGTTCGGTTCGTCGCCAGCGTGTACATTTTATATACGGTCAATGTGACCGTATCAAAGCGTCAATTTTAGTAGCGCCTTGGCACATCTCCCTTGTTTCTATGATCTGAGGTCCTAATCTTAACTTAATATTATAAATGCGAAAGTAAGTTTGTTACCTTTTCACGCCTAAACTACTGAACCGATCATCATGAAACTTTGCATATACGTTGTCAGGGATACAGAAAAGGACATAAGGTACCTTTCATCCAGAAAAAAAGTACTGTTCCCGAGGGAAAGAACATTAACTTTCGACTGTCACAATTGCTTTTGGACACTAGATGGCGCTACGTGTACAGTCAGTGCCCCAAATTGTCTGACCCCACTTAGAATATTTTTATTTCTAAGAGGGGTCAGATTATATTAGGCACTGACTGTACCTATGTCATGCGGACGAACTCGCGAGCAAAATGCTGGTTATTTCAATTTTTTTTCTCTTCCTCAGAGGCGAGAGCGCAGATCTCCGGGCCTACGGAGAAGTACCTAAAGCCAGGATCAACGTTGCGGCTACAGTGTTCCGTAGTACAAACTACGGAGGCACCTGCTTTTGTGTTTTGGTAAGTTGCTTTGATTTTTAACCGACTTGAAAAAAGGAGGTTCTGTATTCGTCCCGTATGTATGTATGTATGTATGTTTGTATGTGCGCGATTTTCTCAAAAACTACTGATTTGATTTGGATGGGGTTTTCACTAACGTAATCTACATACTTTCAGGAAGGTTTTAGTATATAATACATTATGTAATCATTTCTATGTACAAAGTTATAGGCATAAAAGTACACACTCCGTAGAAGATTTAAGGGAAAAATAAAAAACTTTTTTAACAAAAAATAACCGACTTCAAAAATCCACTACAATACTACTAATAATTTTGGTTTCGGAAGTCGGTGGCTTTGGTTTTTGTTTGCTTTTTTTGCCACCGACTTCCGAAACCAAAATTATTATTTGCTTTGTAGTGGCTTTTTGAAGTCGGTTAGTTTTTGTTAAAAAAGTTTTTTTTGTAACAAGTTATTTGTACCTGACATCGAAGAACATAAACGTCGATTTACTCCCAACGAACAAAGAGCTAACGAGAGCATTTTTTCTCGACCTTTTAGTGTAAACGGAACGGGTTCGTTTGACAGTTTCAAATAAAAACAACTTTTAATAATTTTAAGTAAACCTACTTTCTAAATGTTTTTAATTAAGATACAAGTATTAATTGATGATGTTTTAACATTCAAAGTTCTATCTTTTGCCCGACTTTGAAAAGCATAATGATTCTTTTAAAAGCTTCAATATCTTCATCTTTAATAAAGTTCGAAGAAACATTTTAGGTAGGTACCTACTAGAACTTAGAAGTTGTTTGAAAGTTACTGTGTATGATGCTAACCTAACTTTGTATATTTCATTTAAGTTATATCAGCAGGTAACTTGATTTTATCTGCAAATTACTTCGCCCATGAGGGAAAACCAACACGAATCTAGATAATCTTGAAAGTATTATTTCTGGGCTATCTCCGTTCTCTCTCTCTCTCTACGAAAAAGTGTCAACAGACAGACAGGCAAACAGATGAACAAAAAAGTAATCCTATAAGTAAGAGTTTCTTTTCTTCCATTTGAGTTACGGAACCATAAAAACTTTGTAGAATCACAACCAAGAGATACTTTATAAATGTATATTTTTTTTTTTTTTTTTTTTTGTGAATTTGAAACGATTCACGGTTCGGCAGAGGTCGCGGGTTCAAATCCCGCTCGGGTCATATGATTTTTGAGAATCACTTATATATTTAATAACTTAATAGAAGCATAACATGGCTTTGACATATTTCAAATTCACAAAAAAAAAAAAATATACATTTATAATGTATAGATGGTGATATCGCATCGATGTCCGATAACTGCAAAGTAATTGGCATTGAGTTGGAAATACTGCATAAGTTTTCCGATAGATGTCGCCAAACGCTCCTAAGAAGCGTATTACAAAGGGGTCTCAAATCTCAGATGAGTCGGGCGAGACCCGGTAGCTCAGTTGGTTCAGAGCACTAGCCACGGTTCGGCAGAGGTCGCGGGTTCAAATCCCGCTCGGGTCATATGATTTTTGAGAATCACTTATATATTTAATAACTCAAGAGATACTTGTTTGTACAACCAACTTGACTTTCAATATGCGTTTCAAATGGATTACAATGACTCATCATTTAAGAGCCTTACTTTTGAATTATTCGTAATAACAACATGCTGTCTAGCAGAACGGGTCTCTCGTTTTAGCATAAATTTGATAATGCATATTGCTACAACCACAAGATAGGATTACGCTCATCCATAGATTTGGCTTGAGGTTTCTCGCTAAGGAGAATTTAGGTCAAACCACGGTCTAACCGATGCTATAATGGTGTAAGTTCGTATACCATGCACAGAATTAACTGCGAGACTTGTGGCTAAATGACAGCCGCGCTGATCGATCGATCTGCGAGGTTAAGCTGCGCTTGATGCGGTCAGTCCATGGATGGGTGACCATTCTTTACATGTCAAGACCCATAGTTACCTCGGAGAGCACTTATGAGGCTGACGAGACCCAATTTTTATCGAATCATGTAATACCCGCCTGTAAAAGCTAACATGTACGAGTCACAATAGAGTGAACGGAAAACTGTCAAAAGGTGTTCAAAAACAGGATAAAATTTAACAAAATTTTTAGTTGCAGGAAATCCTTTTTCTTTAGAAACCCAAGACAACTATATTCTTCCTTATTAGTAACCATTTAAACACATTTTTTTCTGGAATGTCTGCTGGCATAACGAAAAAGACGTGCATCGAATTCACGTCAAAACTATAGCGCCTAGCTAGAGCCTAGCGAGAATGTTTGCGACCGGCCGCACTGCGCGCTTGGCGCCTAGCTAGTTGCTCCTCAGCGCGCAAGGCGGCCGGTTGCGAACATTCTAAAACGTTCGTTTTACTAAGCTAGTCGCTAGGTGACTCGCTAGGCTCTAGCTAGGCGCTAAGAAAGCCACCTGTCTGTGCGTTCGTAGCCATAAAGTTCTATAGCAGAACAAAAAACATTCAAATCAAATCACTCCACATTATAACATTTCAATTTCCAAAACAAATGCAATAAACATAAAAACCACCAAAAACATTCAGCAGAACTACATCAAAAAGATTTTATTCACTGATTTATAGTGAATTGGGTGCAAATTGAATTTGGAGTCTCATCAAGAAATGTCAGCGCTGAGTCAGTTGGCCGCATTCGAATCAATAAAACAGGAAAACTTTCCGTTTCTTTGCTCTTTTTGTGATATTATTATTTTTTTCGGTGTAAGGCTATAAGGCATAAGGGTGTGTTGAATCAGTAGATAGCTTTTTTAACCATGACTTTGAATAACGAGGTGTGTTATACGTTTAACGCATATGAGTGGTTCTGTATGTGTATCTGTCTGTGCCAATTTAGCTCCCAAACGGATGGATAATAATTATAATTTGATGAAAGTCGCTTTAGTTAAATGATAAGAGCTATTTTTCAGAAAATGCTCATAATTTTACTGCCGACATTTTAAGGTTAGGTATACCAAGAACCCGAACAAAGCGCTTTGATTCCACTTTCATTGTGAAAACCGCCACGCAGTGGAATGCGCTGCCCAAGTGGGTTTTTCCCAACAGTTACAATCTGGGTAGGTATCTACAAGTCACGAGTGAATCGGTTTCTTCTAGGCAAGCGTGCTCCATCGTAGACCGCATCATCGCTTAACACCAGGCGAGATGGCGGTCAAGCGCAAGCCTACCATCAAATAAAAAACCAAAAATAAAGGCACAAGCAGGTCCCCCGCTGTCAACACAGCGCAACCTTAAAAGTTCTAGCAAATTTATTCACCACAGGAACACATCACTACCGAAGAGTAGCTTTTCTGGTCCTCATTAACTTTGTTTGACTAGTTTCATTGTCCCAGTACACTGTACCGAAATGTTCAGTACATTTTCGTTCCTTAATAATATTATTTGATGATAAAAGACATCACCAATCATCTTTATATTATGACAGAGTTCTATACGTATAGTATACACATATTTGTACAGTTAGTTTAAATCCTATTTAATAGGGGGTGAGCCTATCGCCATAAGACGGTCACAAATCCAGACTCTAGACTGCTGCTACCTAAGAATTTTAATACCCAATAACATTTTTGCCCGACCCTAGGATCGGATCCAGGACCTTCGATGGCTTAGCCATGAAAACAACTGAACATTTAGACATACGCTTTCATATAGTAATATCTCAGTAGCTTTCATATAGTAGTATCCACATATACGTACAAGTCGCAAGAACAATACGTAATACTTACCTCTTCTTGGTAGAGATTTATTGCGATTCATCTGTATGAGTTAAGTGCTTCCACAGATGTGCATTTTATTTACACACCAGTGGGGCGCATTCGCACAAGCTGGGAAAAACAGATTTTTTGTTTTTATTGCAGAATCGAATCTTCTACGTCGTTGAGCAAAAAGTACTTTTAAAAATAAAAACAAGCATTTATTTACGTACACAGTCAATATTAAAAGTGAATGATACATTGGTTTAGTTTCAAAAGTGTTTTTGAATGAATGAAAAACTGCCAATGATATTTATTTATTTAAACTACGACTGATTAGATACATATATAAATTGTAAAGTGAATTTATTATCATAATCACGAATTGAAAAGAGTGACATTATTTTTATTAGTATGTTATTCGTTACAATTTTTTATGATTATTGGGAATTTCGTGTATGTGTAGGTAGGTATATTTTATTGAGAATATTTTTATTCACATACAAAAACAGCCAGACCTATGTGCAATGCGGGAATCGAACCCGTGACACGTTGCGCAGCAGCCAATCTCTCAGCCACTGCGACAACCGTGCGGTCATAATGATTGTCTCATAAAATATAAAATTTTGAAATACGAAATAAGTAATTGACGCTTGATGTTGACTGTACTAAAACGAAATAAATAAAATTATTATGAAATAATTCGGAATTCATTATCTAAAAGGCTTGTCGCGCATAAGAAATTCATATAGACAACTACGCGATTAACTTTTTACATACCTACCTATTGAATTCCAAACAGTAGATTTTTATTTTTAAATGTAGGTAGGTACCTACCTATATTTTGATGAATTTGAAACATGCCTTTTAACACCTCCAAGGGACCGTAGACTTTAGTATCTGATATTAATTTCAACATGATATCTAAACCAGTTCTTGAGAAAAAGGGTATTGACAGACTGACATCAAAGTTATGTTTCGGTTCCATTTTTCCTTTTGAGATACGGAACCCTAAAACAATGAACTGAAAAGTACAATTCCAAACATGTGTGTCAGTAAGGTCGGTTAGCTTGACATATTTTTAAAATAGACCGGTTTTAAAAGAGCAAGTTCGAAAAGCAATCGAAGTACTGGCTGTTGGCAATTGGCCAAATTTGTCTCTATTTGATTTACCACTGTTGATTTGCAGCTGAATACTTAATACTGCGTGTTGTCCACGGATTTAGATTAGGCTAGATACCGCATGATCACTAAATAGTATGAAAACGAGCGTGCCACTTTTTCCTACCTACTTTGCTGTCGCGCAAGTCATTTAAAGGCCTTGGGCAACCCTATAAAAGTTTTTACCTCAGATCATAGAAACAAGGAGATATGCCCTCATAGCAAATTAGTACGGGAACAACTGTCGCCACTTTTAGAACATTTTTCGACACAATTATAAGCGCTCCTTCTGAATAAAAAGATCACCCACACATAAAAAATTCCGCACACCCTCAATCTAATACTGTTAATCATCACTCAACACTAGCACTAAACTAAAACACTGTATTTATATCATCGACCGTGTTCCGTTCGTTGCCAGCGTGTATGTTTGTTATACGGTCAATGTGACCGTATCAAAGCGTCAAGCTCAATAGCGCCTTGGCACATCTCCCTTGTTTCTATGATCTGAGGTTTTTACAGTTATTATTGGTACAATTTGGCATTTGTATGTCTTCAACGACACTATTTGTCAAGTTTCACCGGCGCGTTTGAAAGTAAACTCAAGTAGAAACGCGGGAAGTAGGCGCATTGCACAAACTTTCGGGCACGCTGAGACGGACGGTTTGCGGTACCTATCTAGTCTACTCTAAATCTGTGGTGTTGTCGCATTTCACGATGATACCAAACTGTAGCTTAATTGGCTGTATGTTATTTGTTTGATCTGTTCTCTGTTCCGTTAATTGTGATTATGACTGGCTAGTGCATGTTAGTTGCAGAGGGGCTCGTGGCTAAAGGAAAGCAACGCTGATCGATCGATCTGCGAGGTTAAGCTGCGCTTGCCGCGGTCAGTCCTTGGATGGGTGACCGTTCTTTACACATCGAGACCCCTCCGTGCCTCGGAGAGCACGTTAAACAGTCGGTCCCGGTTGTCATAGGAATATCTTTGACAGTCGTTACGGGTAGTCAGGAGCCCAATAGTCTGACAACTGGTCTAACATTCGAATACCGGTATTCCCCAATTATTGGGTTGTGGAGGTCAGATGGCAGTCGCTCCATGTAAAATATTGATATTCAGCCGCAACCAGTTAGACTAGAAGCCGACCCCAATCATGTTTGGGAAAAGGCTAGGCGGATGATGAGTGCATGTTAGTTGCACTATAATGACGCTTGATTCATTCTGGATTTGCGTGTTGTGATGTATCAATTATTTTCTACTAGCTGGCCCGGCCCGGCTTCGGACGGGTAAAGTTTAGTCTACTATACAAATATCGGATTTCAAGGGTTTGAATTTTTTTGTGTGGATTTTTTTCTTTTTCTAAAATAACAATATTTAATGTTACTCCTTATTAATTTGTTTGTATGTCTGTCTGCTTGTTCCCGCTATACTCCGAAACGGTCAGACCGATTTTGACTTACGGCTCGACTAGACCTAATCCGTCGTCGGCCGAACTCGGACGATTGAATCAAACACTTGTAAATTATGGAGAGTGCGCACACCAATACTAGCCTAGTGGTTTAACCATGTGCCTCCCACGGCGAATGGTTCGAGTTCGATCCCGAGGCACGCACCGCTGACTTTTCGAAGTCATGTGCGTATTAGAAATTAATTATCACTTGCTTTAACGGTGAAGGAAAGCATCGTGAGGAAACCAGCATGTCCTAGAACCAAAAATTCGAAGACATGTGACATCCACCAACCCGCACTGGGCCCGCGTGGTGGACTACGGCCCACTCCCTCTCACAGAGAGGAGGCCTGTGTCCCAGCAGTGAGAACATTATAGGCCGATTATGCTATGCTTATGTACACCAATATGACCCCATCGGCCGACAAAATCGGTTTTGGTGGTGTACGCGCTCTCTATAATTAGTCAAATCAGTTATAAGGCCAGTGTTTTTAGGTAGAGAGGTTCGCCCAGTTTTGGCAACTCCATATAAAAATATAATGCTCTAAGGTTATTACAGAAAATCAGAACGTCTCTTCTTTTTGATGTATTCCCTTATTGGCCTATTACATAACAGAAGAAATTCACGAAACCAATACAAGATTACCGATACCGCAACGAAAAAAATTTATTAAAGGTCATTGTTCTTAACCTTCGAAGGCTCAAAAAACGTTTGTGACAATTTAATTTGCTTGCCAAAGTAGATTTGGCAGCGAGTCTTGGCACCGCCTATAGACCAACGTCGCCAGCAATTCCTTACACATCGGATACGCAAATTGCCAGATTTGGTACGCTTCTCTTGACAGCTTCAATTTTCTTCACGTCGATATTGTGGATGCTGATTCGTTCCTTTTATTTAAGTCAACAAAGATGTATTGGTATTTGTTTTCGTTCTTGGAATCTTCCCAAGGGGCCCCGACTGTGAGTCAGTGAGACAGTTGGGGCCCCTTGGGAAGATTTGATTGGTAAAATTTAAATGGGCCCCGACTGTGAGTCGTTCTGTTCTGCATTAGAATTTATGATTTGTTTTATGTGTGTATCGATTATAAAACTATTACAATTGTGTAGTTATTCAGTATTACTTAACAGAATTCTAAACTACTGGGCTTGTTTCTTTCTTTTTAGTTTTTATTAAGTTAATTCTTTCACGTATTTTTAAAAATTAGTTTTTCCTCAGTCGGGTTTTTTGTTTTTCTTTAAATTATTATTTTTTATTTTATACTTTTTAGTTATATCACTGTTTTTTTGTTTGTATATCGTTAATACTTGAAATAAAAACTTAAATCAATAAGTAAGAATTAGCGAGAATGATTGCTTTGTTAATCAACTTTAAATCGTTATATATCCTAAACTATTATTTAAAATGAAAAATGATAAAAGGAACCTAAAGATGATTTTAAAATACCTATTCAACGACACCCCACTTGACATAGTTCATCAATATTTTTTTTTTTCATTTTGACAATATGGCGTCTCGTTGTCGCTGTGGTGAATTTTGATTACTGTTATGTCTTTAGTGACACTCGCAAGGTTAAGACGAATCGATTGACGTAAGAATTATCAAAATCGGCCTACGCATTTGGTCTCTAGAACGCCACATAGAAACAAACATACATACATACATACATACATAGACTGATAAACACATTACCCTCCTTTGCGTCGCGCAGTCGGGTAAAAAAGGAACCCTTACGGGCTACTTCATTTGTCTGTCTGTCCGTCTGTTTGTCACAGTTGCTTATTTCAGCAACTTGAAATTGGAACAGTTACAAAGAATGCTTGCCCACCTTTATTGAAAATAAAAATAAAATTATTTTTATTTTCATTGCAAATGGTGCCAAAGTGGGGGTTCGAAGTTTTGAAATGGGATTACTAAGTCGAGTGGCATAAAATATCTGCACATTTCAAAATATATTTTCATTTCTTTTAATACCATATGATGCCTATGTTTTGTAATATGTAGAGATACTTATTTATAAAACGTAAACAAACCAAGAAATAGGTTTGAAAGCGATACAAATCAACGCAACAATGTCAATGAATCACAAGGCATGATTGAGTTTACCTACCTAACAAATATTGTGATTTATCTACCTATCACAATCGATTTCTGAAGTTCTATTATTAGCATCGGTCTATGATTGGTCCAGGACCTGGGTACTAAAAATAGTCTAAAACTGAATTACTACAATATTACTACAACTAGCGTCAATTAACGGACAAACCGACTGACAACTATTGTAATATTCTTTGACATTTCAAAAGTGCATGTAAATGGTCTAATTGAAATAAATGTTTTTGACTTTTGACTTTTTGAATTGTGATTGTTATAATGATTTTTTCAAATAGAGAAAGAACGATCATTGATTACCATGCTTGCTCATTGGTACAAATATTTATATGTATTTGTCAAAATCTAAAATTGAACGCCCTACCACTAAGCGTGATTGTTTCAATGTGTGAGAGGAAATATGCAACATTTTACTTGTGTGCGTGCTTTGAACCGATCCAGCTAGTAGTCCCTCCCTCTAGTTAAGGTGAGCGTCCATAGGCACGGCCCGGCCGCAGCGGACTCACGGCACGCAACGGATTTTGTGAATTCCTATAGCACGCGTGATAGTGGACGCAGTGCTATAGGAATTCATACAAAGCAAACCAAAATCCGTTGCGTGCCGTGCGTCCGCTGCGGCCGGGCCGAGCCTATGGACGCTCACCTTTACTCTCCCCCCAGCGACGCCCTAAGCCGAGGCTTGTACTCCAGTAAGGGGTGCCCTTAGCGTGTAGTTGCTTAGTTTGTAAGTTTATCTTAGTTTTAAGCCTGGCTGGAGACATTTTGTAAGTCCTCACCGAAAGTCAATTGCGAGAGGTCAATTCTAAAAAAAAATTTAAAAAGATTAACACAGCCTTTGTCCCCAGGTACCACAACAGTAGAATGATAAACTATGACGTGGAGCGCGGCATCAACGTCACGACAGATCCGGCGCAGCGTCTGTCAGACCTGCTAATACCGGCTGCTAGTGTGTCGCACGCCGGCAACTATACGTGCGTGCCGAACAACGCTATCCCTGCTAGTATATACGTCCATATATTTAACGGTGAGTAAAGAAAGAAAAAATATTTATTAGACTCCACAGGAAATTACAGATACAAAAGGTGAGAAAAAATAAAACGTAAAACCTGGTGCGAGACCAAAAGGCCACTATACCAGCTGCTGCCTCATAAAAATGCCGCAGCGCTGATATTCTGATAGGGCCCAGTGATGCCACTGTCAGTTATAGTCAGATAGCATCAACGTCACGACAGACCCGGCGCGGCGTCTGACGGACCTGAGGCCCTAGATAAGTGGTTTTTCTGTTAGCGTTCACGCCAAACGATAGCCACAAAATGTATGGCAATGACATTACCTGCGGAAAAGCCACGTGACTCACAAATGTCACTTCCATACATTTTATCCGTAGCGTTTGACGTTAACGCTAACAGAAAAGGAACTTGTCTAGGGCCTCTGCTCATACCCGCGGCTAGTGTGTTGCACGCCGGCAACTACAGGTGCGTGCCGAACAACGCTGTCCCTGCTAGTATATACGTCCATATATTTAATGGTGAGTAAATAAAGAAAGAAAGAAAAATTATTCATTATTCTTGCACAGGAAATTACGGACAATTAATTACGAAAAAATTACAAATAATAATAAGTAGCTTATACTTGTCTTTATCTTGCGTCCATCATCTCACGAAATTTTAAACGTTCACGACATACGTCTATCCATCTTGTGGCAAACAAGTCACACTCCGGTGTTGATGCCAGAAGAGCATTTAGCATCACAAGCACACGAACTAGTCGCAATATAAAATCTGAGATGTAGAAGAGTGAGAAAGACAAATCAAAAGAGGAGAAAGTGTAATTAAATGACAATAATTATATAGAAATGCTTTGCTTAAACAGCAAAAATATAAAAATGCATGTAAATATTGATATTCAGCCGCAAGCACTTAGACTGGAAACCGACCCCAATCATGTTTGGGAAAAGGCTAGGAGGATGATGATGATGATGATGCTTTGCTTTAACAGCATAACACTAGAAAATTCTAATGACAAAAAAACTTATAAACGAAGTGATACAAAAACAAAGAACGATAGTCATTAATTCCCAACTACATCTAAATAAGTAGATAGTAAAGATAGTGATTGAAGATCCAGTTAAAGAAGAATCTAAGAATGCATTCAAAAATACAGCCGAAAAAGTAAAGAACGTTTAGTGCCAATAAAGTGATCCGTGAGAAGCACAGAAAAAGTGTAAAAGTGATGAAAACTTACTCAGAAGCAAGTTTGGCACTACGCCAGCAAAAAGAGAAAAAGAAATAGGAAATGCGCGTCCTCTGGTAATCACAAATAAAACTTGCTTGCCTGATTAAGAATAGAAATTTCATAAAGCATTTTTTATGAAATTTCTATTCTTAATCAGGCAAGCAAGTTTTGAATATTTACTAATTGATACTGAGGGTGGTATATGAGATTTTTTATTTATTAAGTAAGACATACCAACGAGATATTTAAAATTTCAGATAAAAATCACAAATCTTCAATACAGTGTAAATAATATGTCACTTAATGCATGCACAACATTCTTATCAATAGGTAAACAATACATGGAAAATAGCTTTAGATTAAATTAGGTAGGTACATTAAAAATAGAATAGAATACAAAATTAATACTAGATTTAAGTTGTAATATATTTTAATAAACATTTGATTACACAATAAAATAAAATATATTTTTAAGTCAATCCCAGTATCTGGACTACCAGTGCTTGTCAATACTAACCCAAATTGACAAGCTGACGATGATGTAGTAACTAAATCACAAACAATTAAAGGCGCAATTACGCCAGAAAGTGTTAATGATACTAAGGAGAATGAAAACGATAAAAAATCCCGCCTCCGTTTCGTCGGCAGCAAAAATAAAAGCTCCACGAATAAATTGTAATACTTCTCGGCTAATTTGAGAAGGGTCGGTATAATATAATATTGGAAAGGTAAAATATTCTGTAGGAGTTCAGAAAAATGACGAAAACGAATTGAAAGTATTCTATCCTGATATAAGGTTCAATTTAATTTGAAACATTAAACGTTGTGGAGGTCGGGTTGTAGGTATAATTTTTGCGTGTGCTTAATGACCTACTTGACATATCGAGTGACCGATGAAATATTGGCTTTATATGGTGAACTAGCTTTTGCCCGCGGCTTTTCCCGCGTTTTTGGGATAAAAAGTAGCCTATGTGTTATTCTGACGTATAAACTATATTACTGTAAAGTTTCGTCAAAATCCGTTCAGCAGTTTTTGCGTGAAAGAGTAACAAACATCCATCCATACATCCTTACAAACTTTCACATTTATAATATATGTGGGATTACATTAAGCTTAACATGAATAAAACATGTTAATAACATATAAAAATACAGATATATCCTACAAAATTTCTAGGAATTATTGATGAAAAAATATTGGAAGAAGAGGTGGTCGAACTAAGCTATCCATCAAATAAGTTTATTCGGTATATCTACTTACTAATAACACAAATTCTTTACGCAGACCCAGCTTATGAACAAAATCCAAACATGGGCTATCAAAGGTCTAACTATTCAATTTGAATCGCGGGTATTTACCCGCGATTCAAATGGTTGAGCGTAAATGGTTGAGCGAGTCAAAAGGAGGCTATCCGAGACTTAAGGCGCTGGTAAACACTGGTGCCGATTCTGTTGTTTACCAACTAAAATAATTTAGTCTCATTACGTTTCCTTCTAATAAAAAACATGAGAATAGGATAGAAGATATTTAATCCTGTCAAATTAGTCGACTTGAATAGTTTTGTTGTCAATTTCTCGGTGGACATCAGCACAGAACGCTCAAGCTACACCGCCCAAATTACTCAAGGCCATACGCAGTTATCAGCGTCTTAAGTGAAGGAATCGAGTCAATCAGGCGTTCATTGGGGCGTGAATATTTCAAACATCTCACTGAGCTTACGCACTGCGCTCGGGAATTGTGGCGGGTGGATCAATGGATGACTCAATTTATTTCTTTAATGTTGTATTTGATGATTTTTTTGTAATTTTGCCTCATTGATCTAGTATGACTGTTTAGGTAATGAGTTTGGTAGTTGGTTTTTTTTTTTCAACAAAAAAGTAACACACAGAATCTATAAAAATATTATAGCGCTGAAGAGTTTGTTTGTTTGAACGCATTAATCTCTGGAACTTTCAGTCGGATTCGAAAGAATATTTTTGTATAAGATAGCCAAATTTATGAGTAATAGTATAAGCTATTTAATATCACGCTACGACCCTTAGGAGACGAGCAATCGCAAGGCAAGGGTGAAACCGCAGGGAACTAGGGGGCTAGTATTGTTATGAACAGCAACTCGCAAGACGAACTTGACTACTTTAACAAGTAATAACAGAGAACAGAATAATTTTGTAATTTTAATGAATGGTACCAGAACTGCACGTTCCTTCTAAAAGTTTAACAGATAAGATGTCAATAAGAAACCGTATTAGAACGTGTTATTGTCACCATTGTACAAGTGTGAGAGAAAGACAGAGCTATACAAACACTATCTCTTTTTCACAATGAAACAATTTTGGTACAGCTGAAAAGCCGAAAATATTCTTTCCTCAACTTTGCGTTCATTCAGCTCAGTGCGTAACCCACCCTAATAATTTAGTATTCCGATATGCCATCAAGATATTTTTCTTCTCGAATGAATTTTATGACATCGATTCACTTAAGATCATGCAGAATTTATTATGAAATGATAATGGAATTATAGATCGATTCGGCTTTAAATTATTCAAAGACGTCATCTTAATCATCTACAGCATTTTTACTACATTTACCTATTCGCTGAAAGACCTTTCTTCTTCTACGCCAATAATCTTCAGTTTGCACCATTTTGAGGTATTATAACATTAGAGAAAACTTTGAACAAACATCATGTTCCAAACGCCGTGTGACACGTGACAAAAAACAATAGAGTAGATGCGACATTTACTACGTGAAGTGCGGCTGTTTTACCGCAGTTGATTGGGACAGCACCGTCTAATGCGGTGTCTTCTCTAGTGTATACCTCTATGTTTTGAGCCAATCTTGTCAATGTCTTTCTGACAAGCGTCTGTAATTATGGCGTCGACCTACAGCGCGTTTCACACAAGAGTTTCCTTCGACGCTGTATTTACTCACCTGAATTTCAATATAAGGTGCTATAAAAATATCTGCCACGGCTTTAATGGGAGGTAGTATTGTGTTTATAGATTACAATAGTGAAGAACTTTCGTACCCCGGAACAGTTAATTCAATTTGAGAAAATAAAGAAGTTAAATTAACATTGACTCTACTCTGCATAACGTGGTTCACAAATTACGCGCGATGTGTCGCTTCGTCAATAAAAACAACTGCTATCTCTTTCCATCTGTTCTGTGAATGAAAACTGATATCAGCTGACTAGTTCGTCAACCTAATCTACTAAAATTTATACGTACTTTTTTTTGTATGAAAAAAAAATGACAAATAATCAATAATTTATCTTTACTATTGTAATCTAGAAACACAATACTGTCTCCCATTGCAGCCATGGCAGATATTTTTATAGCACCTTATATATTTAAACCTTTTTTACGGTGTTGGGAATTTTATTTCAACACAAATTCTCGTTCACCACTTTTTAGAGTTCTAGGCATTATTTTAGCACTTAAATCTAAAAAAAATACAGAACGTTAAGAATTTAATAAAGTGATTGACAGAGGAGTAACATAGCGTCAAAGGGAACTGTGGAACGCGCAATATTTTGCCATTAATTTTCCTAAGCCCTTTACTCTCGACCTATTATCACAAAACATCAACGTTAAAGAAATATCTAGGAAAGAGTTAGGTACTAGAAAAATTGTAAGCGGCAAATACAATGCATACCTAACAAAAGCAAAAACGTGGTAAAAACGACCTGCTGATAAAAAACAACATCATTTAATTATGCTCTTTGAACGTGAACGGAAGTACGATCGCCTTCAGGCACATTAAAGTATTGCTATCGATGAAAACATTCACGGTGCACACCGCTTCGATACCAATGAAATTAAAATTTACTCACCAAACAATTGGAGCGGGAACCTATCAAGACTGGAGGGTGCAGATAGCAGTTGACTCTTCAACGTTTTGCTCTCGGCTACAGTATTACTTTTGAAATTTCATATCGTTGGTATATTTTTGGGAAATATAGCTGCTAATTAATGTTTATAAAGTTGATGAATTTACAGTGATGATGGCAAACAGGCGTGCGTCTTATGATAAGTAGTCTATGAAACGCTTGTAACACGGAGTATTACATGCACGTTGTCGACCCATTAAAATGAGGAATCGCTGTGCCGACAGCTCAGGGGACGCTGTCAACACAGCGCATCCTCAGGAGCACTGGCGACCTTACCTTGGCGACCTCGGTAGTCTTGTGTGCCTGTGGTGAGCACAGGCACACAAGACTACCGAAGAGTAGCGTTATTTGGCTGTGTGGAGTGGAGGCACTTCCCTGTCTTGAAATAATTTTCAGTTTTTATCATGTTGTAGAAATGCCCGACAGATTTTGGTTCCAAACGATGCTCTTTCCGCGAACTGATAACGCGATTAACTCGCAACACTTAAATGTAACTGGCAAAATTTGGGTGTATTATTAATACACATCTGCTTCAACCTTTTGGGTCATAGCGGTGTAATGTTTATGTAAATAATCATAAATATCTTTAGGAATAATGGAGTCAACTAAATTCTAATCTATCTCTTCTTTCACAGGTGAAAATCCCGCAGCTATGCAGTCGTCTTCACCGAGTTTCATCACCCGTCTCCACAGCATCTTATTACCGACCCTCATCAGTCTAAACCTGATACGGTGACAATTTCACTAGCTCATCAACTGAAAATGTACCCAATATGTAATAGAAAATGGTTTATTTTTGCGTGGAGCGAAACTTGACGGTGGGTCGTGTGTCAAATAAATTCGAAAGGTTATTACGAGTAATGTGAGTCGTTGATGGTACATGTGTTTTTACTTCGTCTAGTCTGTTATTATTAAGGGTCTCGTTATTAAATGTGTTCGTTGCGTTAATATTATCATACGGGTCGAATATAAAATCAAGTATTCAAAGGACGGTACAGTAATAAAAGCTTAACCAAAAATAAAAATATATTTTAATTGTTATTTGCCTAATTTATCTTAGAGATTAAGAATTGGAACCAAAAATCGAAATAAATAAGAAATAAAGTGATTATGCCGTTGACATTTTGAAAAAAACCAATAAAACAAAAACGGGTGCATGCTGGCTGGCGCGTGCCTCCACAGAATATCATGTCGACAGCAACTAAAACCTTTGAATTGAGAACTCATTAGTCGGGCTACATTGGAACAGGAACTTCATTGGATCATACACACCATACTTAACCTCACTGTCACAAATACGAAGATTTTTCTTTAACCCAATTACGTACAAAAACAAAAAAAAAATGAATTTAAATACTCTTGAAATACTCAATCACACCAAACTAATTTCATATTTGTACCGACATACACAATCTGAAGCCCAGCGTTCTATGGGCGTCCGCCGTGTCCTTTGAGCTTTATCATCATTATTTTTATATACCATCTTCAAATCAAATCAAATCATTTACTGTTTTGACTTTTCCTTCTCTGAGAACATCTTATACAGCCTTGCAATTTGGATTAAATTTCCAGCTCTCATTGGATTTCAACAATTTCGACTTCTCTCTGTAATTCACCAATTTCTTGGCTTCCTTAACATCAGGATGGTAAATTATTAGTCATTTGGAAATGGAAATTTTATCCTTCTTTCCCTCATTACTGGGGATCGTGAATGCAATCAATGAGCTATCTCCAGCTATGTAGGTCAACAGCTTCGTGGAGCGCCGCACTTATAAATATAATATTTAATTCAGCAAACGCAATTCTTCATCTATACTTAGAAGATTATGTCTGTTGAAACTTTATTTGGTTGACGGATTTAACTAGCTAATAACTCAAAAAGTAGTGTTTAAATTTTCAGATAAGTAGTCATGACATCATGAATAAAGCCAAAACTTTCATCTACAATTCTTTTATCAATAGCATAGTTAGCATTAACTGCAGAAAATAGAACAATTGATACCTAATGAAATGTTGTTTTTTTTTTTCAATAAATTCTGTAGCATGTAATTATTATTTCTTAACTACGAGTACCTACCAGCAGCATTATAATTATGTAACTTAATTTTAAAACACTCATAAAGTTTGTAGACCATAAAAGCACATAATAACGTCATCAGAACAGTACCTAAATTGGATCAGTAGCAGAAATTTTAATTCCAAAATAACGTGTTTTTATTTGGCCAAATTCAACATCTACGAGTAGGTATATTGGCGATTGAACCAAGAACCTCAAACTATACCAGGTGCATAAACAGTACAACAATAACCAATGTGTTGATAAAAGGCGACCCAGTTCCCTCTACTGGCTTAAGAGGTACGACACGACGGACGGGCAATATACGTCAACTGCTTAGCATATAAATTTGTCGGGAGATAGAAGGGTCTTTGAAGACTGGTGATTAGTATTGTAATATGATGATGATGCCGCTTTAGAAGATTATTCACCTAAGAAAATCTAAGGATTGCAATTAATTTATTTTGCGTTCGATGTTAACGAACGTGATGCTAAAGAGCTTCTGCATTTGACGTTTTAATATTTAAATCAATTTGAAAGCTCGTTAAAGATAATTATGCTCTTCGCTTTGAAATACTTGGCTTAATCAGGGACTGAGCAGGATCTCAAGCAAATAAATTACAAGACTAATTTTAAATTCTCATCATTCTTGTTTCAAGTCTTTGAAAAAAGCAGTAACTTGTTGACATCGCAGATAACAAAGAGGAATTGTATAATAGTCTAACGTAGAAATAGGAGTGTAATTAAAGACGTCTTGCTCCCACAAGTGTTAGTACAAAATTATTTCCAGTACATTTTGTTCATAATAATCGTTTAAAACATTGCGTCCCTATTATAAACTGCGTAAGTAATTTTAATTGAACCAGTCTGTAATTCCCTTTCAAAATTGTTACAATAACGACCCCAATTATTTGAAATAGGCAACCTTTTGCGAAGCAATGAGATTTTTGAACAAAGATCTGTCCCATTTTAATGTTCTTTACTTGCTATTTTAGCTATAAAGTTTTATGGATTGAAAGTTTCGTTGGAGATAGAAAAGAGACTACTTTTGAGATGTGAAAGGTTTCAAAATTGACGAACCCAATTGAATTTGTCGCCGTCTGAACGTATCTTCTTGGCAAGAGTGTTCCATTTTATTTTATCTGGTTGTATCGAACGAAATCCTAACCTGAATTTAAAATAAATAAAATAATCTGTCATATATTTATTTTAACTTTTTACTGATGTAGGTATATTCATCAATTTTATATGTGGATCAGAGATGTGAATCCAATTTGACTAATAGGCTTTCCATTAATGTACAACATAACTTTCTATGTAACGTTGATCGAGTTATATTACATTTGGAGCCAAACATGCAAATTGCTGGTATCCTGACTCGTATTACAAATGGTAAAATTTTGCTAGAGGATTTCTATGAATTTTGGCTCTTCAACAACTAGTTTTTCTGAAACATTATCATCTGTAGTTTCGCTTTGAACATGTTTTTCATGAACGTAGCCAATTTGCAAAATCAGTTTATTAAATAACTTTAAAACATTATTAATAGAGAATATCCTAATTAAATTAGTTTTGTAACAAAAAGTTTTGTTCAAAACGAATGGGTTCGATAGTAATATAAAACTTTACGATGTTAATATTACTAATGCTAATTTGAAAAGGCTTATCCAAAAACTGTCCCTAATAAATATTAAAACCATTGACTTATATGTCCCTAAACAAGCAGTTCCGAACAAAAATCATGCCCCACGCGCGGGTACTCGTCTGTTGCTCACGGCATCAAACGTCAAAGTGAATGTGAGGCTTGTGTTGTGCCTGTACAACACTTGAGTATGACATTTTTAATTTTCGGAACTGCTTGTCTAGACATATCTAATAGGTCAATGATTAAAACCAACCAGACCATGAAATAATTCAATAGCCTGATGACATTTTAGGAAAATAAACAGTGAAAAGTAAACAATCCATTAGTTTATTTTTACACTGAACTGAGCGTAACATAACGAGTTTAACTGGTGACGTTCAAACAGCATTTGAAATTTTTTTTAACAACTGTTTGTTTGTGGCTTTTATATGTATAATAGCTCTTTTATGAAAAAAATTAACAGCAGTGTAGTTGCTTGCATTTGATTTGATGATATTTGCTACTAATACTTTAGAAGTACCTACCGTTTTCTTGTTTAATTTTTATTCATTAACTCTCTTACGTATAGACGATGATTAAGTAAATTCAACAGCTCTTAAGTCAATTGTCATCTCTATTCATTGTCATACAAATAACAAGGATAGTTGTATATTTAATCAGTGGTTAAAGTTAAGAGGTGTCTATAAGTAAGGGAGTTAATGCTGTGGAATATAATATATTTGAATATAACCTCTTTATTTATACGCTATTCTTTAAGGTTTTGAGCCTTCCTCATTAAATTAAAACAAAAAATTAAAATATCATCTACCGAAATTCTAAACCAAAACATCACCAACCGATTTTAAAGCAATCATCTATACAGGGTGGCAGGTTAAACAGTGGAAATATTTTATTATTCATTCATTGTACTCATCATTATGAACAACTTTTACTATGGCACCAACCCTGAAATCGCGAAAAAAAATCAGCTGTTCCATACATTTATGTTCACATAACTCAACAAAATGTATGGAACAGCTGATTTTTTTTGACCCCTTAAAATATTTCCACTATTTAATCTGCCACCCTGTATAAACAAACTTTCTATCAAAAGCACGTTTGCTGCGGAAATTCAGCTCAAAACTTCCCCTTAGGAAAGATTCAAGCCATTATCGCCACACTGCGGCGAAACGTTTGTCGCAGTTTGTTATTAGCGCACAGGTGACGCCCATCCCCTTCGCATAATCCCTTAGTGGCAACTTATGACACACTTGTGGAAGGATGGGGGTGGTTTGGTCTTACCCTCAGATCATAGAAACAAGGGAGTGTGCCAAGGCGCTTGTAAACTTAACTTTGGTCATATTGAACGTGATACAAGTCTGACAACTGGTCTAACATTCGAATACCGGTATTCCCCAATAATTGGGTTGTGGGGTCAGATGGCAGTCGCTCCATGTAAAATATTGATATTCAGCCACAACCAGTTAAGACTGGACGCCAACCCCAATTATGTTTGGGAAAAGGCTAGGCGGATGATGATATTGAGCGTGATACAAAAGTACACGCTGGCGACAAACCGAACACAATCGATGATATACAGTGTTTTAGTTTAGTGTTAGTGTTGAGTGACGATTAACATTGTTAGGTTGAAGGTGTGCGGAATGTTTAATGTGTGGGAGATCTTTTTATTCATGAGGAGCGCTTGTAATTGTGTCAAAAAATGTACGAAAAGTGGGAACAGTTGTTCCCGTACTAATTTGCTATGATGGCATATCTCCTTGTTTCTATGATCTGAGATCTTACCACAGGCCCGATACGATAAACTTACGTAACATAAAGACAAAGGCCTTAACGTCAAGAATTTCACTCCACGCGAAACGTTTAATGTAAAAACTGATTTTAATTCTATTGTCATTAAATGTATGAGGTTGATGAATGAACATTTTGTAATGTGAAGTATTCTGTGGACTGTGTGTTCTTTTGTTGATTCTTAGATGAAAATTAAGGTGTATTTAATACAGCGATATTCATCAAAGTAAGTATTTATTCTGGATTAGCTAATTTGGTACATCATCGGATTCATAGGCATTTGATTGTATCCTTCATCAAAGTCAAAAAAAAAGAAAATAAATTTTATTTAAACAAAAGCTATGTTTATTATGTACTTGTGTTCGGGTACTGCAATTAAACAAAAATATGGCAGGTACAACTTGTTAAGCGTTATAAAGTTAATTGCACGTGATGGTCACCTCACCTCAACAATAACATAAAACGACCGAACAGAACTATCTTAACAAAATATCGCACAATTCACGCCCGACTGAAATACTAAAATTTCCTGCATTCCATTGTTTTCATATACAAACGGAAAATATTATTTTATAGCCAGTTTAATTGCGCTAGCAAACTAAAACTTACTTAACCATCTGCACAGAATTCACGCCCAGAGAGCAATACGATCGTTAAAGATAAACTTTTTTTTGTATAACGCTCTAGATTAAAACTTCAGTTATCGTTTTATTGTATATACAGGTTGTCACACGGCTATGCCACATGGAGGGAAAGTACTTTAAATATTTGAGATAGGAAGTTTTGCTTCATGGAAACTTCACTTTATTTTTAAAATTAAGTACCTAATACTGCATTCAAAGATTTTTAAAAAGATGCTTGCTTCATCTGGGAATCGAACCGACGAAATGTGAAAAAATGAACATCCTGTATTTTAATGATGCCGATTGAAATGGGTAATTATAAGCATTAATTCCTTGTAAGAATCATAGTGTCTTAAATTACATGGTGAAATGTTACATTTAAGTTTAGGAAAATAATTTATTAGAATAACTTTTCGTGACGATTTTCATAGATAGCTCTGATTATTTAGTAAATATTACTTTTTTACACTGTTTTCCATAGAAGTGCATGATAAATGCAATAAAATACTATTTAAATGCATCTTTGCTGTGAGCTAGATTTTGCTAGACAGTAGGCGAATTTGAAAAAAATTAAAATGTTCCTTTAATTTAGGATACCATGTTACTTATAAGGAATTAATGCTTAAAATTACCCCTTTCAGGTTGATCTTTTTTCACATTTGGTCGGTTCGTTTCCCAGATGAAGCAAGCAACTTTTTAAAAATCTTTAAATGCAGTATTACTTAATTTTAAAAATAAAGTGAAGTCTCTATGAAGCAAAACTTCCTATCTCAAATATTTAAAGTACTTCCCCTACATGTGGCATAGCCTTGGGACACCCTATATAATGTTGGTAATGCCAGTTTTTCGCAAAAAATAGACGGTAAATGAAGCTTTTGACTTTGAAAAATAGCAGTGACATTTTGCTAATGTAAATACTCGTTAAGCAACTGTCTTTTTGATCGCATTTTATATTTTTGTCGAGAAGTCAGTTTTTATAAAGGCAGTAAAAGAAACGTTGGATTTCAAGTAAGTAATGTTTTATTTATGTAAACACTACTTTAGACATAGATAGTAATTTATTTTGTCTGCTCACATATTCATGTCACTGTAATGTTATTCGGCAATCACGGTACAATTCATTTTGAAGCAAACAAAATGCTTGTGTATTTTGACAAAGAATCTAAACGATCACTGAAATGAACCACACATTGAACCATGTGAGTCCATGTGTAATTGGAATTTAAATTGTTCATTCCATTCATGGAATTTAAATATTCATGGAATCAATAAAATCACTGTTATAAATAGTGCTTTTTGTGTGGAATCATTATTATACGAAATTCCTTCTAATTTGGTTTTCATATAATTTTGTTGAAATATTATTCTACAAAAAAATGTAAATAAACTTAGTGTATATGTGATAAACAAGCTCATAAAATGTCTGTTAATAATTGTAAATATTATTATGTATTAGTGTTAAGTCAAGCCGCATATAATATAAAAATAACTGTTCATTTTTATGTGTGTTTTATTACTTTTATATCGTTTAATGCTATTTTTGGCAAACAGATGAGTTTATTATAAATAAAACGCCAAAATGAATTCTTAAATCTTTGTGAATAAAATATTTTATTTTTCATTATTTTGAAGTAAGTATCAATAATAAACCACAACATTAAGGCCATGTTGTTTCAACTTACAGTTACGCATCTGTAACCGTCAAATATGGCGGTTTGTACGACAATTTCATACTGACTTAACGATTACGTACTGACTTACGAATACAGATGGTTTGAAGCAACCCGCCCTAAGAGGTATAAAACCACAGAACAGTAAAAACAGTAGAAGGAGTATGAGGCCAATTTTCTATGAATACCAGTGTCGCCAAACTCACATATTCACAGTTGACACACACTATAATTTCTGTATTATGATTGGCTAAAAACAACAATTACGACAAGACTTATACACAACATTATTTGCATCAAATTAAACCTTAATAGCATTCCATTAATTTCAAATTCAAAAATTAATAATGACAGATTAACGACCTTTTTCGTTTTGGATTAAAATATATTCCAACACGATTATGTACCGCTATTGGACGCTAGATGGCGTTTATTATTCTTATTTTCAAATTAGAACTCTGTAGTTGTTGTAATATGAGTAGAATTTGAATGGCCTAAACCAGCGGCAAGCTATGATGGCCGGTTTGAAGTTTGTCCGCTCATAAAGTTTTGTAAAAATTGACAACTACTTTTGAAAGAACAATTGCTGCACTTTATTGTCAATAGTAGCGCGTCACTGTAAACTATAAAGTACAGTAATTGTTCATTCAAAAAAGTTGTAATTTTTTACGAAACTTTATGAGCGGACTGAAACGTCGACTTGACGTTTAAGTCCGCTCATAAAGTTTCGTAAAAATTTACAACTTTTTTGAATGAACAATTACTGTACTTTATAGTTTATAGTGACGCATGCGGGTAATAGTGATGGGGTATATCATACCTACTATACTTATCGATAATAAATGCCGTCTAGTGTCGAGTAGAGGTAGGTACTTGATTGTTTTGGAGTATGTTTTAATCCAAAAAAAGGTCGTTATATTGTTGTGATTAATTGAATGATGTGAAGAACGCTTGAAAAGGGATATTTTTTAGAAATGTTCATAACATTATATTTAGAAAGCTTTCTTTCTAATGTTATGGGCATTTTTGGGACGGATGGTTTTTCAAAGGATTTTACAAATGTCAAGTGACTGACATTTGACAGTGACAGAACAGGCAGTTGCCGCGCTTTTAGAAAAAGGGAGTAGATGTTACGCTGTGACCGAAAACTAAAAGAAATGATTAAAGGTACTTACATTAATAGATATAAAAGTGTTTAATGAACTATTCATAACAATTGTTGATTTATTTTACAAAGTCGTAAAAAGCTATAAAATAATACTCTAAAAATTGGTTATTTAGGAACGCACGAGAACGCTGTACCGCCATGTTGTCTGTTTATGTGACGTAAGTGACGTCACCATATTCATTAGCTCGCGGATTCTCTATAAGAAAAACCGAGAAAAACTGACTGTTTACTATAGTAGAGAGTGTAGTGACACAGGTTCTAAGGCCGCGGCTGCACTCAGCACTGGTACGGTGACAGCGACGGGACAGCGATTTTGTGAAAACAAACTCATAAGTATTAAACATTATGTCGGTGGCCGCACTGCAGAAACGACAAGCGACATTTATTTGTTCACGAAATCGCCGTCGCGTCGCTGTCGCCGTACCAGTGCAGCCGCGGCCTAAATAACATGGCGACTAGTGTTTTCGCGATATTGGATTAATTTCTAAAATATTCGTGTTGTTTTATGAATAAATTCTGAAATATATTGCTAGAATAGAGCAAAAACTATAACAATAAGGCACCTATTTTTTCAATGAAATGTACTACAACTAGCATAAGTATTACAAATGCTCTTTTGTGAATATATATAGAGATCTCCCACACATTAAAAATTCCGCATACCCTCAATGTAACACTGTCATTAGCCTCCATCACGCACACTAAACTAAAACACTGTATTTATATCATTGATCAAATTGATCAAGGATCTTGGCTCAATAGTGTTTTGGCACATCTCCCTTGTTTTTATGATCTGAGGAATTACCAGACAACTTGTCTGTCGTGCTTAAGATAATCGCAGAATTAAATACATAATTGAAATGTTGAGAACATCTTCATTTCTGTATAAAAATAATTTGACTTACTGCGATTATTGTAAGCACGGCAGTTGTAGCTATAATATATTTATTACCTATTACTTTTTTTTATAATAAAATCATCTGCCATAAAATGTAGCATGCAGATCGTACCTCTTGTATTAGCGGGGAACCAATTGAATTTTCTGGATGCGTTGATCCACTTTTCTTTCATTAGATGGATATTTTGGAAAACGGAAACTGTCAAGTTTTCTATTGTTGCTGTGATATTGACTTAAATTAGACTATGGTATCTCATCTAAAAACATACTCGCAACCAGCGGCCTAATTGTGTAACTCAATTTTTTTCGCCATGGCTTTCATATTGACAGTTCAACAACATCCATTACGGCATTGAGCTAGTTACGGGAGCACGGATTAACAAACATACGGCGTAATGAATGTCAAAAACAATGCCATGGTGATAGCAATTGAGTTACACAATTAGGGTGCAGCTTCACACGGGGTGATATGAATAACGTATCTCACACCAAACCTTTCTCAAGAAATTGATAAGATGGGATTCCATTGATGAGAACAGAATGAAAATTCCTGCAGTAAATGAATGTGCACAGATAGACGCAGCGAGAAACTTCATTTTATAGATACTATTATAGGCACATAGAAGATTACTAATTCGATTAGCATCGGAGCTCATTTCGTAGTTTACCTACCGAAAAAATATTTTATAAAAAATGGTCGATACATTTTTATCGATACCTATTGGATGCACTAATTGAATAGCAGGAAAAGTCTGATTTCGTAATCAAACATTCTAGAACAATTGATAACCAGTAAAGGAAAATTATCCGTATTTTAGATGAAAATAAGGATCACTCTTTATTGTCATTCTTGTACTATATTTGACAGAAAGAAAATAAAATGTATTTTATGAATTAAAACTGAAAATATAACATAACGATGGTACGAAATTCCTCCATGAGTTAGATTTTTACCGTGGCTATGATTTTTACACTCTAATATGGAACATTAGGGCATTTTAGTATTTTTTTATGATTTTTTAACGGTAGTGACGCATATGTTCACGATAAATATCTGTCATCGCGACTGCGCTCACTCAAACGGTACATATGTCTCTCAGTACTCATCAGTGGTGATAGGGACCACGCCCACTTACTACTTCCATCTTGTTCTTTATTCCGTGTATAAAACATTACTCACAATAAAAAATCTCCGTAAATTGCAAGATCTGATTGGCAGAATGATAAATGAAAACTATATTAACCATTATTTCAATCTGACAGTCAAAGAGAAATGTAGAGGGAGAGGGGCTCGTGGCTAAAGGACGGCCGCGCTGATCGATCGATCTGCGAGGCTAAGCTGCGCTTGCCGCGGTCAGTCCTTGGATGAGTGACCGTTCTTTACACATCGAGACCCCTCCGTGCCTCGGAGAGCACGTTAAGCAGTCGGTCCCGGTTGTTATAGGAATATCTTTGACAATCGTTACGGGTAGTCAGAAGCCCTAAAAGTCTGACAGCTGGTCTAACATTCGAATACCGGTATTACCCATTAATTGGGTTGTGGAAGTCAGATGGCAGTCGCTCCACGTAAAATATTGATATTCAGCCAAAACTAGTTAGACTTGATGCCGACCCCAATATAATTTGAGAAAAGGCTAAGCAGATGATGATGAGTCAAAGAGAAACGTAATTACTTGAATAATTGTCAAAACAAACCTATAATGAATCAAATAAACAGATTTCAATTTCTACTACAGAGCACTACTAATGATTTATTTGAGGGAATATTTACGAAGAACATAGTATTTTATGTTTTATGTGTTTCAATATAAAGGTCTGTTTAATTCAACTGGAACTTTATAGCTCAACTGATTTTAATGAAGCAGAGAAGTTTAGTAGGTACCGATTTAAATCTTTGTTGGGTACATGAGGAAGTACATTTAACTTGTTATTTTTTGAGTAAAAATCTGAACTCTGGTGAAGTCGTGGGCATAGCTAGTCGAAGACAAAAAATAATCATAATCATACTCGTACAATGGTAAAACCTCAGATCAAAGAAACAAGGAGATATGCCATCATAGCAAATTAGTACGGGAACAACTGATACCACTTTTAGTACATTTTTCGTCACAATTACGCGCATAATTAAGCGCTCCTTGTGAATAAAAAGATCTCCCACGCATTGAACATTCCGCACACCCTCAATCTAACACTGTTAATCGTCACTCAACACTAGCACTAAAATACTACACTGTATTTATACCATCGATCGTGTTCGGTTCGTCGCCAGCGCGTACGTTTTTAATATGAGCAATTTGCTCAAGATCAGGCATCAAGTTCGATAGCGCCTTGGCACATCTCCTTGTTTCTATGATCTGAGGGTAAAACAGTCCGATTAGCAAGTGCACAGGGTTTGGGCAGTCGGTAACACTTTTTAAAGAGAAGCGTCAATGATAAACCACTGGAGTTCATACAAATTATACAAAATCCATTATCACATTATTATAATTTTGGTCCAATTAAAATCCATTAGCATTGCTCGCAGAACAGTTGGCCGATGGGGTCAAAAGGTTGTAGAGTGGTGACCACGTATTGGAAGACGCAGCGTGGGTAAACCCCAGAAGGTGGACTGATAACCTGATGAAGGCCTGGAATCCGATGGATGCAAGAAACACGAGACTTGTGTAAGAATGATGCCTTAATGACACCATAACTGTCAAAACCTAAGCGGTCATTGGCTTAGACTCTTAGGCCCGGCGTATTACAGAACGATGCTCGAGCACAGATCTCTGCTTGAGCATAGATTTAAAGCCATTTGATTGGTTGAAATCTATGCTCAAGCAGAGATCGGTGCTCGATATCGTTCTGTAATAAGACTATCTCTTTCGTCATTGGTCAAAACGATGTTATTGAGAGACCATTCTGACACGATTATGATAATTGCATTAGCAGAATTGGGGCTCAGAAGGTTTATGTCCAGCAATGGACGTCTTTCAACTGAAATGATGAATAAAAGTCGAATCACATGCTGCTAATAATAACACAGCTAACTTCAAAGCTACATAATATACAGACATTTCCTTTGTCAACTCTATTTCTGCAATAGCAATAGGAATCAAATTGATAGCTAAAATAAAATAGACGAATAAATATTAGATACAGATAATCTATTTAACGAAGTCCGTTTAACTTTCGTTGTGTGTGTAATGTGTACCGAGATCGTGACTGAGCGCTGCCGCGCTTACGCACACTAAAGCATTGTACCTATATATATGCACGCCTACAACATTCATAACCCAACGGACTTCGTGAAATAGATTATCTGTACAAAGGAAACCAAGCTCCGATTGTGGGATTCTGATCAGGTGCACGTTATCAATGAGCCTCTTGCATCTGATATAATGACAAATAGTGACGAATACAAAAACGAAAAATTCACAGACAACGAATAATTTACGGTTCATCAACAAATGTATTTGTTTAGCGAAAATATGACTCAATTAGCTAAATACGCAATAGAATTTAGATAATACTATATTGAGAACAATAAAGTGATTGATAAAATTGTTATTTTAGTAAGTGATATTGGCAGTATTCAATAGGTACATTGATAAAAATAACTAGAATAATGAGTACCTATCTAAACATTGCAGGTAATCTGAAATTGAAAGAACTTAAGCATAAATAGATCGATTTTAAAATTAAATAGATTGAACGTTACTTCAAATACAACAAATTTTCAGATTCTTATTAAAAACCATTTGAAAGAATACAATTAAAACCGCTGATATTAATTTAGTTTTTACTAAACCTTTTTCAATAAAAAAACACATTTATTCACACAACAGTAGTCCTATATTTCATTACTATTCATCTGCTACAAACGGTGTAATTTCATTCGACTCTACAAAAGGCCATGCTAACACACTATTTCAGTCTAGATCAGCGTAAAAAAACTCAATAAAATAGACAAAACCGTCTCATCTGCTATTGCAGACAGAAATTCTAATTTCACTTAAACCAAAAGAACGATGAAATGTACCAATTCAATTCAGTTTTCATTATTCTGAAAGGCCTTTGATGAACGTTCGTCTATACCTATAAATTTATCTACTGCTTTGGATTTGTTTGACTCTAGTTTTTACCCGACTGCCCCAGAACGAGGGTAAGTTTTTCGAGTATATTATGTTTGTATGTTATAGCTTCAGATCATAGAAACAAGGAGATGTGCCAAGGCGTTGTCGAGCTTGATGCCTGATCTTGAGCAAATTGCTCATATTAAAAACTTACGTACTGGCGACGAACCGAACACGATCGATGGTATAAATACAGTGTTTTAGTTTAGTGCTAGTGTTGAGTGACGATTAACAGTGTTAGATTGAGGATGTGCGGAATGTTCAATGCGTGGGAGATCTTTTTATTCACAAAGAGCACTTAATTATGCGCGTAATTGTGTCGAAAAATGTACTAAAAGTGGCATCAGTTGTTCCCGTACTAATTTGCTATGATTGCATATCTCCTTGTTTCTATGATCTGAGGTTGTAGCCTAAACGGCTTGATGGATTTCGACAATTATTATGAGGTGTAGTTATATTTGTCTTCATAAGGGAGTGATATCGAGTTATTTGTTTTTGTAAGAAACCTAAAAAAATATTGAGACTGATCTTCAATATCTTCAAAATTAGTCGATTCTCAGGCATGGTCTACTGAAAGAAAATTATCGCAATGATGCGTAAAATATTTTGCTTTCGGAGTCTTTTTACATCTGATATTATACATAGAAAATTGCTAATAAACAATAATTAAACATGTTTATAAAGAATGAGCAGTCTTTACAGGTAATGTTATAGCTGTTTCCAAACTTAAAATAAATCCTGATTAATTTATGTAGATTGTAGGGGCTTAATGATAAAATAATATATTTTATGAATATTTATAAAAACATACAACACGAATGTAATCTATATCAGACATCAGTATTAAGTTTCTTTCATAGTTCAAATTAAATATTCACTCTGCTAATACATAGGCATAATTGCAAAGGGATTAATCCTGGATCCCATCGAGTGAGGAGTAAAACAAGTGTAATTAAATACCTATATTAAACTTTTATTTATTCTAGCCAGCCAAATAAAAGGGAGGACATTGATCTATCGAACATGAACGATCAAACAGATGAATACTAATTTAAATATTCAGAATTCACAGTTCAATATTTGAGTATTTTTAATAGGTAATCATTCGGATAGCCATAACACTCTTTTTGACAAACTTCAAAAAATTAGGAGGTTCTCAATTTGCCTTATACACCGTGACACATCGCTTTCATCCGGCGATGTAGCCACTATACTCATCATTTTGAACAATTTTTTTTTTCCATGGGACCACCCCAAAAAAAAATAGCTACATTTTCTTGAGTTATGTGAACATAAATGTATGGAACAGCTGATTTTTTTATAAATTTATTTTTTCTCACTTATGTATTGTATTACCTTCAACTAGTACGCATTTGGTAGAGGAAGCTTGCGCGGTGCCCAACCTGAGAATCGAACCCGAGACAACAATCAGCCGTACTTAGCTATAAACGAAAGAGACAGAGCTCAACTGCCACTTAATCTTAATATATGTAGACAATTATAATTTCCGATTAATTCCAGTAGCAGTTTCAAGTTTCCACTTACCTTAATAATGTCAAATGCTTCATAGCCGTCAGAAGCGTAGCGTACTAACCTCAGATCATAGAAACAAGGGAGATGTGCCAAGGCGCTATCGAGATTGATGCCTGATCTTGAGCAAATTGCTCATATTAAAAACGTACGCGCTGGCGACGAACCGAACACGATCGATGGTATAAATACAGTGTTTTAGTTTAGTGCTAGTGTTGAGTGACGATTAACAGTGTTAGATTGAGGGTGTGCGGAATGTTCAATGCGTGGGAGATCTTTTTATTCACAAGGAGCGCTTAATTATGTGCGTAATTGTGTCGAAAAATGTACTAAAAGTGGCATCAGTTCTTCCCGTACTAATTTGCTATGATGGCATATCTCCTTGTTTCTATGATCTGAGGTACTAACACTAAAGCTGTCTTCAGACTACGCTATACTATATAGCATAGCGCACCATACAAAGCCAATAATATATAGTACCTATAGCACAGTGTGAACATGTCCATAACAATGTATGGTGCGCGGTATTGTTGTGCTATGAGCTATCGTACTAATATTATATATATAACTATATATATAGTTTTGTTGGACATTATATTATTTTATAGACCTTAATATGTACCTTTATAATAAATAAATAAATAAATATAAATGTGAAAGTATGTGAGTATGGATGTATGATTTATGTATGGATGTTTGTTACTCTTTCACGCAAAAACTACTGAACGGATTTTGATGAAACTTTACAGTAATATAGTTTATACATCAGAATAAAACATAGGCTACTTTTTATCCCAAAAACGCGGGCGAAGCCGCGGGCGGAAGCTAGTATGCTATAATGCTATATAGTATAGCGTGGTCTGAAAGCAGCTTTACACTAATAATAGTAAGAGAAGCAGAATGGAGTTTGATTAATAGTGGGGTATAAGAAAATGGCACGCGTCTGTAATAACTGTCTGTTAGTTGAATGACGCGGTGTGTTCTTAGCTCGGGAGTGTATTATTGAGTATACTAGCTTCCGCCCGCGGCTTCGCCCGCGTTTTCGGGATAAACGGTAGCCTATGTGTTATTCCAGACTATAATCTATCTGTGTGCCAAATTTCATTCAAATCCGTCCAGCCGTTTCAGCGTGAAGAAGTAACAAACACACACATACCCACCCACCCCCCCTCCCCCACACACACACACACACACGCACAAAATTTCGCATTTATAATATTAGTGTGATTGAAAAGGTAAGTTTATCTTTTTTAGAGGACCGCAAAAGCGAAACCTTTATTATTTCATTCTGTCCGTCTGTTTATCTGTCCGTATGTCAAAGCCATTATACTCGAAGACTATTGGCACTTTATACCTAGATAAAACTTTTCAGGTTTCTTAATTTTGAAAGTGGTCCGCGACAACAATCAACTAAAGATACTTACTGTAACTGATGCAATAATCGAACCTAAAACCCTACGCTCAGTAGTCACGCTTACTCTTATTAGACTAACGAATCAGTCATTATCATAAACCTCAACAAAACGACACACTATGGGATCGCAATAAAAACAGGAACGTCAATGACCTCGAACTGTCAACTATCACTTTAAAAGTCTTACAAAGAAAATTAATTTGCGAATCAATAACGTTATTATTTTTTCACTTTATTTATCTGAGTATTTGATTTACCAAATCTATTGTAATACATTTTTAATACAAAACAGCTCGGCTTTCAATACAAAACGTCACAATATGGTGCAAGGTTGATCCTATTCTTATTTTGATCGCATAGTTCATTTCAGGAATTCAGAATTTTGATCATAGTAATAATATTATTATTACGAATACGTAGTACCTAGGTACAGATATTCTATTTCACGAAGTCCGTTTAACTTTCGTTGTGTGTGTAATGTGTACCGATAAGCGTTGCGATCGTGACTGAGCGCTGCCGCGCTTACGCACACTAAAGCATTGTATATATGCACGCCTGACAACATTCATAACCCAACGGACTTCGTGAAATAGATTATCTGTACCTAAATATAATTATTATTTCAATGAAACGACATATGACGTGTAATAACTGTCAGCTCACATGATATTGTGGTTTGATACTAGCTCTTGTGTTTTAATGCTGGCTATTATTCGAACATAGTTGTCATAACTCAGTAATTGCGGTCGAATGATAAAGTTTAGTTGTGTGTGTTTGAAATCTACAATTTATAGCTTTATTTCCAAACTAGCACTTTGCCCGCGACT
Organism: Thalpophila matura; assembly: GCA_948465475.1. NCBI lineage: Eukaryota > Metazoa > Arthropoda > Insecta > Lepidoptera > Noctuidae > Thalpophila > Thalpophila matura. The sequence continues at coordinate 1,641,278 of OX419199.1, read as the reverse complement.
CCGTCCGCGTGTCCCACAGGAACTGTGTATTTTTTCGGGATATAAAGTAGCTGTTTTACTCAGTGATAATGTAGCTTTTTATTCGTGAAAGAATTTTTAAAATCAGTCCCGTAGTTTTTGAGTTTATTTACTAATAGACTAAGCATACGCGTAGTTGTTCGCTCACACCGTGGCATTTTTTTTACTTTTAGCATTCTTATACCCGTTGTAACATCTAAACGAAAGGTCTGATTCAAATAATTTAAAGAGGAATTTACAAGTATAATAAAGATATTATGAAACTCTAATTTATCCATTACAAACATACATACATTTAAACAAACAAAAATCAAATCTTTTCTCTTTATAATATTAGTTTAGACATCATCTCGAAACATGTTTTCTGAATCGCCGACCAAACTTTAGAAAAAAAATAGATAACTTAATCAGTAATAGTAACTAGTACTTGTCAGGTGTCGGGCCGGATAAAATGTTGAGCGCTCTAGTATCTTGTATGAAGCTTTTCACATTTATCCGACTGAATTCCGACACCGTTTTTGACTAGCCAGTGACATCCAATTAAAAACAAATCCGACACCTAACAAGTGGGTAGTACCGGATGTAACACCCCGCCATTCCACAATAAATAAATTCTTCCCTAATAAAAAATACCTCGACAGAAACACACCGCTTTGCAATGCACTCGAAGGATAGAAGGTAATACCGGTAGGTACTTATTTATTTTTATTTTTTGTTCTTTGTTTTTGTTCTTCCTCCATATTATACTTAGATCTTCGTTGCTAGAGAACATGTAATAATGGAAATAAGTTTATTGTTATTTGATACATAGCTGTATTGTCTTGTGGATTGGATGGAAAAGCAGTGATAGCCTAGTGGTTTAACCATGTGCCTCCCACGGCGAATGGTTCGAGTTCGATTCCGAGGCACGCACCGCTGACTTTTCGAAGTCGTGTGCGTATTAGACATTAATTATCACTTGCTTTAACGGTGAAGGAAATCATCGTAAGGAAACCGGCATATCCTAGAACCAAAAATTTGAAGACATGTGACGTCCACCAACCCGCACTGGGCCCGCGTGGTGGACTACGGCCCACTCCCTCTCACAGAGGAGGCCTGTGTCCCAGCAATGGGAACATTAAAGACCGATTATGCTTTGACATTACAAACACTTCAATTTTATTTATTTGCATAGATAGATAGGTATAGGTATAAGCAGGAATTGTGATCACAGATCGCGCATGATGTACATTTTCGGCCCAATAGACAATAGACAGGTTGACAATACGTAATAGAGAATGGTCCAATTAGACGACAAGCATCGACTAACGAACCATCAATCGCGTGCAGCCTCAGCGCCCCCCGTCTTCTTCATTCCGCCAAAGAGGCCGAAAAATCAGCTAATGCGCAGGTGACGTTTGTGATCGTAACTGGTGCCGCTAGTTATACTAAAAATCAAAAAGTCAACCCAATGTCAAACAAGTTTTTGTAACCATAGCATAAGCATGCAAAGCATAATCGGCCTATAATGTTCCCACTGGTGGGACACAGGCCTCCTCTGTGAGAGGGAGTGGGCCGTAGTCCACCACGCGGGCCCAGTGCGGGTTGGTGAACGTCACATGTGTTCGAATTTTTGGTTCTACGACATGCCGGTTTCCTCACAATGTTTTCCTTCACCGTTAAAGCAAGCGATAATTAATTTCTAATACGCACATGACTTCGAAAAGTCAGCAGTGCGTGCCTCGGGATCAAATTCAAACCATTCGCCGTGGGAGGCACATGGTTAATCCACTAGGCTATCACTGCAATCCTAGGCTATCACTGCAATCGTTGTAACCATGTTTTTTTCCAAAGAAACAGTGTTTGAGATAATATACAACCCTTAGTACATCAAAGCAATATTTAGTCCTAAGATACGGGCGGCCATTGTTATTAAAGTATATTACAGTTACCATAAAAATAATAACGTAAAGAAGTACCACTAGGAACAATAACAAATTCACAAATTGAGCCATAATATCGGGAAGAACAGCAACTTATCTATACCTACTATTATAAAATTATAAAAAAGTCGTGTCTTTACATTGAAGATATTCCAGAAAAAACAGTCGGGATAGGGTACTGGGACGTAACCATACCCAAAAATATATTTTTTTTTATTTTTGTCTGTTTGTGCACGCATCACGCAAATAGGTAGTACTGAATGGATTTTGATGTGGTTTTCACAGTTCGATAGCTTAGGGTCCAACTTAAAATCTTATCCACGTTTTATCTGATTCCGCTGAAAAAAACCAGAGATACAGCTTGACCTCTTGGTAGTACTAGCCACCTTACACTACGGAGGTCATTTAAACTGGTCCGTTCATTGTAGTCCACGCGGACGGAGTCGCGGGAAAAAGTCTTACTATTATAAAACTATAAAAAAGCTGTGTACAAATACAAACAGTTTTTTTTTACGGCTTTTATATAAATATTAAAGATATTCCCGGAAAAAACAGTCGAGATAGCTGGGTCGTAATACTCCGTAACCATGCCCAAAATATTTTTTTTTTCTTTTAATTTTCTGTTTTTTCGTGCATTACGCAAAAAGTATCTACTGAACAGATTTTGACGTGGTTTTCACAATATGGTAGCTTGGGGTCTAACATATAATCTAAGCGATATTTCATCTAATTCCGGCGGCATGAACCAGAGCTACAGATTGTCTTCTACATAGTACTAGCTTATACTAAGGAGGGTAAGAAAAGGGTTTATTGTAGTCCACGCGGACGGAGTCGTGGGCAAAAGTCCAGTTAATATTACAAGCTTTTATTTAACTTGCCCTGTTAGTGAAGAGCAAAATCTTGCAACAGAATTTTAGAACAGTTCCCCCCAACCGATGAGTTCAAATTTTAATCCCATATAGTAACCTCGGTGACAGTGCAATAATATGGTTAATTTTTTTTATATATTATAGGAGGCAAACGAGCAGACGGATCACGTGATGGTAAGTGATTACCGCCGTCTATGGACACTCGCAACACCAGATGAGTCACAAGTGCGTTGCCGGCCTTTAAAAAACTGCTCTTGCCTTGGGCATTGTTGCGCGCAGTTTTGCCCCCCCCACAACAATGGATTTATCAACTGCGCCATCATGGGGGGGAAGGGGTTGGGCCTCCGGTACCCTCACTCACTCGGCGAACCACGACGCAAGTGTCGTTTCACGCCGGCTTTCTGTGAGGCCGTGGTACCACTCCGGTCGAGCCGGCCCATTCGTGCCGAAGCATGGCCCTCCCACGGTGGTGCCATGGTACCATGGAGGTGGTCTCATGGTCTCTCAGGTGGCCATGGGAACTCCTCAACTTCTCAACATAACTCCATCGTGTTTGGGCTCGTTGAATTTGTCTTGACAAGTACTGTAGACCTAGATGATGTCCAGGGTCTCACGATGGAGCTGGGGAGTGGTCATTATAAAAGCTTGTTTTGAAAAAAATATTTTCAACATAAAACTTATTTATTAAAGAGTTGTTCTACTGCATCTTTTTACCGAGTGTCATAACCTACATTGTGTAGGTACTTGTTTATCTTAAGGGCTAACAACCAGGCTACTGTGATTGAGTTAGCTCGGTTATCGGTAACGCTACATCTAAATATTGTTATACAAACAATCTTAATGAAGACTTATTATTACCAGACTGCGGGGGAGCCTAAAATAAGGTCGTATTTTTGGTTGGTATGTATCTATGTTCCCTCTATAGTCCCGGGATCTTAGAGGTTTAACGAGTGAATCGATTTTAAAAATGAGGTGCATATTCGTCTTAATTGCTCATGGGGGTTCTCGCAGTCACCTCTTCCGTTCGCACAGAACCATATTCGATACATTTGGGTTCAAAGGGCGTAAAGACCATTTTGACCAAATTGAGATTTGAGCCATATAATCGATACCTTTAGGCTCAAATTTAATTTTTGCCAAAATGGTCTTTACGCCCTTTGAACCCAAAGGTATCGTTTTTAAGAATGTTGAAATGAAAAGATGCGTTTTCGAAAAATGTCATCTGATAGCGAACTACAAAATAATAATAGTTTAACAGGTAATAGTAACTAAAACACATTTCTACTTTGTTATCTAATAAACTCAGTTAAAAAACGATTCTGATCTGTTTTTGGGAGGAGTGCAACTCATGTGGTTTTAATAATAAGATTTGAGTTTATAACATTAAAATTAATATCATTTTGTAGTTCGCTATCAGATTTTTCAAAAATGCATTTTCATTTAATATTCTTAATAATGAGAGAACCCCCTTAAACATTGTCAAAAACAAGTCTAGTATATCCGTACAGTATTCATATTACAGCTATAACCGAAACGGAAATAAAATCCACACTTTGAAACAGCCGAAACCTGCGGTACAAATTTTTAATTACGTCCGTTTTCTAGTTATGTGCTGTTAAATAAATACAGAAAGGTCGAGGGTCAGTTTTATTTAACTATCTTTATCATACATACCTATGTTTTAGAAGGAGCACATCACGCTAAAATTCTTCTAAGGGATAGGCAGAGAGTAATGAGTATTTGGAGAATAGAGGATCGAAATGGAATGTCCTCCATTGAAAAGCAAGGATTCTCCTACCAGAACGCATGGTATAGTCTGGTGGCGGGCCACTACATAAAAGAAAGAGACAGAGAGAGAAAGTCGCATGGAAGGGGCACAACGCTTTTTGCTTACGTAACGATTTCTACCAATCAACTCCTACCACAAGCCGCGTTAAGGAACTTCGTTCCAAAAAAATGTCTTGTTCTTAAGAGGAAATGCAGGTGGTTTTTTGTCCATACAAACGCTCTCGCCTATTTTCTTTTTGGATTATGACCCATTGGAGGAGGAAACAGTAGAGAGCCAAACCTCGAATTATGACTATTTATTTAGGCTATTCAGTTGGTATACGAACTTGTCCTTATCGCACGTATTTGATGGCGGGACTCGCAGAGCGACAGATAGTTTCTTCAAATACATAATCTTCAAGTCTTCCCGCCCATATTTCCTCTAGCCCGGTTTCCACCGCGAGCGCAACGGACACATTAAGGACTCCGTTAAACTGCATATCTACTTAATTGTATTCCCGCCAACAAATACCTAGTCGGTAAGTAAGTAGAAGTATGTAGTATGTAAGTATAAGTATAAGTTAAGTTAAGTTTAAGTATGCAGTTTACTCTTGCAAGTTAAACGGAGTGCTTAATGGGTCCGCTCCGCTCGCGGTGGAAACCGGGCTAACAAAAGAACTCTCTGTTCTTTCGATTTTTCCCAAAGGACCTCAGCAAGTATGATAAATGTAATAAAGCTCGTTTGAAACAAGTTGCGAGCACACAGGAAGTGGTCCGAGAACAGTTGTGGACTCAACTAATTAACGCTAAAATATATGTGGCTAATGAGCAAAGTTCCTGATTGGCTACGCAGCAGTATACGTCCTGGCTGAAGCTCGTTAGTGTTTGTGATTGGATAGGAAAGTTAGGATGGTGCAATTTTGTTTTTTGTGTTTACCTATTAGGCGTTTACATGTTAGGCGCGTCGCCCACAAGCCAAGAGTCGAGGGGGCGTCGAGGCGCGGACGCTTAAAAAAAGGCGATTCGCACACCGCACCGCATCACGCAGCAAAGCGCGGGAGTGCGTGATCTTACGTTGTTTGCAAGTACCTGTATTTGTATAGAAAACACGCGTAGTGCAACACACTGAAAACGCATTCACGCGCGGGGCTTTTGTTCCGTCGCCACGCACCCCGCAGCGTAGCGCGGGGCGGTGTGTGATTCGCCTAACAGACAATAGATTGGAGTCGGCTTCCAGTCTAACTGGTTGCGGCTGAATTTCAATATTTTACGTGGAGCGACTGCCATCTGACCTTCAGAACCCAATTGGCAATTATTTGGAAATACCGGTATTCGAATGTTGGACCAGTTGTCAGCCTTTCGGGCTCCTGACTACCCGTAACGACTGTCAAAGATATTCATATGACAACCGAGACTGACTGTTTAACGTGCTCTCCAAGGTACGAGTAAGGAACGGTCACCCATCGTAGGATTGACCGCGTTAGCGCAGCTTAACTCCACAGATCCACAAGCCCCTCTGAAGGATTGTCAAATATACATATTTACGTAAATATCTACAGTATAAGTAGATATACTTAAAGGAATATCAGTCATAAGTCTGAGATTTTGGCCCTCATCCAAAGATACAAGCTTAAGATATAACTTGAGATGTGATAGATATCACAGATTTTTCCTCTTATGTCCGGAACTATGAGGGAAAGTTTATGGGTTTAGTTGTTTTAAATGTGGCTGCTGAAATGTGAAGTACAGTGATAGCCTAGTGGTATACCTAGGCGAAAGGTTCGAGTTTGATCCCGAGGCAGGAACCGCTAACGTTTCGAAGTCATCTGTGAATTAGAAATTAATTATCACTTGCTTTAACGGTGATGGAAAACATCGTGAGGAAACCTGCATGCCTGAGAGTTTTCCATAAAAGTTCTTGAAGGTGTGAAGTCTGCCAACCCGCACTTGGCCAGCGTGGTGGATTGTGGCTTATCCCCTCTCATTCTGAGAGGAGGCCCGTGCCTAGCAGTAGAACTGTTTATTAACACGGCTGTCATTATTATTAAGGTCTGATGCCTCGAATATGTAATTTGGTTTTCTGCTATGAATATTTGCAAGAGTAGTGGTTACACTAGTAAGTTACACTTCGTGCAATATGTATCATCACCACTGCTCTAAAAACGGCGAAGGAAAACATCGTGAGGAAACCAGCATGTCCTAAAACCAAAAATTCGAAGACATGTGGCAAAACTCTAGTGTGCCTATAAATACTTTCAAACCGGAACACATCAATGCTGAAAGCAGAAAAATCTAGATCAATTCTATGCCCATTAAACTCGCAACGGTCACTCCACTGACCCAGCTAATTAGTACCTCAAAGATAAGTAAGGAAACGCCAACTTTCTCAAACAGTTCCACGCAATGTTTCCTGAAGCGCCCAAGTTAAGGCTGGCATTGCCCACGGCTTGTTCGAATAGTTTGGAAGTTTGTCGGAGACGCGGCTTATTATCTTGAACAATATCAACCTGGAAATATTTGCTTATTTTAATTGAAGAGCATGAAAAATAAATGTGGAAGGAAGCGTTACTTATTTTAAAAATGTATAAAGATATGTTGGGATGTTTGTGACTTCGCCTAATTAAAAATAGATAAAAAGTAGCCTATGTGCTTCTCCAAATTTCAGGCTATCTCTTTGTCAATTTTATCCAAATCCGTTCAGTCGTTTCAGCATAAAGGAGTAACAAACCCAAGCACACACACACACACTTTCACATTTCTATTATAAGTGTGTGGATAAATTAAGGATCGCGACGCCTCCCTAAAGACTACTTCAGACCCGGAACAGGCAACTTGTTATGATACTAACACAATGAACTAACTCCCATTAGACACGCCAGCCAATCCTATTGATGGCTATAATCCATTTAGCCACCTCGATGACGCCCAAGGGATAGCTGGCCTAATTTCGGCAGAAATGGCGTCGGATATGGAATCAGAGTTGAACAGCTAACTCCAGCCTATTGGGACAGTGGCGAAGAATTTGCGTGAAGAGTTGCAGATGATTTCTATTGAACTAACTAACTATGAACAGTGGTTCTTAATCTTTTATGATAAGGGACCATTTGACAAAATTTCTGACTTACCATCGAACACCAACTATTCTACTAAATAAAATGTTCAAAATATTGGTTGCAATGTAGTCTCTGTGGTCATCAGTGTCATAAAATATGTTATTCGTCTAAACAACGACAAACATGAATCATAGATCCCCCACAGCGACTTTTTGCAACGATACAGTAGCGCGTTTTATTTACGCGCGTCTGCATCGCAATTTTTCGCCTTTTGTCGCATTTGCAATGCACGACCGCATCGATGAAAACGCGCAACCGTATTGATGCTGTATCGCGATAGTAGCGATGCAAAATCGTGGTTATATGAGCGAACAGAGGCGTAGCGTGGACTAATACAGACGCGGGCGAAGTCACATCAGCGATGCCCCCTTTCTTTCGTTCCCATGGTCTACCCAATAGAGAAGGGTTTCTTAAAGTGGGGTCCACGGACCCCTTGGGGGTCCGTGACATGATTGCCAGGAACAGTCATTTTAAATTAGGATAATTATGCAGTAATGCACGCATGTTTGACCGCTCTTTGGTTTTCTTTTCCTAAAATTTTCTTTGACAGTGGTCCGTGAAATTTTCAGGAATTCCGAAAGTGGTCCGCGGCTACAAAAAGTTTAAGAACCACTGCAATAGAGCTATCCTACTAAATATGCTTGGCACGACATACCTACACACACGGTAATTACAACGGCCTCGCAGTCGCACTTAAGACCCCCTACAAACATTCTGAACTGGCACATAAATAAAAACATATTCTCATGCTTAAATATATATACGACAAAACTGATTAGCAGAATACCATCTAATCTATTCAAAATCTAATCTCGGTTCAGTCAACTGTCAGATAAAGAACTAAATAAATTACGAGAATTGGGCTCATGGTAAAATGCATAGAACAAACGAATAAATCATTTATGACTTAGACCTGTGGTCCGTGGACCCAAAATACTAGAATATTAGTTGCAAAAGGGTAAGTCATTAAAAATCGTACCTATGAACCTAGAACCTATACCTAAAAACAAAATACGTAAGTATTTTATTTATAAAAAAACGGCCAAGTGCGAGTCGTACTCGCGCACCGAGGGTTCCGTATCATATTTGGACGTATAAAGTGAAAAAATCCGGACCGCATAACTAAGTTTGTTTGTGAAGGAATTTGGATGATTTTGAAAAAACTGCACTAGTTAGGAACATCGCCTTATTTTTGGTGCCATTTTTGGGTCAATTCCTATCAACCCTAATTATTTCAGATTTTTCGCCCCGCAAACTTCGGAGATAAGAGGGGGGGAATGGTATTTTTTTGGACATTTTTCATCATATGTCGAAAACTGTGAGACATAAAATAAAATGAAAATATATTTTGAAATGTGCAGATCAAGCCCCTTCATATGATATGTCTCTTGACCTAGAAACGCCACTTTAAAATTTTGAACCCCCACTCCGGCCCCGTTTGCAATGAAAATAAAAATATTTTTGGACATTTTTCATTTGCAATAAAGTTGAACAAGCATTCTTTATAACTGTTCCAAATTTCAAGTCGATAGCATAAGTAGTTGCTGAAATAAGCAGGTGTGACAGACAGACAGATAGACAGACGAAGTCGCACCATAAGGGTTCCTTTTTTACCATTTTGCTACGGAACCCTAAAAAAGTATTGTAGTACTGTACTAAAATAAATAGTCCGAAATTTATTATATAGGGGGTAATTGCGTTTGATTGCCTAGGGGTCCGTGAATGAAAAAGGTTAGGAAACGCTGACTTAGAATATTGTTTATTGTTCACTAACAAGACAGACAGAAACAGGAAATTATAAACAAACTAGATATTTACCCGAAACTCCATCCGTGTAGACTACAATAAATTGACCATTTTAAATGATCTCCTTAGTGTAGGGTCAGTAGGGTGGCTAGTACTACGAAGATGTCAAGCTGTATCTCTGATTCATCCCACCGGAATTAGATGGAATGTGGCTTAGATTTTAAGTAGATCCCAAGCTACCAAACTATGAAAACCACATGAAAATCCGTTCAGTACTTTTTGCGTGATGCGCGCATAAATAGACAAAAAATATTCCAAAAAATTTTTTTTTGGCATGATTACGTCCCAGTACCCCGACTGTTTTTCCTGGAATATCTTCACTGTACAGACACGGCTTTCTTGGCGCAGTTAAAGTTTATATGACGAGAGAGTGCAGAAAGATAAAATTTATATATAATAATAAGTATCAGCCCTGTTTATAAACTGTCCCACTGCTGGGCACGGGCCTCCTCTCAAAATGAGGGGATAGCCCATAGCAGTGACGAAGGGTCCCTACAATACGATTCCTACCGGCTTCCCTTTGAAAAATAGCAGAGGCAGTGTTGCTTACTATTGTCAAATATTTATAATTAGCTTTTCGTGGCCGGTAAGCATTTGTAGCTTCGGCTTACCTCTTACAAAAATTGACTCTTCGCCACTGGGTTGGTAGGTTGGCAGACTTCACACACCTTCAAGAACTTTATGGAGAAATATATTTCCTCTTTTTAATAGAAGATAGTATAGATAGATATTTAATTAATTGGTCGACCACATGCAAATATACTAGTATCAATAAACAAATCACAAACTAACACTCAACATTACCTTATTGCGACACTGTACCATAAACATCATCTAAAGCCTTATTTGACCCCTATCCCTATCCTTATTTGACTCCTATTTGCCCCTCAAATTGCAATTTTACCAAAAAAAAAAACCCAAATCACACACTTAACTTTTCCTTTGGAACGTTCTAATGTCCCTAATTACGAACTGAAGCGGGTAAACAGAGCGATAAACATTCCAACTGTCCCGATGTCAAAGGCGATACGCTTAGCCGTATTTTACTCCAACAAAAGTAACATGGGGTCTAAATGACCGGGGACTTGCAGGTAAACGACACGCCGCCCGTGGGACCTAGTAACCCGCTCCCGTTCAAATTCATTTGTGGGTTGAATTACAAGCGGGAGGCGGGTTAGGTTTGATTAAAATACGGGACAAGTGCGAGTACGACTGTGCGAGGGTTTCGAAATATGCAATAGCGCTATCTGTGCCGCTGTTACATCATAGGTAGTGAATATAATAATATCTATCTTGATTATAGATAGCGCTATTGCATATTTCTAGTAGCGCCATCTATAAGCAGAAGGCTCCACTTGTGGTCCGGTGAAAGACGGACAAAAAGTGATACTGTAAGGGTTCCATTTTTAGGGTTCCGTACCTTAAAAGGAAAAACGGAACCCTTATAGGATCACTTTGTTGTCCGCCGTCAGTCACCGGACCATAAGTGGAGCCATCTGCTCATAGATGGCGCCATTGAAAGTATGCAGTAACGCCATCTATGATCATATTTCGAAACCCTTAGGGCGCGAGGCATACTCGCACTTGTCCGGTTTTCCTTTTGAGGTAGGTACTGAACCATCAGCTGCCGTCAGCCGTGCCCTACGCTTGTTAGTCACCATCATCATCGTAAAAAAATTAGAAAAGTATGTAGCGACAGCAACGTCAGCCGACAACATCGAAGACTACATAGCTAACAATGACAACTTTTCAAATATAACTACATAACGTCTGACGTCAGACTTCCTACATCGCACAAGCAGAGTGTTCGCAAAGACTCGCTGTATGTCGCTACAAGTATTATTTTTTTCCGAACCTGCCTCATCTTATAACTTGCAGCAATCGTAAATAACAATGTTCGAAGTCAAGGGAAAATTATTTAGAAGTCCTTGCATTTAGAATGTTTTTTTCTGTGCCGCTATAAAAAGTGATAGAACGGAACGGGACTTGATTCCTGTAGGGAACTGGAATAAATCCCGTACTAAGTAATTAGGACGTCGTCCTTTTGTTTGGACTCTGTGGGTGGAAAGAAAGGAATAAAATGAGGAATTTTCTTGTAGAACGTTACATTAGGACAGGGATGCACAAAATGGTTTGGATTTGTTTGCGGCCCGCCATATAAATGGGTGAAATCACAGAAAGTTGTATTCAGTTGTTGTGTTACTGACCTGGAGTGTTTTATTGTGTGTTAGATGTTCTGCTGTGTTTAAACATAACCCATAACATATGGGTTGGCTCAGTTATATTTACGACCCAACAGAACATGTAACACACAATAACACACTCCAAATCAGTAACACAACAGAACACAATTCGAGACATTCCGCGATTTGACCCAAATGTAATTTTCAATAAATACTGAATTTGTTTAAAATGTCAACTCAAACAAATCAATAATCACGGAAGACAGTAAGTGACATTTTAAATTTAGAGACAAACCGTGAAAGCTTAAAACAGTGTTTACTGAATTTGTTGTCCAAATATCTGCTTAAAGCATCAACTGATAGGGCACGCCGCCATAGCGGCGGTAAGACCCCTCTTTGGAGTGGCTAGGGAGACGTCACGGCGTCCTCACCTACCGCCTGACGCAGGTCCTCACCGGACACGGAAGTTTCGGGAGGTACCTGCACATCATCGGGCGGGAGGAAACGCCCGGGTGTCATCACTGCGTTGATCGCCCCGAGGACACGGTGGAGCACACGGTGGGGGCCTGCCCTGCATGGGCGGAGCACCGCCGTGTCATCGTAGAGGCGATCGGCAGCGGCGGCGACCTCTCGCGCCCGGCCCTGGTTCAAGCCATGGTCCGGGGCGAGGGGGAGCGGGAGGCAGTCGCCTCCTTCTGCGAAGCAGTCATGCTAGCGAAGGAGGCGGCGGGACGGGAGAGGGAGAGATTCTCCCGTCCAAGCCGCCGCGGTAGACGCTCCGGGCGTCGGGAGCCGCGTGACGACTCCCAGCCACCGTAGGCGCGGGCCTGCGGGCTCACCGTCCGATCAGTACCAGGCCCGTGCCGAACGGCGCGTACGTGTTCCACGCGCGCCTCATAGAGATGTCAGCATCAGACAGGGGGCCCATTAGGGCCCAAGCCTGCCGGGAAAGCGGGATTGTCCGGAAGGGATACCGCTGACCCGGACAAAAAGGGCTAAGGAAGGAACAAGGAACACGGGTGGGTTTTAGTCAGTAAGAGTCTGACACTCCCTTCCGCTCCGCCCAGAGCGGGAGGCGTCATTTGATGATTTCCCATCCTCAAAAAAAAAAAAAGCATCAACAGATACCTATCAGGTACCATTACAGTTGATTATATCCTTAATGTACCTATTTTACTTAGGTACTAAGGCCCGTATTCCAGAACGATATTCGAGCACCGATCTCTGCTTGAGCATAGATTGAAACTAGTTTTAACCAATCAAATGGCTTTAAATCTATGCTCGAGCACCGATCTCTGCTTGAGTATAGATTTCAACCAATCAAATGGCTTTAAAGCGAGCAAGCATCGTTCTGTAATACGGGACTAAGAGTATTAGATCTATCTACATTAAAATAAGATTATTTTAGAATTTGCGGCCCGCCTTCCGTTTCTACTCACTCTGCGTGGCTCTCAGTCCGAATTACATCTGTGCATCCCTGCACTAGAATATGGGATATCTTTGGTATATCAGTCAGATCTCAAATAGGAATTGAAATCTACAATCAGACTTCAAAGGCAAATTCAGTCCGTATACAGTACCTACAGTCGGTGAGTGAAGCCAGAGCACACAAAATAGGCCTAGTGCCATAGTGCTCGTTCACACGAGGACGATTCGTTTTTAGGGTTCCGTACCAAAATGGTAAAAAAGGAACCCTTATGGTGCGACTTCGTCTGTCTGTCTGTCTGTCTGTCACACCTGGTTATTTCAGTAACTACTAATGCTATCGACTTGAAATTTGGAACAATTATAAAGAGTGCTTACCTAGCTTTATTGCAAGTGATTGAAGTTAAAAAATGTTTTTAGTTTCATTGCAAAAGGGGTCGGAGTGAGGGTCCGAAATTTTAAAGTGGGGTTACTAGGTCAAGTGATATATCATATGAAAGGGCTTGATCTGCACATTTCAAAATATAATTTCATTTTATTTTATGTCTCACAATTTTCAACATATAATGAAAAATGTCTGAAAAAATACCAAAAAATACCCCCCCTTATCTCCGAAGTTTGCGGGGCGAAAAATCTAAAATAATTAGAGTTGATAGGAATTGACCCAAATATGGCACCAAAAATAAAACGATGATCCTAACTAGTACAGATTTTTCAAAATCATCAAAACTCCTTCACAAGCAAACTTAGTTATGCGGTCCGGTTTTTTTCACTTTATACGTCCAAAAATGATACGGAACCTTCGGTGCGCGAGTACATCTCGCACTTGGCCAGTTTTTTTTTGACGGCGGCAAAGCTATTTAAATGCCCGTGTTTACACGCATCACGAATCGTGAAAAATGACGGACATACTTATCTCAAATCATGTATCGTTTTTTTAAAAATGACGCATCGTAAATTTTTTGTGACGGATTCGCTGATGCGCGCGCTATTGTGTTCAGTAGTTCATCCAAGACTGAACTCTAAATCATGAAACGTATGTAAACATCAATTCGGATATTTTGTCTAAATTTTTACTTAAACTTAATTATGATACCCACGTAAAAATGTTGGGCGTCCTAATTAGACGAGGCACGCGGCGCGGCAACCAAAGGACGTCCGTAACAAAAATTAATTTCAACCTCTTCAGTTCTATACGCTTCTTTTTTAACTTTTCAGTTGAAAAACAACCTAAATTATGTCAACAATCAGAAGGTTAATTGACCTGCCTATTACAAGATGTTTGTCAAAAAATTATGTTCAATTAAAACATTCTTTGAGAAAATACGAGACCTTAATTTTCTTTTCACCATTTTTATACAAAAAATGTTATTTTCAGACGGTTAGAAGTAAATGAAAAATGTCTGCGTTGATAAGGGTTTTATTAAGACCTTACAAGTATCTGAAAGACCTAGGTTTATTGGAAAATGATGTATCAAATTCCTAGCAAAGAATGTAATCAAAAAAATTATGTGGCTTTATGGAAATATCCCGCCAATTGCGAGTCGGACTCACGCACTAAGGGTTCCGTTTCGGTTATATGGGGATTCTCCTTGAATTTTAACTTTTAATTGTTATTGTTATTTGCCATGATAGAGGCCATACTTAGGTACCTACTACTTCTGTGAAAATTTCAATAGGCTTGCTATTACGGTTCACAAGCCCTGTGACAGACGGACGGACAGACGGCGTAGCCTTAATTCGTGCATTAGCAAAGAAAAGACTTTTGTTCCGACCACTAATAGTTTGGGATAAGGAGTATCATGGTCATCGTATCTTTTTTACTGGGAAATATGTTTTAGTCCTTATAGTAAAAGTCATCTACCTACATTGGCGATAAGATCTATCTTTGGGCATTATTATCTTTTATGTCAGCAAAATTAAAAATCTCTCATTCTCCACGAAAGTTTCAGATCTTTAGGCGATTCGCACACCGCACCGCATCACGCAGCGTAGCGCGGGAGTGCGTGATATTCCGTTGTTTGCAAGTACTTGTATTTGTATAGAAATCACGCGTAGTGCAACACACTGAAAACGCATTCACGCGCGGGGCTTTTGTTTCGTCGCCACGCACCCAGCAGCGTAGCGCGGGGCGGTGTGTGATTCGCCTTAACCCTTTAACCGCCAAGATTTTGATACCTTTGACTTACCTCCAGCGCCAAGTCACTTTAGGCATAAGTTGGAATAGTGTTGGGAATACTTAATATCGATGCATTAATTCTTTATTTATTAACAATACTAACCTTTCGATTATCGTAATTAGAGACACAATAGAAAGACAATAGGTTTGCGGACACTGGTGTTCTCTTGAGGTTTCATTAATAAAAAGCCAGAAATAAAATCAATGTTTTATTTACCTGCTTAATTAATAATCTAACATTATTCAATCTTCAGTCATTAACTACGTTAACACAAATCAATCAATAGTAGGTACTTACCTATATTAAACACAAACAAAATTTCTAATCAAATTAAATTATCGAATTAACCAATAAATTAAACTTACCAAATTAACATCACTTTCTGTGTTAGAACTGTCGTCGCTTGGCAATTCATGATTCGATTGCAAAATATTTAATAACTCTTCGTCTTCCAGCATTTCTTTTGCATTTAAAGTTCTACACGATAACACGAAAAACCCCTACAACACTAGTTGCACAGAGCGATGCAGTTTTCACGTGATTTTACGGGGATGGCGCTGAGACAACTGACAATACAGTGCGATATAACCTTGAAGCTCCTTGGCCGCACGTAATATTACGGTGACGGCGACCGGCGATTGTCTGCACTAGTGAGGTTCCGCGTAACGAGATTTCTATATTTTTGTCGTAAAAATTAAATAATTTGAAACTTAAATACATTTTATTGTGTACAGATACTTGTATATCAGAGTAACACTATGGTTATTTTGTAATGAAAGTACCCACTTTCATTGCAAATAGTGAC
Organism: Thalpophila matura; assembly: GCA_948465475.1. Taxonomy (NCBI): domain Eukaryota; kingdom Metazoa; phylum Arthropoda; class Insecta; order Lepidoptera; family Noctuidae; genus Thalpophila; species Thalpophila matura. The sequence continues at coordinate 1,625,190 of OX419199.1, read as the reverse complement.
AGTAATTTCTAAAGAGCCTTGTTTATTCTTGGCCAACCTATAAAGTATTTTACGAATTTGCCCCATCCCTAGTATTCGTAAAATTACGTGATTGGCGATACAAGCAAGGAGATCAGTGATCACAATGTATTTAAATCCCAAAATTCAGTATTTATCATTCAAAACATTAAAAAAGTTCCATAACAATAAAGATTATACCCTACACCTTAAAACTGACATACTTTCTAAGGAGTTTGTGCACTATGAGAACTTTTCCCATAAAATAACGTAATTATACGTGTGTGGCGATTCGTGCACTGTTTTCAGAACACGTAATATTACGGTGTCGGCGTTTAAAGGGTTAAAGCATAAAAAAAATACATTTAACAGGTTTTTAAAAAGTTTAGGCATTACTTAGAAGGATTTCTCAAAATTCGGTCCCTAAAGGGGTTAAACGGTGGGTTGAATTTCAAACGTAAGCAAAGTCTCTGAAAACAACTAATAAAATAAAAAATAAAATAAAATAAAATAGCCTTTAATTTCTCATCAGTGAATAAAAATTGTAACATGCATCGTGAAATGAATATAATAAATTAGGTTGAAGAGTTAAATTGAAAATATAATGATAATGATTGCTTGTTCAGGGCGATAAGGATGAATTTTGAATTTTGACGATTTTTGCAAAAAAATAGACGTGTGTTTAGTACGAGGATTTATTTTGAACTGACACTGACATATTTAAAAATGACAATTATAGTGGACTGTATGCTTGGCTTACGTTTAGGTAGCTAGCTATAAACATTTTAGTAACTCGCCTAAACATTCCGCCCCCCAAAGAACGCAGTTCTTTAATATAATGTAAGAAAGTTGACACAATTAAAATAAAGTTACATTCATCTCTCTCTATCCTGATATAAAAGGGAAGTTTTACAATGCTAACAACAATTTAAAAAACTAGGTACTTACACAACAATGTTGGTGTTGGTGTTACATAATATGATATGGTAAGTTTATAAAGTCACTAAGCAAATATATAATGAGAAGTACAACAAGTTTTTTATAGGCACTAAGTAGGTACATAATGAGAAGTACAAGAACAATTATTTAACACAACCAATTTTACACAGTTGTTTGGTAAGTACATACCTACTTCTAGTCATTTATAATAGGTACTAATAATGTAAGTGACTCATCTGCATTAACTGTTTACAAGGTGACGGATAGAACTTCACGGTAAGTACACATTTTTATTATTATTATATAATATATATATATTTTTTAATACAATTATTATTAGAATGAATTAATGTTTATTTAGTTAAGACACATATTTTATTTACAGGCCGTTTATAGACGCTGTTTTTACATTTAACGGTTACAACACGAGTAAGATTATCAGGTCCAACATGTTTTTTAATTATTTTTCCTAATATCCACTTACAAGGTGGGATATTATCTTCCTTTAAGATAACTACGTCATCGATTTCTGGCTCAGGATGTTTTGTATTCCATTTGTATCTTTGATTAAGATTAACGAGGTACTCCTTATACCATCGGTTCCAGAAATCGTTGACCATTTTCTGAACTAACCTCCATCTTTCTAGATAAGTGACATTTTTACATAGTAAGTAATTTTCATCTGCTAAGTTTAACAAAGGCTCACCTACCAGGAAGTGGCCTGGTGTCAGGGGGAGTGGGTCATTGGAGTCATCACTTAACACTGTGATGGGCCGCGAATTTAAGCAAGCTTCCACCTGGGCTAACACAGTGGTAAGTTCCTCGTAAGTAAGTGTGCTATTCCCAATTACCCTTTTAAGATGAGTTTTCGTACTACGCACTCCAGCCTCCCACAAACCCCCGAAGTTGGGTGCGTGTGGGGGTATGAAGTGCCATGTAGTGCGCTCTATAGTTAACAACTCTGCTATCTCACTTGGAACTGAGGATTTGGCTTTATCAAATATATCTCTAAGTTGCTTGTCTGCTCCAACAAAATTCGTGCCATTGTCACTGTAAAGATCCTGACAATGGCCTCGTCTCGCTATGAACCGCCTGAAAGCCGCGATAAATCCATTAGCAGTCATATCTGTAACAGCCTCTAAATGTATGGCACGAGTTGCCATGCAAATAAAGAGACAAATATATCCCTTGTAGGATTTAGCGCCTCTGCCTGGCGAGAACCTGATATTAATGGGTCCCGCATAATCAACACCAGCTGATCTAAAAGGTCTGCTGGGTTTTAATCGTACCTCTGGTAATTGACCCATTAATTGTACAGTATTGTTCTTCGAATATCTAATACATGTTACACACTCTCGGTAATATCTTTTGGCTTGATCCTTAGCTCGCAGTATCCAGTATTTTGACCTCAAGTAATTCAGCATTACTTGTGGCCCACCATGCAATGTATTCTGATGAGCATCGATAATTATTAGTCTACTAAGATGGCTCCTAGCAGGTAAAATTATTGGATGCTGTGTGTCGTATCCCGCGTGTGACTGCTGAATACGTCCGCCGACTCTTAGAATACCATTATCATCGACAATGGGACAAAGATTGCGAAGTTTGCTCCTTTTGGGGACACATCCTAGTGATTTTAACTGCTTTATTTCATTATTAAATTCTATATCTTGAACTTGCCTTATACAAATATTTAAAGTTTCATTAATTTCTTGTGTTGTAATAAATGTATTATTATGTTTACGTTTATCTTTATTTAATTTTAAATTTAACCATCTTCTACAATATGAAATGACTCTCAACATTTTTGATAGATTAGAGAACTTAGTCCAAATTAATTCTTCTTCAGTTTTTAATAAAGCAGTTAAAACTTTAGCTTTTTCCTCTTCCTGTGTATCCTCGATATCAACTATATCCAAATTTAAGTCTTGAGAAGATAACCAAGTTGGGCCATTCCACCACAGTGAGTTATTTAACAGTTCTGGAGCCTGTAAACCTCTGGAAGCGTGATCAGCCGGGTTAGTATCGGTACTAACATGACCCCATTGTTTGTAATCTAGAATGTTCAATATATCAGATACTCGATTACTCACAAATGTGTTCCATCGACTCGACCCACCTTTTAGCCAGGCTAGAACGATGGTCGAGTCTGTCCAAGCGTGAAGATTTTCTTTAGGTATATTCATTACCTGAGATGTCTCAAAAATTAGTTTTGCTGCTAGTGCTGCACCACAAAGTTCCAATCTAGGTATTGAAATTTGTTTCTCGATTGGAGCGACCTTTGTTTTCGCTGATATTAAATTTACATAGACTCTGCTTTCCTCAACAACTCTGATGTATACTGCTGCTCCATATGCTGTCTGCGACGCGTCGGCAAAGACATGCAATTCTACTTCAGCTGACTGAGAACAGTGAAGCCACCTAGGTATACTAACATTTTTAATATGGATCAAATTATCTCTGAAGTGTAACCATTCCGCTAGTAACTCTCCACTTATAGGGTCGTCCCACTCTAGTCCTATTTTCCATAATTTTTGAATCATAATTTTTGCTATGACGACAACAGGTGCTATCCACCCTAGTGGATCGTACAATTTAGCTACATTAGAAAGAATTCGTCTTTTAGTAATCTGTGCTCTTGGTTCTGGTAAGTTGAGAGAATATACAAAACTGTCTGCTTCGCGATTCCAACTAACTCCTAGCACCTTTACTAAGCTGTTGACTTTAAGAGGAACTTCATGATCATCTCGTTTATTTATACCAATATGTTTTAACATATTCTCATTATTACTACTCCATTTTTGTAACTCGAAGCCTCCTGAATTCAACAGTTTGTTCATGTCATTGTAAATACTAATAGCTTCATCTTCTGTCTCGCATCCTGACAGTAGATCATCCATATAGAAGTCATTTTTTGTTATTTTAGCAGCAACTGGATATTTTGATTTCTCATCCTCTGATAATCTCTGTAGTGATTTTACTGCAAGGTATGGTGCACATGCTGTGCCAAAGGTTAATCTCATAAGTTTGAAGTGTTGAACTTCCTCCTTCGGTGACGGTCTCCATAATAACCTTTGAAAGTTTGTGTCTTCTTCTGCTACACACACCATTCTGTACATTTTTATAATATCTGCCGTAATGCAAATTCTATGAGTTCTCCATCTCATCAGTAGGTGACGTAAGTCCTGTTGTAGTTTAGGACCCACAAGCAGATTATCATTCAAGGAAACATTGTTGACACCCTTACACGAAGCATCGAAAACCACTCGAAGTTTCGTGGTTTCTTTATCTTCTCTTACTACGCCATGGTGGGGAAGATATACCGCATTAGGATTATTAATATCTGCAGAAGGTACCTTGATCATATGTTCTAAATGTAGATATTCATTCATTACCTTATGGTATTCCTCAGAAAACTTGTCATTTTTTGTAAATTTCTTCTCTAACGACTCAAACCTTTTAGCAGCTATTTCCATTGATCCACCAATTTGACTCCCTGGATTTTCGCGTTGAAATGGCAACTTCACTACAAATCGCCCTTCATTGTCTCTGATTGTTGTAGCCTCATAGTATTCTTCACACCTCTCTTCTTCCTTTGATAATCTCTTTTGTAAAGTGTTTGGTTCGTTTTCTAACTCCCAAAATAACTTGAGCATCTCATCTTCTTTAAGTTGAACATGCAAGCTTGTGAAATTTCTCTTTGCTGAGGTAGATTCTCGTGACATTCTTCCTGATAGAACCCAACCTAGAATTGTGTTTTGTGCTAATAAATTGATCATCGGATGCTTAATAACACCATCTAACAAAACATTGCTGTATACCTCAGCTCCAAGCAGAATATCTATTCTACCTGGTGTTGTGAAACCTGGGTCAGCCAACTCCAAGTTTTTTAAATCAGACCACTCAGGAGTACTTAGACTAGTAGTAGGTAGCAGTGTTGTTAGTGAATGCAATACATATGCATTTACTCGAACTGACGCATTGGGATTGTGGCATGATTTCACATAAAATGAAACCATGTGTTTGATTCTCGTTTGCCCGTCTCCCACACCTGACACCCAACCACTAACTGATTTACGTGTAAGATTAAGTAACTGAACTGACGCCTCTGTAATAAATGAAGCTTGTGAGCCTTGGTCTAACAATGCTCTCATAACATATTTGCAACCATTCCTACTATCTACTATTACTTTAGCGGTAGCTAATAGGACACTGTTTGATTGAATATGCTCACTAGAAAAGTTGGTTACAATATGCGTTTCATTAGACACAGGAATAGGCTTACCTCTAGATTCCTCGTTCGCTATACCTGTAGTAGCAGCTTCACTTTCATTTGGTTTCTCGATCTTGTGTTCTCTCTCGAAGTGCAGAAGGGAATGATGCCGTCGTCCACACCTTTTACAACATGCTGACTGTCGACATTTGCTCACGGAGTGCGATGGTGCTAAGCAGTTGAAGCATAATTTACTTGTCTGTACAAATTCTTGTCTCTCCTTAGCAGACATATCTCCAAACTTCTTGCAAGCATATACATAGTGCTCACCACTGCACATAGCACATTTCATTTCATACCTTTTTACATCTTTATTTATATTGGAATGGAAGACTTTAGGTTTAGCTATAGGTTTAGGTTGCACAGTTTTTACTTTAGTGCTTTCTATCATTTCTAAAGTTCTGAACCTTGCTTCTAAAAAATCTCTTAATTCTGACCAAGTGGGTAGGTCATAATTGCTTGCACAAATGTGCTGTTCCCACAGCTTTATAGATTCAGAATCTAATTTTGACACAACTAAATAGGTAATTATCATGTCCCAGGTATCAGTCTCCACACCAATATTCTTCAATGCCTTCAAACAAGTTGACGTTGTGTCTACTATTTGTTTGATCAAACTCGCTGATTCCGTATGTATGGTTTTTTGTGTAAATAGAATCTTTAAAATTGCATTGCAGTTAAATCTCTTATTGTTGTAACGTTTAATTAGTTGGTTCCACGCTTCTTCATAATTTGCATCTGTGGTAGTAAAATTACGTAACAATACCTCTGGTTCTCCTGATAAATTGCTCTTTAAATAGTGAAGTTTTTGTACTGGTGATAGGTACTCATTGTTGTGTATAAGAGTACAAAACAAGTCGTAAAATGTTTGCCACTCCTCATATTTTCCGGTGAATGTAGGTATCTTTATTGTAGGCAACTTGATTCCTTTGTTCTTCATAGACTCATGTATGTCGGTAATTGGAGATGATTGAGAACATGACGGTTGAAATTTTGATGTTTCCAAAATGAATGGCTGAAGAGCCTCTTTCAATGTTGTCTTGTAGCTAATATATAATTCTTCGAAGGTCTCGTAAACATCATCCTCGAAATAGGAATCGTCTCTTTCCTCTTTACTAGTTTTTAAAACTACGTTTTTGTGTCCCTCCTTAAACTCTTTCCATAGTTGTTCCAAAGACTCTAACCTTGTCTCCAAATATGGCCGTTTTATCCTGTCTTTTGGTGACTTTTTAAAGTTCTTCTCGTTTTTTCTTAGGTTTTCCAACAACTCGGCCTGATACGCCAGAAGGTCTTCCATAGTAATTAATTGTTTCTCACAACAGGTAACGCAACACAAAAATGCCAGATGTATAGTAGTATGTATTGTATTCAACAAAGTTCTGTGATTTGTAAGGTAAGTACCTATTATAGGTAAGTATGTTTTAGCTTGTATTTCGTTTTATAAACTGGTTATAACCCGATCACTCACTCAAATTGCTAAAACAACACGTAATCCGTAATAGCACAGTAATAATTTCACAGTTCTATGTTTTTTAGAGTTCACAACACGATGAAATGTCTATTTTTTACAATTCACTCATTAGTTTTATAAATCTCTTCACGACAAATCCTTATCGCTCAAGAATGTCTTTGTTCTCGCGGGCGCTCGCACCGGCCGGCACTGGGTCGGACGTCGACCCGAATCTGGCTCGAAATAGGACCATATGTTCAGGGCGATAAGGATGAATTTTGAATTTTGACGATTTTTGCAAAAAAATAGACGTGTGTTTAGTACGAGGATTTATTTTGAACTGACACTGACATATTTAAAAATGACAATTATAGTGGACTGTATGCTTGGCTTACGTTTAGGTAGCTAGCTATAAACATTTTAGTAACTCGCCTAAACATTGCTAGTCGTACCTAATATAAATTTGAATTTACATTATTTATTTTCGATATTGTATTATTTATTTTAAAATACTTTATTATCTATTCGTGGTCTTGTGATGAGAACCCCTCAGCAGGGTGAAGGCCTCCTCCAGGTTGTGCCATTCGTCTCTGTCTTGTGCTGTAGTGATCCAGTTTTTGCCCGCTGTTTCTACGATATCGTCCACCCATCGTGTGACTGGTCTCCCTCTTTTTCTTTTACCTTCTGGTCCAGGCCAGGTAGTGATTTGATTGATTTTTCCGCGTAAACGACCAAGTCTGGGCTCCATATGTCAAACATGGTAATACACAGCTCTCCATTATCTTTTTCTTGAACCTTGAAAACAACTACTCTTTTTAAATTGCCAATGTATGAATACCCCTAATATTACAACCCTTATTAATTAAACTCAATAGGGGCACCTCACCACAGTAGTAAATGGATTTTGATAAGTTGAATTTCATCCTGCGACCCTTCCATCGCCGATCAACACCGATAGGGTTAACGTTTCTAAACAATAATTACTACCTATTATTATCAAGGATCGTTTCATTTTATGGGGACATTGGTCCATATAGGTGGTTTGGAAAGACTTGGTATGCCATTGGGTCCCAAAGTTGACAGGATTGCGACCCACCTAACAAAAACTCCCAAATTCGGGACTCACTTCTTGGCTGTCATGGAGAAGAAAGAGGTCTTAAAGTCTTAACTGTATGAATGAAGGACTGTTCAAAACATTTACTTACAATAGAAAACTTTAAGGAGTGGGTGCTATTTCAATAAAAAGGATGTACTCGTATTTGTTTCTTATTTTTGTCATTATAGCTTTAGCATCAACTTCAATTATTTTCGTTACTTTCATCACAATGAGTTTGATACGTCCTGTTAGCCCGGTCGGTCGATGTATCGACCTATTTTTCAAAGCCCACCCAATATTTGCTCGCGACCCATTTGGGAAATGCTGTGCTATGCTATTCTCTAAGAGACAATTTACTGTCTGTCTCAACGACAAACTCGTTGACGAATCGACCGAGCGTGTAGCCATTAGCCAATCATCGTCCTCAGTTTGCCCGCTGTTGAGTAGTTCTAACTCACGGCAAATGGCGCTAGTGCAGCTATTCGCAGCTTAGTGAATACTAAACTGTAGTTTCACCGCTGCGGCAGCGCTGCACTTAAGGCTGTATCCCAAAAGAATCGCCCCCTACCCCCTAGAGTAAGAGTGGCGCAAACATGGTAAAGGAATTCTGCCTTCAAAAATTCAGTGTCTAGGTATAGTTGTGCGAGACCTTAGGAATGCTGACAGCGGGTCTGAATATCCAAACTGGAGTACCTCACTGTTAAGAGCATTAATATTCAGATTCAATCCTCAAATCAGGCATGTACTACAGAATGTAATTAAATCATCCACCTACCTTTTTCCCCAACTAGCCTGTCTTTTCTGCCACTTTTTTTGCGAACGATCGAGGGAGAATCTCACCGTGACATTCTCCCTCGATCGTTTGCAAACAAATTGGCAGTTCTCGCGGTGACAGCTAAATGCGACTGTATATCAATATTTTACATGGAGGACTGCCATCTGACCTCCACAACCCAATTACTGAGTAATACCGGGTGTCAGACTTTCGGGTTTCCGACTAGCTTTAACGATTGTCATAAATAATCGTATGACAACCGAGACCGACTGTTCACCGTGTTCTCCGAGGCACAAAATCTCATTCTTGGCCGTTGAATAATTCGCAGTAATCGTCGAGAAAGTGAGGCAGAAAATTTATTTTCAGGGATTTAAAAAAGAAAGTCCGGGGTCTGAATTGTCCGGAAATTGAAGATAAAATGCTGAGGGATTAAATCCTTCTTTTCGGAAGGCCTATGATTAATTGATCTGCTGTCAAATGTAGTGTTAAGGTTTTGGAGTGTACAACTTAACTTCTAAAGACATTAGGTAGATACCTGCAACGAAAAAACTGCGACAAGACTCTAATACCCGTTTTCACTCTAATGACAATTTTAGTAATTTTAGAAGGCTCTAAGGTTTTCTAATAATTAAGTTATGAAACAAATCAACATAGAAACATGACAGTGTGAGATATAGATTTTATGGTATAAAAATATTTGATCTAACGCTATTATCCAGAGATAAAACAGAGGAATAGGTTTGTAAAGACCAAATGCCGCCCGCATTTCGTCAGCCACGCGACCAAAACCGCAACCCAAAGCTTGTCAAAGATAATTCCAAGAAATTCCCTTTAAAAGTTGTTTACAGAGGTAGTGTAAACAACCTAAACACCTTCAAGCGAAAGCATTTGACCTTAAGAGCTGTCGCGTTGATCCTTTCACAACAAAATTATGTAATTGACTTTATTTGTTGGTCAAATATGAGTGCGTTCGGCCTAAGCAAATACAGAAAGTGGTCGAAGGATGAATACGATTCGGGCCGGGCTTTGCAAACGAGGCTTATAAGGATGGCCTATAATATATGTATACAGGGTGGCAGGTTAGACAGTGGAAATATTTTAAGGGGTCATTGTACTCATCATTATGAACAACTTTTACTATAGTACCAATCCTGAAATCGAGAAAAAAAAATCAGCTGTTCCATACATTTCTGTTCACATTCATCAACAAAATGTATGGAACAGCTGATTTTTTTTTTCGCGATTTCAGGATTGGTCCCATAGTAAAAGTTGTTCATAATGATGAGTAAAATGACCCCTTAAAATATTTCCACCGTTTAACCTGCCACTCTGTATTTTTTAAATGTTTTATAAACAAAATTATTATAATAATGTCTTAGGTTTTCGCGATTATTACACATTATAATAAAACAAGTTTAAACGGATTAATCGCGTATATTACAGAGTTTTCCTGACGTTTCGAACACTTTGCAGCGTTCGTGGTCGCAGGACGACTGAGGTGGTAGGCAACGTCAGGAAAACTCTGTAATATACGCGATTAATCCGTTTAAACTTGTTTTATTACAAAATTATTATGTAGGTTTAATTTGATGCGTTTGAAACATAATCATCCGCCTAGACTTTTCCCAAACTAGATTGGGGTCGGCTTCCAGTCTAACTAGTTGCGGGTGAATATCAGTATTTTACGTGGAGCGACTCCCATCTGACCTCCACTAGCCAATTATTGGGTAATACCGGTATTCGAATGTTAGACCAGCTGTCAGACTCGGTCTCCTGACTACCCGCAACGACTGCAAAGATATTTCTATGACAACTGACAACCGACACCGACTGCTTAACGTGCTTTCCGAGGCAGGGACCTCTCGATGTGTAAAGAACGGTCACCCATCCAAGGACTGACCGCGGCAAGTGCAACTTAACCTCGCAGATGAATTGATCAGCACGGGTGCCATAAAGCCACGAGCCCCCTATGCATTTCAAACTGAGTACTATGTGGGTTATTATGTTCCTGTTATAGATCTCAAGTTCAGTCTGACAGTTTGAGTACCTACTTCAGGGGGCCTACCCAAATGTCCTTTCTGATGGTAATGTTCGTCGGTCGGGTCGTTGAGCTCCCTAAGTCTGGGTTGAGCTACCACGATACCCGGCACATGCGTGCACAGTCAGGTCTGGTCCACTCAAATCTGTATGGCTCTTTCCTCTAAAGGCCATTTCAGACTAACCTGCATGGTTCTTACACAATTTATCTTGTCTGGACTTTAAAAGAGACATCAACCTTTGAGTTTGTTTCGGTGTTTTTTCTCAAAGGTAGTCATATAGGAAACACCGAACTCATCTAGCTTAAAAAAATGTTTTGACGTGTAAGTGTTATTTTTAACCTATTTACAAAATAAATATCATTTATCATTATCAAACATATTAGCCATACTTATTATCATTACTAGCTGTTGCCCGCGAAAAGTAGCCTGTGTGCTTATGCAAGTCCCAGGCTACCTCTTCGTCAATTTGCATACAAATCCGTCCTGCCGTTTCAGCGTAAAGGAGTAACAAACACACATACCTACATAGACAAACTTTTGCATCCTACTTCCTACTTATTATTATAAACGTGAAAGTTTGTGAGGATGTATGGAATATGGATGGATGGATATTTGGTACTCTTTCACGCAAAAACTACTGAATGGATTTTAATGAAACTTTGCAGTAATATAGCTTATATATCAGAATAACACATAGGCTACTTTTTATCCCAAAAACGCGGACGAAGCCGCGGGTGGAAGCTAGTTTATAGGTAATATTAGTGTGATACACTCGAAAAACATCACCCTTTTGTTGCAATTGGGTAAAACCAAAAAAATCCTATCAATTACAAGGACATTTAACCGTAGCTCAAAAACGTTTTCAACTCAGTACCAAAAACGTGAGAATGGAACACATTAGTCACAAAGGTAGTCTCACTCACTAAATTGAAGTTTATTCAGTACACATTCGCACAAAGTGGCTCGCATTCAAATTCGCTGGCGGAACAAACGCCGTGTCTTCAACATCTGCAAATGAGCACACATAGGTTTCTAACTCAGACCATAGAAACAAGGAGATATGCCATCATGGCAGTACGGGAACCACTGTCGCCACTTTTAGAACAACCCGTCTATTCTGTACGTTGTTTGCGAACGTTCGAGGGAGAATCTCACCGTGAAATTCTCCCTCGAACGTTCGCAAACAAATGGCCAATTCTCACGGTGATATCACGCGGCATGTCTGACAGAATAAACAGACAGTTTGTGACACAATTTTAAATGCTCCTGAATATAGATTCACAAGATCTCTTGGTATAGATCTCCCACACATTAAAAATTCAACACACCCTCAATCTAACACTGTTATTCGTCACTCATCCATCACTAACACTAAACTAATAAAAACCGGGCAAGTGCGAGTCGTACTCGCGCACTGAGGGTTCCGTATCATTTTTGGACGTATAAAGTGAAAAAATCCGGACCGCATAACTAAGTTTGTTTGTGGAGGAATTTTGATGATTTTGAAAGAACTGTACTAGTTAGGAACATCGTTTTATTCTTGGTGCCATATTTGGGTCAATTCCTATCAACTCTAATTTTTTCAGATTTTTCGCCCCGCAAACTTCGGAGATAAGGGGGGGGAATGGTATTATTTTGGACATTTTTCATCATGTCGAAAACTGTGAGACATAAAATAAAATAAAAATATATTTTGAAATGTGCAGATCAAGCCCTTTCATATGATAGTCTATAGGCTAGGCTATGTTAGTCTAGGCTATGTCACTTGACCTAGTAACCCCACTTTAAAATTTCGGACCCCCACTCTCCCCCACTCCTTTTGCAATGAAAATAAAAATACTTTTGGACTTTTTTCATTTACAATAAAGTTGAACAAGCATTCTTTATAACTGTTCCAAATTTCAAGTCGATAGCATAAGTAGTTGCTGAAATAAGCAGGTGTGACAGACAGACAGACAGACGAAGTCGCACCATAAGGGTTCCTTTTTTACCATTTTGGTACGAAACCCTAAAAACACTGTATTTGTATCATCGATCGCGTTCGGTCCGTCGCCAGCGTGTACGCTTTAATTTTGATCAATGTGATCAAACTAAAGCATCAAGCTCAACAGCGCCTTGGCAGATCTCCCTTGGTTCTATGATCTGAGGTTTCTACCTATGCAATGTAGGTAACTGTATTCCCCTTGGTGTTGCCGTTCGATAATCTATCGATGTTCGAGCTATATGTACCTACTTAGCAAGAATGATGTTTTTGATAGATACTATCGAAGTTCTGAAAACAATACTATCGATACTATACAGGGTGGCAGGGTTAGACAGTGGAAATATTTTAAGGGGTCATTGTACTCATCATTATGGACAACTTTTACAATGGAACCAATCCTAAAATAGCGAAAAAAAATCAGCTGTTCCATACATTTTTTGAGTTATGTGAACATAAATGTATGGAACACCTTTTTTTTTTTTAAATATTTCCACCGTTTAACCTGCCACCCCGTAGATACATTCTTCACGTGGTACTATAGATACGATAGCACCGAATAATATCGAAAAAGAAGCAACTATCGATACTTAGTCCAAAACAATCGATAGTATTATTTCTCAGAACGAAGTGAAAATTATTTATATTTATCATTGATGATTATTTGATTATCTTGATATCTACAATCAATGAATGACAATTATCTTGATAAATATCTATAATTATCTATGATGAATTGAAAAGTTATGTTGACTTTTGTTGCTGACTGTACTTATTAACAACAAAAAAAAAATGGTAGGTATTTTACTTTATTTATAAATAAATGTTTGTTGCACAAATCTGTTTTAATCTCATATTTACATTGTTTTCGAACAACAATCCATTAATTATTCTAGATAAATGTGTATTTTAGAATATTGTTTGTTGGCGTATAGAATCTGTATTTGTTAACATTATTCAAAATTATTATTGTATAGGTAGTTTATAGTTTATTTTGACAAACGTTGAAGTTTGAAAAATCAATAATAATATTTTTTTGGTAGTAAATTAAATAACTGAAATGGGTTTCGTAGCCCAGTGATTTGATGAAATAATTATTTTTATTTGTGCAAGTATTGTAACATTGTAAGTAAGTGTCAGTTTTAAGTTTTATTTAGAACTTAGTAGGTATTGAATTTGCTATGCTTATAACTCATTGTCATAGACAGAGTCTAGTACTTATTAGGTACTTACTAAAAACATAATAATTATTTTAAACTAGCAGGCAACATAAAAATGATACTGACTGTACAAAGTATTTTTTAACAAAAATCACAATAGATACTCCTAAGTCCTAAGTAAAAATTTGGGTTTTGTTTACTTAAAATTATAATTTATTTTGTTTCAATTTATGAAGTATCCTGCTAGTTCATAATAAAAGTAATTTATAAGTAAATAAGCCCCCTTATAAAGGCCTCTTAATCTAACCTCTGATTAAATAATTATCTTTGTCATTTCAATGTCAACCGATAGAGATGGCAATTGACTTAAGACCTATTTAATGTAATCATTGTTTAAGAAGAAAATTGTTTAGTAAACTAAGTAAGTAAATAAGAAGAAACAAATTTTAATTTTATACTCTGTTTTGAAACAAAAAATTTAAAAACTCTTGTGGTAAAATAAAATGAGTAGGTACTGAGACTACTGAGTATATACAAAATATATAATTATACTATTGTACGACATTGTAGGGTTAACCAAAATTATTGTACCTAAGACAAGATTATATTTACATATCATCGCATTTCTTTCTCAACCTTGTATTTGTCAAATCGTAGTTTTGCAGGAACGAGCAAAATTCTCTAAAATTCTTATTAATCATTCATTGTATATGTAAAGAAACACATATAATATATTCATCCAATCCTTATTTAAGTTATTTAATAATTATTTTATTGAAATATAAAACAATTTCGACATAAAATACAGTTTTTTTTTCGTTCTTGTAAAACTAAGATTTTAGAGATACGAGGTTCAGAAAGAAATGCGACAATATTACAAATATTATTTTATTACATAACAACAATATCAATAAACTCTAAACATTAATTAGATTGTGAATAATAGATAACTTCATTTAAAAGGTTTGACGCAGGCCCCGACAGTAATGGAAAAATTTTGCACCAATTAATGGTAATTTAAACCATTTTTCCAGGAAATTCGGTGCTCCCATTCATAACCCTTGCTATCTTCCCTTGCTTTTCCCTTGGGATCCCATGTTTGACAGCCATGTGACGTCTCACAGTTATATTCTTAGTATAAGCAACGTTACAAATACTACATATAAACATATACAGCCTCTCATGTACATTATTACAGTGGGCAAGCATTGCAGCGTGCCGATAGAACTTTTTAGGGCAGTACGTACATTGGTGCTGCTTCTCCATATGACAGACTAAATGATTCCTCCATATAGCTCTTCGACGGAATGTCAAACCGCATTTATCACAAGTAAAAGGTCTTTCGCCTGTATGTATTCTTAAATGTTCTATTAAGTTCAGTTTCCTCGGAGCTTTGTACGGACAGTGGTCACATTGTAAGTACGGACCCACTCCGTGGCGAGCTACTTGATGCATTTGCAATTCTGAGAGTACGGGGAAGCCTTTTCCGCATTGGTCGCAGATAAATTTGCAGTTACTGTGGCGTTGCATGTGGTGGTCGTATGTTAAGCGATTAGCAAGGATTTTGTGGCATATCTTGCAGACTAAGTTGCGTTTAATAGGCGGAGGTCTATATTTTTGTTGCTTTTTAAAATTCGGGTTTGCAAATGGTTTATCACTGACATTGGTTTCTGTATTAATGTAACCTTGTATTGTGTCCAAAATATTGTTGATTTCATTAGAATATTCCCCTTGTTGGTCATTGAAGCTGTTTTTATGTTCCTCGTTGTCTAAAAAATCGTCGAAATTGTATGTTTTATCACCCAAATCTATGTCTATTTCGATTTTTCGAACTGTTGTTGTTTGGTCGTTTTTATGTTTGAAATTATTAGTTTCTGCTGGTTTTATATGCTTATTGTTTAGTTTAGGAAGTTTTGAACTGCATTTTGGAGGGAAATATTGGTTAAACATGACGTATTCACACACAGTTTCTTTTACATCACGGTCACTGTTTACGTTTTTATTTACGAGTTGTTTCAATTGTTTATCCGTCGATTCACACTTTAATTTGAAGTAAATAGTTTGCTTTAATAAATAAACACACTTTTGGCACATCACATTCGGTAGTTCATCGTCTTTTTGCAAGAAAACATTGGTTACTTTAGCGATCGCTTTGCCAAAACAACTGAGTCCGTCGGCGCTTGAATTATCAATTAAACTCACCATTTTATCCTCACTGTTTTGAGATAAACACAACCGACATATAGTTTTGTACATTTTCTCGTAACGATCCATTTTAAGTTTTATTAGGAACTTCAGTATCAGAATTTTATCTTTATCGTGTTAGATCTTGGCGTATTATTTTGTTTTGACACTATTGACAAGACAAGATCGCTTTACAGAAATCACAGATAAAAAACTTTGATTTTGTAACGTTTGCGTTTCGTTTCATCATGCAGCAATTACAAAAGCAGTAAGTATGACTAGTCTTTTAAAATACCTCATTCTAAAATCTTTCGTGCTTGACCATCTATTAAAATCGCATCTTGCATTACTTAAAATTACATTACAGATTAACATGCTTATTTCAGCAACTAATTATGCTATCGAATGCTTGCCAAACTTTATTGAAAATGTAAAAAGTCAAAAACTGTTTTTATTTTCATTACAAAAGGGGCCGGAGTGGGGGTCCGAAATTTCAAAGTGGGGTTACTAGGTCAAGTGACATATCATATGAAAGGGCTTGATCTGCACATTTCAAAATATATTTTCATTTTATTTTATGTGTTACAGTTTTCGACATATGATCCATTCCCCCTTATCTCCGAAGTTTGCGGAGCAAAAAATCTGAAATAATTAGAGTTGATAGGAATTGACTCAAATATTGCACCAAAAATAAAACGATGTTCCTAACTAGTGCAGTTTTTTCAAAATCATCAAAATTCCTTCACAAACAAACTTAGTTATGCGGTCCGGTTTTTTTCACTTTATACGTCCAAAACCGATACGGAACCCTCGGTGCGCGAGTACGACTCGCACTTGCCCGGTTTTTAAGACTAAGTTTTGCAGACGGCGGTTATAAGTAAGTACTTAGGTACTTCTGTGTGGACCAGGTGCGGTCGCAGCCAACGATCTTGGGGGGGGTCATACCGCAGCCGAAGACTTTGTGGGGGGGAGGGCATACCGATTAATGCCGAGGTGTTATACTTACCGTGAATTACCGTGTTTTCCGCATTTTTGTACGATTTTGGGGACGGGCCGGGGGGTCCGTCCCCAAAATCGTACCGCGCCTGGTGTAGTCATTAGTAGTTGTTGAAATAAGCAGGTGTGACAGACAGACAGACAGACAGACGAAGTCGCACCATAAGGGTGTTCCTTTTTACCCGACTGCGAGACGCAAAGGAGGGTAATGTGTTTATCAGTCTATGTATGTATGTATGTATGTTTGTTTCTATGTGGCGTTCTAGAGACCAAATGCGTAGGCCGATTTTGATAATTCTTACGTCAATCGATTCGTCTTAACCTTGCGAGTGTCACTAAAGACATAACAGTAATCAAAATTCACCACAGCGACAACCAGACGCCATATTGTCAAAATGAAAAAAAAAAAAAGTTGATGAACTATGTCAAGTGGGGTGTCGTTGAATAGGTATTAAAATCATCTTTAGGTTCCTTTTATCATTTTTCATTTTAAATAATAGTTTAGGATATATAACGATTTAAAGTTGTTTAACAAAGCAATCATTCTCGCTAATTCTTACTTATTGATTTAAGTTTTTATTTTAAGTATTAACGATATACAAACAAAAAAACAGTGAAAAATGGCCGATTTTTGGCGTCTTCAAAAAGTTTGTTTTCCTCAAAACCTATCATGTGGGGTATCAAAATGAAGGGCTCGAAAAGAAGATTACGAAAACATACATTAAAAACTAAAAAGTGGAAAATAAAAATAGTAACTTAAAAATTTAAAAAACCCGACTGCCAAAAAACAACTAAAAAGTTCAAAACAAGAGCACTTTTCAAGCAGTCTGATGCAGTTGGTGGCATGAAATCTAAGATTTAACACAAATAATTGCCACCAACTGCATCAGACTGCTTGAAAAGTGCTCTTGTTTTGAACTTTTTAGTTGTTTTTTGGCAGTCGGGTTTTTTAAATTTTTAATTTACTATTTTTTTTACCATTTTGGTACAGAACCCAAAAAACCGGGCAAGAGCGTGTCCGGACCACGCTCAGTCTGGGGTTCCGTAGCAAGAAGTATTTCAGTCTTTCAACCGCAAATATAAGTTTGTATTTCATAATATTATTATGATATACAAACTTATTTTTGCGGTTGTCAAAACTCAAAACTGAAAAAAGTGAATATTTCAAAAAGTTATTGACGTGCCTTGTTCAAACCAATTTTAATCGAGAGTATTTATTAGATGCCATAAGCTTGATTTTTTTCAGATTTTTTTGATTACGCGGTTGGAAAATTACAGGGAGGGGACACATTGTTAACGAGTTTCGGAGCTCCTAGTTCACTCAATATGGACTTAAATAAAAAAGTCATTCAGAAAACTCTAAGTTATTTTCAAAGACCTATCCAAAGATACCCCACACAAAGGGGTGCGCGCAAATATTTTTTTTGTCCCTCGGTTTCATGTATGGGGGTCACCCCTAATTATTTTATTTTTCGTAATTTCACTACAGGCCTTTATTGCGGTTCACAAAAGACATCTAACTGCGAAGTTTCATACAGATTGGTTATGAACTGTAGATTTGACGAGGGTGTGACAGACGGACAGACAGACGGACAGATGGACAGACGGATGGGACGAAACTAAAAGGGTTCCTAGTTTTACTACAGAACCCTAAAAATTTGTGATGCAACGGAAATGTCTTAGCGGAAGCAGAAACGGAAACAGATATTAAAAGTTTTTTTTAGCGGAGACGGAACAGAAACGGATGCGGAAACGGAATTGTGAAAAAAATTTGAATCGTCAATTTGAACGAAATAGTTGGAACTATTTCGTTGAAATTGACGATATATATTTTTTCACACTTCCTTATAAGGACTTGTTTTAGGTTTCATAATAGCACTTAATTTACACACACGACACAAAAGTACTAAATAAACAACAACAGAAATATTACGCGCGTAACCTTGCCTACTATTTACCTTACTTCAATTTAGTTAGCAAATCAAAATTAATTTTACAGCTTGCGACTATTTTATTTCATCCAAATTACGATTTGCTGCACTACTGCAGATGTATTTTTAATTTCATATGACATCAATTTTAAGGCTGCCGAATATCACGTTAAATACAATAAGCACTAAAAGCAGCTCAGTTCACTTTGCTTGCGGACAAAATACGCCTCTTTAATAAGCTGACCGTTTAAATGATCGTCAAAAAAAAATATGTTTTTAAACAAACGCGTTGCATTGTGACAAGTGCCGAAAGTCCGCGCCAGGCTTGCTGGCTGGAACAACCCTCCCGCGCGCCCCCATCCAACTGTCAACCTTAAACTTCCGTTCAGTACCCCGATCATGAGTTTTTTTGACGTGTAGTATCGTTAACGTAAGCATATTTTGAATTGAAAATACACGTTTGTTACACAATATTTATATAAATTAAATACTTATTTATTTTTTTCTGTATTTTTTAAAATGTGCAAATTGTATAAAATTTTACCAAAATGTTCCAGGACTCTGTATTTTAAATTCAAAATATGCTTACGTTAACGAAACTACACGTCAAAAAAACTCATGATAGGGGTACAGATTTCCGTTAAAAAAGTTGCGGAAACAGAAACGGAAACAGAGGTCTGTTGCATCACTACTTAAAATCCGTTACAAATTAACACATAATGCATGTGTTACACAGTCGTAAACTTCCACTTCGTCTCTCATCTTATTTGTGGCCTAAATAAGTCTTAATAGTGTTTACATTAAAGCGTTCTGCGGGTGGCAATAGAATGCTTTAGGCTGAGGCCTCGAAATTAGCGAGGCCAAGATTGTTTTTGCTCTTATGTCTTTGTTTCTCTTTATCTTTATTAATTTTATTTACCTACTTATTTTATAAATATTTATACATTTTTTAAAAAATATTTTTATAAAAAACTGGGCAAGTGCGATTAGAAATCGCGTTCCGAGGGTCCCATACAAACTTGATTTTGTATGTAGGAAAAAAATGTGTTATTTATCTACTTATAGGTAAGTGAAAAGTTTTCGGATTTTTTCTTGCTGTGAGTCCTTGCTTCTTGCCAAATTTAATGAAGAAGTATCCTGTGGGTTTTGATTTATTTGCGAGCGGCCAAATATACGGCATATTATGGCCGTATTTTTTTATTGCGTTGACTTAGAAGCTTGATTTTTTTACAACTCCAAGGAATCGTAAACATTATTACCTATTTGACATTAAATTTCAAGTTAACACCTTTATGCATTTCTGAGAAAAAAGATCTTGACGGAAAGACTGACAGACAGATGGACAACGAAGCGATCAGGTTCCTTTTGAGGCACAAAACCCTAAAAATACACAATAATTTTATTATAATGAATATGGCCAGACAACTAAAACAAGTTTGTATACCAAACAAAACAGTCGTACCTAAGTTACAATTTGTGGCCTCACCGCTGCCTTCGGGGCCGCGGCGTAGTGCCTAATAGCGATGTACGATAAACGCTCTCACTGCGATAAAACGCCGCAGCGTCGTACTCGTATTATTCAAGTGTGAATTAGTTTTACTTTTACTCCAGGGCGTCCGCGTCTCAGGGAAGATAAAGGTTATATGGTACCTACAGTTTTTAGAGGATGTTCTGTTCTGACCTACAGTTTTTGGAGTTTGTGAAGATAGACAGTAGGTGGGTCATTCTTAGAGCGTCATTCTTCAACTGATAGGTATTTTTTATTTTTAGGGTTCCGTACCAAAATGGTAAAAAAGGAACCCTTATGGTGCGACTTCGTCTGTCTGTCTGTCTGTCACACCTGGTTATTTCAGCAACTACTAATGCTATCGACTTGAAATTTGGAACAGTTATAAAGAATACTTGTCCAACTTTATTGCAAATGAAAAAAGTCTAAAAATATTTTTATTTTCATTGCAAAAGGGGCCGGAGTGAGGTCAGGGTCCGAAATTTGAAAGTGGGGTTACTAGGTCAAGTGACATATCATATGAAAGGGCTTGATCTGCACATTTCAAAATATATTTTTATTTTATTTTATGTCTCACAGGTTTCGACATATGATGAAAAATGTCTGAAAAAATACCATTCCCCCCCTTATCTCCGAAGTTTACGGAGCGAAAAATCTGAAATAATTAGGGTTGATAAAAATTTACCCAAATATTGCACCAAAAATAAAACGATGTTCCTAACTAGTACAGTTTTTTCAAAATCATCGAAATTCCTTCACAAACAAACTTAGTTATGCGGTCCGGTTTTTTTCACCTTTAAACGTCCAAGGATGGTGCGGAACCCTCGGTGCGCGAGTATGACTCGCACTTGGCCGGTTTTTTTAGAGATGTTCTGAGTTTGTGAAGATGGACAGTAGGTGGGTCATTCTTAGAACGTCATTCTTCAACTGATAGGTATTTTTTGTTTTTTGTATTTTATCCAAAATTTTCGCGAATGAAGTCAATACGTATAGGTAGTAAGTAGTCATTAACAGTATTTCAGTGGCGAAGGGTCCCTACAATACGATTCCTACCGGCTTCCCTTTGAAAAGTAGCACAGGCAGTATTGCCTACTTTTATTAATAAGCTTTTCGTGGCCAGGTAATCATTTGTAGCCCGGCTTACCTCTTACAAAAACTGACCCTTCGCCACTACAGTATTTATAATAATAGCAATATACAGTAATAGTAATATAATAGTAATATACAGTAAATAGTCGTTATCATTATGAGATTTCTTCGTCGCTATGTTGGCTCCCCTGAATGTCAAATTACCTACTAACAACGTTTTTAACGGTGTTGGAAGTTTTTTTTCTGAAGTGTCCGTCGCCCATCAAACTTGAAAGTTCAACTGTCTTAAATCATTTTTGCATTTTAATAGTCATTGCTGGAGTGGTTTGACCCCTATCTAAACGTAACAGCCACTATCTTTCATAAAATATTATTTTTCAAGCAAGAATAAAAAGTTTGCATATCAATTAAAATTTGATGTAAAATGTTTTTATCTTTGTTGAAGTTTTTTGTGAATGCTTATTTGAAATATTTAATGGAACGAGAAAGTATTTATTTTTTATCTT
The DNA here is from genome assembly GCA_948465475.1 of Thalpophila matura. NCBI lineage: Eukaryota > Metazoa > Arthropoda > Insecta > Lepidoptera > Noctuidae > Thalpophila > Thalpophila matura. The sequence continues at coordinate 1,603,267 of OX419199.1, read as the reverse complement.
TTTGTACTAAAACGTTAAAGGTCGGAGGACACCGAATGCAGTTCAACGGAACAGCAGAAACGGTTCAACGGATTTCGATGAAAATTTTAGAGATAAAACAGGAATTTTAACTTAAATATTTTCGTGTAAATATATTCCATTTCAATATTTTGCAAGGTTCAGAACATAAATGATTTTATTCGAAAATCCGTAAAAAAATGAATAAATACTAAAGCTACTCACGGTACAAAATGCTATCATCCTGATAATATTTTGACATTGATAGGTTCACACTTTCACAGTTACAAAAATCGGATTATCCACTCACTGCACCCATACTCTGTGAGCTAAACAGCCCTTATATTGAATGGTTTTTTTTTAATTTAAAATAAAATAATCTGCTTTTACAAAGTTTGTTTTAAAATTATCTAAAATTTATAAAACATTGGTCAAAGTAGGTACTTTGACCAATGATTTATAAATTTAAAGATAAAAAAATTTGAAATTTATACTTTAAAGGTCATCCATCACTCATATAACTGCACCATTTTGCAGTAGGTACTGCAAAATGATGCAGTCATATGAGTGATGGATGACCCTTAAAGTGAAGGAACACATAGTAACAAAACCTTAATATAGGTACCTACTATAGGTACCGGCGTCAGCTATGAGCACAGATCGCGCATGTACATTTTCGGCCCAATAGACAATAGACAATTGACAATACGTAATAGAGAATGGTTCAATTAGATGACGAGCATCGACTGACGAACCAATCACGTGCAACCTCGGCACCCTGTCTTCTTCATTCCGCCAAAGAGACCGAAAAATCAGCTAGGTGATGCGTAGGTGACGTTTGTGCTCATAACTACTGCCGGTACCCATAATAGTTGGAAATTACAAACACGTAATCAACAAGCGTGGCGAACTGGCGAAATACATGTTAGGATTTCTTCAACACCATGACATAAACTAAGGCCCGTATAAGGCCAGTACAATACTCGAACACCGATCTCTGCTTGAGCAGAGTTAAAGCCATTTTATTGGTTGAAACTAATTTCAATCTGTGCTCAAGCAGAAATCGGTGCTCGAGTATCTTCTGGAATACGGGCCTAAAAGTCTAGGGGCAACCAAACACTTGATGTTTTAACCTTGTGTTAGGCCGAAAAGCCGGGTAAAATAAAACTGAACTTTATATATAATACCGCTTGACCACTAGACCGGAGCTGCGATAAGAATTCAATGTGACTGGAATAATTTACGGCATTTGTAATAGTACCAGATTTTTGAAAAATAAATTTTAAAATTCAATTTTAAAATACCTAGTTATTATATTGATCATACGAAAAAATTCGTGGTCTCTAAATCGAAACAATTATTTTGTAGATTTTTTTTTATTTAATAATAGGCTTGCGTTTGACGGCCATCTCGCCTGATGCCAAGCGGCGATGGGGTCCACGATGGAGCACGCTTGCCAAGAAGAAACCGATTCACTCATGACTTGAAGATACCCAGATTTTTACCGTCGGAAAACACTTACTCGGGCTTGATATTTATTAGATACATCTATGTAACTGTTCCTACCTGTCTAGAAATAGCTGGATTTATGTCAGAATAAATAACGAATACATACCTACTCCAGTTCCATAGTTGATGTGCAGTGATAGCCTAGTGGATTAACCATGTGCCTTCTACGGCGAATGGTTCGAGTTCAATCCCGAGGCACGCACCGCTGACTTTTCGAATCATGTGCGTATTAGAAATTAATTATCACTTGCTTTAACGGTGAAGGAAAAACATCGTGAGGAAACCGGCATGTCCTAGAACCAAAAATTCGAAGACATTTGTGACGTCCACCAACCCGCACTGGGCCCGCGTGGTGGACTACGGCCCACTCCCTCTCACAGAGGAGGCCTGTGTCCCAGCAGTGGGAACATTATAGGCCGATTATGCTTATGCTATTATGCTACATACCTACTTGAAACATCATGTTCCATAGTTGGATAAATACGTTTATGTTTATTCTTCATCCAACTTCATGCTTATAGCAATAATGAATGGTCACTATAATCTTACAACCAAGGTCATTCAGCAATGATTATTCACGGCTATAAGAGAGAAACAAATTAAAATCATGAATTTTAAATTGGATCCAAAACAAGATCAGCATTTTATCGGATTACAGCACACCAATTTATTTAATTCCCAACAATCCTTGCAACTAACGAACTTTTTCACAATCCGGATAAACCGCATTTTTATCCGGCCTCTCTAGTGTTCAACGACCTCTACATATGTTTGTTTGCTAGGCCGCCTCGTTATTTTGATTTACACTGACAATACAAAACATGACGGTGTTCACGTTTTTTTCTGTATTTTTCGCCCACTTTCTGAGCCCGAGGGCCGGAATAATGATGAATTTCATTCTAGTTCGCGAAAAAAATATACGGATATTTTTTGTAAGTTTAACGCGTGTATCATAAGTTTTTCTCGTTTTCTCGTAGTTTTGTCGTCATGTTTCAGAATATACCTACTGTGTGAAGTATTTTTTCTAGAGATACGCCACTCGTATATTTGAGGGCTTTATTATGAGTAGAACTACTTGTGAAGTAGTTTTATCATGAGATTTCTGCGAGCGTAGCGTTGCTGAGCTCCTGTTTGAAGAGAAAGATTACAGGCACACGATTGAGACATATTTTTAGGGTTCCGTACCAAAATGGTAAAAAAGGAACCCTTATGGTGCGACTTCGTCTGTCTGTCACACCTGCTTATTTCAGCAACAGCTTATGCTATCGACTTGAAATTTGGAACAGTTATAAAGAATGCTTGTTCAACTTCATTGCAAATGAAAAAAGTCATAAAATATTTTTATTTTCATTGCAAAAGGGGCCGGAGTGGGGGTCCGAAATTTCAAAGTGGGATTACTAGGTCAAGTGGCATATCATATGAAAGGGCTTGATCTGCACATTTCAAAACATATTTTCATTTTATTTTATGTCTCACAGTTTTCGACATATTATGAAAAATGACAATGCCAATGCCAATTTTGGCACATCACAGAAACAAGGTGTTAAGTATAGCATTTAAATAGAATTAGCTGTTTAACAATTCAAAGAACCTAAGATTAATTTGAAAGGGATGGTGATTTTCGTTCTGTGTAGCTCCATCTCTTTTTTTTATACTAGAACAATGATGGTAATAACACGTCATAGTACGGCCCTTAATTTCGTAAAAAACAAACAGTTAATTTTTAAAAAATTGTTAGTAACAACTAGTTAAATAGTTAATACCTAGGTATAAGAAGGGTCCACTGCAATAATGATGAATGTCTAAAATTTCTTGAAATCAAAGTAAGTACGAATATACGTCATTCACCGCCGGTTTCTGAAAAGGCATGTCACATGCCAAACTGGCTAACACACTGTCACAATTAACAGTCAATCAACAGTCTGTTACAATTATTGGGTTTCCGAAAAGCAATTTTTCTCCAAATTATCTGATTGACAAAATTACGATGATTTATTTATTCGTCTCGCTACCCCGATAAAATTCATTCAATCATTCAACATAGAGGTCTTTCTTATTTTGTCTAACGCATAGTGTTGTCTCTTTCGTCGGACAGAATACGTCAAACGTCAATTTTGACAAGATATATTATGTTGTCAAGAGGACCAGGGTATGTAAAGGCGGTAAGTTTAAAAATGTATTTTGGTAATCAGCATAAAATTATTTATAATATCGTATTTTATCATAAATTGCGTTACCTTTAGTTTTCTCCTACACCTGTGAACTGTTGTTCACATCGATTTTGCATTTTTAACAAAACTATGACAAGTAACACGCGGTTAATTGATCAATATTCAACAATTAACTTTATGCATGTTGACAGTGTGTTAACATACGAAAAAGCTTACCGGAAACCCAAAATTGCTCTGATTTAGAGCTAATTGAAGATTCACAATTGAATGTACAAACGTTTGACAGACTATTGACAGCCTGTCACATATTTCTTTCAACAACCCAAAACACGTTTAATTGAAGTTAACGACGTAAATATTTCGATAATTTTTGTTTCGGAAACTGGGGGTAAATCACTCAAATATACATTTAGTTATCTCACCAACAAAAACAGCAATATAGCTCACAATCCCGAGATAAAACGATTTTAAAATTAAATACACGACTAGAATGCTCAGTGATAAATGAATATTTTTTACCAAATATAAAATTAACCCTAGATAGCTAACGTTCCTGAACTTCTATGATAAGCTAACCATTCGACTTTTTGACGACCATTTTTTAAACGTGATTTTTATTAAAATGGTATGTTATTTTAATCAGGTTTATTATATTTATGGGCAATATGGGATATAAATTATAGATAATTATTGCATAAATGAATATTTATTTAACTTTTAAGTACTAAATCACACATCTTAAACGGCACCATGCTTCTTTGAGATCAGTAAGGTACTAAATCTTACAATGACTAAATTAGGAACTAGTTTTTAGAAAATTCTTCTTTTTCTTTTGGTATCATAAAGCAAAAAGCATAAAATTAGCCGTAAGTATAAAATTCTTCACTTCCAATGATATAACTAAAAAAACAGAACAAAAATCAATACAAATTACAGGTAACACATAAGCTAACCATTCGTCAAAATGACGAGTATGCAGTAGGTATCTCAAAAACAGAAGTACTTACCGGCTAAACGAGACCACTACGCGACGTAGTCTAGCGGTTACTTAGTTGGCACGAATCAGCGAATGTGTAGGAAAAACCATTAGAAAGGGAGAGGGAGATATTTATTAGATGCTCGTCATTTTGACGAACGTTAGCTATCTAGGGTTAAAGAGCAATCACTTATATTAAAACATAGTAAAGAGGACATCTATCATTTTTGCATTGGACCCTTGGGTATCCTACCCTTCCAAGGTCATGTACTCATTAAAATAGTCTTAGTCAATAAACTGTATCTACATTGTGCATTAATTAAATGAATAAATAATCGGGTGTTTTAGATACTACGGGTCGTAGGTATAAAACCTAACTCAAGACACAAGTTGTCGCGGAGTGCCTCCCTCCTCTGACCTCTCAGCCTCGGCTAGCTATCGGAGGAAGCCTCCACAGACACAAATCTTGATATTATTTAAATAAAACACTGCAGGATGGTTGGAGAGCTATATTGCGAGACGTAGGTTGTATTTTTGCACTTTATAACGTTACACAGAGGTATAAAAATAACTGTTACAAAAAGAGTCTATTTGCTTATAGCTTTGCACACTCGATAAATAGGTAGTAGGTAATAAATAATAACAGTTATACAGCGGTTTAGCGGTCACAAGTGATGTCGTTGGAGACCAGACCAAGAATGACGAAACAATGCAAAAAAATATGAGATGTTCTAATTTTGAAATTTAAAGTTAAAATCTAAACCGAATTTAGAAGAATGGGATGAATGAAGTGGCCAGCAATGGAAGATTGCCAGCACTAAATGATGAAAGAAGGATGACTCCGTCACAAAGTATTACCTAAAACTAGTTTCCACCAATCTTAAACTTAAAACTTAAAAGGCTTAAACTTGTTTTAAGTAGGTAATACTTGAGTCTGGTTTGTAATACGACCCTACATATTTTACATAGTCAAGCGGAGACAAAGGAAATAGGCAGTTTTGGGCTTGATATGGTACAGTAATAAAAGCTTAACCAAAAATAAAAATATATTTTAATTGTTCTTAGCCTAATTTATCTTAGAGATTAAGAATTGGAATCAAAAATCGAAATAAATAAGAAATAAAATGACTATGCCGTTGACATTTTGAAAAAACCAATAAAACAAAAAGGGGTGCATGCTGGCTGGCGCGTGCCTCCATAGAATATCATGTCGACAGCAACTAAAACCTTTGAATTGAGAACTCATTAGTCGGGCTGTACTTCATTGGATCATTCACACCATACTTAACCTCACTGTCATAAATACGAAGATTTCTCTTTAATCCAATTACGTACAAAAACAAAAAAAAACGAATTTAAATAATCTTGTAATACTCGATCACACCAAACTAATTTCATATCTGTACCGACATACACAATCTGAAGCCCAGCGTTCTATGGGCGTCCGCCGTGTCCTTTTTAGTAGAAAAATAAAACCACTCCCTAAAAAAACGGCTAACTGTGAGGTTTTTCAAATACCTACATGAAATTTTTGGCAACTGCTATTTCTTAGATATTGCCTTACCTTGTGGAGTATTTTGTAATCTTGTGAGTTTGCCGAAGATGTAGATGTAAGATGTTTTTATTATTTGCTTTGATCTTCAATTCTTCACCAAAAAATAAATGCAAAAAGAAAAAATACTTTTAGAAAAGAAATAAAATATTGCCTTATAAATTAAAATCACTTAAAGGTATCCGCTCACTACGCCACTCGGTTAAACACATCCGGATTGTGGGTAATATCGAATATTATTTTTCGGTACAAACGTATGTGAACCGGTTTCGGGTTTAAGTAATTGGAAATCCTGCCCGGGCAGTTATTTCCGTGTATTATGTATCGGCGATGCGTGAAGGGTATCCGGGTATTTCTATCATTAAAATTTATCCGGGTACTTAAACAACTTGAAGAATTTGATATTTTATGTTTTTCTTATTATGTTGACGATTTTTGGAATGGAGTAGAAAATATTGTGTATTATAGTAATATTTGAGAAAACGAGGATGTAATATTTTCACGAATGTCATTTTATTAATGTTATTTCCTGCTCCGAAAAATATGAGTAGTCGGTATTACTTTTTACAAGATTTTTTGGAGCGCCGCCGCAAAAAGAACTGTGAGCCTAGCACGAATAATTTTTTCGTATGGTATCTTAAATGTAAGCATATTTTGAATTGGAAACATACGTTTGCTACACAATATTAAAATAAATTAAACTAATCATTTCTCTGTATTTATTTCAAATGCGCCAATTGTACAAAAATTTATCAAAAGTCCTAGAACTGTTGTATTTTAGATTCAAAATTTGCTTACGTTTACGATACCATTATGGTTATATAGGAATTTTACGGAAAATTAAAAATCGCTAGGATCTAAGCACAATACTAAAATATAGAATGGTAGCATCAGTATCAGCATGGTGTGTCAGTATCTGTAGCTTATGATTATTTCACAGTGTTGCTATAAACTATTTTTCAATTAGATACTTTGTAACTAACGATATAAACTGACTTATTGAACAGACTTTATAGAGATGACCAGTCCCAACAGACGGCCATTCCTCATACATTCCTAATAAGTTGTGTGTTGCCACATAAGTCATCTCACATTCCCACATAAATTGACAAATTAATATCTTTTGCCTTTCTGCCCAGTGGGCACCAACCCTAAGTCACCTTTTATGTCGCCCACGGGTGGGAAACGTGTGACCCTTTCCTTACCTCTCATATCTCAAGCCCAACAAAATAATATTATTATGTATCTACATTTTTACCCTGAGATCATAGAAACAAGAGAGATGTGCCAAGGCGCTTGGCGGTTTAGTTTGATCATAATTAAAACGTACACGCTGGCGACGGACCGAACGCGATCGATGATATAAATACAGTGTTTTAGTTTAGTGCTAGTGATGAGTGACGAATAACAGTGTTAGATTGTGGGTGTGCGGAATTTTTAATGTGTGGGAGATCTTTATATTGACAAGGAGCGTTTGTAATTGTGTTAGAAACTGTTCTAAAAGTAGCGATCGTACTAATTTGCTATAATAGCATATCTCCTTGTTTCTATGATCTGAGATTTTACCAAAGATCATGGATGTTCATGTTCATGTTTTCAAACCGAATCACGTTCGAGTCGTCTTTTGAAGACGTTTAGCTAAAATGGTTGTCGAATATCAAATGGAGGATTTAGAAAAAGATAAATAATTTTTTGTATAACATTTTTATGTTTGTTACATGTAGCATTACAGAAGAAAAGTTTAGAATATATTGGAATATATTTTGTGAGTACGTAAATATTACTGGCACGGTACCTGTATTCATTTTATACACCTCTAAACTAATATTATACAGCTGAAGAGTTTGTTTGTTTGGACGCGCTGATCTCTGAAACTACCAGTCGGATTCGATAAATTCTTTTTGTATATGATAGCCAGGTTCATGAAAAATAGTACAGGCTATGTAACATCACGCTACAACCCTCAAGAGCCGAGCAATTGGGTTGAAACCGTGGGGAACAGCTAGTATAAAATAATCATCGATCGCATTCGATTTGTCGTCAACATGATCACATTGATCGTATCAAAACGTAAAGCTCAATAGCACGTTGATACATCTCCCTTGTTTCTACAATCAAGTTGTGAGTCAACTTATTAGTGTCCTAGAAAAGTTAGAATAATAAAAAGAATACCTTTTAATAAACCCACGGGATATGAATTACTCGAAACCGTACAAAAAACCGGCCAAGTGCGAGTCGTACTTGCGCACCGAGGTTCCGTATCATTTTTGGACGTATAAAGTGAAAAAAACCGGACCGCATAAGTAAGTTTGTTTGTGAAGGAATTTTGATGATTTTGAAATAACTGTACTAGTTAGTATTTTGTTGCAATATTTGGGTCAATTCCTATCAGTTCTAATTATTTCAGATTTTTCGCTTCGCAAACTTCGGAGATAAGGGGGGGGAATGGTATTTTTTCAGACATATTTCATCATAAATGTCGAAAACCGTGAGACATAAAATAAAATGAAAATATATTTTGCCCTTTCATAAATGATATGCCATTTGACCTAGGAACCCCACTTTAAAATTTCGGACCCCCACTCCAGCCCCTTTTGCAATGAAGATAAAAATATTTTTTGATTTTTTTCATTTGCAATAAAGTTGGGCAAGCATTTTTTATGACTGTTCCAAATTTCAAGTCGATAGCATTAGTAGTTGCTGAAATAAGCAGGTGTGACAGACAGACAGACAGACAGACGAAGTCGCACCATAAGGGTTCCTCTTTTAGCATTTTGGTACGGCACCCTAAAAAGAGTATGAAAGCTAAATTATATTGGACACAGATATTATAAAGGAGGTATTATTTTAATGGACTTCACAGGTTTCTGTTAATTAATATACACTGAAATTATACCTGAACAGAGTAATGCCGAGACCTTTCGGCGTGTGACATACGGGCTTTGAGATTGGCTAACGAATGGGTAAAAAAAAAGGTTTTATGTTGAAAAACAATTTTTCAAAACAAGCTTCCCAACTCCATCATGAGACCCTGGACATCATATAGGTCTGTAGTAATTTTATTGTCAAGACAAATCCAATGAGCTCAAACACGACGAAGTTATGTTAAGTAGTTGAGGAGTTCCTATAGCCACCTCCCAGCTCCATAATGAAACAAACTCCATGGTACCTAATTATTTCATTGTCATTAAAGTGACATTATGCGTTCCAAATTTCATCTCAATCGGTTGGGAGGAACTGGTCTAAAATTTAATTGCAAGATTTCACCCGATACACACACGACAAGTTAAAAAAAAACCGGCCAAGTGCGAGTCGTACTCGCGCACCGAGGGTTCCGTATCATATTTGGACGTATAAAGTGAAAAAATCCGGACCGCATAACTAAGTTTGTTTGTGAAAGAATTATGATGATTTTGAAAAAACTGTACTAGTTAGGAACATCGTTTTATTTTTGGTGCCATATTTGGGTCAATTTCTATCAACCCTAATTATTTCAGATTTTTCGCCCCGCAAACTTCGGAGATAAGGGGGGGGAATGGTATTTTTTTGGACATTTTTCATCATATGTCGAAAACTGTGAGACATAAAATTAAATAAAAATATATTTTGAAATGTGCTAATCAAGCCCTTTCATATGATATGTCATTTGACCTAGTAACCCCACTTTAAAATTTCGGACCCCCACTCCGGCCCCTTTTGCAATGAAAATAAAAATATTTTTGGACTTTTTTCATTTGCAATAAAATTGAACAAGCATTTTTTATAACTGTTCCAAATTTCAAGTCGATAGCAAAAGTAGTTGCTGAAATAAGCAGGTGTGACAGACAGACAGACAGACGAAGTCGCACCATAAGGGTTCCTTTTTTACCATTTTGGTACGGAACCCTAATAAAGCTTGTAAAAATTGTTCGTAAGCGCCCACTCACACACTACTCGCAAACTTAGCCGAAGTTGACCGAGGACGAGTGTCAATGCGTGTTACTTCGGCTAGCTTCGGCTCATCTCACGACCTTTCCACTCGGTGTCGATTCTTGCGCCCGAGTCAAAAGCACCCACGACACAACTTGCGAAGCTCGCCGGAGTATTCTGCGAAGTTTGCCGAAGTTCATCAGACTACATCACTACACACTCGTGCAACTTCGCGAGACGCACTCGGGCGCAAAGCAAAGCCGAAGCTAGCCGAAGCAACACGAAGTGATGGTGATGCCCTGTCTACGGTGTCATCTTCGGTCAACTTTGGGTAACTTCGCAAGTAGTGTAGTGGGCACAATACATTTTGTATGGTATCGACGCAAACTGAACGTTCGAGTGGTAGTGTAGTACCTACTTAACCCTCGCAAATCGATCTATCAGCGGTCATTATTTAACCCCGAGTCCCTCAAATAAAGCAAAGTACCATAATAACGGTAAAGCGCCCAAAATCCTACTTATAAGAGTTAACAATTCCCCCAACTTAGAAATTCTAATGCTCGCTCAACTCAACCCCTCTGTACCCCATAAGAATGTCTCAAGGTGAATAGAGGGTTACAGAATCCCTTGACAGTTTAATCCCATTTAATATACTAAGGGTTTCGTCTTAAATATAACGCGTAGGTATATGAAGGATGCTTAATAGTTTGAATAAGAAACTCTACGGTGCGTTCCTTCTTGTTATCTTAAGGTTTTATGCAAAAAGGGGTCGAATAGTGTAAGGGGTTGAGTGGGTTGAGTATATTTTAGTGTACGAGTAGGTACATGAGTGCAATGTGCAGTGATTTTGAGTAGGCCTTTGTTAGTATGTAAGTTGTTTATTATGTACTTATGCTTAGTATAGAAACTATACTCAAGCAAAGACCTTTATAATTTGTTTATACAAATTGTTTGTATAAAAAAATACTTATTAAATATAAAAAAAAGTTTGATGAAAAAAAAAAGTTAATGTTGTGTGATCAATTTCGGAAATTGGTGGCCGAATCAAACCAAAACAATCAAATACAATTTTTCTTTTTAAAGTGATATAAACACACGCTTAATGTTAAGTGAAACAATTTGACTATTACATTATATGCTGAAATCAATGTATTTAATGATTCTGTATCAATTTAGATCCTATGTAACAGTACCAATGCTAGAGGTACCTAGTAACCAAATCAGAGCATAGGTATACCCTCAGATCATAGAAACAAGGGAGATGTGCCAAGGCGCTATTGAGCTTGACGCTTTCATACAGTCACATTGACCGTATATAAAAAGTACACGCTGGCGACGAACCGAACACGATCGATGATATAAATACAGTGTTTTAGTTTAGTGCTAGTGTTGAGTAACGATTAACAGTATTAGATTGAGGGTATGCGGAATTTTTAATGTGTGGGAGATCTTTTTATTCACAAGGAGTACTTGTAATTGTGTCGAAAAATGTACTAAAAGTAGCGACAGTTGTTCCCGTACTAATTTGCTATGATGGCATATCTCCTTGTTTCTATGATCTGAGGGTATATCTAAGCTATGCAATTTATATTCCTAGGAATACAAGTTCAAGCTCTAACTTGCATTCAAGACTAAGTCTAGCAAGTCTCTTAGGCTCCGAACTAAAGGTAAAGTTGTTATTTAGCGGCAATCAGCGTATTGTGCGCCGTCAAACGCAGTGTGGTCGCACCATTAAGTTCAAAGTTCGAACTGACTTCGTAGGTATAGTGATGTGACAGACAGATATTTGATTCCGGGATTTTGTTTGATTTTGTATTCAAAGTCGTTTGTTTTCCAATTGATGAGATTATGACAAGATTTTTTGTGGGAAAAGATGAACAAACATTACATTGGAGCCTAGTATATTCTGCTAAAATCATAACCCACCTTTTGGCATTACTTTATTCTGGTAAGTAAGTGTGGTAATCAATGCAAGTATTTCCCTCTTCAAAAAATAACTTTTAACCTAATTTTTATTGGCCTTGATGCCTGAATTAAATAAATAAATAAAAAAATTTATCAGCCTTTAATGGCCCACTACTGGGACACAGGCCTCCTCTCTGTGAGGAGTGAGCCGTCGTAGTACAACGCGCGGGCCCATGCGGGTTGGTGGACGTCGTCTTCGAATTTTTGGTTCTAGGACATGCCGATTTTTTCACCATTTTTAGAGCAGTAGTGATGAAACGCACAAAGCGTGCGGCTGCTGGGGTTCGAACCTATGAACATGGAAGTCGGGGCTGCTACGACTGGGCCACCACTGCTCAAAAATCTAATACATAATGAAAAAGAGCTTTACAACCCCTACATAAATCTAAAAGTCGCGGCCATCGCGCTTGCGGTCTCCGACTAGTACCAGTCGAGACGTTGGAGCGAATGTCGCGTCACCGGGTTGCAAATTATTACGCGTAATTTTACCGTGTGTAATTTTGTTCCTGGGGTCCCCCGACCGCAGACGTTTTTAGGGTTCCGTAGTAAAACTAGGAACCCTTATAGTTTCGTCATGTCCGTCTGTCACACCCTCGTAAAATCTACAGTTCTTAACCAATTTGTATGAAACTTCACAAGTAGATGTCTTTTGTAAGCCGCCATAAAGGCCTGCAGAAAAAATATAAAAAATAAAATAATTTGGGGGGGGGGGGGGGGCATACATCAAACTGAAGGATGAAAAAAAATATTTTCGCGCACCCCTTCATGTGGGATATCGTTAAATAGGTCTTTAAAAATAACATAAATGTTTCTCAATTACTTTTTTATTTAGGTGCATATTTAGTGAACTAGAAGCTTCCAAAGTCGTTAAGAATTTGTCCCCCCCCCTGTAATTTTCCAACCGCGTTATCGAAAAATCTGAAAAAAATCAAGATAAAATCAAGCATTTCATAAATAATTACGATTAAAATTGGTTTGAACAAGAATAACTTAATTAGGGGGAGGCCCCATACATGAAACTGAGGGATGATAAAAAATATTTTATCGCACCCCTTCATGTGGGGTATCATCGGATAGGTCTTTTTATTTAATTAGAAGCTCCAAAAGTTGTAAAGAATGTGTCCCCCCCCCCCTGTAGTTTTCCAACCGCGTCATCAAAAAATCGGAAAAAAATCAAGCTTGTAGCATCTAATAAATACTTTCAATTAAAATTAGTTTGAACAAGATACGTTTATTAGTTTTTGAAATATTCACTATTTTCAGTTTAACCGCAAAAATAAATTTGTATTTCATAATAATATTTTGAAATACAAACTTATATTTGCAGTTGGAAGACTGAAATACTTCTTCCTACGGAATCCTAGACAGTGCGTGGTCCTACACGCTCTTGCCCGGTTTTTTTATAAACACCGGGATTTGATATTATAAAACCACAAGTATTAACAAGTTTACAACACTAGTGTCATGACGTAAGCCGAGCGATTCAATCGCGCTCTAGGGAGGGTACAGTTACGGTCTGATTTAATACTCCAACATGATCGTGTTAATAAACTATGTAGTTATATTATTTAAAGTAAGTTAAACCATAAATGCTTTGTTGGCTCGAGAGTGGTTTATGAGTAGTGAAGTTTGTAAGTTAATAATACCTGTGAATATCTTCGGGGTGAAACAGTCTGTTATTGTTAACTAGCGACTCGCCCCGGCTTCGCACGGGTGCTATAAACCATCCTCTTGAATCACTCTATCTATTAAAAAAACCGGCCAAGTGCGAGTCGTACTCGCGCACCGAGGGTTCCGTATCATATTTGGACGTATAAAGTAAAAAAACCGGACCGCATAAGTAAGTTTGTTTGTGAAGGAATTTTGATGATTTTGCAAAAACTGTACTAGTTAAGAACATCATTTTATAGTGCAATATTTGGGTCAATTCCTATCAGCTCTAATTATTTCAGATTTTTCGCTCCGCATACTTCGGAGATAAGGGGGGGGGAATGGTATTTTTTCAGACATTTTTCATCATATGTCGAAAACTGTGAAACATAAAATAAAATGAAAATATATTTTGAAATATGCAGACCAAGCCCTTTCATATGATATGCCACTTGACCTAGTAACCCCACTTTGAAATTTCGGACCCCCACTCCGGCCCCTTTTGCAATGAAAATAAAAATATTTTTGGACTTTTTTTATTTGCAATAAAGTTGAACAAGCATTCTTTATAACTGTTCCAAATTTCAAGCCGATAGCATAAGTAGTTGATGAAATAAGCAGGTGTGACAGACAGACAGACGGACAGACAGACAGACAGACGAAGTCGCACCATAAGGGTTCCTTTTTTACCATTTTGGTACGGAACCCTAAAAACATTCGTATCATATTCAACCTTTTCAAAAGGATTGTGGAACGGTTTTTTTACAGGTTACTAATAAATGTTGACTAATTTTAAATTGGCCATATTTGAAGTTGGTTATACAATCAGCCATCTGCAGAAGCCCTAACATGGAGTTTCAATGCAATTATTTGCATACATGAAGCGTCGTTTGCTTGTGAGGCGTACAGAACATGTGTGGTGGCTAAGATCCAATCAAAACTATAGTCGCCATCTCAGATCATAGCAACAAGGGAGATGTGCCAAGGCGCTATTGAGACTGACACTTTGACATGATCATATTGCCTACAGACCGAACGCGATCGATGATTCATGATTCATATACAATGTTTTAGTTTCAATTTAGTTTTTTCGTAATTTGTCTACACTCTTTTATGGTGATTCAAAGATAGACAAAGTTTCATTTATAGAGTGCCAATAGTCTCCGAATAAAATGGCTGTGACATACATACCTACCCTACAAAGTTTAAATTTAGTTTTTCGTAATAAAAGAGTGTCTTTTATGGTGGTTCACAGAAGTTACCTGCGAAGTTTCATTTAAAAAGTGCCAATGGTTTTGTGCAGTGATAACCTAGTGGATTAACCATGTGCCTTCCACGGCGAATGGTTCGAGTTCGATCCCGAGGCACGCACCGCTTACTTTTCGAAGTCATGTGCGTATTAGAAATTAATTATCACTTGCTTTAACGGTGAAGGAAAAACATCGTGAGGAAACCGGCATGTCCTAGAACCAAAAAATCGAAGACATGTGACGTCCACCAACCCGCACTGGGCCCGCGTGGTGGACTACGGCCCACTCCCTCTCACAGAGGAGGCCTGTGTCCCAGCAGTGGGAACACTATAGGCCGATTATGCTTATGCTTATGCAATGGTTTTCGAGTAAAATGGCTGTGACATACTAGCGGATGGACCAGACGAAATTATAAGGGCTCCGTTTTTTCCACTTGACTACGGAACCTTAAAAAAAATGCCGTAAATCGGCCTAGAAATCTTAAAAAAGTCTGTGTACCTATATCTCCTCCTTTATTGAAGACTTAAAGAAAAACCGGACACGTGCGAGTACGACTCGCCCAATGAGGCTTCCGAAATAAGCAATAGCGCTATTTATGAGCGAGATGCAAATATTACATACTTCTTGTAGTGGCGCCATCTATGAGCAGGTATCTCCACCCGTTAAGGCCTTGGACAAACGGACAACAAAGTGATTCTATAAGGGTTCTGTTTTTCCTTTTGAAGTACGGAACCCTAAAAATGCCGGTAGGTATCGCCCTAAAATACACAACAAATAAAATATCTTCCAAAAATCATCTACCTAAATGGCCCGAAAATACAAAGCAGTCTTCCCCAAACCACCATAATTAGTCTTTGAAACACAATGGTCATCATCAATAACCGAACAATGGTACAATGGGGGTAGTTGCAACATTACAGTAGGTACCTCAGATCATAAAAACAAAGGAGATGTACCAATAGTTAAAACGTACACACTGGCGACGGACCGAACGCGATCAATAATATTAATACAGTGTTTTAGTTTAGTGCTAGTGATGAGTGACGAATAACAGTGTTAGATTGAGGGTGTGCGTAATTTCAATGTGTGGGAGATCTTTATAATCACAAGGAGCGCTTGTAATTGTGTCGCAAACTGTTCTAAAAGTGGCGACAGTGGTTCCCGTACTAATTTACTATGATGGAATATCTCCTTTTTTCTATGATCTGAACTCAGTAGCATTGAATCGTACGCCATCATGCTTTTATCTTTAGAGCATTCAAGACATGGCTGAGAGCTAAATGCAACGTCTTCAGGTTTTAAAAGATGATAATATGATGTATTGCTTTTGATGTCTTGGTTGTAGCTGAAAATGTGAAAAATATTCCATTATCTACTAGGTAAAGGTTCACGAAGAAACGAGTTGTTTTACTACTAATAGTAAATTGGTTTAGGTATATTACCAAAATATCTATAGATCTATCCATATCTTATAAAACTGTAAATAAAAAAAAAACATGTCTATACACTGAAGATATTCCAGAGAAAAAAACCGGCCAAGTGCGAATCGTACTCGCGCACCGAGGGTTCCGTATCATTTTGGACGTATAAAGTGAAAAAAACCGGAATGCATAATTAAGTTTGTTTTTGAAGGAATTTTGATGATTTTGTAAAAAATTGTACTAGTTAGGAACATCGTTTTATTTTTGGTGCGATATTTGGGTCAATTCCTATCAACCCTAATTATTTCAGATTTTTCGCTTCGCAAACTTCGGAGATAAGGGGGGGGAATGGTATTTTTTTGGACATTTTTCATCATATGTCGAAAACTGTGAGACATAAAATTAAATAAAAATATATTTTGAAATGTGCAGATGAAGCCCTTTCATATGATACGTCACTTGACCTAGTAACCCCACTTTAAAATTTCGGACCCCCACTCCGGCCCCTTTTAGCCACGCCTTGTAGCCACGCTACACTAAGGAGGTCATTTAAAATGGTCATTTAACTGTAGTCCACGCGGACGGAGTCGCGGGCAAAAGTGGCTTGAAACTGCGTTACGCGGGCAGCTGTTCCCTACAAAAATGCACTACAACACGATCAAAATGTATGGAACAGCTGATATTTTTTTTCATATTTCAGTGTCGGTCCAATAATAAAAGTTGATCATATTCATGAGTACTTTCACCTCCTAAAATATCCGCACTGGTTTTAATGTTACCCTGTATAAACTCGAAAACTAATAATATTTAGGAGGGTAAAGTTTAAACTTGAAAGCTTCTCACATTTGGAAGGGTACCACTTCATTAATCTTTGGGGTCTGTAATTCACAATAAGTTATAATTAAATCGGTAAATTATAAAAGTTTCAAAACAGGGACGTTATAATGTGCCTACCTCAAATCATAGAAACAAGGAGATATGCCATCATAGCAAATTAGTACGGGAACAACTGATGCCACTTTTAGTACATTTTTCGAGACAATTACGCGCATAATTAAGCGCTCCTTGTGAATAAAACGATCTCCCACGCATTAAACATTCCGCACACCCTCAATCTAACACTGTTAATCGTCACTCAACACTAGCACTAAACTAAAACACTGTATTTATACCATCGATCGTGTTCGGTTCGTTGCCAGCGCGTACGTTTTTAATATGAGCAATTTGCTCAACATCAGGCATCAAGCTCGATAGCACCTTGGCACATCTCCTTGTTTCTATGATCTGAGGATCAAGCTATACTTTCCAGTATAAGCTGATCTCGCATTGTATAGGATTTCCTTACAGTGAGAGGTCAGTGTAAACTGGGAATGTATAGCTTGATGTGTAGCCGTGTGTACCTTATAAAAATATTTTGTAGCTTTTCCATATAATATTGAATACTAGCTGTTCCCCGCGGTTTCACCCGCTGTTGCTCGGCTCCTAAAGGTCGTAGCGTGATATTAAATAGCCTATAGGTACTATTTCTCATGAATCTGGCTATCATATTATACAAATAAAATTATCGAATCCGACTGATAGTTTCAGAGATTAGCGCGTTCAAAGAAACAAACAAGCTTTATTATTAGTATACTAGCTTCCGCCCGCGGCTTCGCCCGCGTTTTCGGAATAAAAAGTAGTCTATGTGTTATTCTTTTTTTTAACCGACTTCAAAACAGGAGGTTCTGTATTCGTCCCGTATGTATGTATGTATGTATGTATGTAAGTATGTAAATGTAAGTATGTAAGTATGTATGTATGTATGTATGTATGTATGTATGTATGTTTGTATGTGCGCGATTTTCTCAAAAACTACTGATTCGATTTGGATGGGGTTTTCACTAACGTAATCTACATACTTTCAGGAAGGTTTTAGTATATAATACATTATGTAATCATTCCTATGTACAAAGTTATAGGCATAAATGTACACACTCCGTAGTAGATTTACTGTTGAACGAATTCGTGAAAGTAATCTAAAACGGGATAAAGAACTAAAAAGGGAAAAATAAAAAACTTTTTTAACAAAAAATAACCGACTTCAAAAATCCACTACAAAGAAAATAATAATTTTGGTTTCGGAAGTCGGTGGCAAAAAAAAGCAAACAAAAACCCAAGCCACCGACTTCCGAAACCAAAATTATTATTTTCTTTGTAGTGGATTTTTGAAGTCGGTTATTTTTTGTTAAAAAAGTTTTTTTTTATATTATAGGAGGCAAACGAGCAGACGGATCACGTGATGGCAAGTGATTACCGCCGCCCATGGACACTCGCAACACCAGATGAGTTACAAGTGCGTTGCCGGCCTCTAAAAAACTGCGCTTGCCTTGGGCATTGTTGAGCGCAGTTTTGCCCCCCCCACAACAATGGATTTATCAACTGCGCCATCATGGGGGAGGGGGGGTTGGGCCTCCGGTACCCTCACCCACTCGGCGAAACACGACGCATTCTCATTCATATTCTGATGTATAAGCTATATTACTGTAAAGTTTCATCAAGATCCGTTCAGTAGTTTTTGCGTGAAAGAGTAACAAACATCCATCCATCCATCCACACATACATCCTCACAAACTTGCACATTTATAATATTAGTAGGAAGTAGGATTATAGATACGACAAAATTGATCAGCAGAATGCCATTTTTAGTCATTTCAAAATCAAATCTTAGTTCAGTCAACTGTCAAAGTGCTAAATTAATTACGAGAATAATGTTCTTCTGATCAGTTCTTCTACCCTTAAAGTCAGCAAGAACACCAAACCCGGAACAAAAAATCCACGCCCTTGACACAGATCCCTACAAGACTGCACACGCCCTAATAGACTGATATCCCCTGATCTCCGACATAATACGTCTGAAAGGTTCAAAAAGGTCCAGTTTATGGAATTTCATTATGGGAACGCCTCATCTGTTGGATTTATAGCATCCTATGAATTTTGATTAAATTTTGGTGTGAGCTTAGAAATTGGTTACGTGAATATACTGAAGGAATTTCATATTGCAGTTGGGGATTGCAAGAAAAAGAGGTTATGCTGGGTCACTACACTATAAATTAATAGGGTTTAACCACAGATGTATCTGTGGTTAAACCCTACCACTACTGTAGAAAGACCGAGATAAAGCAAGTATTACGATCTGTTTTAAAACCAAGTTGCCATTTTTTGACTACCTGCTGACGTCACAGTCATGCAATATTTAGTTAATCAAGTCTCAATCCTTATAGACCACTGTTGCCAGAGTCTCTGGCACAGACTTGATCAAGACTTGGTAATTGGCAACAGTGGTCTATAATCTTCTTCAATCTGCCAGAGAACCTCTGGTAGAGACAACCTATTGCTAATTTGCGACTTTTGCGCTAGAAATGTATGCAAAAGTCATAAATGTCTAGCGCAAAAGTGGCAAAATTGGCAATAGTATTACGGACAGTAAGGTTATAAATGTATATTTTTGAAACATGTCGAAGCCATGTTATGCTTCTCTTACGTTATTAAATATTTAAGAGATTTTTAAAAATCGAATGACGCGAGCAGGATTTGAACCTGCGATCTCTAGTGATATCGCATCGATGTCCTATAACTGCGAAGTTACAGGCATCGAGTTGGATTCTGTAATGGTTTCCGATAGATGTCGCCAACGTTCATAAGAGGCGTTGCAAAGAGATCTCAAAATTCGAGTTGACCGAGCAGGTTGCAGTGGCTTAGTTGGTAAAGCGTTGGCACGGTTCGCCAGAGATCGCAGGTTCACATTCTGCTCGCGACATTCGATTTTTGAGAATCTCTTAAATATTTAATACCTTGACAATAAGGTTGTTTGTGACATCCATTATTATAACGAATGAATTTCACTGCTGCCGTGCAATTAATTATTTAACTACAAATATAGCACAAGCACTGTCTGTCCAAGATCGACCGTTGTAGTTGAAGCAGGTTTTGATTGAATTAATGTTCAGCAAAGGATATTTGATTGAATTAATGTTCAGCAAAGGATATTTCGTGCAAACTTGAAGTTCTGCTTTTAGCAATGCAGTTGTGAACAAATGGAATCCTGCCTTTGATTATTTTAAAGACAGCAAATTACATCAACCACAAAGTTTATTCGACGACTAAATTAGTGTAACACTTGATTATCGTTCTAAAGGTGCGGTTAAACGGGTTAGTTTTTTGATAATTTCTTGCTTCAATTGTATAGCCGTGAAAATGAAAATGAAAATATTTATTCCACATAAAATAGAGTATATATCTTTGGTTAATATGGTGTTGAGTGGTTTACAATAGTTCTTCTATTTTGCCACGAAGTGACATGTGAAAATTCAAAAATATATCAATTAATGTCAACTACGAAATTACAGTAAGATAATACAAATAATGTCAGAATAACTCATTTACTGTATAATATACTTTGTCTCGTAGCCAGTTTTTAAGGCTTTTCTTAAACTGCACTAGTGGAAGTTCCTTTATTGGTTCTGGTATTTTGTTAAATATCTGAACACACATGGCATAACAATTCTTTTGATACAGTGTAGTCCTTGGTTTTGACTCTAGTACTAGTCTATGTGAGTTGAGATCTATATCATGCAACTCAGTAAAGTAACCGTCATGAGAAGCTATAAATTTTGTAAACAAGTGTTCAGGAGTTCACAACATTTGGACCAACAAAAAAAATGAATTTGTTTAATTTAAAACCTACTTCTAATATTAACCTTAAGTTTCCAAAGATTAGCGCGTTTGAACAAACAACTCTTTCTTTTTACTTATATATTTTAGATAAATTGTATTACGCACCTTTTGACGTTTTTTTCGTGGCGAATTTATTTCCTTAGATGTACTGGCTACTGGCTCCATTATACGTAATAACAAATAAAATTAACGCAACAATTAAAGTAACAACAATAAAAAAGTGATAACGAAACAATAACAAAATTAACAATAACAACCAGATCCGCGATATAATGCAAAGCAATGAAACAAACTCGTACGCATTCGAAACTCGAATGACGCGTTTATTTCAAAATGGCGTCACGATAGTTTACAATCCCTGCGACGGACGCGTTCCGGTACCAAGAAACACAAACGATAGCGCTTTGCGTCGTTAAAATATGATCCGACTAAATTAAATAGGTTGTTACTTTCATATAACACGTCTATATTTCATGTCGATTGAATATGGTCAATTTATTATTATCTCGCAGTATAAAATGTTTACTTAGTAAAAGATGTTTGTTTACATAATTTATAGCTTCTCGTGACGGGTACTTTAGAACAATTGCCGCAATTTTGCAGTGATATTAAATGATATTGCAATGAAATTAAATGGTACATAACAATAACTGCTGTACGATATAGATCTCAATTCACGGCTATACATTGCAGCAAGAAATTGACAAAATAATAGCCCGTTTCACAGCACCTTGTGATGAAAATTATAATATAGGTATATTTCCCTGGTATCGGCTGTGTTCGAAATTTGACCACGATTCGAGCCGATCGAAATAAATAAAACGGTGAAGGAAAATATCTAAAGGAAACCGCAGCATCTCCTATCCAGTTCCGATGTTTGTTAATCTCCCGATTCTAAATTTCGACTGACGCGGTTAAGACCGTAGCTTAGTTGGAAGAGCACCGCCATGGTGCGGCAAAGGTCGCGGGTTCAAATTTCGCCCGCGTCAGTTGGTTTTTGAAATCTCTCAGGTATATTTAATAACATCTATAATTCTAGAGGAAACTATGCCGGTTTAAGATGTTTTCCTTTACCATTTTCAGAGCAATTGCGCAAATTGCACAAAGTTTGCGCTTGTCAGGCTTCAAAACCATGACCTATGACTAAGTTGGGGCTGCTACCACTATGCCACCACTGCTCGTAGTGGTGCACATCACAAACTAGTACTGGGCCACCACGAACCACTCCAAAACCCATAAATTATTCAATGAGTAATCAAAACGAAAACCACTCAATGCATCACCCATACATAACAAATGATTCTCCATTTTCGCCAACACAGCGAAAATTATAATGTTGTTTATGACAGACAAGTACAAAAAGAAGGAACGGGAATGAAAGAAGGAGACAAAAGGCACAAAGATACAGAGAAAGAAAGGGATGGCGATAGAGCCGGAGACGAAATGATCACCGTCGCCCGCTAACAACTTCGTCAGTGCACAAACATGAATATGGAAAACTTTGGAGTGGTTAATAAAAGCTTATTTATTTTTCGGTATTTTTTTTTATTGTAGTTAAAATTTTAGGAGAGAGATTACGTATATCATTGTTGTTTCAATTTGAGAAAATCTTTCAAAAAATATTTGAAAAAGAAAATTAAGTAAGTAGGTAAGCCATGTTTTTAAAACGGACTAAAAGGTAAAAAAATATATCTGATGAAATGAGAAACGTGGAGCGCATCTTTCTATTATCATTATCAATTATATGCGCTCTACGTTTTTCATTTCATTACAAATTATTTTTTATACTGTTAAAGTTTAGTCCGTTTAAAAAAAATGGTTTAAAAATTTTTTTTTTGAAACATTTATTTTTATACTTTATAATCCGATATTATTGCATTGTCATCCAAATTACATAGATACCTAGGTATACCAAATTTCAGCTTAGTCCGAGCCAGCAAGTGCTTGCAAAATTACTTGCAGTATCGAACAGACAGACAGATAGACAAGAAAGCGGGTTAATAAAAATGCGGTAAAATAAAAACCAATTTTTAATAAGCTTGCATTTGACCGCCATCTCGCCTGACGTTAAATGATGCGGTCTAATATCGGAGAACACCCACCTAATTCAAATATTTCAGTTTCTGGAACATTTATCAATTCTTTGATACTATTATTTGCCATTGGAAGCTTTAGTAACTTTACTTATTTTAACATTTGGGAAGCTGTGACCTACCTATCAAATAACAGTATCTAAATATCTGCATACCCAATTTACCTGTTCCTTTTATCTTGTAGGTACATTATTAGCGTCCTTGAATAACAAAACCACTTTCAATTGGTGGTCTAGACTAGAATAATGATTGCTGAGTGTTATTGGGTACAGATCTGGACAACGAATACAAATCTGTACATTATTTCTATGGAATTTATCGCTTGTGGTCGAAATTCGATCAGTTGTATTTGCTAAATCGGAAAAAAAAAATAACTTTCTGCATTCCTTCTCCAATATACAGGGTGCATTTTGCAACTGGGATTGGATGGCCAAATCCGAAACTATAAGACATAGCGAAAAACAGACAAAAGAGTCTCAAGACCGATTTTGGTAAAAACTAATACTGAATCATCACTTCAAAATTCATGCTCTATGCTTTAATTATGTCAAATCTTACACTCCTCATAAATATACCTACCATAGATTCTTGCTTTAAAGAAAATATAAGACATTGCAGAAAATCCTGACGAATACGAGTACAAAGATACAGTTTGTAGTTTAAAGCCAATCTAATTTAACTGAGTCTTTCAATCAGAAACATAAAAGATACATTGTTAAAACTTCAGGAGAAAACAAAACAATGTATCGCTTTGTCACAGGTAACTTTAAAACTGGCCAAGTGCGAGTCGTACTCGCGCACCGAGGGTTCCGTATCGGTTTTGGACGTATAAAGTGAAAAAACCGGACCGCATAACTTAGTTTGTTTGTGAAGGAATTTTGAAAAAACTGCACTAGTTAAGAACATCGTTTTATTTTTGTTGCAATATTTGGGTCAATTTCTATCAACTCTAATTATTTCAGATTTTTCGCTCCGCAAACTTCGGAGATAAGGGGAATGGTATTTTTTCAGACATTTTTCATCATTTGTCGAAAACTATGTAACATAAAATTAAATAAAAATATATTTTGAAATATGCAGATCAAGTTCTTTCATATGATATGTCACATGACCTGGTAACCCTACTTTGAAATTTTGGACTCCCACTCCGGCCCCTTTTGCAATGAAAATAAAAATATTTTTTGACTTTTTTCATTTGCAATAAAGTTGGACAAGCATTCTTTATAACTGTTCCAAATTTCAAGTCGATAGCATTAGTAGTTGCTGAAATAAGCAGGTGTGACAGACAGACAGACGAAGTCGCACCATAGGGGTTCCTTTTTCACCATTTTGGTACGGAACCCTAAAAATGGATTTTAAAAATCTAGATTTTATAAATTAACCTTTTAGGTCGTTGTTTTCAAAATCATACCTTCAATGTATGAAGTTTCTTCTCAGGTCACAATTTCGTTCGCGCGTGAATAACTTCAATTATCTGCTCATAAGAGGCGAAAAAAGAGGTTTCCAATTTCAAATAATTCAGACATGACACTGTAGCTCAATTGGTCATAGCGATGCCCCGGCTTATGCAGAGGTCGCGAGTTCAAGCCCTGCCTGTGGCAATAATAACTTCAATTCTATCTATTTTGTGAACAAGCGTCGCTGCCAGCAATGATTTCCCGTGTAACCTTGTATTTATTAAGCTCCATTGCACAATGTTGTATCTTGTTCACCGAGAATAGCACATGCTATAGACGTCAACTCAACGTGATACGTCCCCGCAGACGTGAACAATTAACCACCTTGACAACAATCAACCAATCACGTTTGGCTTACGATGCCCACGGGGTGAAACTAGATACGGCTGCATATGACATATCAGTATGATACATGAAGATATTGGTGCTGATTCTGTTGAACATCGCACTAAACTAATTTTAATCACACTACTTATATCTCTTTCTTACAAAATATCATTGAAAATATTTAGAACTGAGGGGTATAGTTTCAAAACCCCCTAAATCATCCTGAAGAAAATTTTCACAAGAATGTTATTTGTAAAATGTTGTGGTAAACTTAATGCAAATAGCAAATATTTGATATTTATTTGTTTGTCATGTCATAGCAATAAAAAAAAATCGACCAAGTGCGAGTCGTACTCGCGCACCGAGGGTTCCGTATCATTTTTGGACGTATAGAGTGAAAAAATCCGGACCGCATAACTAAGTTTGTTTGTGAAGGAATTTTGATGATTGTGAAAAAACTGTACTAGTTAGGAACATCGTTTTATTTTTGGTGCCATATTTGGGTCAATTCCTATCAACTCTAATTATTTCAGATTTTTCGCCCCCCAAACTTCGGAGATAAGGGGGGGGGAATGGTATTTTTTTGGTCATTTTTCATCATATGTCGAAAACTGTGAGACATAAAATAAAATAAAAATATATTTTGAAATGTGCAGATCAAGTCCTTTCATATGATATGTCACTTGACCTAGTAACCCCACTTTGAAATTTCGGACCCCCACTCCGGCCCCTTTTGCAATGAAAATAAAAATATTTTTGTACTTTTTTCATTTGCAATAATGTTGAACAAGTATTTTTTATAACTGTTCCAAATTTCAAGTCGATAGCATTAGTAGTTGCTGAAATAAGCAGGTGTGACAGACAGAGAGACAGACAGACAGACGAAGTCGCACCATAAGGGTTCCTTTTTTACCATTTTGGTACGGAACCCTAAAAACGTGGAAAATTTAAAATATTTCTTTACATTTTAGCGGAATTTGCAACTAACAAAGTGGGTTATGAAAGTTATCGTATAGTCATATTGAAAGTAAAATTTAAAACTTTATGTTGGTGCAAAAATATGTAAATGTGTCCAAAGTCATTTTAGGGGGTTTTGAAATTAGTCCCCTCAACTGTCAAATTAGTCTACGCCCTTGTCATTTACGGGAAAATAGTCGTGACCTTTTGCGATTACGACTAAATGAACATTAAAACTATTAAAGTGGACTAATTTGACAGGATTAAATAGGTATCTGTTATCCCTCTCTCATGTTTTTTTTTAGAAAAAGACATAATAAGACTAAATTAGTTTAGTTCGTAAACAACAGAATCGGTACCATTGTCTTCTAGGATGCCAAACAGTGGCGTGCCTAGAGGGCAAGCCCGCGGCATTTTTTAGGGTTCCGTACCAAAATGGTAAAAAAGGAACCCTTATGGTGCGACTTCGTCTGTCTGTCTGTCTGTCTGTCACACCTGCTTATTTCAGCAACTACTTATGCTATCGACTTGAAATTTGGAACAGTTATAAAGAATGCTTATTCAACTTTATTGCAAATGAAAAAAATCCAAAAATATTTTTATTTTCATTGCAAAAGGGGCCGGAGTGGGGGTCCAAAATTTTAAATTGGGGTTACTAGGTCATGTGACATATCATATGAAAGGGCTTAGTTTGCACATTTCAAAATATATTTTCATTTAATTTTATGTCTCACAGTTTTCGACATATGATGAAAAATGTCCAAAAAAATACCATTCCCCCCCCCCCTTATCTCCGAAGTTTGCAAGGCGAAAAATCTAAAATAATTAGAGTTGATAGGAATTGACCCAAATATAGCACCAAAAATAAAACGATGTTCCTAACTAGTACAGTTTTTTCAAAATCATCAAAATTCCTTCACAAACAAACTTAGTTATGCGGTCCGGATTTTTTCACTTTATACGTCCAGATATGATACGGAACCCTCGGTGCGCGAGTACGACTCGCACTTGGCCGGTTTTTTTAGTTTAAGAAAGTATTTAAGTTAATTTTTCATGAAGTAAAATTTTTTTTTTTACTCTCATGTGGGGTATCAAAATAAATGGCTTGAAAAGACGATTTCGAAAATATGACTGTTTTTATTAACTTATTTTTTTCTAAACATGAAGAAGCTTCGATATGTAAAAAATAAGAAACAATAATTCCATTATAATCAATGTCCTTTAAGCTGTAAATTGTAAAAGGAAAGAAAGGAAATTTAATTCTTCCATAAAGACTTACACCCGTGCCGATGTCCTCAGTAGCGGCCAGCCATAATGTTCAGTATTTAAGCGTCATCCCGTAGCTATGTCTAGGTTCTAGGTCTTAAGCGTAGTACCGCCGCTGTAATTATTGAAACGACAGACACGAACAGAGAGGCGTGGAGTCGAATTGAAACAACAGATTTTTTATTCTCGCTCTCTTGTCTGACTGTTCAGTACTGCAATTATTTTTTCTAGCACTTGCTGGCATCGAACTAAGCTAAAATTTGATATAAGTACTTATGTAATTTTGATGACAATGCAATAATATGCACTAAAAAGTAAAAAAAAAATAATTATTGGAACAAGAAACACGTTTTTAAAATAGACCAAAAAGTATAAAACAATAATTTCTAACGTGGGGCGCATGCAATATATAATAGTAAGATGTGCCCTCAGATCATAGAAACAAGGAGATATGCCAATCATAGCAAATTAGTGCCGGAACAACTGATGCCACTTTTGGTACATTTTTCGACACAATTGCGCGCATAATTAAGCACTCCTTGTGAATAAAAAGATCTCCCACGCATTAAACATTCCGCACACCCTCAATCTAACACTGTTAATCGTCACTCAACACTAGCACTAATCTAAAACACTGTATTTATACCATCGATCGTGTTCGGTTCGTCGCCAGTGCGTACGTTTTTAATATGAGCAATTTGCTCAAGATCAGGCATCAAGCTCGATAGCGCCTTGGCACATCTCCCTTGTTTCTATGATCTGAGGATGTGCCCCACGTTTTTTATTTAATTAGAAATTATTTTTAAAGAAAAGTTCATATCTCTTCAAAAAGCGTTGAGCTCTATGGGCTCACAGAATCAGAATACTCGAATTACCACTTATGGCTTTTTAAGTTCAATTTTTTAGGGTTCTGTACCTTCAAACAACCGCCAGGGTTGCGGGAAGTTTGCAAAGGATACCGTGGCCCCTGGCAAGGCAACTGGAGGAACACGGGTGGGTTTTAGTCAGTAAAAGTCTGACACGCCCTTCTGCTCCACCCAGAGCGGAAGAAGTCATTTGATGATTAGGCATCCAAAAAAAAAAAATGAAAGTACCTTCAAACCACAGATAATATAAT
This sequence comes from Thalpophila matura, assembly GCA_948465475.1. NCBI lineage: Eukaryota > Metazoa > Arthropoda > Insecta > Lepidoptera > Noctuidae > Thalpophila > Thalpophila matura. Next base: position 1,574,937 of record OX419199.1, on the reverse strand, counting down.
AGGTACTATAACCACAGATAATATAATAGGTACTATACGTACAGATGCCTCATCTCATACAAAGAAATGTGACCAATTTAGCGCGGGCTATCTTCGGGCTATCCATTTTTCCGTGCTTAAAGTATTTTTCAAAATTTGAATAAATATTTTTCATGATGTATATTTTCATGTTCTCAATTTTACACAAACTTCAATAACAAATCGAAACATATAACGCCATCTATTATGAGTTATTATAATAAATGTTCCTTTGTTCCTGATGAGACCCCGTGCTTCAAACAAAGAAAACGGAACCCTTATGATATTATTAAGATAATAAGATCCCGTGTCCGTCCGACTGACAGACAGACTAGGATATTTAACATCACGCTATGACTCTTGGGAGCCTAGCAACGGGAGTGAACCCACGAGGCATAGATCAATCAACGTATTCAAAAGTCAAAAACATTTATTTCAATTAGACCTATTACAGGCACTTTTGAAATGTCAAACAATATTACAATAGTTGTCAGTCGGTTTGTCCGTTAGTTGAAGCTAGTTGTCCGTTCCAAAACGTAGATTCCTATGGAGAAGAACGGACAAGAAACTCCATGGTTACTCTTTTTCAATAAATTCTGTTACAATTTCTTTGATTACAGTGATGCCCTAATATGTGAGAACTATGTTTAGTAAGGTACAAAATAATAATAATATCAACTAGACAAGTGAAAAAACATTGTTTAGGCAGTCAAGAGATGACCAGCACCAACTGACAGCGCCCGTTCACGGACATGACGTATTATACAGGGTGGCAGGTTAAACAGTGGATATATTTAAAGGGGTCATTGTACTCATCATTATGAACAACTTTTACTATGGCACCAAACCGGAAATCATGAAAAAAAAATCAGCTGTCCCTGGATACATTTTGTTGAGTTATGTGAACATAAATGTATGGAACAGCTGATTTTTTTTTCGCGATTTCAGGCTTGGTCGTTTACCACAATTTAACCTTAATTTTGTGAAACAAAGACTGGGATTAGGAAGGAGGTAAAACAATGGAACCTAATAAATTAAGGACAGTGTCTGTCTCGCCTAATTAATTGAAGATATTAATTGTATGGAAATCCAATTCTCTGATATTTTATTTTGCAGTTCCAAGTCTTTTGAAGTTATCTTGTAATTACCCGACTGCCATACGCAAAGGCGGGTAATGTGTTTATCAGCTATTTTTGGTGCAATATTTAAGTAAACTTCTACATATCAACTCTAATTATTTTAGATTCAACAATGCAAACTTCGGAGATAAGGAGGGGGGATGGTATTTTATTAGTCATTTTTTATCATAAGTCGAAAACTATAAGGCGTAAAACAAAATAAAAATATACAGGGTGGAATTTTGTAATGCCACCTGAAGCGAAAGTACTCTTAATACTGTAGATAGAAAATTGTACTCAAAGAAAACATTCCTTTATTTTTGAATAGAAAGAAAACTGCATTCAAAGATTTTCAAGAATTCGCTTGCCACTCCCGGTAATCGAACCGACTAAAATCTGAAAAAGTTATAACCTGTACTTTTATTTATTGCATCGATCGTTAGGATCAATTATAAGGATGAAATCACTCTAAGAAACTTGACAAATTAAATGAAAGGAAAACCATGAAATCTGGACTTATAAATTCAATGAGTCAAGTTAAAGCTTTAAAAAATTGAAAATTTTTGATAACCTTTGAATGCAGTTCTCTTTCTATTCAAAAATAAAGGAATATTTTATTTAAGTAAAATTTTCTATCTACAGTATTAAGAGTACTTTCCCTTCAGTTGGCGTTACAAAATTCCACCCTGTATATTGAAATGTACAAATGAAGGCCTTTCATATGATATGCCACTTGACCTAGTAACCCCACTAAAATAGTTAAGCCTAAAGATTGTAGAACAAACTAGTTTGTCCTAGGATAAACTAGTTTATCCTGACACGCATAGGCCGAACTAGTTTGGCCTAGGACAAACTAGTTTGGCCTTAAATCGGGTTTGGCCGGTAACATATACCTACAAATAAGTAAAATTGAAGTGTCTGTTTGTAATTCCAAAATTATAGAGCAGCCATTATTATAGAGCAGTCTTACTCAATCTGTGCTCCCCGGAGCCTTAGGCCTCTGCGAGGGCTCCGCCTAAAGAATTAATCCTTAGATTAACATACAATAGCCGAAAATATAGCAACATACAGCATAATAAATCTATCGTATAAGTAACAATGCTACGACCAAAAACTAAAGAACGAGTCCGGTCATTAGGACACTTAATTTTGTATGATTTTCATTAATAATAAAAGTAGGCTGTTTATTTTGAGGTTCCGTAAAATATTCAGTGTTTTAAAAGGATTTCTATAGCAAAAAAGTTTGAGAACCACTGTTGTAGAGGACAGGCGAAGGAGGCCGTGGGTTCGAATCCAAGCAGACACGCAATTCGCTTAGTGCTATCGGTTTCCTTTTTAGGGTTCCGTACCTCAAAAGGAAAAACGGAACCCTTATAGGATGACTTTGTTGTCCGCTGTCAGTCACCGGACCATAAGTGGGGCCATCTGCTCATAGATGGCGCCATTGGAAGTATGCAGTAGCGCCATCTGTGATCATATTTCGGAACCCTTAAGGCGCGAGGCATACTCGCACTTGTCCGGTTTTTTTAATATAAGGCTGATTCACTCGTGGCTTGAAGACACCCAGATTGTAACTTTCGGGGAACACCGGAACACCCACAATGTTCTTAAAATGGAATCAAAGCGCTTCATTGAAATTTTGGTATAATAAAACATACAGTCGAATTGAGAACCTCCTCCTTTTTGAAGTCGGTTAAAAAGCATCCGATTGTATTCGAGCAATTGATCAACCGAACCACAAATTGTTCCTAAATTGGGCGACAGTAATGAATCTAAATGGATGCTAGTCTATTTTTGGCCCGGCCTGATTTACGTGCTACATTTAATCACTTCCTTGACTGGCAACGGTTTATTTTACGAGATTCGTATTTCGCGAATTAATGCCTTTAGGAATTTGGGCCAAATTTTTGCTTAAATTAGAAATTCTGTGACGATCAACAATGTGGGTACTATGCGATGAAAATAAGAATAGGACTGACTTTGCGCCATATTGTGACGTTTTGTATTGAAAATTCAGCTGTTTTGATTTAAAAAATCTATTACAATAGATTTGGTAAATCAAAGACTCAGTGAAAAACAAAATGTTATTGATTCGCAAATTAATGTTGTTTGTAAGACTTACTTTAACTACCTTCAACTTTAGGATAACGGACGGCTATTTGTTTGACATTTCAAAAGTGCTGGTCTAGGTCTCAAGGTCTAATATAAATGTTTCGATTTAAAAAAAGACCTTCTTGCAATTTATAATTAAACTTAACTGCACTGTCTGAAAAGTACAAACAATGTCTAAGTCCTTATAAGCAACATGTCTAAAACTAACAACAGCAACTAATTACAATCTATGAAAACAACTTTTGTTGTTAGTTGTGGCTCCAAGAGTTATAACAACTTTGCTTGTTACTTGCTACTTTCTTGTAAAGATTTTCTTGAATAAACCATATCAACATAAGCTGTGTCGGACACAGAATCGATTATCAAAATAATATTCGGTCGATTTTAATAAACTGTTGCATAATCGTACTTGTGTAGGTACCTACTTTTGTTTTAAAGCTAATGAATTCGTCATTTTTAGTGATCCATACCTCAAAAGGAGCCTAAATGGATAACAAAGTGACCATAGGTATATGGGCTCTTCTTTTTTAATGTATACCCAACTCTAAAAAAATAATCGAATGTCAGGCCATTGAGGTACCTATACACTAGAGAAGACATCGCATTAGACGGTGCTGTCCCAATCAACTGCGGTAAAACAGCCGCACTTTACGTAGTAAATGTGGCATCTATTCTATTGTTTTTGTCACGTGTCACACGGCGTTTGGAACATGACGTTTGTTCAAAGTGTCTCCTCTAGTGTTATACCTCAATGTGTCAGGCATTGTTTATATCGAAACAGAAGACATTTAATACAGAAGAAATTTTCCCCTTCCGCCAAAAGACAGTCTTTTTGTCCCAACCAAACAAAACGTAAAAGACCATTCATTAGGAGGGATTAAACTTAAGATGTCTAAAGGCGTTAAAATCTTCCTCACCAGGAAGCCTCATTAATAGAACCTCGACTGGACCGCCGATAAAGCCTACAATGATTTATTTAGACCCGTCGAAAGTGGTTCGTTTGAAGGATTTAATTAAATTGACCCCATTTTTTGGGGCCCTTAGATTGGAGGAGAGTTAAGCCCCGCATTTATGGTAAACAAATGTTGAGCAACATTGTTGATAGCAACTTTAAATATTGCTGAAAACAATGTTTTTTTCTTGGCCACTGAACATTGTGTTGTCAGCAGCATGTTTCTAGCAACACATAAACACGTTAGTGTAACAATGTTGTGCAATATTTGTTTACCATGAATACGGGGCCTGACAGTGGCATTTTAAAATATTAATTCAACTAATGAGGGTGGAACACGGTAGCTCAGTGGACCGAGCAACGCCAACGTACGGTACGGGTTCAAATCCTTCCCGTCTCGGTTTTTAACTCTCATGACAGCGCACAGGAGACATTTAAATAGTTATTAATTTACTATAAAATACAGATCTAAACATTACCAATAGAAACATACATATACACAAACATACAATAAAAACTTTCTTTTTCTTTTGTGAATGTGTTATGTTTTGTAAACAGTCATAGAACAAAAGTTGTTGTTTATGATGTTAGTAATACAGTTTACTGCAAGGTTTTTAGTGTTTTACCAATAACCCTGTATACCTCTGATCATAGAAACAAGGGAGATGTAACAAAGCGCTATTGAGCTTGGTGCTTTAGTTTGACCACATTGGTCGTATAAAAACGTACACGCTGGCAACGAACCGAAGACGATCGATGATATAAATACAGTGTTTTAGTTTAGTGCTAATGTTGAGTGACGATTAACAGTGTTAGATGTGCGAAATTTTTAATGTGTGGGAGAACTTTTTATTCACAAGAAGCGCTAATAATTGTGTTGTAAAATGTACTAACAGTCGCATCAATTGTTCCCGTACCTACTAATTTACTATGATGGCATATCTCTTTGTTTATTTTATTTTCTTCAGTTACGTTGTCCATGTAAAAGGCGAAAGTCTATTAACAATTAAGTACTAGTTTCTTATTAACTCCACGCGTACTGACTTTATTAAATTCCCTGTAATCATAAACAGCAATAATTGAGTCCCCTTCAAACTAATTAATAATACCTAAATAGATAATATAAAGCTTCGCGTCCACTTGATCGCATCGCAGCGTACGGACTTTAATGATTTTTTGTTTTGTGTCATGCGCCTGCCAGACTATGCTCCTTGCGCTGCTCATCGCTAGCTCCTCGCGCTGCCGTGATTTGCCGCGATGTTGCCCTCTCTGCCCACACACTGCTCTACTCGCGCAATTAATCGCGACGCTCCTCACTTGTCATTTGCCTTGGTGAGACAATGAACGTTGAAACAGTGGCAGCGTGCGCGCTATGCATTTTTAGTATAGCTAATTATATTAATGTAGTAAAAAGAAATATACATCGTCGTCGTCATCCTCGCCAACGGAGATGGTGGATCACATCTATTCAATAAACATTAACACTTTTTCATTTGACCATTCCACGTTTTGCGACGTCATAATTTCCAATTTTGCATACGCGTGCGTCTTGCGCGAGCGCTCGATGCGGACTGCGACCGCGCGATTAAGTGGCCAGCCACTCGCACTCGTATTGCCGGTCCTTTGACTCGCGCGCAAAAACCGACAAAATAGGGAGCAGTGGGCAGGACGAAGAGCATGACGTGTGGCATGACGAGTAATGTTACTTCCCATGCCACTCGTCGAGTGTGTGGCAGGCGCATCAAAGATTATTAAAGCCGCGTACAGACATCGCGAGGCGTGCATCGTGAATGGTTCGTCTCGCATACCTCGGGCTGTGTGGACGTGTGTGCTCACAGTGAGCATTCGCGTCATACGATCGTTGTGAACGCCGGCTCAGTTCTTTGTCTAATTTTTGAGCTCACACGTCTCAATAAGTTTAAAAGAGCGTTTGTAGTTGACAGCGGTTTTAATACTAATTTGCTATGATGACACAAATCTTCTATTGTGTGATCGATCTGCTGACGGCCCATACGCTCCGATTATAACCAAGTGGACGTGTAGCTTTAAGGCACTATTAATTATATCTATCAGTGAGGCCAATTCGGGTCAGCAATGTCAGCATAACGCTTGGCAGCAGAAATTACATGTTGTGTTAATTATAGGCAATTAATCTGGAATATTATTGCAAATTAAAATTGTTTTTCGTGTTAATTGACAGCGTGCAAAATTAAACTTCCAAAGTGAATGTTGTGACATAGAATTAAAATATCAGTTTCTTAACACTGACTAAACTAGCCTATAATAAAAAAGTTTTCTATGAAAACGAAATGTAAGATTATATATTTGTGCAACCCAATTTCAGAATATTGTTATTTAATTTAAAAGAAATTAAAAAATTAAAAAAAAATGTCAGGTATTATTCATTTCAAAACGTTATTTCTACAATAAATTTAAGAGTGATTAGCATAGCATAGGCATAATTGGCCTATAATGTGCCCACTGCTGGGACACAGGCCTCTTCTCTGTGAGAGGGAGTGGGCCGTAGTCCACCACGCGGGCCCAGTGCGGGTTGGTGGACGTCACATGTCTTCGAATTTTGGTTCTAGGACATGCCGGTTTCCTCACGATGTTCCTTTACCGTTAAAGCAAGTGATAATTAATTTCTAATACGTACATAACTTCGAAAAGTCAGCGGTGCGTGCCTCGGGATCGAACTCGAACCATTCGCCATGGGAGGCACATGGTTAAACCACCAGGCTATCACTGCTTGCTAAGAGTGATTACTTTGATTAAAACATTCCACATCACAGTAGATATTTGAGGTACTTGTTATCATTTATACTTCTATAGTACATACTTGATATTTTTATAAAATAGTACTTATGCATTGAAAAGTTACCAACAAATCTTTAACAAACCCTCCGCCTATTTCAAAGCCCCATCCAATCAGCGTCGCGAAATTTTTCCCCAAACACGGGCGTCTGATAAGCAACTATTAGTTAACAAATCGAATCTACCCAAGTAAATATTAATCTTAGATTGGTACAGACAGACGCACATCAATTATGTAGATTCATAGCCGCCATCAATTTTGGCATGGTTTCGACGTTATAGCCACAGACTAACAATTCTCCCGTAGTAAAACGTAGTGGTTGAATACAGTCTGAGTTTTCTTTCGAAATGTCAATGTCTTTGAAATACTGCTTTAGGTAGTCTGTGTCATAAAGTGAGAAGTGTATTAATTTGGCAGGTTTCTGTATTTCAGTTTTTTGTTATGTGCAGCTTTTTTTTTTAATTAGTCTTAATCTTTTTGTATCCTTTTATTGCTGAATTTTATATTGCTATATTTTGTTTTCTGTGAGCATAGTGCAAAATATTACTTGATTTAAATATTAAATATGTTATAAGTCCCATATGATAGAGGCGATTCTGTTTCCATTAACTGAGCACAAACCCAAAATCCGGGCTACCGGGTACTGAAAATGTTCGTATAAAAAAACGCAATATAATTTTATCGAACCTGGGAATCAAATTACAGACCTTACGCTGACTGAAAGAAATATGAAAACCAAAATTATTTTAACATTTATTTCACAGATATACATTAACACATCAGTCAAGGTCAACCGATCATGTAAAACCAACACACTCAACTACGCCCGTCGAAGCAATTATTCCATCCCAATGGATGCAGCCCTATACGATCATTAGCAATTTTATTTCCATTGAAAAATGTCACGTCGATCGCGCTTGACAGATTTATTCCGACACCCGATGAGCTTAATTACGTCGCTGCCGAATTTAGGGGCAATCGGACGAATAATAAAACTGTGTTTCGATTCATTTAAATGTGTACATATTAACTGCAATTTTAAAAGGAAACAAGGTTTGTTTTTATTTTGTTTGGTATCTTTATAAAGTCTTTAGTAAAATTTATCAATATGTCGCATGAGATATGTTGGACATTTGTCATAATGTAAACACTCGGTAGTTTGATGTAATGTTAGACTATGACACCGCTATCTAACTACCTAATATTATACATATAGCTGAAGAGTTCGTTTGTTTGAACGCGCTAATCTCTGGAACCACCACTCGGATTCCAAAAAATCTTTTTGTATATGATAGCCAGATTCACGAGTAATTGTATAGGCTATTGAACATTACGCTATGACCCTAAAGAGCCGAGCAAGGGGGGTAAAACCGCAGGGAAACAGCTAGTAATCAAAATACATACTCGGTAGTACACCACGTCTAGTGGCAACAAGCTACCCGAGAGTGTATTGACCGCCTCAACTCTTACAACTACGTTTTACACGTTTTACACTTATGTAGTTTTATTTGTATTCTATTATTGTTTATATTTAGTATTATTCGCATAGTTTTTTTAAAATTGACATTTAATTATTTTTATTCTATTTTTGACATTGTTTTATTATGCACTGATTGTGGCAATTGAATTATTATTATCATTGTAATTAATTACAATTGACATTTAGTTATTTTTATTTTTATTGACATTGTTTTATTATGCTCAGATTGTGGAATTTGAATTATTATTATCATTGTATTTAATGCCAATATTACTAATCGAATATGTACTGAACTATTATATTGTTTGTTTAATAACATTATGTAAATGTAATGACATGTAATCAACATTACCAATAAATGACTATTGACTATTGACTTTAAGTTACACGCCTCAGTTTTACTGACCACAGACGTCTCAGCCACGTTTGCTTTTCTCCTTTGCCTTAGCTTAAAGGAGCAAACTACACAGTCTATCAATATTGACGTACAATCTTAGATAATAGAAACAAGCGAGATGTACCAAGGCGCTATTGAGCTTGATGATTTAGTTTGACCACATTGGTCGTAATAAAAACGTATACGCTGGCGACGAACGAACACGTTCGATGACATAAATACAGTGTTTTAGTTTAGTGCTAGTGTTGAGTGACAAATTATCAGTGTTAGATTGAGGGTGTGCGGAATTTTTAATGTGTGCATGAGAGATCTTTTTATTCACAAGGAGCGCTTGTAATTGTGTCGAAAAATGTTGTAAAAGTGGCGACAGTTGTTACCGTACTAATTTGCTATGATGGCATATCTCCTTGATTCTATGATCTGAGCGTACAACCGTTGACATATCTTGGAGCTCCGCCAACCGAGTGCTGTTGAATCTGAACTGACGCAGTGTTGACGCGGATTTGAGCCATGCCTTTATAGGAAGTAATGTCTTTACAGAATCATGTGAATATAGATGACGGTTGAAAGCTTGAAATATTTATTTCATTAATATTATTTCATTATTTCATTACACGCATAGGCACAGATGCCTGATAAAAATGTGAATCATGATCACAGATCAGCATGTACATTTTCGGTCCAATAGACAATAGACTGTTGACAATACGTAATAGAGTATAGTCCAATAGACGACGAGCATCGACTGACGAACTAATCGCGTGCAGCCTCGGCGCTCCCCGTCTTCTTCATTCCGCCAAAGAGACTGAAATCAGCTAGTGTGCAGGTGACGTTTGTGATCAAGACTGGTGCCGCTAGTTATATCAATTTGTGCATATTTTTTGATGCGACGATGGTTACCATAGATGGTTTTCATTTATTGCATGCATCACTTAGGAGGCAAACGAGCAGACGGAACACGTGATGGTAAGTGATTACTGCCGCCCACTCCCCGGACAGTCGCAACACCAGATGAGTCACAAATGCTCTTACCTTGGGCATTGCTGAGCGCAGTTTTGCCCCCCCCCCCACAACAATGGATTTATCAACTGCGCCATCATGGGGGGGGGGGGGGGGTTGGGCCTCCGGAACCCTCACTCACTCCGCGAAACACGACGCAAGCGTCGTTTCACGCCGGCTTTCTGTGAGGCCGTGGTATTACTCCGGTCGAGCCGGCCCATTCGTGCCGAAGCATGGCTCTCCCACGGTATTAATTTTTTGCAGTTCAACATTATTTCGTTACAGTTTATCTAGTTAACTTCTAAAGTTAGCATCAGCAATCCAGTAAACAAAAATGGATAATAAGCTTGTTCCTCAAAGCACAAAAATAAAAAAAGAATTCTCCACAACCGAAACGGTGGAAAGTCGTGAAAATACAGTCGTGTGAAATGGCGGAAAAAATCTTATCAGCATACTTTGTTCTTGACGTGCTACAGATGTGCCCGTATACTTAAGTATCCAGGGTAATAGGCAGGGAAGATGTTGTCGATAAAATATATAGGTTACACGGGTTTTCGATTTTCAGTTCTTTCATTTGAGCTTAGCTTTTTTTTTGGATGGGACATCATCAAATAACTTCTTTCGCTCTGGGTGGAGCGGAAGGGCATGTCAGACTTTTACTGACTAAAAACCCACCCGTGTTCCTCCAGTTGCCTTGCCAGGGGCCACGGTATCTTTTTCAAACTTCCCGCAACCCTGGCGGGCATTGGCCCTAGTGGACCCCTTCTGTTTTGCTGACATCTCTTTGAGGCGCGCGTGGAACACTACGCGCCGTCGACCCAGGATTTGAGCTTAGCTAATGTGTCAGAAAAATCAGATTTTTTTGGAACGAGGTTCCTTAGCGCGGCTTGCGGTAGGAGTTCATCATCATCATCATCATCATCAGCCTATAGCAGTCCACTGCTGGACATAGGCAGGAGTTGACTGGTAGAAATTGTCACGTACAATGGCGTGCCTAGAGGGCAAGCCCGAGGGTATTGACATTTATAATTTACCTGATTTGACATTTATATGTATTAATAATACCTAATTTGATATTTAATAATATTATTCAAAATGTGATACTTATTGATTATTAATTGTTAATGCAACTTCCTGTGCAATGTTACTGGAGTATAAATTATTTTCATATTAACAAATTTTGTCATTTATTATATTAATCCTACCTAATTTTGACATTTAATAATATAATTAAAAATGCGATATTTATTAATACTTATTAATGCAAATTTCTGTAATTTAAATCATGTAGATATTATTGACTGATGAGTGCTTTATTATTATTTGATCGATTATTATGATAATGTTTGTAACGCCTATTATCTATCAAAACGATGAATTGTGTAGGCCCATTGGGCAGGTTTTTGAGCAACACGCCATTAGTTTAAGATCTTTGTACCACCAAGAACCACACAAATAAATGATTTGATTTGATTTGATTATTTATTTTAATTTTTCATGAGTTTAAGTGAGTAGCGTACAATAAAAATCTAAAATTTAAAAAATTATAAACACCCGACCGCGGTTTGCCCTACGTCTTATCCTAGTATTATTGAACCACCGAAAAGAAAAGGAAAACAAGACATTGTAGTCGGGACCCATTATAATATGACTATCGGTCGGTTACAGAAAGATAATTAAATTTTAATGGAGACATTAACCATACAATTTCTATCGTTAAATTCTCCTTTAAAACTTAATGACCTTTTCTGCAACTCAGCGTATTACCCGGAAACACTGGGTCCCGACTGTAATGTCTTGTTTTCCTTTTCTTTTCGGTGTTTCTCATCAAAATCCGTTCAGTAGTTTTTGCGTGAAAGAGTAACAAACATCCATACATACATCCTCTCAAACTTTCGCATTTATAATATTAGTAGAATGACGCTATCTTATCTCCCAGTCAACTCTTACTGCAAACTGCGTTAAAGAACTTCGTTCCATAAAAAATATACCATCGTATATTTTTATCGACACTGTCCCACCTCTAACACCCCACCTGTCACGCCCGTATCGTTTACATTACGCCGACTTTGTTACCCACAAAATGGGGATTAATCTTTCAAGATACTGATAATAAGCAAGGGTTGGAGGGAGAGAATTACGTTTTCCGTTATTTTTTTGAAAAAGATAAAATTTCGATTCGACTAAGTACGGATTTTTTACTGGTGATCAGTTTGTAGCTAGTGATTTGTAGCTAGTACAGCAATTATTCTTTCAAAAGTAGTAGTCAATTTTTACGAAACTTTATGAGCGGACTTAAACGTCAAACCGGCCATCATAGCGTGCCGCAAATAAAGCGACGTGCCAAAAATTTACAACTACTTTCAAAAATCTACTTTCGCGAGCGGGATTTGAACCCGCGACCTCTACCGAACCGTGGCACTGCTATGCCAACTGAGCTACCACGTCTCGCCTGCTTATGTCGAAATTTGATATCTCTAAACACGCCGCTTATGATCTATTGCGCCTCATAAACCTATTTTCTTCCCCGAAAACGGTATTAAAGCGACAAAATTAAATAGGTAATTTTCTAAAGATGGGGATGATTTTCATTTGGGGGATGTACTTTAAGGGATTAAAGTCGGTGATCAAGAACCCTTTTATGCCTACACATGTACCTAATGAGTTACGTAACTACCAATCCATCATAACGCGTCCGCTGTAAAATGGGAATTTTGTTCACATAATGGTTAAGGGGGAGTGTTTCATAAAGTTTAGAGTATATAGCTGCATTATTGTTTGTGTAGCGTAATTACTCGTCTGTCCCTTAAGTAATGTTTGTCGAGAGTATGTACCGTCAGTGCCCCATATTGTCTGACCCCTCTCAGAATCTTACTATATAAGAGGGGTCAGACAATGTGGGACACGAACTGTACAGTAATCGGAAGTAAATATTACACATCGATGGAGAAAGAGCTTTGTAGAGCGTCGTATCCGTCACTCACAACTACGTAGGTGTGAGTGACGGATACTCTACAAACTGACTGCAAACTGACCGGACTGCTGCCGCACGACAGTCAAACGGCGCTCTCGAACTGTATATGGAAAAAACCGGCCCAGTGCGAGTCGTACTCGCGCACCGAGGGTTCCGTATCATTTTTAGGGTTCCGTACCAAGATGGTAAAAGAGGAACCCTTATGGTGCGACTTCGTCTGTCTGTCTGTCTGTCTGTCACACCTGCTTATTTCAGCAACTACTAATGCTATCGACTTGTAATTTGGAACAGTTATAAAAAATGCTTGCCAAACTTTATTGAAAATGAAAAAAGTCAAAAAATGATTTTATTTTCATTGCAAAAGGGGCCGGAGTGGGGGTCTGAAATTTTAAAGTGGGGTTACTAAGTCAAGTGGCATATCATATGAAAGGGCTTGATCTGCATATTTTAAAATATATTTTCATTTTATTTTATGTCTCACAGTTTTCGACATATGATGAAAAATGTCTGAAAAAATACCATTCCCCCCCCTTGTCTCCGAAGTTTGCGGAGCGAAAAATTTGAAATAATTAGAGTTGATAGGAATTGACCTAAATATTGCACCAAAAATAAAACAATGTTCCTAACTAGTGCAGTTTTTTCAAAATCATCAAAATTTCTTCACAAACAATCTTAGTTATGCGGTCCGGTTTTTTTCACTTTATACGTCCAAAACCCATACGGAACCCTCGGTGCGCGAGTACGACTCGCACTTGGCCGGTTTTTTTTGCTTTTGAATATTTTTGTGATCAAATTAGCTTAGTGAACAGATAGGTTGGTAGAATAGCCCCTTAGTGTGTCCTAAACCATCTAGTTATATGCAAACCGATGCTGATAAAAGTGATTCAGGCAAGCGAGACTGTTATTTGGCCACAAACACATCCAAAAGACCGATCCACCCTCAGATCATAGAAACAATGAGATGTGCCAAGGCGCTATCGAGCTTGATGCCTGATCTTGAGCAAATTGCTCATATTAAAAACGTACGCGCTGGCGACGAACCGAACACGATCGATGGTATAAATACAGTGTTTTAGTTTAGTGCTAGTGTTGAGTGACGATTAACAGTGTTAGATTGAGGGTGTGTGGAATGTTGAATGCGTGGGAGATCTTTTAATTCACAAGGAGCGCTTAATTATGCGCGTAATTGTGTCGGAAAATGTACTAAAAGTGGCATCAGTTGTTCCCGTACTAATTTGCTATGATGGCATATCTCCTTGTTTCTATGATCTGAGGATCCACCTAATTAATATAAATCAACACTGTATCACAGAGAGATAACTCCATGGAGTACACTCTAACACCCATTAATGGCTAATTACTTTACTTTTTATCTAACACTCATAAATTGTGGATATAAATTAGATTTACGTGCTGAATTCGGTGAATAGATTTCTGTGAGTATTGAATTTTAATTTTAAATGATATCAGGAAGGTTAAATTGGAGGGGCTCGTGGCTAAATGACGGCCGCGCTGATCGATCGACCTGCGAGGTTAAGCTGCGCTTGCCGCGGTCAGTCCTTGGATGGGTGACCGTTCTTTACACATCGAGACCTCTCCGTGCCTCGGAAAGCACGTTAAGCAGTCGGTCCCGGTTGTCATAGGAATATCTTTGACAATCTTTACGGGTAGTCAGAAGCCCTAAAAGTCTGACAGCTGGTCTAACATTCGAATACCGGTATTACCCATTAATTCACTAGACCAACGAGTTAGTATTATCAATTAGTAGAAGAACTCTTTGAAGACAAATTGCATGCAGCATAGATGAGAATTTTAAGAGGGATGTGAGGTCGTATGGATGGCCAATGGATATTTAGGGAATGGAGTATCGAAGTAGAATGTTCTTATATTGAAAAGGGAGGATCTTCATACCAGATCGTTGCTCGGCTCCTAAGGGTCGTAACCCTTAGGAGCCGAGCAACGGTGGCGAAACCGCGAGAAACAGCTAGTTGGCGTACATTTAGATGATCATTTGCCATATGGTTAAATTCGCTCTGAATCATAGTACTAGAACATAGGTTAATTTTTGTTTAAGCCGTCTTTATACATACCTACAGAGTGTCATATTCGCATTAGCGAAAAAGCTCTTCAAAATAAAGAAAAAAAAAATAACAACAAAATCTTTGTAAGCAGAAAAAGCTTGAGTTAAATGCAGAAACTCTTAGAAAAAACTCAAGAAATACTAAACGTAGCTTCAGTAGGAAACGAGTAGAATTAAATCCTTTTAACTCGTCGAGGTACATTATTAAGGATTTCTAAATAGAACGAACGTATTCTAAAGGAACTAAAGCCGGTAACCGTTCAAATAAGAGGTTCAGTTTTTTTTTTCAATCTTGAATGAACTTAATTGTGTTGACGGTGTGTTTAATGTTCTGTTTTAAATTAAAATGAAAGAGCTGCATTTAGTTCCGAAGAGAAAAGGTTGGATATTATTTCTCAGAAATATAGTAGCTATGCATTTTTTTTTATTTGCAGTACGGGTTAAGTTCAAAGGGAATTTTTTTTTATATGCAAATTATGTTTAGTTTCTGATAATAACTTTTTATAGGAAGGACGGGAGTCTTTCCTATAAAAAGTTATTTTCATTCAATTTTAAAAATAAAGGTTGTACATGCAATCGCGATAAGAATAGGAATGTCAATGACCTCGAACTGTCAACTATCACTTGAAAAGTAATTCTTACAAAGAAAATTAGTTTGCGAATCAATAACGTTTTTTTCATTGACATAACCACTAAATTATTGCTCTTTTATTTGATTTTATAATTTTTTCTATATACACTTTGACATTGAATGTTTCCTTTTGAAACAATTTATATACAAAATGACATTGAATGTGATAATAATGATAATATATTGATTATAATTATTGTAAATGTGAGTACTATGTGGGTTATTATGTTACTGTTATAATCTCAAGTTCAGTCTGACAGTTTGAGTACTTTAGGGGGCCTACCCAAATGTCCTCTCTGATGGTAATGTTCGTCGGGTCGTTGAGCTCCCTAAGTCTGGGTTGAGCTACCACGATACCCGGCACATGCGTGCACAGTCAGGTCAGGTCCACTCAAATCTGTATGGCTCTTTCTTCTAAAGGCCATTTCAGACTAACCTGCATGGTTCTTACACAATTTATCTTAATTGTCTGGACTTTAAAAGAGACATCAACCTTTGAGTTTGTTTCGGTGTTTCTTCTCAAAGGTAGTCATATAGGAAACACCGAACTCATCTAGCTTAAAAAAATGTTTTGTCGTGTAAAAGTGTTATTTTTAACCTATTTACAAAATAAATATCATTTATCATTTATCATTCTTTCACTATACAGGGTAAAATTAAAACCAGTGCGGATATTTTAGGAGGTGAAAGTACTCATGAATATGATCAACTTTTATTATGGGACTGACACTGAAATATGAAAAAAAAAATCAGCTGTTCCCTACAAAATTGCACTACAACACGATCAAAATGTATGGAACAGCTGCTTTTTTTTCATATTTCAGTGTCAGTCCCATAATAAAAGTTGATCATATTCATAAGTACTTTCACCTCCTAAAATATCCGCACTGGTTTTAATTTTATCCTGTATTTAACTGAGTCTTTGATTTACCAAATCCTGTTAAGATTTTTTAATACAAATGAAGTCGGTTAAAGAGCTCCATTTTCAATACAACACGTCACAATATGGCGCAAGGTCAGTCCTATTCTTATTTTGATCGCATAGTAGGTAACGCGAATTATAATTCATGTAATATTTTTCATTTTTGTTTATTTTTGCAAAACCCCCGAATTTCTAGTCTAACCCTTAACAGCTCACGTGCACGCTTCATTACCCGTATCCGTTCATGTTCAAAACAACGGACATTATGTTATTAACTTTTTGAATTAACTTTTTGCTTAAATTAACTGTGTACAAAGCGGGGTTTTTTGTACCCGCATCTAAGTTTTACGGGTTAACTTTATTTTTTGGTTTTGATTGCTGTCGTTCTTTTTGTGGCGAGAATTAAGCGTTTCAAGTTGGAGTTTGGTTTGTGTGTCATGTGCAAGTTTTGTTTCACAGCTTTTACAATGAACACTTTTTAGACAAATATTAAATCTACTGTAGCGACATCTGCCGACAACAGCGAAGACTACCAACACAGCTACACAGCTAGACAGCTAACAGTGAATGTCACTACATGACGACTATTGGCTGAATCCTACATCGCGCAAGCAGAGTTTTCACAGCGATTTGCATATATACAGAAACCCGAAATTTAGTGTCGGGGGGCAGTGGCCCGCCAGACCATATCACCCGGTCTGGTAGAAGGATCCTCCCTTTTCAATGGAGGGACATTCCACCTCGCTCCTCCATCCCCTAAACTTAACTCGAACGTTTGGGAAATTACTTAGTAGTAGTGTGTGCTTCGATCTGCATGAACAAATTCTCTCCTGCAAGTTAGAATTGGTCATGCTAATGACCAATTATATCTCTATTCTGCCAAATAATAGACAAAGTTCTTTCTATCCAACTCGTTATCTCTTTTGCCCGAGCACGCGGTGATCCGTGCTTGGATTATCAGATTTTTTTCTACTGAAGAATAGAAACATTTCTTCTCTTCATTATATGCATAAAACGGTAGATATATTTCTACAATCTGTCACTTTGTCTATTCTTCTGTAGACAAAACCCGTTTCTATTGTGGTCATGCTAGGCTGGCTGCCCTTTTTCTTATCAGACGGCCAGAAGCATGAAAAAGCGACATCTTTTCATGGTTGATATACCAACAATTCGAACGTCGTCGCTCTTTGAATTCTTCATAGTTCATTCATCAACAGTAACAAACAGTACAGAAGTATTCAGTGGAATGCGCTGCCGGAGTGGGTATTCCCCGATAGTTATAATATGGGTGTCTTCAAGTCGCGAGTGAATCGGGTTCATTTGAGCATGTCCTAGAACCAAACATTCTAAGACATGTGACGTCCACCAATTCACACTACGGCCCACTTTCTCCCACAGAAAGAAGGCCCTAGTCCCAGCCGTGAGAAATTATACGCTAATGTTTTATGTATCCATTATAAAGCTGAAGAGTTTGTTAGTTTGAATGCGCTAATCTCTGGAACTACCAGTCAGATTCGAAAAAATCGTTTTGTATATGATAGCCAAATTCATGAGAAATAGTATAGGCTATTTAACATCACGATACGACTCTTAGGAGCCGAGTAACGAGGATGAAACCGCGGGGAACAGCTAGTTATTTTATGTATTAAAAATAAACAAGCAACTCATACAAGTGTCTGCAAACCTGCATGAATATATTAGACATTTTATAACACTAGTTAGTTATACCACCAGTTTTCCGCACTTAGCCTCTTAATTGGGCCATTGTGCGTGTGTGACCGCAGGAACGAGGTCGTGGTCACGCGTACCAGCCCAGCTCCTGCCAGAAGTCCAGGAGGTCCCTTAGGTTTACGAGCGCGTCTCGTATGGTGTCAGGGTTGTCCAGTAGTTTCCCTCTTTGATCGGCCACGCTCTTACAGTGTAATATTACGTGAACCGGTGTTTCTTCGGCCTCCATGCATCCTCTGCATGAGGGGCTGTCAGTGATGCCGATGTTGAATTGGTGTCTGTTGAGTGGGCAGTGGCCTGTGATTATGCCCACTATGTGACGGAGATTCTTTCTGTTTAGGTGCAGAAGTTTGCGAGAGAGGCGTGTATCCAAGGATGCTAGCACTTCCTTTGTTTGCCTGCACTCTCCGTGCTCTGCACACTGGTGTTGATGTAGTTGTGTGGTCCTCTCGCGCAACCATGTTTTAAGTTAAAGGCTAAAGGGTATCGGTGTGATCGGTTCTGGTCCCATCACTATCTTGTCTGATCCCCTTTTAGCCAGTTGATCTGCCGCGTCGTTGTCCAGAGAATCACTATGCCCCCGGATCCACTTTATAACACTAAACAAGAGTCCCGCTAAACGTAAACCCGTTCCACAGAATAAATCTGCGGCCGCCGCAGTCCAAAATTATTGCTGTAATATAAAAAAGTCGGGCTAAACCAGGCATCCCTATAAATAAAATGTCAACAGTACAGTATATGGTACGAAATCTGTTATATGGAAATATAGGGGTGGGAGTTTGAGGTAGGAAAGTGGCGTTTAGAGCAAAATTTCATAAACTATTGTAATTACTGCTGAGACTTGAGCATCCTTTTTGTGAGAGTGTTGTGCTGTAATCGACCACGCGGGCCCAGTATAGCATAATCGGCCTATAATGTTCCCACTGCTGGGACACAGGCCTCCTCTCTGTGAGAGGGAGTGGGCCGTAGTCCACCACGCGGGCATCAGGTCGCACAGGGCACAGGTCCAGTATGAGTCAATGGATGTCAAATGTGTTCGAATGTTTGGTTTTACGATATGCTGGTTTTCTTACGATGTTTTCTTTCAACGTTTTTAGATCTTTCGACAATAGTACTGCTGAAACATTGATTTTATCAAATCTAAAGAAAACTGTAGACTGTATTTCTAGTGGTATTTATGTTTTTATGGCCGATTCTACAGTCTCACAATCATTGGCATTAACCATGAGATAAATAAAAAAAATAGGTATAAACAAATATTAACATTACGCCTGAATTCATCGAAGAGTTGAGCAGAGATCCATCTGCATACTTATCACATTTTGTAAAGGAACAAAGTATAGCCATAAATACTACACTGATGCATTATTACTTTCTTGATGAGAACAATTTACGACTAAATAATGGTAGGTGACGAGACGCCTGGCATGCACTTCGAGAGACAAAACTGTTATGAAAATATACGGGATATGATTTGGAGCTGTAGCGTAACGGTTTGAGTCAGATACTTTGATGAAGTTTGAATTAAAATCTTCTTACATACATACCGCCGATCGCGTGTTATGATCATTACATACTTCTGTTGCTTCATCCAAGTCCATACATCTGATTATACATGCATGCCAGTTGCGAGTGCTACGCATCTGACCTTTTTGAAGGACATCAATACCAATAAAATCAATGTCCTTCTACTCCTTCTAGCTAAGGCATAATAAATCTATCTAAATTAGGCAAATAGTAAAACGTGCTGGCAATACCTTTATTTAGGTGAGAGTGATGAGACCTACTCCGTGTAGATAAATTAGAAACTAGGTAGGTAACACTAAAATACTTTACGAAAGGAAACGATAAGAAAAAATATGATTGGAGCAGTAGTGACATACAGCACAGCAGTAACGACTTTGACATAGACATAGACAGTCATAGATCGCTGGTTCGAAACGAATTAGGGAAAAACCTAAAGTAAAGTGCGCAACTTTACTCTGTAAAGATAAAGAAGCAAAAATTCGAACATTATAATAGACTGATTACGTTAGTATGCTATTGACAAACTCAAAGTTTTTATAAAGTATATTTACTAGACAATACAAATCTAATTACTCATTATTAGAATTAAGGTACCTATACGATTGTAATATTCTATGGCAAAGAACGAAAAAGAGACTCAATAAAAATATTTTTCTTAACTTACAAAAACCGTAGCAATCTCATACGAATTAACCTCCCGTACGTACCCAACTAACTCCACGGTTGGGCATTAATTTGAGCAGCAATTAAAACTTTTAGCAGTCGTCGGACGGTTTTTAACGCCAAAAAATATTTCACCAATCCGCGTAAAGTGAAAAACTGAAGGGTTCCAGTGACTACGTTGTTTCTGGATTGTTTTTAACATTCCAGTTTGTTACGGGTTTTCCGGATTGTTAGCAGTTTATGTGTTAATAGGCTTTTGTGACCTCGTTTGAGGGCTTTTGAGGGGCTCGTGGCTAAATGACAGCCGCGCTGATCGATCGATCTGCGAGGTTAAGCTGCGCTTGCCGCGGTCAGTCCTTGGATGGGTGACCGTTCTTTACACATCGAGACCCCTCCGTGCCTCGGAGAGCACGTTAAACAGTCGGTCCCGGTTGATATAGGAATATCTTTGACAATCGTTACGGGTAGTCAGAAGCCCTAAAAGTCTGACAGCTGGTCTAACATTCGAATACCGGTATTACCCATTAATTGGGTTGTGGAGGTCAGATGGCAGTCGCTCCACGTAAAATATTGATATTCAGCCGAAACTAGTTAGACTGGAAGCCGACCCCAATATAATTTGGGAAAAGGCTAGGCAGATGATGAGGCTTTTGTGACCTCGTTTGCATTTGAGTGTGTTTCGGTTTATAATATGCCTTACTTATATTATTTAACGTTTAAAAAAAAAAAAAAAAAAAAAAAAAAAAAAAAAAAAAAAAAAAATATATATATATATATATATTCCCATTTATGGGACTCAGGCATCCGTTCTGTGAGAAGGACTGAGTCGTAGTTCTCAATAAATAATTATTCTTTTAAGTTTCTACGAAAAGCTCCCCATTGGCAGAATTGGCACGAACTTTGTTCCTATTCAACACTAAAGGCCGAGTTCACTGACAAGATAACAGTCCGATAAATTCAAAACAGTCGTTTAACATGATTTTTTTGTATGGAAAAATATATGTTAAGCGGCCGTTTTCAATTCATCTGACTGTTATCTTGTCGGTGAACTTGGCCCTAAGTAACACAACTTATTTTTCACTTTTAGACGTGGCATGTTTCTTTCTTTCTTTCTTTCCTTGAAGCGGGTATTTAGCGTTTTACGAGACCATCGATTCGGAAAGCAAATAATCGAACAAGTGTCATTTCCGACACGGAAGCTTGACGAATGGTTGTGAATAGCAGGGACAGACCGACAGACGGGGGAGCTAACAAAGTGTCAAAGGGAACACATGAGTCAAACGCATTAAACGCACTTACAAATACCAATAATGTAATGCGAAGATCTTCTCTACGATACGTCCCATGATACTCGATAAATTTGAAAGCCAATCTCACGGGATACATGGATGACAGCAAATTACGATTGCCTTATGTATGTACGCCATTAAGAATGCCACTTCCTTCACACCCTCAACGTAGGGGCGTGAAAAGTGGCCAACGTCATCGATTTTAAGGGTCTTATTACAGTAGCGATTTGTGAGCGAGTTCAAAGCGAGGCGAAAGCGCGGCGGACCGGCAATATTATCGCTGATGTGGGGCGGTATGGACTGTCTGTCGGACAAGAGTGTACAACATGGCGTCCACGGTGTAATTCGCGGCGTGTTCGCTGCGAACTCGATGCGATCCAGCTGCCCACTGTACTCTCGCCTCGCTCTTAACTCGCTCGTGAATCGCCACTGTGATAAAGGCCTTAGAGTCTCGTAGTCATTGTGGGCCTTCAATTTTTCCCATGTTTTTCCATATTTCTGGCTATTTTTCCGATTTTCTTTTCCCTAAAAATCTTATTAGATCAATTAGGAACATTAAAAAAAATGTCAAATCGGTGCAGCCCTTTTCAAAATGCGCTTACCAACAGCATTTAATTTTTTAAAGCTAAAAACTTAATTACGCTCACAAAATAAGCTGCACTCCTCTATCTTATAGCTAACGATGGATAAAACTGCTCCCACATAACCGCAGCTAACGATTTTCCTCTCACTTCCCTCTCACGCCTTCGACCCTCCCTCACAGCATGATTTATCACCATACCCTCCTATTTCGTTCAATTTACAGTAACTAAAGGCTGCGTAACAAAATATCTACAACATACTTGGATATTGTTATAATATGATTTTTAAGGTTCCGTACCAAAATGGTAAAAAAGGAACCCTTATGGTGCGACTTCGTCTGTCTGTCTGTCTGTCTGTCTGTCTGTCTGTCACACCTGCTTATTTCAGCAACTACTCATGCTATCGACTTGAAATTTGGAACAGTTATAAAGAATGCTTGTTCAACTTTATTGCAAATGAAAAAAGTCCATAAATATTTTTATTTTCATTGCAAAAGGGGCCGGAGTGGTCCGAAATTTCAAAGTGGAGTTACTAGGTCATGTGACATATCATATAAAAGGGCTTCATCTGCATATATCAAAATATATTTTTATTTTATTTTATGTCTCACAGTTTTCGACATATGATGAAAAATGTCCAAAAAAATACCATACTACCATACCACTACATACTAAAATACATACTAAAATACCATACAAAAAAATACAATACCACCTTATCTCCGAAGTTTGCGGGGTAAAAAAGAGTTGATAGAAATTGACCCAAATATGGCACCAAAAATAAAATGATGTTCCTAACTTGTACATTTTTTTCAAAATCATCAAAATTCCTTCACAAACAAACTTAGTTATGCGGTCCGGATTTTTTCACTTTATACGTCCAAAAATGATACGGAACCCTCGGTGCGCGAGTACGACTCGCACTTGGCCGGTTTTTGATTATGGGTGGATTCCACCAAACTATTTTCATTGTGAGATTCGCCAAACAGTGGAACGCGATACCGGAGTGGGTGTTCCCCAATAGTTACAGTCTGGGTGTATTTAAGTCGCGAGTGAACCGGTTCCTTCTAGGCAAGCGTGCTCCATCGTAGACCGCATCATCGCTTAATATCAGGCGAGATGGCGGACAAACGCAAGCCTATTTATAATAGGCTTGCGTTTATTGTTGTTGTTAATTTAAAAAAAGTGATATCTACCAACCCGCACTGGGCCGCGTGGTGGTCGACGGCCCACTCCCTCTCACAGAAACGAGGCCTGAGCAGGGCTTGAAACCGGTCGTAGCGTAATGTTAAATAGCCTATAGGTACTATGGCTTTGGCTATCATATACAAAAATATTTTTTCAAATCCGACTAGAGTTCCAAAGGTTAGCGCGTTCAAACAAACAAACAACAAGCAGTGATAGTCTAGTGGTTTAACCATGTGCCTCCCACGGCTAATGGTTCGAGTTCGATTCCGAGGCACGCACCGCTCACTTTTCGAAGTCATGTGCGTATTAGAAATTAATTATCACTTGCTTTAACGGTGAAGGAAAACATCGTGAGGAAACCGGCATGTCCTAGAACCAAAAATTCGAAGACATGTGACGTCCACCAACCCGCACTGAGCCCGCGTGGTGGTCTATGGCCCACTCCCACTCACAGAGAGGAGGCCTGTGTCCCAGCAGTGGGAAAATTATAGGCCGATTATGCTATGCTAAACAAACAAACTCTTCAACTTTATAATATTAAGTATAGATTACATACATTGTAACTGAACTCTAATCCTACATCTCGCTATTTTGACTAACAAAGTCACTTAACCGTACTTACTTTTTATAACCCCATAAAAATTACCGTAAAATGAAACGACACTTTTTATTTATGGCCCTTCATAATCACGAAACAAAATGGCGTCGTTAATAATTATCAGTATTTTTTATTAATGGCAATTTGCATATTTAAAGTTGAGTAGCCACTTTTAAGAAGATTAGGTTTTCATTATTAAACGTTTATCTGTCGAGAAGCCTCCTGGAGGTCAAAATCAATTGTAGTTTTAAACTTTCGCGAATCGTACATATGTTTTTAATTATATCGGGACGGGTCACGAGAACACTCGGGACCACGGTTGATGCAACTTGATCGAAACGTCGAGGTTAGTCAAAATTCTTATATTTTGATTATGTTTGTGCGCAAAAAGTACCGATATAATTTTTAAAAAATAATTGTGTTTTTCAAATGCGACAGACGAAGGGTTCAATAGGGATGTTAACTACTTTTTTTTTGTGAATCTGTAAACTATTTGAAAAAAGACAAATAACACCAAAAAAACCGATGAAACATCTACAAAATTGGCAAAGTTATAAGCGTTTTAAAATGATTTGCTAGACACGGACGGCACTACCTACTAGTGACTTAACACCACCTACGTCCGCTTGCGCGACAAAGACGGAGCGATACTCCCTCCAAAAACTTTAAAAGCGTCTATGTTTTCCATTTTGTGATAAATTATTATTTTTGCTTTTACTTTTTTGTTGTGCCTATTCCTTCTTTGAAATAAAATAATTTATTTGTACTTTTTAATAGTAGGACACTACCGTATTATACCACGGATACTACAAGGCTTTATTAGAACAATAACGTTTAATATTTTTCACACCACCTGCTCGAAAATGTCAAATTATATGTCATGTAACTCTAACCTAAAGTAGGTCTTTAAGGCCCATGGGCAATAATATTGTACTGAATTTCATTATAACCCTTGGTTAATAATGTGATTTGAATTTGGAACCTCTTGGAACCATTTGGAAACTTTCGTATGAACACTTTTACTACAGAGGCCTGCACCAAATAGTTTTTTTTTTTTTGGTTCTTTTCGTCCCTCTTTGGGACAGGCAAAGGGAGCTGAGCCCATACAGCCAAGTCTGATTTAGTTTTCTTTTTCTTCCAATTCTTCTTTTCTTTCTTGTCTTTCTATGATATAATCAAGGCCGAAACCATGTCTTCTTTATTCAATGTCTTCGTTATCCAATAGTCAGGCCGAAACCAAGTCTTATACTTGTTCGAAAATCGAACTGGTCAGCACGTGTAGAACACAAAAAAAGGCGTGAACAATACAAATAGCTGTATTTCAAACGACAAATTCTTTTAAAAATTTCGAGTGACGACAGTGATATGACTCCAGAGTCGATAAAAAAAAACCGTTGGAATTATTAACAATCAAGAAAAACTTCCATGGTACGGTTAGCTTGACATTGGTCTTTTGTGTGGTCTAAAGTGTACACGCTGGTGAGCCAGGCGTAGCCATGCTAGGGGCGTACATGTCAGAGTAATATAGTTAGCTAGTGTAACTACCCTTACTCGTATATGGAGAAACTAAAAGATCCTACACTACTGTAATTAAAACTTTAGGTATATAACACATTTTAAAAAACTCTGATTCTAGTACTATTGCTTTTTATTTTCTCGCAGGTGTGAAAAGTAGAGTATGCTCCTCGGGGATAAAACGTGTCTTTGTCTAGGGCGAACTTGAATCCCTCGCTGCCCTCAGGATTCTAGTTTTAACTCCCTCGCTGCGCTCGGGAGTTAACCCTAGAATCCTTCGTGCACTCGGGATTCAATATGACGCCCATGACATAAGACACTGCTTTATCCCCTTAGTGCATAATCTACTATTAGACACGGGACATTTTTTGTGTTTGTTTATGTGAAATGTATGTTTGTAAACGCACCCACCGATACAGGAAAAGTCCTAATTGTGGGGCAGCTAGCATTTTGCCCGCGACTTTGTTTGCGTGATGCACGTAGCGCCATCTAGCGTTCTAAAGCAATTGTGACGTCGAAAATTATTGTTATCTCCCTCGGGAACAGTACTTTTTTCTGGATGAAAGGTACTCTAATATGCCCTTTTCTGTACCCCTGACAACGTATATCGACCGTAAGCTACCAATACCTCCTAACTAACATTTTTACCAAAATATTGTTTTTTTTGCGCATCCGTTAGCTTCTATTAAGCTTGCGAATGGCGCAAAAAAAACAATATTTTGGTAAAAATGTTAGGAGACATTGGTAGCTTACGGTCGATATGCAAAATTTCATGATGATCAGTTCAGTGGTTTAGGCGTGAAAATGTAACAAAAAAAAGTACTTTCGCATTTATAATATTACTTATAGTTAGGATAGCTGTTATATAATCACTTCGTTGAGTATACAATGATACCGTTTTTAGGGTTCCGTACCAAAATGGTAAAAAAGGAACCCTTATGGTGCGACTTCGTCTGTCTGTCACACCTGCTTATTTCAGCAACTACTTATGCTATCTACTTGAAATTTGGAACAGTTATAAAGAATGCTTGCCCAACCTTATTGCAAATGAAAAAAGTCAAAATTTTTTTTTATTTTCATTTTAAAAGGGGCCGGAGTGGGGGTCCGAAATGTTAAAGTGGGGTTACTAGGTCAAATGGCATATCATATGAAAAAGCTTGATCTGCACATTTCAAAATATATTTTTATTTTTTTTATGTCTCACAGTTTTCGATATATCATGAAAATAGTCTGAAAAAATACCATTTCCCCCCCTTATCTCCGAAGTTTGCGGAGCGAAAAATCTGAAATAATTAGAGCTGATAGAAATTGACCTAAATATTGCACCAAAAATAAAACGATGTTCCTAACTAGTATAATTTTTTTCAAAATCATCAAAATTCCTTCACAAACAAACTTAGTTATGCGGTCCGGATTTTTTCATTTTATACATCCAAAACTGATACGGAACCCTCGGTGCGCGAGTACGACTCGCACTTGGCCGGTTTTTTTTACAACTTGTCGAACATCCAACATCATAAATCATATGAAGTAAAAAATCCTGAGATACTATCGGTATATCATAAGATAAGTTTTCACCCTGTCATGTGTTATAACTTAGTTATCTTCAGAACGGCATTTTTTCTGGCATGTTGGATTTGTGAACTATAGGTATTCTAACTATAGGATCATACCTATACAAGACTCCGTTTATTTAAGTACATATTAGACAAAAAAAAATATACTGGTCTTAAGCTGAAGAGTTTGTTTGTTTGTTTGAACGCGCTAATCTCTGGAACTACCAGTCGAATTCAAAAAAATATTTTTGCCTATCTGCTCTAATCAAATGAGTTACTGTGTCTACGCCTGAATCAGTTGAAATTTGAAACGCCTTCTAATACGGCGAAAACATAGTAGCTCAGTTGGTTAGAGTGCTTGCCACGGTTCGGCAGAAGTCGCGGGTTCAAATCCCGCCTGTATCAGTTGTTTTTGAAATGTCTTATATCTTTAATAACATTAAGATAAGCATAACATGGCTTTAACATGTTCACAATTCGCAAAATATACAGTTTGATCTTGTTTCGGTCGGTTTGAAGACTCATCAATTTGTCATTGTATCAAACCGTTTGACCGTCTCAAGGGCCCTTAAGCCTCCTAATAAAACTTCAACAACTAAATTCCAAAATAGATTTCGAACAAAATATCAACACAAAACTTTTACAATATTAGGTATATTGATAGCTATTTTACTTTCGACGTAAATAAACGATTGAATCTACACCATTAAATAAAATTGAATTTTCTGTCTGTAATTTCAAAGTAAATGTCGAGACTTAAAAACTGCTATAACGATGCCTAATCATAAATGATCGTTTTCAGACATTTTGTGTCTATCTGAAAGTTTGTCTCGAATAAGCCCCCGGAACGAGGCAAAAATATTCCAGAAAAGACAATTGGGATAGGATACTGGGACGTAACCATAGGTACCCAAAAATATTTTTTTTTAATTTTCGTCTGTTTGTCTGTTTGTGCGCGCATCACGCAAAAAAGTACTGAACGGATTTTGATAATATAGTATTCACAGTTCGATATCTTAATTGGATAAACCAGAGATACAGCTTGACTTCTCGGTAGTACTAGCCACCCTACACTGCGGAGGTCATTTAAACTGTTCATTTCATTGTAGTCCACGCAGACGGAGTCGCGGGCACAGCTACAAGCAAATTAAAACAAATAAGTACTAACATAGTTTAAAACTCGCATTTGTTTCTTTTGAGATTTTTTCATGCGTAAAAAAGGTTTTCGCTATATCTGGCTGGCTAGTTGTCTTTGCCAATGAAATCAAAAGAAAAGAAAACTCTTAATTAATGTATTACACGCTGTTTTACCAATTACAAAGCAACTTTTTAAATTGATTGCGGTTTATCTTTGACCTTTTCTAGGTATTTGTAAAGTACGGTACCTACTCTGATTATAAATGTATATTTATTGTGAATTTTTATGGTGATATCACATCGATGTCCGATAACTGCAAAGTATTTGGCATTGAGTTGGAAATACTGCATAAGTTTTCCGATAGATGTCGCCAAACGCTCCTAAGAAGCGTATTACAAAGGGATCTCAAATTTCAGATGAGTCGGGCGAGACCCGGTAGCTCAGTTGGTTCAGAGCACTAGCCACGGTACGGCAGAGGTCGCGGGTTCAAATCCCGCTCGGGTCATATGATTTTTGAGAATCACTTATATAATAGGTCTTTACCTATGAAATTGCCGTTTTGTATGAAAAAATTTAAACGATTTTTTTTCATGTATTTTTTATTTGTATTAATCGAAGTAATCATCCATGCAATCAATGCATCTTTGCCAACGCAGTGGCAGTTTATTGATGCCCTTCTTAAAGAAATCAGCTGGACGGGAGGCAACAAATTCTTCAAAGGCATTTTGTACTGCCTCTCGGGTATTGAATTTTTTTCCCGCCCAGAAGTTATCCAAATTCTGGAAAAAGTAGTAGTCTGTAGGCGCAAGGTCTGGTGAGTAGGGCGGATGACGGAGAGCTTTCAACCCCAGTTCTTGCAACTTGGAGACCATCTGCTGTGCAGTATGAGGTCGCGCGTTGTCGTGCAGGAGCAGCGGAGACGAGCGATTGACCAATGCTGGTTGGAGATGTGCCAGCTTCTTCATCATTGTGTTCAGTTCTTCACAGTACACATCTGCAGTAATGCTCACCCCGTTTGGTAAGAAGCTGTGATGAATCACACCGGCGCTAGACCACCAAACAGTGACCATCCCTTTTCTAGGGGTAAGTTTTCGTTTAGGGCATTGTTTAGGTGCTAAACCAGGATCCAATCAACTTGCTGAGCACTTGCGGTTATTAAACAGAATCCATTTCTCATCGCAGGTAACAATGCGGTTCAAAATTCCTTCATTTGTGTCACTGTTGAGCAGTGCAAGGCACGTCTCGACGCGTACTTCGCGCTGGCGATCATTGAGTTCGTGGGGCACCCATTTGTCAAGCTTTTTTACCTTGCCAATTTGACGCAAATGGACCAATATTGTTTTGACGCTAACGTCGAAAGCTGCTGCTAATTCAGCCGTAGATTGTGTATCATCAGCTTCCACAATCGCCTTTAATTCGTCATTGTGGATCAAAGTCTTCGGACGACCGCGAGGTTCATTTTTCAGGTCGAAATTTCCAGAACGGAAGCGAGCAAACCAATAACAGGTGGTGCGTTGGTTTGTAGTGTTACCTCCGTAAACGACGTTGATGTTGCGTGCCGCTTGTGCCGCGTTGCTGCCACGACGGTACTCGTATTCCATAATTACTCGAATTTTTAACGTATCCATGATGACGAAAAAGATTGAAATGCGATGAAAATGTAACACTAATCAATAAACAAATGACTACTTTTGGAAAAAAAAACCATGTTTTTAAAATAAAATTAATTTTAAATCAGAATTCTTAGCCAAACAAAAATTATTTTCATTTGAAATGGCCAGTACTGCAGAACGGCAATTTCATAGGTAAAGACCTAATATTTAATAACTACGGTACTCTGAATTTATTACTGAAGAGTTTATTTGTTTAAGCGCACTAATCTCTGGAACTATCACTCAGATTCGAAAAAATATTTTTGTGTATGATAGCAAGATTTATGAGGAATAGTATAGGCTATTTAACATCAAGCTATTCTTAGGAGCCGAGTGATGGGTGTGACGATGTCGTTGGCGGTCGCCCCGTCTGATGCCGATGGGCGGAGTCTACGGCTATATAAGCAGCGCGTGGTGGCCGCGCGTCCCTCTTGGACCGGCGGCAGACCACCAGTGAAGTGCTCCAGCCACATTACCTGAAGACCTGAAGACTCGTATTGCCAGCGAACTACTCACCCCTGAGTTTCTAGTATTTTCTGTCTACCAAAGTGTGTTACCTACTATAATTGTTAAAGTAAAAAAATACATAGTGTTTCGTATAAAGGTGTTTGCTTTGTTTTCCTACTCTAGTTAATAACCTGAGGTTATTTTGGCTACATGGGGATGAAACCGCGGGGCACAGCTTGTGTATATAATATGTCGATAGTGGCTGCCCTAGTTAGCAGCGCCGACCTACAAGGTCTGCTAAAGGCTGGCTATTATATCCAAAAAATATTTTACGAATCCGACTAGTACTTCCAGAGATTAGGACGTTCAAACAAACTCTTCAGCTTTAGCCCCCCATGATGGCACAGTTGATAAATCCATTGTTGTGGGGGGGGGGGGCAAAACTGCGCTCAACAATGCCCAAGGCAAGAGCAGTTTTTTAAAGGCCGGCAACGCACTTGTGACTCATCTGGTGTTGCGAGTGTCCATGGGCGGCGGTAATCACTTACCATCACGTGATCCGTCTGCTCGTTTGCCTCCTATAATATAAAAAAAAAAATGTTGACGTATTATTCATAAGGGAAAAAAAAAATATGAAGAAGTTGACTAAGACATATTTTCCCCATGTAATACTCCCCTACTGTCCCAAGGTCACGCCAAACATTAAGATAAGCTCGCTCCACTAAGTAAATTCGTGTCAATATTATCCAACACTATCTTTGTTACCCCTGCTACCCCTGTTTCTCCGTTACCCCTTCTACCCCTGTTTTGTCAGTTTACTAGCGTGTGCCAAATTGCGCTTGTAAAACGGTGCTGGGGTGCGCTATTTGGCTGTATACGAATGCCTTTGCTTATTAAATTCTTTTTTTGGGATGCAGATTGGCAAAGAGTTTCTATGTTAAAGTGGCTTGTCTGTATTCAAGTTATTTTAAAGCAAGGTGAGAGTATCTTTAAGAATTTCCAAGTAAGTAAGTATTGGACTGTACTGTACTGTACTGTACTGTACTGTATCTATTTTTGTCGCATTATGTCACATCCTTACTCGTAAAGAACCATATTTTTATAAAAATATTAAATGAAAAAATGCATTTTTGAAAAATGTGGTCACATAGCAAACTACACAATAATAATAATATTTTCTACCTATTATTATAATAAAAAAAAACCGGCCAAGTGCGAGTCGTACTCGCGCACTGAGGGTTCCGTATCATATTTGGACGTATAAAGTGAAAAAATCCGTTATGGCACCAAAAAACTATGTTTGTGAAGGAATTTTTATGGTTTTGAAAAACTGTACTAGTTGGGAACATCGTTTTATTTTTGGTGCCATATTTGGGTCAGTTCCTATCAACTCTAATTATTTCAGATTTTTCTCCCCGCAAACTTCGGAGATAACGGGGGGGGGATGGTATTTTTTTGGACATTTTTCATCATTTATGTTGAAAACTGTGAGACATAAAATAAAAATCTATTTTGAAATGTGCAGATCAAGCCCTTTCATATGATATGTCACTTGACCTAGTAACCCCACTTTAAAATTTCGGACCCCCACTCCGGCCCCTTTTGCATTTGCAATGAAAATCAAAATATTTTTGGAATTTTTTCATTTGCAATAAAGTTGAACAAGCATTTTTTATACTTAACTGTTCCAAATTTCAAGTCGATAGCATAAGTAGTTGCTGAAATAAGCAGGTGTGACAGACAGACAGACAGAGGAAGTCGCACCATAAGGGTTCCTTTTTTACCATTTTGGTACGGAACCCTAAAAATATGTTATAGAATAGATACGCGAAAATATGAATCAGATTATTAAAAATTAATACTTTCCCTTAGTTTGTCGTATGTCATTACTTGCTTACTTGGCTAATAAATTATAGCAACACTATCGGATACTGCTATAATACAGGGTGTTTTTTTCCAAAATCCACGACAGGAAAATTATTTTTTGAAAAATCTCATGATACCATTTTATTTTTCATCAAAATTAACCCCGACACTCTTTTGAGTATTTCTCGCAATTCCTTATAGTTTCAGATTTGACACGCACACTTGAAAAATTCACCCTTTATAAACTTAAAGCTGTCTTTAGACTACGCTATACTATATAATTGGAAAACTCATGTCGATAAAGTATGTAATAGAATTAATAGATTTGTATATGTGCTTTATAAGCTGCGTAGAACATCTACGCTTAAAACCGTTCTAGCAGCATATCATGGTTATGTATCCTCAGTTTTAAACTATGGTCTCATACTCTGGGGTAACTCCACAGACATTCAAAAAGCTTTTCTAGCTCAAAAAAAGTGTGTCAGGGCCATTGCTGGTATACCGCCTTGGGAGTCTTGTAAACCACTATTTAAAGAATTTAGAATCCTTACATTAGCCGGAATGTACATCCTGGAAGCAGCTAAATTTGTTAAGCTAAATCCTAATTTATTTAAAACAGCTAGAGATGTATTTCCTAGAAACACAAGAAATCCAAACAGAATTGTTTTGACAAATGTACCAAAGACAACGATGTATTTAAAAAATTGTAATGTTATGTGTGGACGTATCTATAATGCTATTCCTGACACTATTAAAAAACTACCTTCAAATAGATTTAGCAAAAAACTAAAAATGTGGCTGATAGAAAAGTCTTTTTATACACTATCAGAATTATTAAAATAAATAAAATTGTAAACCTGCATGCCGTGAGTAGTCTATATATTTCTTTTTGTTTTATATTAAAGATAGTAAAATTATTGAATTATAATATTTGCATGTCGTAAAGCGACAAAATGTATCTGGCACTGTTTTTTTAACCTGTCCATCATTTATGTACCTACTTTTGTGCAAATAAAAATATTCTATTCTATTCTATTCTATATAGCATAGCGCCATAGCGCACCATACAAAGCCAATACTATATAGTATAGCATAGTGTGAACGTGTCCATAACAATGTATGGTGCGCGATATTGTTGTGCTATGAGCTATATGCTATAATGCCATATAGTATAGCGTAGTCTGAAGACAGCTTTATTATATTAACATAATAACCCTCTCACGTTCCGAGAAACACTCAAGTTAGTCGACATGATAACTCAACATTACAAAGAGACATACTTATCAGAAAGGTTCCGTACCCAAGTGTAACAGGCAGTCCGGAAATCTATTAAGTGGTGCCTCCAGGCGGCTACGGGAACTCATCTAATGCAGATGAAACGGCCTTCGAGTTACATGGATGTATGAAACCATATCGTAACCATGGAGATTCTTGTCCGTTTTTAGGGTTCCGTACCAAAATAGTAAAAAAGGAACCCTTATGGTGCGACTTCGTCTGTCTGTCTGTCTGTCTGTCACACCTGGTTATTTCAGCAACTAATAATGCTTTCGACTTGAAATTTGGAACAGTCATAAAAAATGCTTGCCAAACATTATTGAAAATGAAAAAAGGTAAAAAATGTTTTTATTTTCATTGCAAAAGGGGCCGGAGTGGGGGTCCGAAATTTCAAAGTGGGGTTACTAGGTCAAGTAACATATCATATGAAAGGGCTTGATTTGCACATTTCAAAATATATTTTCATTATAGTTTATATTTCACAGTTTCGACATATGATGAAAAATGGCTGAAAAAATAACATCCCCCCCCCCTTATCTCCAAAGTTTGCGGAGCGAAAAATCTGAAATAATTATAGCTGATAGGAATTAACCCAAATATGGCACCAAAAATAAAACGATGTTCCCAACTAGTACAGTTTTTTCAAAATCATCAAAATTCCTTCACAAACAAACTTAGTTATGCGGTCCGGTTTTTTGCACTTTATACGTCCAAAACCGATACGGAACCTTCGATGCGCGAGTACGACTCGCACTTGGCCGGTTTTTTATTTTTGTCCTGCCCTTACAAAACAATACACAAATAGAACAAAAGAAAATTAAAACAAAAAATCTATTCAAATTTTGAATTCAAAAAACGTAAACCAGGAAACGGAAATACTAAATATCATAATACATCCATGGCTTTCCTTTTTACAAATGCCTTATTTCCTTTATTACGAATAAAAAGCCTGACGTTTCATTTTCGGCTTCAGAATATGAAGCCTGAAGCCTCTTTATAGGTCGTTAATTTGTTCTTTTTGAAGTTTTAAATAATGTTGGGATTTGTTTGAGAGGTGATTAGTCTAAATGGTCATTGCTTTGTGGTGTGGATTTAAAATTAAATGCGTCATTCTGCAGATGACGGCAACACAGAGATATTCACTAGTGATGGGCAATTGTTACTACAATAACAATCGAATTAATCGATTATTCTAATTACGCAAAAAATATAATCGAAAATATCGACGCAGTGTAATGGTAATTGGAGATGTTATGACGTTAAATAATTTTCAAGTTAAGCCCGCAAAGTTAACATGGGTTAACTTTGCGGGCTTAACTTGAAAATTATTTAACGTCATAACACTCGACGCCATTTACGTTCGACCACTTTTCACCCTTATGTTCTTAGTAATAAGGGCGAAAAGTGGTCGACCGTAAATGGCGTCGAGTGTACCTATTATTATTATTATATATACAGACATGACGAAACTATGAAAACAACCATTTATGTTTTCATAGTTTCGTCATGTCTGTCTGTTCGTCCGTCGTAAAATCATGACCAATTTGTATGAAACTTCGCAGGTATCTTTGTGAACCTCCGTAAAGGCCTGTAGTGAAATTACGCAAAATACAATAATTGGGGGGCGGCGGGCATAAATACTTCTTGTTACGGAACCCTACATTTTTGTTGCCTGTCAAATTTATTTTCTCTTCACAATCTTACTTCTTACTTCTTACTAATATTATAAATGTGAAAGTTTGTGAGGATGGATGTATGTATGTATGGATCTATGGATGTTTGTTACTCTTTCACGCAAAAACGACTGAACGGATTTTGATGAAACTTTACAGTAATATAGCTTAAACATTAGAATAACACATAGGCTACTTTTTATCCCAAAAACGCGGGCGAAGCCGCGGGCGGAAGCTAGTAGGTACATATAGGTCTCATAAAGGTCTTACAATTAAACAGTCGATGATGATCGATCGTATGATGATTTCTTAAATTTCACCTATGTGAGAGACTGGTGCCTGATGTAGGATTTTCATTGAAAACCTGTGTTACAGGTCACCAGTGCCCCACCCTTGGTTAGAGTTAAGTTCTTAATTCTTAGTGTTAGCCAGCAGTTTACATTTTAGCCAGGCTATGAAGGAGAAAAGAGGAACATAACAATTCATTTTGAAGGTATTGGAGCAGCAAAATTAAAGTCAAATGTCAAAAGTACCTACTTATGGTTTAATTGAAATATTTGATTTCGACTTTCACTCTCTAACGGTCGGTTGCAGAAAGATAATTAAATTTTAATCGAGACATTACCCATACAATTTCTATCATTAAAGTCTCCTTTAAAACTTTATGTTTTTTTCTGCAATGCAGCATAAATGCCACAACGAGAACATAAACAATAATATCAAGTTGCCTCAATTTCTTAGTCCGACTGTACTTTCCAAGCATGACTGTAACCAATTAAAAGTTATATAAAATTTTAACAAACAAGAGTCTAAATAAAGAACCTGTTTCATATTTCATTTTGTTTGCTCTCTCTAATTATTTTAATAAACCGGTCAAGTCCGTGTCGGACCACACTATGTAAGGTTCCGTAGCAAGGAATGTTCAAGTATCCAACCACAACTAAAAGATCGAATAGAATATCTCAAAATCTACACAGCATTATTTATTCAAACCAATTTTCTTTAGAAAGGTACATACTTATATTAAATCACAGGTATTTTTTTTAGAATTTTCGAAATTTTTTACGACTTTTCGTGCACCTATATCTGAAGATAAATATCTATAGGTGTATACTAATATAAAATTGTAAAAAAGCCGTGTCTGTATATTGAAGATATTTCAGAAAAAACAATCGGGCAGGATAGGCACTGGGACGTAACCATTTTTAGGGTTCCGTAGTATTTTTGTCTGTTTATGCGCGCATCCGTCCCGTGCGGGTTCCGTTTTTGCCATTTGACTATGGAACCCTAAAAAGATCTGTTTATTAGAACACAAAAGAGAATTTTGAAAAATAGCAATTAATATTATTAAGAACGATTGATGTTAGCAAAATTTGTCTGTGTGTCTGTATTTGTGCCAAATAAACATTTATTTCTTTCGTTTAAATAAACCTGTCTTTAGAATATTAATATCTACAGTGTGACTCGTAAAACCATTGTTCAGCCGTAAATTCCATATTCTGTTGTGTATTGTTGATCATTGTATGAGATCCCCAACACTGTTTATTAAAGTTTTTTAATGTTTTCGACATGTCAAAGTTTTTTTCATATTTTTGATGGAGTCAACCCTGAAATTGATTGACCTCTGTTGAACTTCATCGATAAAGGGATAAATGCGACAGATAGGACACTTAACACATAATGGTAAAAAGCCTATCATTTTCTTGCATCAGAGAGGCAAGTTGTATTTTTATTTCAAGATTGAATTAGGTCTTGAATACCGGTACGGTATGTGACATACCTACGCAGAGCAAAAGTAGATGTACCTACATACATTTGCATAAAACTGTTAGTTAAAACCAGACAACTAGGTTTTTATAAAAATACAAGTTAAAAAAAAAACCTTTTAGCTCGCTATGTAATGTAATTCCCTTTGTTTATTAGAAATCCACCCTTAAAAGTACAAATAAAATAATACAAATCGAACGACCTAACTGTTTCATTACTCTTTGGTGAAATAGAATTGATTGCAGTTGGAATCATCTGATTGGTAAAAATGCAACCAATGTCGAACGTATTACTACACTAACTACACGCCCTAATTATTTCCGGCTTTCTTATTGGATATGACAAATCCGAAAGATTTTTTTAAGCTGAAATTATTTTGAATGTTATTTTATCATTAAAATAAGATTCAAAGTCTTTCAACTTACAAAAACCCTTTGCTAAGCCGCCTCTGGTAATGTTGCGGACCGACAATCGTTTGAGCTTTGCCGACGCGCCGCCGCGCTGGCTCGAAAATTAATTTACTAAGTTCCGTACAATTGTTTTTTTTTTAACTAAGATTTACAAACCGAACATTTTTCGAAACAACTAGTTATAACCGGGATAAAACAAATATCATTCTAACTTTTAATTTATTCATGCGTCAAGTACCTACATAAGATTAGTGTAATGATGATGGGCAATCTTTATGAACTTTTCGAAAACTGTATTCGATTATTCCGAAATTAGCATTGTTTCGTAATAAGCGATATTTTTTCGTTCACAAAAAAATCAGAAAATAGGTAAAAAAAAACCCGTAAGACTTGTAATTAATGCTACAAATAGTCAACCTCAATATCATAATTTTGTCTCGCTCCTTATCATATCGACAGAATTACCGTAGGCATCACAGTGTAGGTATGTCAGGGGTATGTTTTATCCACAATGAAAAGAATTTCTTATTTTATTTTAAAAATAGTATTTATTGGAATTCACATAATATCATAACGATCTCTAAAATTGTGTACATTTTTATTTGTAGGCTAGTTAGATAATTACGTATTTATTTTGTTAGTTCGTTTGATGCTTCCGAATCGGATGCTTGTCGTCATGTCGTCTAGTTTCGCGTTGGATTGCAGTGAATTTAGCGAGGAATCATGAGTAATCATGACGGAATAGTAGGTAGGTAGGTACTTACCTACCTAGTTGCGAATGAAAATAATCTTCATCAGCAAGACAATGCTACAGGCGGCGGCGTTTTCGCAACAGAAGAATTCCGTAGTAGGTACGATTGCTTCAGTGGTTTGGTGCATCGCCTTCACTCCACTGGGACCTTTCGTCGTACAACCCATGGTGGTATTACGCATTGATTAGCCAACCAGCACAAAGAGAATGCCCACCCGTCCCGCCAATTTTTGTGAAGACTAATAAATTAGAGTTATGTGACTCTGACCGAGTTCTGTGTGGAGTTCTGTGTTCAGGTAGGCACCCACCCTTTGTGTTTGTTGTTCCTTTAGTAAATATTTTCATGTAGGTACCTACCTACCTACCAAAACTATGAGTGTACGCGTACGTGTGTAAAGCTACGCGGGATTAAAAAAGGAAAATGGTAGACCCACAAACTTAATAGTTACTGATAATTTCACTCATGAGTGAAATTGTGTCTAATCGGCGCATATTATGAATAATATGCGCCGATTAGACACGGTGTAGGTACCTTTGTGTTTTCGAGCGACGCGCGACAAGGTCAAAGGACGCGCCAGTGCCTACTTATAGATATGTACAATCTTTGTTAATAATTGGCTCCGCCCATCGATTAGGGTTGCTACGACATGGCAAAGTTAAAATATTATTAGTACTTTGTAAGAGAAAAACAAAATTACTTAAAGTTGAGATACGACCATGGCGACCTTCCAGAATAACTACTAGTGTACAGAGCCATGCAGTGTTTACGGGTTAAAACCCTTATACTGAATCACCCTGTATACTAATATTTGTTTGAACAGTTTGTTTGTTTGAACGCGCTCATCTCGGGAACTATCAGTCGGATTCGAAAAAATATTTTTGTGTATGATAGTCAGTTTCATGACGAATAGTACAGGCAATTATTAGTACGAGCTCAGATCATAGAAACAAGGAGATATGCCATCATAGCAAATTAGTACAACTGATGCCACTTTTAGTACATTTTTCGACTCAATTACGCGCATAATTAAGCGCTCCTTGTGAATAAAAAGATCTCCCACGCATTAAACATTCCACACACCCTCAATCTAACACTGTTAATCGTCACTCAACACTAACACTAAACTAAAACACTGTATTTATACCATCGATCGTGTTCGGTTCGTCGCCAGCGCGTACGTTTATAATATGAGCAATTTGCTCAAAAGCAGGCATCAAGCTCGATAGCGCCTTGGCACATCTCCCTTGTTTCTATGATCTGAGAGTACGAGCAACGGGTGTGAAATCGCAGGGCACAGCTAGTTTTAAATATGAAAATTGGTCTTTATTCCTACGTCGTTGGTCTAGTAGTAGCTAGCGCGACTGTTGAGCGTGTGATCTTGGATACGATTCTCGGGTCAAAAAGCGTGAAAGAGTAACAAACATCCATCCATCCAAACATTCACGTTTATAATATTAGCAGGATACTTTACCTTTAATTACTTTTTTATAAAAAAAATCTTTCATTAATTTGCTCTCCCTATAACTCCCAAAATAATAGAACTAATTGCTCATCTAATACCTTAGATATAT
Source organism: Thalpophila matura (assembly GCA_948465475.1). NCBI lineage: Eukaryota > Metazoa > Arthropoda > Insecta > Lepidoptera > Noctuidae > Thalpophila > Thalpophila matura. The sequence continues at coordinate 1,535,243 of OX419199.1, read as the reverse complement.
TATACACTGGACGCGAAACGGTCCAAGAATGTATGAAATTCTAATCTATGCTAATATTATTATAAATGCGAAAATTTGGATGTTTGTTACTCAATCACGGCTGAACGGATCTGAATGAAATTTGGCACAGAGACAGATCATCTGGAATAGCATATTAGCTTTTTATCTTGAAAAATGCGAACGAAGCGTGGGCGAGAGCTAGTACCTATCTAATAAATCACAATAATGTTACGTTTGAAATAATTTCGGAAGTCGTATTCGAACCAAACCAAATTAAAGGCATCGACTTTCACTTGTCAGCCATAGTGCTAAGTTAATTATAATAATAATAATATCATCTATATGTGTGTACATTATATCTCTTTATATTTAAAGTGTCATATACAGGGTGGCAGGTTAAACAGTGGAAATATTTAAAGGGGTCATTGTACTCACCATTACAAACAACTTTTATAATGGGACCAACCCCGAAATCGCGAAAAAAATCAGCTGATCCATACATTTTGTTGAGTTATGTGAACATAAATGTATGGCACAGCTGATTTTTTTTTCGCGATTTCAGGGTTGGTCCCATAGTAAAAGTTGTTTATAATGATGAGTACAATGACCCCTTAAAATATTTCCACTGTCTAACCTGCCACCCTGTATATGTATAAATCTTTCTGCTCGGCGCGTGCACTGAACACAAATCGCACCCGCATTTGGTGCATCCCAGCTTCAAAAACAAGAACGCCTATGTTTCGCGTCCCCTTGTTAATAAATCTAAGTCTAAGACACCCACAGATTTAGGTCTGAGTGCCAAAAAAGGTCACTTTTCTTATTCGACTATCATTTATCATTTAGACAAAACTCGGAGGCGTTGATACGTGAAGCAGTCCAAAGATTTTTCTTTCTTAAGCTTTCGTTTGAACAATTCAGGATTACCGTTAAGGCTGAATGTATTATTCGTTTTTAGGGTTCCGTAGCGAATTAAATTTTATCCTGTCTGAATGTGAAATAACATGAAGGTTTCTAAGTGACTTTTTTATTTAGGTGAATATTTGGTGAAATATTCGTTTCTTATGTCGTAAGTCTCCCCGTGATTTTTTTTAAATTATGGGATGGCAAATTCTGAAATTACTTAGGGGACAGAATTTAAAAATACCGGACAAGTGCGAGTATGCCTCGCGCTCTAAGGGTTCCGAAATATGATCATAGATGGCGCTACTGCATACTTCCAATAGCGCCATCTATGAGCAGATGGCTCCACTTATGGTCCGGTGACTGACGGCGGACAACAAAGTGATCCTATAAGGGTTCCGTTTTTCCTTTTGAGGTACGGAACCCTAAAAACGAAATTAAACGAAACGGGTTATAAATGCCAAAGTTTGTGAGGATGTTTGGATGTTTATGATGTTAAATTTAAATGGGAGATAGCTTATAATATACTGAATTAACACAGGCTACTTTTTATCCCAATGCATATTTTAGAGTCCAATTTTATAATAGGTACCGGTATCTATTTATAATTGCGTTGTGGAGGTCAGATGGCAGTCGCTCCATGTAAAAAAACAGGTTTAAAAAAAACCGACTTCCAAAAACTACACTAAAAACTATGAAATAAAAATGTTAAACTTCCATAAATAAAAATCTAAATGTATATTGAAGTCGGCGGGGCCTCTTCTTCAGGTTTTTACCTCTCAGCCTTTGAACAGGAAGAACGTGCGCAGTGTGTGCAGCGAACGTGCAGCTTGCTTTGCGCCTCGACAAATTAAAATTTCCTTTCATTCCTATATTTATGCTTAGGCCCCGCCGACTTCAATATACATTTAGATTTTTATTTATGGAAGTTTAACATTTTTATTTCATAGTTTTTAGTGTAGTTTTTGGAAGTCGGTTTTTTTTAAACCTGTTTTTATTTTTATCTTTTTAGTGTAGTGTAACCATTTTTGTTGTTGTTAATTTATTACAATAAAGTACCATAAAATCATGGACAGAGCGACTTTGATCATTTATGTACTTTTACCGAGATCGATTACTTCCACGAATTTAAATAGGTACTTATATTCATAGATGTTGGTGGATGAGAGCATTTCAGTAAACAAAAACCGGGCAAGAGCGTGTCGGACCACGCACAGTGTAGGGTTCCGTAGCAAGAAGTATTTCAGTGTTCCGACCGCAAATACAAGTTTGTATTTCATAATATTATTATGAAATATTTATTTTTACGGTTGTCAAACTCAAATATTACAAAAATTTACTGACGTATCTTGTTCAAACTAATTTCAATCGAAAGTATTTATTAAGTGCTATAAGCTTGATTTTTTTCAGATTTTTCGATAGCGCGGTTGGAAAATTACAGGGGGGGACACACATTGTTAACGACTTTGGGAGCTCCTAGTTCACTCAATATGCACTTAAATAAAAAAGGTATTTAGAAACCTTCATGTTATTTTCAAAGACCTATCCAACGATACCCCACATGGTGGGGTGCGCGAAAATATTTTTTTTCATCCCTCAGTTTCATGTATGGGAGCCCCCCCTAATAATTTTATTTTTCGTAATTTCACTATAGGCTTTAATGGCGGCTTATAAAAGACATCTACCTACGAAGTTTGATACAAATTGGTTATGAACTGTAGATTTGACGAGGGTGTGACAGACGGACAGACGGACAGACAGACGGACAGACAGACGGACATGACGAAACTATAAGGGTTCCTAGTTTTACTACAGAACCCTAAAAACAGTGTTCTTTCAGTTTGTAATAGAAATAGGCTCGCTCCCTAGTCTTCTATCAAATGCGACTTAAGCATGAAAAAATTGTGTGTACTATACACCTCTGTCTAACCTTGCGGGAAATATCGGCGTGATGTTATGTATGCATAATATCGAGATCGATTGCGTTCAGGAATTCATGTACCTACACAATATCACTTTTTCATCATCGTCATGATGTCATCGAGATACACCAAAAAAAACTGACTTCCAAAAACTACACTAAAAACTATGAAATAAAAATGTTAAACTTCCATAAATAAAAATCTAAATGAATATTGAAGTCGGCGGGGCCTCTTCTTCAGGTTTTTACCTCTCAGTTTTTGAACAGGAAGAACGTGCGCAGTGTGTGCAGCGAACGTGCAGATTGCTTTGCGCCTCGACAAATTAAAATTTCCTTTCATTCCTCCTTGATCTATAATGTTGCTTATATTTATGCTAGGCCCCGCCGACTTCAATATACAATTAGATTTTTATTTATGGAAGTTTAACATTTTTATTTCATAGTTTTTAGTGTAGTTTTTGGAAGTCGGTTTTTTTTAAACCTGTTTTTATTTTTATCTTTTTAGTGTAGTGTAACCATTTTTGTTGTTGTTAATTTATTACAATAAAGTACCATTAAATCATGGACAGAGCGACTTTGATCATTTATGTACTTTTACCGAGATCGATTACTTCCACGAATTTAAATAGGTATGTACTTACCTATATTCATAGATGTTAGTGGATGAGAGCATTTCAGTAAACTAAAACCGGGCAAGAGCGTGTCGGACCACGCAGTGTAGGATTCCATAGCAAGAAGTATTTTGAGTGTTCCGACCGCAAATACAAGTTTGTATTTCATAATATTATTATGAAATATTATTATTTTTACGGTTGTCAAACTCAAAATGGAAAATAGTGAATATTTCAAAAAAATTGTGACGTAGGTATCTTGTTCAAACCAATTTCAATCGAAAGTATTTATTAAATGCTATAAGCTTGATTTTTTCCAGATTTTCTGATAGCGCGGTTGGAAAATTACAGGGGGTGACACACATTGTTAACGACTTTGGGAGCTCCTAGTTCACACATGGTGGGGGTGCGCGAAAATATTATTTTTCATCCCTCAGTTTCATGTATGGGAGCCCCCCCTAATAATTTTATTTTTCGTAATTTCACTATAGACCTTAATGGCGGCTTGTAAATCACATCTACCTACGAAGTTTCATATAAATTGGTTATGAACTGTAGATAGTAGTAATAGCAATAGGCTCGCTCCCTAGCCTTCTATCAAATGCGACTTAAGCATAAAAAAATTGTGTGTACTATACACCTCTGTCTAACCTTGCGGGAAATATCGGCGTGATGTTATGTATGCATAATATCGAGATCGATTGCGTTCAGGAATTCATGTACCTACACAATATCACTTTTTCATCATCGTCATGATGTCATCGAGATACACCAAAAATACCGTTTATTACACCTCGTTAAAAATCTACTCAACCAAAGTTAATAAAATTTATATGGGACCACCTCGCGAGCTTCTTCTACCATATGAAAAAAGAATCACGTAAATCGGCTCATAAACCACGGAGTAATCGGTGTACATACATGAAAAAAAAAAAAAAAAAAAAAAAAAAAAAAAAAAAAAAAAAAACAACCGAATGCAGAACCTCCTCCTTTTTGGAAGTCGGTTAAATATTGATATTCAGCCACAAATAGACAACAACCTATTTGAGAAGAACCTAGACAAATCAAGAAAAACAATTCTACAAACATTTCAATAAGAATTACTCAACGCGTAGCAAATAGATTATCGGCTACGACGTAGCAGACGTAGCAATAAGCTCAGCTACGTCGTAGGCACTTTGCTCCCTGCGTAGAACATAAATATTGCTTTTCTGTAAATATTGATTCAGCAGTCGTTATTGTGGTGATGTCTCAACTTTGATTCCCGGGTCGTACAATTGTTTGAAATTAACAGCCTAGACTTAAAAAATATGTCCCGTTAACAGCATTAAGAACAAAGTACTTATTAACATACATATTTTTTTTCTACAAAAAACTGAATTTGGTTGCTATCCAGAATCCTTAGTAATAAATCATTTGTGTTAATCTTCAAGTAAACACCTCTGTTTGTCTAAATTTACATACTTTATCCTGTCTACATGAATACTTAAGTTACGCTAAGTTGAGACAAGTCTTGTCGTTACGTAAAATTTTCTGCTTAAATACGATATAATGGTACGGAAATGCTGGAGCGAGTGTCTTAAATACTCACACATCTCATAACATCACGCTTAAATTTTTTGAAGGGTGTGCTGAGGTGTCACAGTAGGTCCTTACGCACTAGCGGTTGGCTGCCTAGGCGGTTCGTTTGAGCGGTCCAACCGCTTTACGCGATTTCATCGCGGTTTCTTCGATTCTTTCGATTCAACTGCGTTAAGCGGTTGGACCGCTCGAAGGCGCGTGGCCCATAAACAAAATGGAACAAAACACGTGCATACTTCACCGGCGGCTCGCCGCAAACTGACCGCCAGTGCGTATACGCAAGATGGCGGCTAGCCGCGAAGCGGGCCGCGGCCCTCCATTCAATCGCCACGGTTGAAATTTTGTGGCGGTTTAGTGCATACAATCATAAGCGGTTGCATATTAAACTGGAAAAACGGCTAGCCACGCGGTTAGCCGCCCCCGCGGTTAACCGCTAGTGCGTAAGAGCGCTAAGGCGCTGCGCAAACATAGACAATATGACATGTTTTAATTGGCGTTGCTGCTGCGTCCCAATAGGATATGGCTCTAAGTCTCAGCAAAGTCTAAGTACGCTTTATAGATTTCATTCTTAGACTTAAACCCCACCAATTCACCTCGCATCTCTTCTTAAACCTCCGTGTTATATTGTAAACCAGTTGCCAGAGTTAACTCCCAAACCTAATAGGTACACAAGACCAAACATTTGTCGACCAACTTAGATTTAGTTCGCAATGCTTGATTAAACCCCTTGATGACTTTACTGTTCGATTAATCCTACATTACATGGTGTTTGACGGGCTCGTGGCTAATGACGGCCGCGCTGATCGATCGATCTGCGAGGTTAAGCTGCGCTTGCCGCAGTCAGTCCTTGGATGGGTGACCGTTCTTTACACATCGAGACCCTTCCATGCCTTGGAGAGCACTTTAAGCAGTCGGAATACCTTTGACAGTCTTTACGGGTAGTCAAGAGCCCGAAAGTCTAACAACTGGTCTAACATTCGAATACCGGTATTACCCAATAATTGGGTTGTGGAGGTCAGATGGCAGTCGCTTTATGAACCACCATAAAGACAGATAGTGAAAGGACATGGCTAAACTACTGCCCTAAGCTTGAATAGAAATGTGTCACTAGCTTATAACTTTCAAATATAAGGTGCTATAAAAATATCTGCCACGGCTGTAATGGGAGACAGTATTGTGTTTATAGATTACAATAGTAAAGATAAATTATTGATTATTTGTCATTTTTTTTCATACAAAAAAAGTACGTATAAATTTTAGTAGATTAGGTAGTGACGAACTAGTCAGCTGATATCAGTTTTCATTCACAGAACAGATGGAAAGAGATAGCAGTTGTTTTCATTGACGAAGCGACACATCGCGCGTAATTTGTGAACCACATTATGCAGAGTAGAGTAACTTCTTTATTTTCTCAAATTGAATTAACTGTTCCGGGGTACGAAAGTTCTTCACTATTTGTAATCTATAAACACAATACTACCTCCCATTAAAGCCGTGGCAGATATTTTGAAAGCACCTTATATGCATTGCTAGGGCAGTCGCCCATACTCAGGCGCGTGCATTACATATAGGCAAGTAGGCAGTGACTACCTCTTAAGGTTCAATAAAACCATTTTAACTATCACTACATCAATATACATCATTATATATCAATAAATTAGTCATGATTGATATATTTTATTTATGTAATAACAGTTAAAATAGTTTTATTGAATCAAATGAGGTAAGCACTGCCTACTTGCCTATATGCACTGCACGCCACTGCCCATACTCTATTTAGCGAACTCCTTACGAAAAATAAAATAATTAAGTGGCCCCCCAAACATGAGACTGAGGAATGAAAAAAAAAATTTTTTATGCTTGATTTTTGTGACTTTCTTGACGGAACGTTAGACTGTACGTTGTCCGACACGCTCTTGCCCGGTTTTTTTCCTTTGAGGTACAGAACTTTAATTATGCTAAACGAGTTCTAGTTATGAACCAGCCTGAAGTAACAGTAATAAGCATAGTAATATTATCTTGCTTGATGCAACGCATTCAAAGAAACGACGTAGAATTAGGGACTTCATGAGACAATAGCCAGCATGTGCAAGTGTTATTGCAGCAATTATCGACACTCTAGCATAAGCATAGCATAATCGGCCTATAATGTTCCCACTGCTGGGACACAGGCCTCCTCTGTGAGAGGGAGTGGGCCGAAGTCCACCACGCGGGCCCAGTGCGGGTTGGTGGACGTCACATGTCTTCGAATTTTTGGTTCTAGGGCATGCCGGTTTCCTCACAATGTTTTCCTTCACCGTTAAAGCAAGTGATAATTAATTTCTAATACGCACATGACTTCGAAAAGTCAGCGGTGCGTGCCTCGGGATCGAACTCGAACCATTCGCCGTGGGAGGCACATGATTAATCCACTAGGCTATCACTGCACCACTAATAAAGGTAAATAGTTTTTGTGGTGTGACTACAACTTGTTGCAGTATTTAAACATTGCTATATTTGCTATATGTGCTATATTTGCATAGTGTATATTTGCAGGAGTTTGTGCCAAGATTTTTCCTGACTAGGTTGTCGGCTTCCAGTCAAACTAGTTGCGGCTAAATATTAATTTACTATTGCCCGTGACTCCGTCCGCGTGGACGTGGACTTGTCCATTTTAAATGACCTCCTTAGTGTAGGGTGGCTATAGTACTACGAAGAGGTCAAGTTATATCTCTGGTTCATGCCATCGGAATTAGATGAAATGTAGCTAGGACAAACACACAAAAAAACAAAAATAAATCTTTTTGGACATGGTTCACGTCCTAATGCTATATCCCGACTGTCTTTTCTGAAATATCTTCGAATTACTGACAAGGTTTTTTAACAGATTTATAATAATACTAGCTGTGACCCGCGATTTCATCCCCATTGCTCGGCTCCTAAGGGTCGTAGCGTGATGTTACATAGCCTATACTATTTCTCATGAATCTGGCTATCATATACATAAATATTTTTTCGAATCTGACTGGTAGTTTCCGAGATTAGCGCGACCCAACAAACAAACTCTTCAGCATTAGTATATTAGTATGGATCTCAGATCATAGAAACAAGGAGATATGCCATCATAGCAAATTAGTACGGGAACAACTGATGCCACTTTTAGTACATTTTTCGACACAATTACGCGCATAATTAAGCGCTCCTTGTGAATAAAAAGATCTCCCACGCATTGAACATTTGTCGCGAATGCGAACTAATAAAGACAAAGTTTGACTAGAAATAGTTGTGTTAATGCGCGGCGCATGTTGGCAACACTGCGCGCGCGGCTCGATGTTTTGGGCGCGAAACGCTTGAGGGCGGCGCCATATTGACTTTGAATAGGCACCGGTGTGTGTCGTGTGTGTACGGCGTGGCGGGCACGTGGAACGTGTCGGCACGCTACTAGTGGCATTGATAATAAGATGGACCCGAGGCAGAGGGTCAGTGTGGCGGTACCACGGTGGCGTGGCGGCACAGTAGTGGTAATGAAAGAGATTGGACCTGCGGGTCAAGGTGGTGGTGCCGTTACCGCGGCGGCGCGGCGGCACACCAGCGGTGCTGCGTTAAATGACTGGCAAGTCGGTGTTGGCAATACCTACCTCGGCAGAGCGGAGCACACCAGCAGCACCGCAGTAATTTGGTGAGTGAGATCAGTAATTCTCAGTGCATGCAAATAGCTATCTAAAGTAAAAGCCGTTTGGGCGGGCATAATACACGTGGAACGTGTGTGTATGTGGTTCTTAAAGGTGATCCGATTCAGTGGTGATGACGATCTGGCCGCTATTTTGTTGCGAGGCTCGGGGTGGCTTTAAGGGGAGGTTGGAGGCCACTTGGGGGGAAACCCCCCAATACCATGATAACCATGGTGAGTGAGCAATGAGCTCAGGTTAAAAGGCTTGCGAGCTACTAGTTGGTTAACAGCTTGAGGGGCTGACCAAATTGGGCCAAAGTCGGCGTACTGCCCAATACAGTCTGCGGACTGAGTGTATGACAGTTATGCGTAACTGTATACATTAGATCAGTGTTTATTATGTACACGGTCTACCGGTGGTTTATTAATTTGTCCTGTACATGAGTACTTGGCAATGGTTTTAGTAGTTATTCGTCTCGTACAGGGGTACTTGGCGACATGGTGGAGATGCTGGGATCTCAGGTAGTTCATTGTGGTCATATTTGTGGTGAAAACAATTTGCAGAACAGTATTTGGGCTCGGGAAATGGTTCCAGAGCAATGTAAACAAAATTAGAGGTTATGTCATAGCCAAAAGAGGCGGTCTTGTTGCGGTCGGCAACCATAGATACCACCACAGATTAAAAAAGGTAATTAGTTTGCAAAATATTCAATTTAGTCGAATTTTTTTGGCATCGATAGCTAAAAGACAAGTGTCCCAACAAAGTATTTTGGTTAAAGTTGTCACACATGTCACGCGTACCGAGCCAATCAGCGGCAACTTTAAATTTTTATGTTGGTAGTGGAGAAAAATTGGTTTCCATAGAGGTCAAGCGTCTGCGAACCAAAATATACTTTAATAACACTTGAATAAAGTTTAATTTGCTCAATTTACTGATAGCAAGGACAAACAATAGCACCTTTGCGCATGCGTGAAATATCTAGTTCCGTTTCCGGAAAAAAGTTTTATTACTTTTATTGGAAACTTTGAAGTCTCTTTACATGAAGTTCGAATTTGAGTTAGATTATCCACTAAAGTAATAATTGTTGTTAAAACTGTGCAGAAAAGTAAACGTTACGTGTCAGAATCTACGTAAAACTGTGTAAAATGTGAACTTGTTGAGTTTTGGAGTGAAATAGTTAAAAGTGAAGTGTAGTTGCCTCCATTGTTGTCGTTTCACAAGAGCCGGTATAATATTTTACCCGGTTTTATCAGTTCATTTGCCACCAGTTTCACGGCACCGACTAGCCATCAGCCTGGGTATGTAAAATTACATTATTACTTCAAGTTGTAGCTACAGTGGTCAGTGACATTAATGTAAAAAGTGTTAGGTACCTACCTATACATTTTATGATAATTTCTAGAATCTAGTCACAAACCAGGGAAACTCCTGTGTAAATACTAGATAGCAAGTAAATAGATTTCATCAATTGAGTCAATTCATATAGTTCACTTATAATATTTAGTTTTTAAAATATAAATGGTATATTTTGTGGACGGTTGATTGATTCACACAAATCTCATATTTAATGTAATATTGTTTTAGATTCTCGGAACTTACATTGAGAAGCAGTCTCAATTAAATTAATAACTGGTTATAGAGTCTATTGGTATTCCTAAAAAATGGAAGAAGTCATCCAATCTCGTTTAAAAATGATTTATGAATCGCTTCAATCAAACATAAGCTCTGCTCAGTGTGCCCTAAAGGAGTTATCAGATAATGTTCCCAACTATAAAGAATTAGAACTAATTGGAGCCAAACTAAGAGGTACAAAGGAGATGTTTGTTTTGGAAATTCACAATTACTGTAAGGTAATAAAAGAACCTAATTTAGCTGAAATCAATCAGTACACTTCCACACAGATTCAAGCCGAAGAGTTGATAGCTGAGATTGATGTTAGTATCAGACAGAATAATCGAAACTGTGCACCTGTTCATACTAATGGTGATAACATCAATACCACCAGCAAGCTACCAAGAATGGAATTAGGCAAATTTGATGGTGATGTACTAAAGTGGTACCAATTTTGGGATCAGTTTTCATCAAATGTTGATAAGAGGAATATTAGTGATGTTGATAAACTCTTGTACCTTCAGTCAGTTCTTGAAGGTGATGCAAAACAGGCAATAGATGGTTTAGATACAACAGATAAATATTATTGTATAGCTGTTGACACTTTAAGAGAAAGGTATGGCAAACCCAGTGTAAATATCGATGCTCATTATGTAGCGCTTTACAGAATAAATCCAGCAGCTTCTAATCAGGTTAAGGACTGTAGGCAGGTTCTTAATGAGATTGAGAGACACCTTAGGGTATTGAGTTCCATAGGTGAAGATGTAAATCACAATCATCTTAGGGTTATGATTTTGGAAAAGTTTCCCGAGGACCTTATTTATGAGTTAAGAATGAAAATAACTGATGAGGATGAGTCAATTGAGAATATTAGAAAATTTTTAGAGTACATTATAGCAGCTAGAGAAACATCTAACAGATTAAAGAAAGCTTCAGTAAGTACTAAAATTACTGACACCACTATTAGTGAACAAAAACAAGATTCTGAAAAATTTACAATAGGTTCATTGCATATTAGGTCTGAAGAGACAAGAGAAAATAAAAATCCTAGATTTGTGTCAAACTTCAGACAATATAAGCCTAAATTTGAAAACAAGCAGTTAACTAAATTTAGAACTCCTCAGAAAAGACCAAATGACTTTTCTGACAGGTCCGAAGAGCCACCTAAGAATAAATTATTTAGATGCATATTTTGTAAACAGGGTCATTTTAATGATGAGTGTAATGTATACAAAACCTTACAGGAAAGAAGGTCTCAATTAGTAAACCGTTGTTATATGTGTTTCAAAGAAGGCCATACGGCTATTAAGTGTGTTATCAAACGAAAATGTCCACATTGTAACAAATTAGGCCACCATAATCGAGCATTATGTCCGACTAAACTGGCACAACCAGTGAAGTCCATACAGACTGATCGTTCACAAGCCAGTAATTAATATAACACCACACTGTTGCAGGCAGCCTTTATAACTGTACATAATTGTCTAACTAAACTGACTCTAAAATATTAAGTATTGCTTGATTGTGGTAGCCAACACTCCTAATAAAATTAAAAAGTATAACAGAATATGTTGCTAATTTATTTTAGTTACAAATAAAAAGTTCAATTACATTTCAGTTCAGCTTCATTAAATTTTTATATTTGAAATTTCACCACATCTTATTGAAAGTTCTGTAGTACAACTGAAACAGTAGTTACATAAAAACAGGTTTAAAAAAAACCGACTTCCAAAAACTACACTAAAAACTATGAAATAAAAATGTTAAACTTCCATAAATAAAAATCTAAATGTATATTGAAGTCGGCGGGGCCTCTTCTTCAGGTTTTTACCTCTCAGCCTTTGAACAGGAAGAACGTGCGCAGTGTGTGCAGCGAACGTGCAGCTTGCTTTGCGCCTCGACAAATTAAAATTTCCTTTCATTCCTATATATGCTTAGGCCCCGCCGACTTCAATATACATTTAGATTTTTATTTATGGAAGTTTAACATTTTTATTTCATAGTTTTTAGTGTAGTTTTTGGAAGTCGGTTTTTTTTAAACCTGTTTTTATTTTTATCTTTTTAGTGTAGTGTAACCATTTTTGTTGTTGTTAATTTATTACAATAAAGTACCATAAAATCATGGACAGAGCGACTTTGATCATTTATGTACTTTTACCGAGATCGATTACTTCCACGAATTTAAATAGGTACTTATATTCATAGATGTTGGTGGATGAGAGCATTTCAGTAAACAAAAACCGAGCAAGAGCGTGTCGGACCACGCACAGTGTAGGGTTCCGTAGCAAGAAGTATTTCAGTGTTCCGACCGCAAATACAAGTTTGTATTTCATAATATTATTATGAAATATTTATTTTTACGGTTGTCAAACTCAAATATTACAAAAATTTACTGACGTATCTTGTTCAAACTAATTTTAATCGAAAGTATTTATTAAGTGCTATTAGTTCGATTTTTTTCAGATTTTTCGATAGCGCGGTTGGAAAATTACAGGGGGGGGGGACACATTGTTAACGACTTTGGGAGCTCCTAGTTCACTCAATATGCACTTAAATAAAAAAGGTATTTAAAAACCTTCATGTTATTTTCAAAGACCTATCCAACGATACCCCACATGATGGGGTGCGCGAAAATATTTTTTTTTCATCCCTCAGTTTCATGTATGGGAGCCCCCCCTAATAATTTTATTTTTCGTAATTTCACTATAGGTCTTAATGGCGGCTTATAAAAGACATCTACCTACGAAGTTTGATACAAATTGGTTATGAACTGTAGATTTGACGAGGGTGTGACAGACGGACAGACGGACAGACAGACGGACATGACGAAACTATAAGGGTTCCTAGTTTTACTACGGAACCCTAAAAACAGTGTTTTTTCAGTTTGTAATAGAAATAGGCTCGCTCCCTAGCCTTCTATCAAATGCGACTTAAGCATGAAAAAATTGTGTGTACTATACACCTCTGTCTAACCTTGCGGGAAATATCGGCGTGATGTTATGTATGCATAATATCGAGATCGATTGCGTTCAGGAATTCTTGTACCTACACAATATCACTTTTTCATCATCGTCATGATGTCATCGAGATACACCAAAAATACCGTTTATTACACCTGGTTAAAAATCTACTCAACCAAAGTTAATAAAATTTATATGGGACCACCGCGCGAGGTTTATCTATCATATGAAAAAAGAATCACGTAAATCGGCTCAGAAATCACGGAGTAATCGGTGTACATACATTAAAAAAAAAAAAAAAAAAAAAAAAAAAAAAAAAAAAAAAAAAAAAAACCAACCGAATGCAGAACCTCCTCCTTTTTGGAAGTCGGTTAAAAATGTCTTATACATACAAACATAGTACCAGTTAAATAACAAAATTAAAATTCCTATAATGGCAGATGATAGTTCCTGTGGTGATAAAATAGATAGTTTAATAGGTAATGACTATTATCATTATTTTATGTCAGATGAAAGGATACCAGTCACTAAAGACTTGTTCTTAGTTAACTCAGATTTGGTTGGGTATGGTCAGCAAAAATTAGTGATGTCATTGACAGTTCTGATAAAAATTAGTGAGGTTATTGACAGTTCTGATCAGTTGTATTGACTCATTTCCAATCAGATAATCCAAGTTTGAATGAGTACCTCTATACTCTGTAACATACATAATGGTCAGTTATATTTGAAATCTAATTTCAATAGTACCTACAGAATTAGATACAGTTAAACCAAATATAGATGTGTTAAAAGTTATTGCCTCCATCTATGATCCGCATGGTTTCACAGTTCCTATAGTTGTCCCAGCAAAATTATTCTTCTAGATAGGTATTATGGAAAGAGAAAGTTAAATGGGATGTCAAATTAAGTGATCAGCTTCCTTTACAATGGCAACAAATAGCATCAACATTTACTAAGTTAAAGGACATTCATATTGATCTTTATTATGCCCTAAGCATTAATAGAAACCAAGTCGCAGAACAAATTGAATATGAAATTCATTGCTTTACTGACTTATCTATGCATGCTTATGCAGCAGTCGTTTATTTATGTGGGACTTTACACAATAATAATAGTATTGTCAGTTTGTTATTGGCAAGTCTAGATTGGTGCCTCTAAAAGACCAAAGTGATAAAGATACTAATTTAAATAAACTAAGATTTAAATTACTCGGAGTACTTATCGGATGAAGACTGATAAGTTATGTAACAAAATATTGAAGATTAAAAGTTAAAGCTTAGTTTGTGGACTGATAGTCAAACAGTTATAAGTTGGTACAAATCAGGCAAATTACTCCGCCATTTGTGGCACGATAAAAATAAAAATAAATAAATAAATAAAACAGAATATAGCTTAAACAAATCAGATATGTACCAACAGAATTAATAATAATAAAAAATAAATAAAAAATATTATGTTACAATCAAACCTCTTTTGCCGGGGAGGGTCTTTCGAATTCAGTAACTTTAGTTAATACCAGTCCAAGTTTAGATATTTCGGAATCTAGGATAGTAGATTCTGATGAAGGAGAGAATAAGTTATTAGAAATTCAGGCTAAGTATTTTCCCAAAGAAGTTGAGGGTATAACAACTAACTTAGCCCAATCATTACAGTTGTATAAGGACCATAAAGGATTGCTAAGGTGTAAAGGTAGATTTAGATACACGGACTTGACACACAATCAGAAAGAGCCTATACTACTACCAAAAGATTCAGAATTTATACGAAGTCATAACTGAATTGCATTAGAAAAACTATCATGTGGGGGTTTCTCATACCTTAAGCTTACTAAGAGAAATTTTGGTTGCCATATCGACGATCACTAGTTCAAAGCGTTATCAGAAAGTGTCCCCAGTGTACAAAGTATGGTGGTAGTACATTTAAGTTGCCACCTATGCCTGATTTGTAGCAGTAAGAGGTTTGCCTCAGTTATTTGTGTCAGATAACGCCACTCAATTTAAGCTTACTGCAGAAGTGTTGACTTCAGATTATTGTATACAGAACCATTTGAGATGGAAGTTTATCCCAGAGTTTAGTTAGCTCCATGGTTTGGGGGCTTTTATGAATGACTAGTAGGTTTAGTCAAGCATAGTATAAGATAACAATAGATAAACATCTCATAAATCACAACCAGTTGTACACTGTAATAAATACTAGGCCTCTGGCTGCTGTAGGCTCAGAGGTAGAACATGTATTGACTCCTTCAGATTTCCTATGAGTAGGTGGATCAATAACCACTGATGTTTCTGAGAAAGACTTTTGAATTGGCTACAGTAACTAAAACGAATTTGATTGACGTGTGGAAGCGTGGTCAAGTCATTGTATCTGAATTCATTAAAATGTTCACTAATCAGTATCTGACTAGCCTGTGGGAACGAAGTGACAAACACAAACAACCTAGAGCCATTGTTAACAGGGAACCAGAATTAGCAGAGACGGTTCAAATAAAATCAAGTAATGGTAACAGGGCGCACTGGATGGTTGGCAAAATAGCAGAGTTGATTAGGGGGTCGGATGGACAGATCCGAGTAGCCAAAGTAAAGTTATTAACGGGAAAAACATTGACCCGTTTAATAAGCCATTTCTTCCCATTGGAAGTTGAGGACAAAGGGCCAGTACCTCCCCCAGAGCAAATTGTTTCACTAACTAGAATCAGTCAAGACTCTGCGGAGTCTCAGAAGTAACAAAACCAAAGCGATATGTTTAGTAGTAACCTTGAGTCTGGTAGTGCTCAAGGTGAAGAAGTTCAAAGCAATCTTTTCAATAGTTACCAAGAGTCTGGAAGTACTCTAGATAAAGAACTTGTGAGTAGTCACATACCTGAGATCCCAGTACAGTCAGTATCAGACACCAGTAGACGGCCAATTAGAGCATCAGCAAACAGAGCTAAATAAAGAGTCCAGAAGTGGACATCCCAGTTGATAAACAAATTGGTTCAATAATCAGAGGGCAGTTGAAAAGTAATCAGTTGCAATCAGTAATCAGTGGTGAGTAATAAGTTGTAATCAGTAATCGTAATCAGAAATTAGACTTTTCCTTCCCTGGGGGGGAGTGTCGCGAATGCGAACTAATAAAGACAAAGTTTGACTAGAAATAGTTGTGTTAATGCGCGGCGCATGTTGGCAACACTGCGCGCGCGGCTCGATGTTTTGGGCGCGAAACGCTTGAGGGCGGCGCCATATTGACTTTGAATAGGCACCGGTGTGTGTCGTGTGTGTACGGCGTGGCGGGCACGTGGAACGTGTCGGCACGCTACTAGTGGCATTGATAATAAGATGGACCCGAGGCAGAGGGTCAGTGTGGCGGTACCACGGTGGCGTGGCGGCACAGTAGTGGTAATGAAAGAGATTGGACCTGCGGGTCAAGGTGGTGGTGCCGTTACCGCGGCGGCGCGGCGGCACACCAGCGGTGCTGCGTTAAATGACTGGCAAGTCGGTGTTGGCAATACCTACCTCGGCAGAGCGGAGCACACCAGCAGCACCGCAGTAATTTGGTGAGTGAGATCAGTAATTCTCAGTGCATGCAAATAGCTATCTAAAGTAAAAGCCGTTTGGGCGGGCATAATACACGTGGAACGTGTGTGTATGTGGTTCTTAAAGGTGATCCGATTCAGTGGTGATGACGATCTGGCCGCTATTTTGTTGCGAGGCTCGGGGTGGCTTTAAGGGGAGGTTGGAGGCCACTTGGGGGGAAACCCCCCAATACCATGATAACCATGGTGAGTGAGCAATGAGCTCAGGTTAAAAGGCTTGCGAGCTACTAGTTGGTTAACAGCTTGAGGGGCTGACCAAATTGGGCCAAAGTCGGCGTACTGCCCAATACAGTCTGCGGACTGAGTGTATGACAGTTATGCGTAACTGTATACATTAGATCAGTGTTTATTATGTACACGGTCTACCGGTGGTTTATTAATTTGTCCTGTACATGAGTACTTGGCAATGGTTTTAGTAGTTATTCGTCTCGTACAGGGGTACTTGGCGACAACATTCCACACACCCTCAATCTAACACTGTTAATCGTCACTCAACACTAGCACTAAACTAAAACACTGTATTTATACCATCGATCGTGTTCGGTTCGTCGCCAGCGCGTACGTTTTTAATTTGAGCAATTTGCTCAAGATCAGGCATCAAGCTCGATAGCGCCTTGGCACATCTCCTTGTTTCTATGATCTGAGGTATGGATCTATCAGTAAATTCTATTCCACATCACACTAGTTGCGTATAATATGTATGGTAATGTTGTCCAATGTTTATAAAGAACTGCTCGAGATGTTATTACATACCAAACGCTAGCGCCTAAGTTTTCCTCTATTCGTATTCATAGTCCGGACTTTTTGGAAGAAAGTTCCTTAACGCAACTTGGGGTAGGATTTGACTGGTAGAAATCGTCACGTAATGCGGCAAAAAGCGGCAATCGCGCTCGCAGTCTCCGACCGATTATTCCCGATGTCCACCACTTGTCTGGCCACCACTGGGGGACAGCGAGACAACTTTAAAACATTATTCTCGTTGTCCACCACTGGGGGACAGCGTCACAACTTTTGCCTCCGCAACCGGCGGCGGCTCCCAAAAATAACGCCGTTGGGAACCGGCGTAGCCTTGGAGTAGCAGTGATACCAGACGAAAATAACTACCGTAGCAGCAGATTAATGTTGCCGTGTTTTAAGTTGAATTATTTACCTTAGATTTTTAAATAACAGTGTCAATGTAAAACAAAATACTACTTTTTTGGACTTACAAGGGAAAGGGAGGTGGTCGACGGAGCCCCGCTACGCGGGGCTCCTATTTCTGTCTGCAAGGTTAAAAGTAACCTAACACGAAGCGGTTGACGGGGGCTTCGTTCGCTCACTTTGCTCGCTCACTTAAGCCCCCGTCAACCCCTTCGAACCTCCTGCCGGGAAAGCGGGATTGTCCGGAAGGGATACCGCTGACCCGGACAAAAGGGCTAAGGAAGGAACATGGGTGGGTTTTAGTCAGTAAGAGTCTGACACTCCCTTCCGCTCCGCCCAGAGCGGGAGGGGTCATTTGATGATTTCCCATCCTCAAAAAAAAAAAAAAAAACCACTTCGAACCTAAATTGTCCGTGTCGGGGTGTCCAAGTTCCCGAGCTCGATTCGCTCGCTCTTGGACCATAATTTACAAAGTTGTGACGCTGTCCCCCAGTGGTGGACAACGAGAATAATGTTTTAAAGTTGTCTCGCTGTCCCCCAGTGGTGGCCAGACAAGTGGTGGACATCGGGAATAATCAGTCTCCGACCAGTACCCACGTCAGCATGGGAGGTCGCGTCACTGGATTGGAAAATAACACGCATAATTTTACCGTGCAAAATGTGTGTATACATTATTGGAGCTTCGTTCCCGACGGGGTCAGACCGCACACGTTTTTTAAATTATTGTCAGTAGAAACTGCATTGTTGGTCTAGTGGTGGCAAGTGCGGCTGCTGAACGTGGGTCCTGGGTTCGATTCTCCGGTCGGGCAAAGTGATATTGGATTTTTTCACAAGGAAATTCTCATTAGTAGCCCGGAGTCTGGATTTGTGCCCGGTTGATGGCAAATAAGCTCGCCCCCTATTACATGCGACTTAAACATAACTGGCATTTATTTTAAAATCACAGACAGACACTTCATCGTTATTATTGGTAAATTCAATCGTTTATTTACGCTGATATTAGTATCAAAAGTAAAATTGCTTTAATTAAAGAAAGTTTTGTGTTGATATTTTGTTTGAAATATATTTTAGTATTTAGTGTTAGAAGTTTTATTTTATGACCCGCAGTTAATTATGCTTATGTATTCTAAGAAAAAGACATACAAACACCCATACATACACTCGAAAATAACTACTGAGGCAGTCGGTAAAAAGAAAGAAAGAAGAAAACCAACAAATAAAAACTGAACATCAACACTATGGATACTCCCCTCATAGCCATGCAAGGAATTCCACCAAGTGGGGCGAAGCATTTTTCATTCCAGCGTTCAACAATAAAATTTCCCGTACACAGACTACACGGTACTTATAACTTTTATTTTATTGAATTTGATCCTGTTCTCGAAGTGAACAAACAGACATACGACGAAATTAAAAATAGGAATGACCTTACGCCATATTGTGATTTTTTGTATTGAAGATTTAGCTACCTACTTTGTCTAAAAAAATCGATTACAATCTCAGATCATAGAAACAAGGAGATATGCCATCATAGCAAATTAGTACGGGAACAACTGTCGCCACTTTCAGTATATTTTTCAACACAATTACAAGCGCCCCTCGTGAATATAAAGATCTCCCACGCATTAAACATTCCACACACCCTCAATCTAACACTGTTAATCGTCACTCAACACTAGCACTAAACTAAAACACTGTATTTATATCATCGATCGTGTTCGGTTCGTCGCCAGCGTGTACATTTTATATACGGTCAATGTGACCGTATCAAAGCGTCAATTTTAGTAGCGCCTTGGCACATCTCCCTTGTTTCTATGATCTGAGATTACAATAGATTTGGTATATTGCATTGTACAAATGTGCGTTTTTACAAGCTTTCATATAACTTGCCGCGTGTGTATGAGGCGAAATCTTGCAACTGAATTTTATACCAGGTCCTCCCAACCGATTGAGCGGAAAGGAACGCAGATGTCACTTCAATGACAATGCAATAATATGATACCATGGAGGTGGTCTCATGATGGAGCTGGGAGCTAGGTTGCTATAGGAATAGGAACTCCTCAACTTCTCAACATAACTCCAGTGTATTTGGGCTCGTCGGATCTCAACTTTTTAGTCCGTCGTGTTTGGGCTCGTTGGATTTGTCTTGACAAGTACTATAGACCTAGATGATGTACAGGGTCTCATGATGGAGCTGGGAGGTGGCTATAGGAACTCCTCTCAGATCATAGAAACAAGGAGATGTGCCAAGGCTCTATCGAGCTTGATGCCTGATCTTGAGCAAATTGCTCATATTAAAAACGTACGCGCTGGCGACGAACCGAACACGATCGATGGTATAAATACAGTGTTTTAGTTTAGTGCTAGTGTTGAGTGACGATTAATAGTGTTCGATTGAGGGTGTGCGGAATGTTCAATGCGTGGGTGATCTTTTTATTCACAAGGAGCGCTTAATTATGCGCGTAATTGTGTCGAAAAATGTACTAAAAGTGGCATCAGTTGTTCCCGTACTAATTTGCTATGATGGCATATCTCCTTGTTTCTATGATCTGAGGGACTCCTCAACTTTTTAGTCCGTCGTGTTTGGGCTCGTTGGATTTGTCTTGACAAGTACTATAGACCTAGATGATGTCCAGGATTTCATATATATTGACATTGAATGTGATAATAATGATGTAATATATTGATTATAATTATTGTAAATGTGAGTACTATGTGGGTTATTATGTTACTGTTATAGATCTCAAGTTCAGTCTGACAGTTTGAGTACTTTAGGGCGCCTACCCAAATGTCCTCTCTGATGGTAATGTTCGTCGGGTCGTTGAGCTCCCTAAGTCTGGGTTGAGCTACCACGATACCCGGCAAATGCGTGCACAGTCAGGTCAGGGCCACTCAAATCTGTATGGCTCTTTCCTCTAAAGGCCATTTCAGACTAACCTGCATGGTTCTTACACAATTTAATCTTAATTGTCTGGACTTTAAAAGAGACATCAACCTTTGAGTTTGTTTCGGTGTTTCTTCTCAAAGGTAGTCATATAGGAAACACCGAACTCATCTAGCTTAAAAAAATGTTTTGACGTGTAAAAGTGTTATTTTTAACCTATTTACAAAATAAATATCATTTATCATTTATCATAATGGAGCTGGGAAGTAGTCATTGTAAAAGTTTGTTTTGAAAAATGCTTCTCAACATTAAACTTATGTAGAGATCGTTTCATATAATGAAGTCCTTTCGACACCATGTTGGCTCCCCTGAATTTCAATATGTTACAACGTTTTTAGGGTTCCGTACCAAAATGCCCCCCCTTATCTCCGAAGTTTGCGGAGCGAAAAATCTGAAATAATTAGAGTTGATAGGAATTAACTCAAATATTGCGCAAAAAATAAAACGATGTTTCTAACTATTACAGTTTTTTCAAAATCCTCAAAATTCCTTGACAAATAAACTTAGTTATGCGGTCCGGTTTTTTTCACTTTATACGTCCAAAACTGGTACGGAACCCTCGGTGCGCGAGTACGACTCGCACTTGGCCGGTTTTTTACGGTGTTGGAAGTTTTCCTTCAGTACCAATTTTGGTTCACCACTTTATAGTGTCCTAGACATTACTTTAACACATGCCTAAGGCGATTCGCACACTGCCCCGCATCACGCAGCGTAGCGCGGGGGTGCGTGATGTTCCGTTGTTTGCAAGTACCTGTATTTGTATAGAAATCACGCATGGTGCAACACACTGAAAACGCATTCACGCGCGGGATTTTTGGTTCGTCGCCACCAGCGTTGCCAGACGTCCCGATTTTGGCGAGACGTCCCGATTTTCGCCCCAAAATTAAATGTCCCGCGCGGGACAGGCTCAGTCCCGCTTTTCGAGGATTACGCGACGGTGTGGCGCGGCGGTTATTATTATAGTAAAGTAACCTATTTTCATTAAAATATATTTGCGGTGGCTATCTATCATCATTGTAAACATTATTTGAAACTCAAATACAAGGATACCTAGGTAGGTACTTATTAAAGATACTTATACGGACATTGAGCAGTTTATTTTTTATGTTTTATTAGGTAGTAAAAAATAAAGAATAAATTGCTGAATGACCCGCTTTGGACGAAAGAATCCCGCTTTTTTGACTCAAAAAGTTTCAAAATCCCGCTTTGCCCAAAAAAAAACTGGCAACGCTGGTCGCCACGCACCCCGTAGCGTAGCACGGGGCGATGTGTGATTCACCTAAATCTGCAAAAAACATAAAACATTAAGACCTAAATAAAAGTGACATTTAGGGTAGCCAACATAGCGTCAAAAAGACTTCTTACGTGGAAGTAAACACTCTCTATAACTACCTATAAATATTTTTTTCCTTCAAAAAAACGTAAGACGATCGCAAAAATTCCAAATTACATTCTCAAATACAGGGCTGCCAGCGTTTGATGGACACGATTCATTTTTTACGCTCCGAACAGTGGTTCGATTCACGCGATTCAAGGTGACCTTGAAACTTAGACGTATATTTATGACTTAATACTCGGTATTCGAATACAGCAGCTCATTTGATTGGCGTGTTATAACGGTTTTATTTATGACTTGGGGAACGAAAAGAATTGGAAATTATGGGGTGGGATCGCCAGATGTGGTTGGTTTTGCATAAGGTTGGGCTATATTTTTGATGCCTTGCCCCCATTACTTTTTAGTCATGAGTCACGATCCGATCGCTCAAACGACAAGTATTTTGTGTCAGCGACTGCGGAGAGAGAAAATATAATAATTGCTTAAAGCGTGCTACTGTATTATAATTATAACCATAGATAAAAATGGAAAAAAATAGTTAAACACAAAAACTCGACTCGATAAAAATCAAACTGAAAAGTACACAAGAAAGTATTTTTGTCGAATAGCCTGAAATTCTTCTCTAGGAAGTCAGTGTTGTGAAAAACCTAATGACTGACGCTGGCCCAATAGGACAAATTGCATTGCAAGTTACATCGCCTAAGGTCGTGTTAGAGGCATTATAAATTAGGTAGGTAATAGTTGACCCGCCCCGGCTTCGCATGGGTAAAGTTTATTCTATACATATTTTTTTTTTGCGCGTAACCCTAATTCTTTGTCTAAAATAAAAGTAGCCTAAGTTATTTTCTATTACATCGGCTATCTGCCAGTGAAAGCCCCGTCAAAATCGGCACAGCCGTTTCGTAGATTAGCTGGAATAAACAGAGGGACAGACAAAAAATTTTAAAAATATTTTTTGTTAAAAGTACAGTATACACTTCCACATGCATTTAGTAAAAAGCTGTTATATGTTACAAACAGACACGTCAATTTTATTTATTTGTGTAGACACATAATTTCTTTTATCTATTCCTCCAAACTACAAAATCAATCTCTATCCAAACTATTTCTACCTCCAAGCAAAAAATTCGAGCTTTTTCCAAATTATCCGAAATTAGTTTCTACTCAACACCCCAGAACTGATTGAGTATGTAAAAGGAACAGTGTTGTTTACCCCTGTTTACCCCCGTTACCCTACAAATAAAGGGGAGGGGGCACTTAATGAGGCTTAAAAAGGTCCGCAATCTGTCACTAGTTGGGCCCAGTTGGTACTCAAAGTTAGGTAACGAGGTATAAGATTGGGTAGCAGTGTTTATGTTTTTCTGATAAAACTAAGAAGTTTATTTTGAGGATGAAGTTTTTTTTGAATGATTTTTCTAACAATACGGTACCGGACTATTTTTTTATTATTGTGAATCTGTGAACTATTTGAAAAAAGATAATTACTACCAAAAAAACCAGTGAAACATCTACAAAATTGGCAAAGTTATAAGCGTTTTAAAATGATTTGTTAAACACGGACGGCACTATCATGCAGTGACGTAACACCACCTATGTCCGCTTCGCGCGACAAAGACGAAGCGATACTCCCTCCAAAAACTTTAAAAGCGTCTATGTTTTCCATTTTGTGCTAAATTATTATTTATTTTTTGACTTTTTTGTTGTTCCTATTCCTTCTTTGGAATCAAATAATTTATTTGTACTTTCTTAATTACAGTCCACTACCGTATTGCTAGCAATAATATGCTATGTATCGCCCCGAAAATATTTATATCAAAAATTCCAACTTGGTACAATTTAAACGTAAATTATCGACTGCAATAAGTGCGATAATATCGGTCAATCATGCGTTATTGCGGTAATGTGTTTCTATCCATATAGCTGCGTTTTTATCTTCCGATATTTCCAATGTGTGTGTGTTGCTGCCCGCTACAATAATAATGCATCGTTAGTCGAGTTTGTTATTTTTGCAGTAGTGTGTCGCATGCATACAAAATGTACTGAGATCAAAATTAATATTGCAATTTCGCAGGACGTAATAACGCAAGTATTTTACTTGTATCGAGTCTTTATTATCGCAACAGTATGTAAGATTGCATGCGTCTTAATACAAAATGTACTAAGAACATAATTATTATATTACAATATGTAACGCCTGCGTTATTATCAACCGCTATTATCGCACTGCCCGAACCGGGGATCGACCCCAGGATTCAATGAAGCAGTTTTTCATTATAAAAGAGCGATAGAAATTTCGAAAATAAAACGATTTAAAAATCTATCCTCAAAGAGAAAAATTCACTATTTCGCAAAAATTCGATCAAAACGAAAGTCCTTTGCGATGGACCAACAAATAGAGAAAGGTGACTTTTAACGCACTCATAGACTTGTCGGCAAACTGAGGTCAAAGTTGATAGCAAAGTTTGGACACACTGAGCACTTTTCTATTATTGTTGTTTGTTCTTTTTTAGTCTGTGGCTAGAAATAGTTTGTTCCAGACTGCGTGGGTGTTGCGAGTCGACATATATTGTGATATTTATTTAAAAGCATTATTATTGTGTATTTTAAGAATATTTTGGAAAAAATCTAAGAATCTATTATAAAATTAAAACCGTAAAATGCAGTGTGTACATTGAAAATATTCCATAAAAACAGTCGAGATAGCATTGGGATGTGACTATGCCCAATTTTTTTTTTTTTTTTCTGTTTGTTTATGCGCGCATCACGAAAAAAGTACTGAACGGATTTTGATCTGGTTTTCACATTTTGGTAGCCTAGGGTCCAACTTAAAATATAAGTCACGTTTCATTTAATTCCGGTGGGATGAACCAGAGATACAGCTTGACCTCTTTGTCATACTAGCCACCCTACACTGAGGAGGTAATTTAAAATGGTCAATTTATAAGTCCACGCGGACAGAGTCGCGGGGAAAAGTATTTATGATTTTGTTATTATTTCATTGTATCGTCTTCCTTCGCCAGACTGCTAGGGAAGTATCATCATCTGCCTAGCCTTTTCCCAAACTAGATTGGGATCAGCTTCCAATCTAGTTGCGGCTGAATAACAATATTTTACATGGAGCGACTACCATCTGACCTCCATAACCCAATTATTGGGTAATACCGGTATTCGAATGTGAGACCAGTCAGACTTTCGGACTCCTGACTACCCGTAACGACTGTCAAAGATATTCCTATGACAACCGGGACCGACAGCTTAACATGCTCTCCGAGGCACGGAGGGGTCTCGATGTGTAAAGAACGGTCACCCATCCGAGGACTGACTGTGGCCAGCACAGCTTAGTCTCGCAGATCGATCGATCAACGCGGCTGTCATTTAGCCACGAGCCCCTGCTGCTAGGCAAGTAATCCTTAAAAATATCTCATAGCAACACCGCCTTATATCGCCCATCTCTCACAGCCACACAGCCTTCCGTTTTAAAGTGAAATCGCTTTGATATCGTTACGTACCCGTCTCGTTACGTCACTCAAATCCAGTTACGTGTTAACGCGTTTAAAACGCCTTTGAAGTTCAACTTGATTTTATTTTCGACTTGACTTTAGTAATGATTACGTTTTCCGGTACAAAGACATGACCTTATTATTAGGTAAATTTTGCTTTGAAAAATCATACTTTTTAATGCAATAAGAGGTCCTAGAAAAATATTTTGATTCCATTTTCATTGTGAAAAATGCCAAACAGTGGAAAGCGCTGCCGGAGTGGGTGTTTCCCGATCATTACAATCTGGGTGTCTTCAAGTCACGAGTGAATCGGTTTCTTCTAGGCAAGCGTGCTCCATCGTAGATCGCATCAGCGCTTAATATCAGGCGAGATGGTGGTCAAACGCAAGCCAATTACCGAATAAAAAAAATTATCTTTAAGTTTGAGTGTGAGTATGAGTTTGACTTTGAGTGTGAGTTTCGACATTGAGTTTGAGTTTGAGTTTGAATTTGACTTTGAGTTTGACTTTTAGTTTCAGTTCAACTTTAAGTTTGACTTTGATTAAGTGAGACTTTGTGTTAGACCTTAAGTTTGACTTCGAGTTTGAGTTTGACTTTGAGTGTGACTTTGAGTGTTTTTAGGTGCGACTTTGAGTGTGACGTTGAGTTTGAATTTGAGTTGACTTTGAGTTTGACTTTGAGTTTCAGTTTAACTTTAAGTTTTACTTTTTTTTTATATTTGTCAGCGTGTTTGCGCCCGCGTGCAGGCCAGGTAAGCATGCTTGTTTGCAAACTTAAAATGAAAGTCACACTCAAATTCAAACTCAAACTCAAAGCCGAAATTTAAAATCAAAGTCCAACTCAAATTCAAACTCAAAGTCAAACTCAAAGTCACACTCAAAGTCACGCTCAAAAGCAGAGCATAACATGGCTTTGACATGTTTCAAATTCACAAAAAATATACATTTATGACATTATTAAACCAATGTAAACTCATTAACACAAGCAAAAATGCTATAATGTTGATAATGGAGGAGCTATAAACTTTTTACAGGCAACGTAACGATGGGTCAACGACATCAGCACGTAATCGTTTGCGTCTCGCTGCCCTTTATCGCAAAAGTACTAAAGAGTGTTCTGTATGCGCGCTTCAGTTCATTAGTGATGGGATACATTTCGTATTTTTAATCGATAGTTTTAAGATTGAAAGATACATTTGTATATTTTTGTGAATTTGAAACATGTCAAAGCCATGTTGTGCTTCTCTTATGAAATTAAATATATAAGAGATCTTCAAAAATCGAATCCTGCCCGGGTAGTTCGATTTTTGAAGATCTGTCATATATTTAATTTCATTGAAAGATTCATGACTGACATATGGAGGTTGGTCTGATATACAATAGGTATAATAGAATAATATAGGACTGGTCATCTCTAGGCTGCCATAGCAAATATTTGGAGTTGTACCTTCTATAAATACTAGATTTTTTATGCACAGCTTTTACATTGTTCTTATACAAAATACTTTTGTTTTATCACTCAAAACAAAAAAATAAAATCAGCTATTCTAGATAATTTATTAAAACACCTTGCTCAAATCGATGCTACACTCTATCACTATCGCTGTCAGCTCACGATATCGACAGTATTAATTCCCTTATCGATATATTACGTAATCATCACGTCACATCACTAGATGCACGGTCCGTGCATAGCGGCTCGCTCGAGCATGTGATCGGCGGAGGTCTGTGCGGGGTTGTTACTGATCAGGTAATGTGTTATTTGGTCAATTATTTTTTTTTGTTTTTGGAACGAGGTTCCTTAACGCGGCTTGCGGTAGGAGTTGACTGGGAGAAATCGTCACGAAATGAAAAAAAAGCGTTCCATAAATCTAAAATTCACAGAAATCGCGGTCTCTGACCAGTACCCCATAGATTACAGATACACTATATACAACAGTACCCGTCGAGACGTCAGTGCGGGAGGTCACGTCGCTGGATTGGAAAATAATCTGTATCTTTTACAATAATTGAGGTATAACACTAGAGAAGACACCGCATCAGACGCTGCTGTCCCAATAAACTGCAGTGAAACAGCCGTCAGTATAGACCGTTACACGTAAGAATTCCCCTAGAAGTTATGTTGGCTGCCCTGAATCTCAATTTATTACAACGTTTTTAACGGTGTTGGAAGTTTTCTTTTAGCACCAATTCACTTTCATCACTTTATAACGTCCTAAATATTATTATAAAACATAAATCTACAAAAAACACAAAACGATATGACCTAAATAGGAATGACACGCAGGGGAGCCAACATAACTTCTAGGGGAATTCTTACGTGGAACGGTCTCTAGTAAATGTCGCATCTATTGTGACAGGTGACAAAGAATTATAGATATTCTTTGTCACCTGTCACACGGTGTTTGGAACATGACATTTGTTCAAAGCGTCACCTCTAGTATTACACCTCAATGTTTACAATAAATATTTTATCTTTATCGATTATCGTCGCTGACTGTGCAAACTATTGACTATACTTATTTATTTTCGTCCACTCAAGCGTTAAATTCAAACTTAAACATCAATATTGACCAGCAATTTAGTTAAACTTGGAACGCAAATTCTGTCCATTCATTAAGTTTAGTTTAAACTATGCTTAGACTAACTCCGTTGGACCCTCAGATCATAAAAAAGGAGACATGCCATCATAGCAAATTAGTACGAGAACCACTGTCACCACTTTTAGAACATTTTGTACCACAATTACAAGCGCTCCTTGTGAATATAAAGATCTCCCACACATAAAAAATTCCACACACCTTCAATCTAACACTGTTATTAATCACTCATCACTAGCACTAAACTAAAACACTGTATTTATATCATCAATCGCGTTCGGTCCGTCGCCAGCGTGTATGTTTTGATTATGGTCAATATGACCATACTAAAGCGTCAAGCTCAATAGCGCCTTGGCATATCTCCCTTGTTTCTATGATCTGAGGCTTAGACTAATTCCGTTGGGCCTAAGAACTTCCAGTCTGGACTGGACTATCCCCTGGGATCTTAAAAAGCGTCTTAATTTGTGGAAATCGAGGTATAGCATATTTTATCAGTAAATTAATGGCAAACAACGAGGTGCCTTGGGGCGGTAGAGGTCAAATAGAAGTCACTTTAATAAAATATTTATTTATAGGTGTGAAACTGATTCGGTAAGGTTTCAAAGTAGTATTTATTTTAATTAGATCACTTATACTTATTGGTACTTTTGAACTATCAAGGAATTTTTAAGCGACTTCCAAAAAGGAGGAAGTTCTGCATTCGGTTGGTGGAAGGGCTGCCATCCGTCCGGGATTCCCCGGATTTGTCCTAGTTTAGAGGGCGTCCGGGGAGCGTTCGGTAGGGGTTTCCAAAAAGTTTCCTTTTTGTGTCAGGGGAATCCTAATTGATTAAAAGCTAAGCTCGTAATCGTAAGTCAGTCAATTTATCGGGGGCGTCCGGGAAAAATACTCAATTTCATCAAAATGTCCGGGGTTTTTGATGATTTTGTCCGGCGTCGGCAATTTAGGTGATGGCAGCCCTACTTCAATATGTCAATGATCACAAACACTGTCAGCAGATTTTTTTATTTACATAAAGAATGTGATTTATTTGTTTGTGTGGACGCGTAGGCTTCGTACTACCAGCTTTAATATTCCTAGGTTTTTTGTTACTTATTTTTAGGGTTCCGTACCTTAAATAAAAAAAACGGGAACCTTTAGGATCACTTTGTTGACCGTCTGTCCATATCAAGGCCCTTAACGGGTGGAGGCATCTACTCATGGTTAGCGCCACTGAAATATGTATGTACCTACCTAATTATTATTATTTTTATTATTATTTCCTTTTTTTCCTTTCCTAATAGTGGCATTTTGCTTATAGATGGCGCTATTGACTATCTCGGAACCTTCACTATTTATATTAAACTAAGGGAATCAAAGAAATGTACCTAGGTTTAACGATATAACTTTTAGTTAAACTTGAAGTTGTAAGTAATAAATTAGTTCGTCAAAGATTCTTCAAGACGGTTTTAATCAGATTTTGCCCAATTAGTATTATACGTTTAATCATAAATTCCCTAAGACCTATTTAATTGATTAGTTTAATTAATTAAAACTATATTTAGAGAAAGTTTAAGAAAGCTTTCATGTATGTAGCGCTATAAAAACATTGTTGAATATATTATATAATATATATATGAATATTGTTTTTATAGCGCAATTTTTTTTACCAGTCCCTTGGGAAAAGGATTTTTCCAAAAAAACTATTTGATAATAATATATCTATGCAAAATAAAGTTATTTAAATCTTTAAATAAATAAACTATGCCTATTATACATTTCGTTACAATTTTCATTCCTGATACATGTTATTTGTTATTTACGCCCAAAGTTCCGTTAAAATTTGTGTTAAAACGTGATCTTTCAAGGCTCGTAACTTCCAAATCGATATTTTTTTTTACTATTCTGTTTAGCAATAAGACTAGATAATGACAAGAAAAATCAATATCATGCTTAATTTTGGGCGTTTAATATCAAATAGTGAAGTAGCTAACTTTCTAAGTTTGTATGGAAATACAAGCGGCTTGCGTAGCCTTAAGTATTTGATATTAATTTTAACTTGATACCTTCACGCGTTCCTGAAAAAACGGTCTTAACCGACGGACAGACGGACTATAAAGCGATCCTATAAAGGTTCATTTTTCCCTTTTTAAGTACGGAACTCATCTACCGAACTCATCTAGCTTAAAAAAATGTTTTGACGTGTAAAAGTGTTATTTTTAACCTATTTACAAAATAAATAT
This sequence comes from Thalpophila matura, assembly GCA_948465475.1. Taxonomy (NCBI): domain Eukaryota; kingdom Metazoa; phylum Arthropoda; class Insecta; order Lepidoptera; family Noctuidae; genus Thalpophila; species Thalpophila matura. Next base: position 1,504,697 of record OX419199.1, on the reverse strand, counting down.
CATTTATCATTTATCGAACCTAAAAAAGGAGGTTTGGATTTGACGCGTCTATTAAAACTTGTTTTATTAAAATTCCCTAACCAGTAACAAACCAATCTGATCTCAACCATACTTTATTCGCTCGACCTAACCAGATCAACTGCTGAAATCCTCTGCACACTGCACAAAGACAAATGACAGGTTTCCGAACTGGGAACACACCGCACGTGGTAAAATATAGTGCGAGCCCTTTTGAGCCGATTGATGAAACTGAAGGTAATGAGTTTACGTTTCAATGCTTCAGTCAGAGGTAATGAAGTTTCGTTAATACCACGTTATTACAAGCTTTTATTTAACTTTCCCTGTTAGTGGGTGGCCAAATCTTGCAACTGAATTTTAGACTAATCCCCCGACCGAGTGAGCTAATACTTGGAACACATAATATGTGACTTCGGTGACAATGCAATAATATGGGACCGAGGTATGATATAGCTGATTATGTGATATAGCTACAAATCGACGGTCCATACCTCAGATCATAGAAACAAGGGAGATGTGCCAAGGCGCTATCGAGCTTGATGCCTGAACTTGAGCAAATTGCTCATATTAAAAACGTACGCGCTGGCGACGAACCGAACACGATCGATGGTATAAATACAGTGTTTTAGTTTAGTGTTAGTGTTGAGTGACGATTAATAGTGTTAGATTGAGGGTGTGCGGAATGTTTAATGCGTGGGAGATCTTTTTATTCACAAGGAGCGCTTAATTATGCGCGAAATTGTGTCGAAAAATGTACAAAAAGTGGCATCAGTTGTTCCCGTACTAATTTGCTATGATGGCATATCTCCTTGTTTCTATGATCTGAGGTCCCTACGGACAATCCTCTAAGTGGTAGATACGTGATTTGCATGTTTTGTTTTCGTGCCTTTCAGGCCACCCTTAACTATCGGTTAGTTTAATAAAAATAAGTCTAAGTGTGAGTTGCAGAAAAGGTCATTAAGTTTTAAAGGAGACTTTAACGATAAAAATTGTATGGTGAGTCTCTTAAAATTTAATTATCTTATTGCAACCAACCATAAGTTGGCAAATTGAACATTAAATCTACACACAACATTTTTCTTGTAGAACATTAAAGGCCTTACCACAAAAAAGATAAACATCTGTTAAACACGAATGCTACCAAAAATAATACACACTTGTTTTAGACAAGTTAGTGCTAAAACAAGTGCCTATTATTTTTAGTAGCATTCGTGTTGAACGTGTGTTGAACAGATGTTTATTTTTTTGTGGTACGGCCATAAGTATTACGCGCGTTTGAAACTATGAAGCGCTCTCCTTCAAAATTTGTCATTTTTAGTTAAGGGATTATACCTAGGGACCGTCAAAATTACCAATTTAATTTCGTGTCAATTAAATTAAAACAGGGATCATAACTTAAATTTTCGTGAAGGTATGTTCGATTTCGATTTCTAAAAAAAATACTAGATTTGTCCAAATCCTGCGCGAAGTCGCAAGAACAGCTACTACCTATCTATACAGGGTAAAATTAAAACCAGTGCGGATATTTTAGGAGGTGAAAGTACTCATGAATATGAACAACTTTTATTGTGAGACCGACACTGAAATATGAAAAAAAAAAATCTGCTGTTAAAAAATCTGCTGTTCCATACATTTTGATCGTGTTGTGGTGCATTTTTGTAGGGAACAGCTGTTTTTTTTTTTTTTTTCATATTTCAGTGTCGGTCCCATAATAAAAGTTGATCATATTCATGAGTACTTTCACCTCCTAAAGTATCCGCACTGGTTTTAATTTTACCCTGTATAGTAGTAATAAAAACAAAACTTAATACTGCTTACCCTGTAACGTAATCTCTTAACAGCATTTTAGAACAAGGGGAGTATAAAAGTCGATTAGTCTAAGCTAGGATACAAACGAAAAACCTATCTACTTATTCCATAACATATGTACACCTACCTACAACAAACTAAAGGTTTTTTCTGTACCTAATTTCGTATTGGGATCTCTATTACCGCGACCCTTGAAACTGCTAACTATGATAAGTAAACGTAGTGGCAAGAGCGAATGTAGTTTTGGATAGCGGGTTCCGTAGTTCAAATTCCGTGGTAGGTCTTACCTAAAATATTGACATGTTTTGTGGGTCGTAACTATCTAAATCAAAATAGAGTTAAAAACTTAAACCCGACTACGACAAAAATCGAACTGAAAAGCATGAAACAAGAAAATATTTCTGTTTGTTAGCCTGAAATTCTTCTCTAGACTTAAAGAATTCAGTGTTGTGAAAAAAATGTAATAAGTCAACGTTTTAAGGGCGCTCTCGGAATTTTGTCTCCTCTCTCGCTCGCACAGAACCATTTTTAAGAATGTTGTATGAAAAGATGCATTTTTGAAAAATGTAATCTGATACAGAACTACAAAATAATAATAATTATACAGGTAAATAATTAAAACACATTTCTACTGTGATATCTAATAAACAAGGTTAAAAAACGATTACGATGTGTTTTTGAGACATGTTTAACTCATGTGTTTTTAATCATTCAATTGGAGTTTATAATATTATAATTAATATCATTTTGTAGTTCTGTATCAGATAACATTTTTCAAAAATGCATCTTTTCATTTAACTTTCTTAAAATAGTATATGGTTTTGTGCGAGCGAGAGAGGTGCCGAATGCGAGAGCCCTCTTAATATCCAGTGTATAGCCGTGGTCACCATGTCACCGTATTAATGACTAATAGGCTGGCCCAACATGGCGGCATGCGACCACGGCTATACCCGGATATTAAAACGTTGATTTATTCAGTTGAATTCCTTAAGTCTAAAAAATGTGTAAGTATGTTATGTGGTCTACATAGACAGAACATAACATACTTACACAATTTTATCTTTTTTTCTCCTCGCTGTAGTCGGTTAAAAAATATTCAAAAGATTTTGTAATACATCGGTCGTTTTCTATTTATTTATTTTTACAATGACCCCGATATCAACAACCAGGGTGGTGATTCTCGCGGGTGATATATTGATATTGAATTGGATATATATCGCAACAAATGTCAAAATGGTAGGGATTTTGACAGTTGTTGCAATATATATCGAATTCGATATCAATATCGAACCCGCAAGAATCACCCCCCAGAAATAGCTCACGGAACCCTAAATAAGAGACACAAGACGGAGAAAATACAAAGATTTTACGTGACCAAAATTCAATACCCTATGCTCTAGGAGCTCTACGTGATGCGTGTGCGTAATACAACTCTATATTATAGTCGAGGAGGCGGGCAACTTGTGGTGATATTTATGTCAATTTTGTTAAAATTATTGGTAGATTTTGTGTCGGTTTGTAATGTTGGAAGGGGGTTAGGAGTTTTTGTTGCAGTGATAGCCCAGTGGATTAACCATGTGCCTCCCACGGTGAATGGTTCGAGTTCGATCCCGAGGCACGCACCGCTGACTTTTCGAAGTCATGTGCGTATTAGAAATTAATTATCACTTGCTTTAACGGTGAAGGAAAACATGGTGAGGAAACCGGCATGTCCTAGAACCAAAAATTCGAAGTCATGTGACGTCCACCAACCCGCACTGGGCCCGCGTGGTGGACTACGGCCCACTCCCTCTCACAGAGAGGAGGCCTGTGTCCCAGCAGTGGGAACATTATAGGCCGATTATGCTATTATGCTAGGAGTTTTTGTTGGATAGTTATATGGTAGGATAGCTAGAATACCAGTTAGTTAGTTATACCTCCTGTTTTGCGCGCTTAGCCTCTTGATTGGGCCATTGTGCGTGTACCGGATTGAAAGCTCCGTTAGTGGTAACGATTTATTGCTGTGTTGTATGCCGCGAGTTAAATAACCGTACGAAAAAATCACATCACACTAATATTATAAAGGCGAAAGTTTGTGTGTGTGTATGTGTGTGTGTGTAAGTATGTTTGTTACTTCTTCACGCTGAAACGGCTGAACGGATTTGGATGAAATTTGGCACACAGATAGATTATAGTCTGGAATAACACATAGGCTACTTTTTATCCCTAAAACGAGGGCGAAGCCGCGGGCGGAAGCTAGTATTTAATAAACAAGTGATCGAAGCAAGCGAAGGCGCGCCAATAGATGTTTCAAATAAATATTTGAATCGCTTGTTTTCCAAAAAAACACAATTCCTAAATAGCAAGTTGAACGATGCATAAAAAACTGAATAACTTTGTTTGACAAATGGGGTTTGGGAAGATAATACATTCTACGTCAATGTTATGAGAACTGAGGAAAGGGACATTATGTGTTTTGGTTGTAAAACCTTTTGTACCTTGAGGAATAAAAATTATTACCAACTTTAAAACAAATTCTACATAGGGACTTGTGTCCTTTGAAAAACACGATTCAATTAGTTTTGTCGTCATATTGATTCCAGTCTCCTGGCCTATATAAATGGTTTTGGCACAAGTGTAACTTGTGGAAATCTCAAGCGAACTCCGATAATGACACTTGTTGTGTTGAAAGTGTTAAAACGTAGAATTATTTCTACCAACACTGTTTTCTGATTAGCTCTTACCAGGGAACACACTTGCCTGAAATTACGTTGCTGAAAATTTTCGGCTGATTTAATGCTTCAGCATATTCAGTAGATAAAAACACACCAGGATCAACAAAAACTTAAAACAAAAAATCAAAACCATCTTTAAAAAGATCCCATTTTGTGTGAAACAGTTTCGGAAGTCGATAATGCTTTTGATTTCTAATTGAGTTTGATTCGGCACCGACTTCTGAAAGTGTTTCACGCATAGGTAATATGTAATAGGTATTGATATATTAGGTAATGATAATTTTATAATGTGATCTTTTTGAAGGTTTAAATACATTTTTGTAAAGTATTTTAGACCGGAATAGAAAATATTAAAAAATAAAACTGATCCCCCAGGGTATCAGAAACGGGGTATCCGATCGGAATAACTCGTTGGGAACGAAGCAAACTTATAACATAGGCAAAACAATCGTTATCCATTGTCTTAATACAAAAGCCCATGTTTTATTAACACCTGACAACATTAAGGCGCCTTGCAGACGGAGCAACTTTAGTTGACGCAACTATCAACTTTTTTAAAGTTTCCTTAAAAGTTGCCAGTTGATACAACTAAAGATGTTAAACGATTTCGTTTTTTGACAATTTCTTGATGCAATTGTATAGCCGTGAGTTGAGATTTATATCGTGGAACTCAGTAGAACAATTACCGCAATCTTGCAGCATAACCCGGCGATATTGCAATGAAATTAAATGATGGTACATGTTCTACTGAGTTGCATTATATTGATTACAACACACGGCTATACAATTACAGCAAGAAATTGTCATAAAACCAGCCCATTGGGTTATTCCCAATGGACCACGGCGCGATGTACGATTTCTGACGTCAGACGTAATGTAGTGACATCTCACAAGTTGTTATTATGTTATTAGTAGGTAGTTTTCGTTGTTGTCGGCAGATGCCGCTGTCGCTACAGAGATATGTAAACTAGGTCGGCACTGAAAATCAGCGTTGTGGTGTGGAATGTTGAGAAAATAATCTCAATGTTGCCATACCACGACTTTATGCTGAGTGCCGGCGCCTTTTTGCATGCGAATGCGATGCAACTTTTTATTTTTATTTTCTTTTCAATTTTGTTTTATAAATAGTAAGTAGTAGTAAGTACATACTAAATAGTGTTTGATGTAATTTTTTTTTAATGTTTTTGTATGTTTTAATCTACATTTCGTTTTTTTTTTATTTTTATTGTTTTTTGCTAAGTACATACATAGCAAAAAATTATTTATTGCATGGGATGACTACATTATAGGTAGGGTACCTACCTCATCATTTTTCTTTCTTTCTAAACAGCTAGTTGCCAGTTGCTGCAATAGTTGCTCCATCTGCAGAGCACCTAAGTAAGACAACTTCAAGTTCCGCCATTTTATTCTCGCTAGAAGTACGAAGTTTGTTCGCAAATAAGCTATTGTTTGCAACAGAATTAAAACTTATTGTGACTAGCAGCATAAAGTAGAATAGTTCAGAAGATTCACTCTCAACAGCCGCCAAGACTTTTGATAACTAGGTTGAGGTCGTTTTCCAGCCACTTAAGGGTTTATTTTGAAGAAAAAAAATCTTAGTCCACCTTTCCACTTTCTAAAGTAGGTTCTCAACCGGTGTTCTGTAGACCACTAGTGGACCACGAGAACTCAATTAAGGTCCGCAAGGACTACAATTAAGGTCCGCGAAACCTAATATTATAAAATTGTAAAACAGCCGTGTCTGTGCATTGAAGAAGAAGAAAAACCGTCGGGATAGGGTACTGGGACGTAAGTATACCCAAAAATTCATTTTTTAGGGTTCCGTACCAGAATGGTAAAAAAAGAACCCTTATGGTGCGACTTCGTCTGTCTATCTGTCTGTCTGACTGTCTGTCACACCTGGTTATTTCAGCAACTACTAATGCTATCGACTTGAAAATTGGAACAGTTATAAAGAATGCTTTTCCAATTTTATTGCAAATAAAAAAGTCATTTTTTTTTTATTTACATTGCAAAAGGGGCCGGAGTGGGGGCCCAAAATTTCAAAGTGAGGTTACTAGGGCAAGTGTCATATCATATAAAAGGGCTTGATTTGCACATTTTAAATTATATTTTTATTTAATTTAATGCCTCACAGTTTTCGACATATGATGAAAAATGTCTGAAAAAATACCATTCCCCCCCCCCTTATCTCCGAACTTTGCGGAGCGAAAAATCTGAAATAATTAGAGTTGATAGGAATTGACCCAAATATTGCACTAAAAATAAAACGATGTTCCTAACTAGTACAGTTTTTTCAAAATCATCAAAATGCCTTCACAAACAAACTTAGTTATGCGGTCCGGTTTTTTTCACTTTATACGTCCAAAAATGATACGGAACCCTCGGTGCGCGAGTATGGCTCGCACTTGGCCGGTTTTATTATTATTTTTGTCTGTGAGCGCATCACACATAAAGTACCTACTGAACGGATTTTGATGTGGTTTTCACAGCTTGGTAGCTTGGAGTCAAACTTAAAATTCCAATGGAATGAACCGAAAATACAGTTTGACCTCTTCGTAGTACTAGCCACCCTACACTAAAGAGTTCACTTAAAATGGTCAATTTATTGACCGAGTCGCTGCCAAAAGTCTAGTAATAGCATAATACTATTCAACTTTTGTAACAATTGGATCTTCTGTAATTTCATCTTCCATACCATTAAAGTACGCAGGTATTTGTAGCAAACTTTCGTTTTCGGAAATGAACAAGTTTCTGTCGATGTTTCCCGCTTAATCTCCTAAACTAGCGATAAACCCATTGCTTTGGAAAAATAGAAAAAAGAGATGCTTTTCTGGTCGTTCCCTCCGCCATATTGGTTTCGAGAGACTGCTTTGCGTGTTCCGAAATTGGTTTTCTATTTGAAATGGTGTGGTTTTGAAATGGCGATTCAGAGGAAAGAATACTGATGTCTAAAAGCGCAATCAAGTTGATGGCCTGGTTTTCCAAATTAACTGCTGTGATTTGGTTGTCCAAAATGCAATAAAAAATATTATTGAGTGACATGAAAGTATAGTTACACTGCCTTATTATGCCTATTTGCGCTATTTTACGAAACCCAGTTTTGAGAGAATTATCGCCGTTTTAAGTTTTTTCGGACCGAACACGACCGATGATTTTTAGGCAGTATTTCAGTTTTTGTGTGAGTGAGGAGTGACAAACACAGTGTTAAATTGAAGGTTTACGGCATTTTTTATGTGTGGGAGATCTCTATATTAACAAAAGAGCGAAGTTGTGACGCAAACTGCTTTAATAATGGCGACAGCGCAGCGGTTTCCGCACTATTTTGCTTAAAATTAGAAGAGGCATATTATAACAGTTTAGCTGCCACGTCAGGCACGGATGCCTGACTCTAGTGGAGGTTGGACCTTCAACATTTGTGGCCCGGCAGTGAAAGTAATAAGGGATTTCAAATTTCAACTGATTCAGGCGAAGACGCAGTAGCTCAGTAGGTTAGAGCGCTTGCCACGGTACGGCAGATGTCTCGGGTTCAAACCCCACCTGTGTGTGTGTATTATACTGAATAACATTAATTTGCTACGATAATATCTCAATGTTTCCATCATCTGAGGTATATTTCATGTAAAAATATTGTTTTTGTGCGACTGAAATAATTCTCTCCAAAAATGAAGCACGTGTATGTATAGTTGACATTAGATAATAGAAAAATGTGTCAATCTCATCGTAATAGCAAAAAAATCACCGTCAAAATATCGGCACGTGTATAAACTTTAACCATGGTAACCAAGGGACGTGAAACACAGTTTTTCTTGACTTTATCATGAGAGTAATTTTTGTGTACAAAATTATACGACATACATTGTATGAATTATTTATTTACAATGACAGAATTTGAGTGACAATGTGTTCCAAACATTTAAACGCTATGAGTAAAAAGTATGTATATATATCAGGGCTCCGCCCTTAATCACACAGTTGTGGCCCTTCCAACCGACGTGCCAAGCATCTGGTCGACGTGCCTCTTCCAGATCAAACCAGAATCCGTTAAGATTTCGTAGTGTAGACGACCAAAACGTTTAGTGACTGTGCCGAATTCCCATTTTTTGTTAGAACTGTAATCTCGCGTCTGGATCCTCTGCCCCAATTTAAATGTTCTTACATTAGCTATATGGTCTGCAGGCGAGCTGGACGATACATATCTTTTCTTTAGCATGGCGTGAAGCAGTGTCCTCACTGGCCGGCCGCCGAAAACCTGTTCGTAAGGACTTTTTCCAGTGGCCGTGTTGGGAGTTCTTTGTAGTTGTGACTTAATTAGTAAAATTTTGTCATGTATAGATCCAGCCTCATTATCCATACTATGTAAAGCCTTCTTTATGGTTTGGACAAAACGCTCAGCTTGACCATTCGTCGCTGGATGATATGGAGCTGACGTTTTATGTATAACACCAAGTTCTTGCAAAAATGACGAAAATTCTCTTGACACAAATTGTCTGCCATTGTCGGAAACTAATATGTATGGTATACCAAAATCCACGAAAATGTTTTTTAGTTTTGATATACACCATGTTACGTGCAGGATGTATGAGGCACATAAATAAAAGCAAAAATATAATACATGAAAAAATGTAATGACGACTGGTGACGGCGCGGTGTTCTTCTTTTCAATAAAATGGCTGCTGCACCGGCGCCGAGCGGCCGGACCGCGTGACGTTAACCTCTTTGCTCGTCCACGGAGTTAACATCCTCCGCCCCCTTGGAAGCCGTGCTTTCAAGAAACTCTGGATCTTCAACTGGCAGGATGCAGACCTTGTTTAGAGCTCGTCGGAGGGTTCCTTTAGTTGTGGCTATATCCGCAACTCTGCATAAACCGTCTGGTCCAATAAAAAGTTTCTCCACTCTTCCCAAAATCCATTTCATTGGTGGCAGCTGATCGTCCTTGATTACAACGACATCTCCAGCCTTGATAGGTTGGCCACTGGATCGACGCCATTTGACTCGTTGTTGTAGCTCGGAGAGAAATTCTTGCGACCATCTTTTCCAGAAATGTTGCCTCAGTCTTTCTAAGTGCTGGTATCGATTGATCGACAATTTTTCCACGATAGGAGATGCTAGTGACGTTAACGGACGCCCAATCAGGAAGTGGCCGGGTGTTAATGGGTTAAAATCTGACGGGTCTGATGACATAGGTGTCAACGGACGCGAATTCAATACTGCCTCAATTTGTGTAAACAGAGTGGAAAGCTCTTCGAAAGTAAGATTTGAATTACCTGCGATTCGTTTCAAATGGAACTTAGCCGCCTTAACGCCCGCTTCCCAGATTCCACCGAAATTGGGTGCATAAGCTGGACTGAATTTAAATTCAATGCCCTCGCTGGCTCCGAACTCATTCACGGGCTCATTGGCGGCCTTGAGCATTCTGCCTAACTCGTTATTTGCCCCTACGTAGTTCCTACCATTATCGCAATAAATTATGCGAGGCTTTCCTCGCCTGGAAATAAACCTACGTAAACATGAAATAAATGCATTGGTACTTAGTTCACTAACAACTTCAAGGTGCAAAGCCTTGCAGGAGAAACAGACAAAGAGACACAAGTAGCATTTACTAGTTCTAGCGCCACGTCCTTTCCGATTGGAAATATTGAACGGACCTGCAAAATCGGTGCCACAGATCTCAAATGGAGAAGAAGGATTTACTCTAGAATGAGGTAGGTTACCCATTAAAGTTTGAACGGATTTACCCTTTAACCGTACACATTTAACACATTTGTTTACAGTTTGTGTAGCAAGAACTCTGCCACCAACGGGCCAGAAGTTCTCACGTATGCTAAGTAATTGCTGAGGGCCGCAATGTCTAATTGCTGAGTCTCGCTTCGGCCGCGTTTTGATGCGGACGTGTTGCTGACACTACAAAAAACCGTGCTGCGCGGCGCCAGCCGTCGCCCGTAACATCAATCGCCATGAGTCAACAACTTGTGGCGAACGAATTACTAGCGTTCCTGCAGCAGAAGCTAGACGTGATGGATGAGGTGTCTGCAGTCCAAATCTGCTCCACCAACTTCAGCGAGGAAGACATCGCCACTGCCAAGCTGCTCTTGTACAAAACGTTGAACAAGGCAGACCAGATGGTGTCCCGCCGGCGTGACGGGACTAAGAAAAGCGTGCAGGACATCATCACGCTGTTGAAAGAGACCGACCCTGACGACGTGCCGACGTTTGTGGCTAAGGATCTGCATAAGCTCCCTCCTGTCACCTTCGACCACGTCGACGTAACCAGCCTGCTGAAAGACATCGTTTTTCTAAAGGCAAGCTTAGTGGATGTGCAGAAGAAGTTGGATGCATCCCAAAACACCGTCGCCGATTTGCGCAACGACCTTATAGAGTTGCGTAAAAAGGTAGCGGTAACTGGGTCACCATCGAGTGCATCGAAAATAAACATGCGTCGCGGAGCGAACCTCGATTTATCGGGGGCAAGTTTCGCGTCAGCAGTTTTGTCTTCGCCGACACCGTCACATGCTGAGCCTGCAGAGCGCGCACCGTGCGCGCCCCGCAACTCCGCTCCCGCCCCTGCGGCTCCTCCCCTCACTGCCGCACGACCTACCCGACCCTCTGACCCGGTGCCTGTGTCTACCGCGTCAGCGAGAAGTAGAGTTCTCGCCAGCGTCGCAGTGAGCACTGTCGACGCTACTACGAAGCCCTTGCTTGAAAAAGCACCGAAGCGGGCTGATGGTGACGGTTTTGTGACGGTGCAAAGGAGGAAGCGCCGGCAAAGAACCCCGAAGAACCGCTGCGGCACGGCTCCTGTGGAGCCTAACGTAATCATACGTGCTGCGAAGCCGAACACTCCGGTGTACATCTCCCGCCTACACTACAGCAGTAAGGCGGAGGATATCGTGGAGTACGTGCGCCAAAGGACTAAGTACACGCCGAGAGTGCAGCTGCTGGAATCGCGCCGCAATGTCAACTTCAGGGCATTCGTGGTGCGAGTACCAACTTGTCTTCTGCACCTCGTCATGGAAGAGGACTTTTGGCCGCAGGGAGTGGTGTTCCGTCGCTTCCGCGGACAAGTGCCACACGATCGCACAGTGAATGACATAGTGCACAAGTGAAGTGTTCTTACTAACATAGGCTAAGTTTTATTACTAACATAAACTGTATAATATTATATACCTATATATGTTAGTTTGTAAGGTATATATCTATGGGCCAAAGTAGCCTGATAATAAAGAGTTTATTATTATTATTATTATTATTATAATGTAGTAGACGCAAATGCTCCTCTGCAAATAAAAGTTTGGCAAATGCATGCTTGGAATCAATTAAAATGGGATGTATTTTGTTATAGGGTTGCAACGCACCTTGAATGCGTCCCCCGACTCTCAGGATATTTTCATTATCCAAAAATGGATTCAAAGATAAAATATTAGATTTACAGTTTACACGTCCTGTACTTTTTAAAGAATGAATATCCTTTTCGAACGAATGAGTTTGTGATAATTTAGCTAATGTTTTTAATGAAGTTTGTAACTCTTGTAGTGTTAGCTTACCTTTCAATTTATAATTTTTATTTTTACAATTGTATATAAAACGTTGTACATAGCTTAGAACTCTCTGTAGTTTAGATAGTTTAGAAAATTTGTCAAATGAAATAAAACTCTGTTCACATTGTATAGTTAAACTAACCTTCATTTCAGGCAATGTTTTACTTTGTAAGTTAGTATTAAGCTGAGGCCACTCATCCTCAGGTTTAGTTAAAAAAGAAGCACCATGCCACCAAAGATAGTTACTTCTAAGATCCTGCGGCTTAACTCCGCGTGAAGCTAGATCTGCCGGATTATCTTGAGTTGGCACATAGCACCATTCATATTGAGCGGTAAGTTCACGAATTTCTTGTACACGATTGCATACAAAAGTTTTCAAAGTTTTTGGTTGGGTATTTATCCATCCTAAAACTATGGTTGAATCTGTCCACAAAACAGCACGTGAAGTTTCAAAATTGTTATTACCTGATGAATGTAAAACCTTTGTAAGCAATCTAGCGCCTAATAAAGCACCCATTAGTTCAAGACGCGGTATAGTTAATTCCGGTTTTAAAGGAGCTACCTTTGCTTTGGCACAAAAAAGGTGAACATGTATAACGCCCAGTGCATCCTTTGATTTTACATACAAACAAGCACCGTACGCAGCCTGCGAGGCATCGGTGAAACAATGAAATTCTACATTAATTGGTGCTGCTCTGACTATATGCCTGGGCACCTCAATTGTGGAAATATAGTGTACATTTTTTATGAATTCTTCCCATTGAAGTTTAATGTTATTCGGGACTCCTTCATCCCAATCATTTTTTAACAACCACAATTGTTGTAATATTAATTTTGGAATAATTATAGTCGCCGATAATAAACCCAGCGGGTCAAAAATTTTAGAGGACATAGATAGAATATTGCGCTTAGTAATTTTCGATTCAATTTTGAATTCTGTAGAAAATTTTAGAGTATCTGTTTGTGGATACCACTTTAAACCTAGAACAGTAGACTCCTTGCTAAAATCTTGACAGATGTTTGTTGTAGGAAGATCTTTTAGGACATCTGGAGCATTAGTCCGGAATTTACGTAAAGGAAAACAGGCTTCTGAAAGTTTATTAATGACTTCATGAACAACATTTCTCAAATCTTGTTTTGAATTAGAGCCCGTATTTAAGTCGTCGACATAAAAATCATGCTCAATAACATGCTGTATGTCGGGTTTATCGGCGCATTCACGCGACAATTCTAACAAGCATCTTATGCTTAAAAATGGAGCCGAGGCCGTGCCATAGGTTACAGTGTTCAGCTGTAGAACTTGCAACGGCTTCGTTTCTTCGTCTCTCCACAAAATCAATTGTAGGTTTCGCTGAGACTCGTCAATCAATATTTGCCGGTACATTTTTTCTATATCGGCGGTAACAACAAAGGCATTTTGACGAAACCTCAACAAAATTGACAAAAGATCGTCTTGTATAACTGGCCCCACCAGTTGGATATCGTTAAAAGACTTTCCAGAAGTAGATTTGCACGAAGCATCGAACACCACTCGTAATTTAGTAGTTTCACTATTGGGGCGTAGTACAGCGTGGTGGGGTAAAAAATAACCAAAGGAAGGACGCTCAACTATCGAAAGATGACCCAAGCGCTCATACTCACGAATGAATGATTTGTAGTCCTCCTTCAGAGTAGGTGACTTGTTTAGTTTTCGCTCTAGATTAATAAATCTACGACGCGCCACATTATACGAGTCACCGAGAGCTAGTTCCGGAGGATCAGTTAGTGGAATTTTAACTACAAAACGACCATCATTTAATCGTTTAGTGTTTTTTATAAAGATACTCTCACACAACTCCTCAGATTTAGAATAAAAATGTTTTTTAACAGGAAGTAATTCTTCAATCTCCCAAAATTTTGTTAAAGTTTGTTGAATATTTTGAGAAAAGTTGCATATAATATTATTATGTTCTAATTTGTGATTGTTACCAACACCAGTAGGCCCGGAAATTAACCAGCCTAATTTAGAATGTTGCAACGTAGGTTTGTTTCGACCAAGTTTGATTAATCTTGGGTTTACAATATCCCAGAAAATATCTGCACCCAACAGAATATCGATGTCAGAAGGACTGAAGAACTCAGGATCAGCCAGCTGAAGATTGCGAGGTAAGTTAAGTTGCGAAGGGTCAATGCTCACGCTTGGAAGTTTGCTTGTAATTTGTGGTATGACAAGACATGACACATTGACACAAAATTCGTTTAAACGAGATTTTAATTTTAAATTACAATATTGAGCCGTATTTACAACAGCATTGTTGATGCCACTAACAGTTACTGCATTTCTATTAGTGAAATCTAATTTTAATTTATTTTGTAGAGTTTTAGTAATGAAGGAAGACTGACTGCCATTGTCAAGCAGCGCTTTCACAAGGTAAGTATTATTTTGTTGATCGATTATCTCGACTAGGGCCGTGCATAACAACACCTGGCTCGCCATCACGACAGATAACGACACTGCAGGAGCGACGCTGGAATTCGACCCAGAAGTTGAAGGTAAGTTGGAAATTTCATCAATATTAGTTTGCTTTAATTCTTTACTTTCATGTAACAATGTGCTATGTTTTCTCTGACAGAATTTACAAGGACCTCTGAAACAACGGTTGACATTATGACCACTGCGAAGACAATTGGGACAAAGCTTATGTTTAGCAACCTCTTTTAGACGCAAGTCTACACTTAAAGTTTTAAATTTATCACACTCATGTACAAAATGATCTTGCTTACAGATGACACACGGTTTACTGGTCGCCCTTTCGGTACTATGTGAAGATACAAAGGATTTAGTCTGTGAATATGGACGATGAGGCTTAACATCCGATCTACTAAACTGTACCGTTTCTAAAACATCCGCTCGGTTTCGCAGAAATAAGTAGAATTCATCAAGAGTTGGGCAAACCGATAAATTGTTGCGATGTTCTTCCCATTTGCGACCTGTGGCGCCATCTAGTTTAGAGGTCATCATGTGAATAATAATTGTGTCCCAATGGTTGGTAGGTTCCTTTAATAAATTTAAGGCACGTAAGTTTTTTGTGAAATAGTCAATCATATACCGCAAAGATTTGTATGATTCCTTTGTGATAGCTTCAAAATTGAATAGTGATTTTAAATGGTTATTTATCAATAATCTCTTGTTATCATATCTATCACAAAGTAGCTGCCATGCCAGCACATAGGTTTCAGCGGTAAATTCAACTGACTTTATAACGAGTGCAGCGCCACTGTCCAATGATGACCGAAGGTAGTGAAATTTATTAATTTCTGGAATATTCTTATTTTTATTGACTAATGAGTCAAAAGTGTCACGGAACTCGAGCCACTTTAAGTAGTTGCCATCAAATTTTGGAAGATTTATAGTTGGTAATTTGATATTAAAATTATTTTTACAGGATGAACCGTTGCACTCGGACTTCACATCAACATAGCACTCTGACTTTACATCAACATTATTGGTACCATGAGTAGCACTGCCTTGAATCTGTGATACATTTTCAATTATTAGCTGTGCATGTGAAATTAAATTACAAAATGTTTCCTCGAATGATTCTCTTTCAACAAGCTCAGTTTCAGATTCAAGACCTAACGTTTCAATTTTAGATTGAAGTTCATCAAATTGAGAAAACAAAGCCTGAAACCGTTCTAACTTTAATTGTAATTCAGTAAGTTGTAATTTTGTAATTTGACTCGGATCAATTGACTTTAATGTCTCAATATGTTTTTTGAATATAGTAATTCTACCCTTTATACTACTACGAAGCTGCCTAAGCTTTTTAATATCGTCCGACATTATTATTTATAGAAAGAACTATGTAACCTACGTAAATTACGAAGAGGCAAATAACGTTCAAACAAATAATAGTCAATTAACAAGATAGGTACAATAAAATGGTACCGCCAATCCAACCAGACGAACCCGGAGCGCAGCGAGGGCAGGCTGATGGCGTCAGCGTCACCTTTAGTTCAGCTTACTCTGCTTATCACCGGCTGTCGCTCATGCACCGTAAGAATCGCGCGCACTCAAATAGCCTCACGTTCCGGTGGAATCTCCGAATCTGGAATAGTCGGCGAATACAAATGAATAACTGTATGCCTATCACAGAATAAAATGTCGGGAAGTGTAATAGAATATATCGCAGGTAGAAGATTGCAATGTTTACAGTTGGTATTGTAAACTCTTGAAGTAGGGTTACCTATGACTTTAAGTGTAAGTAGATAATTAGTATACTATAGCAGGACGCTAGACAAAGAAATATGCGATCACAGCGCAGATAGGTATCCAGGATAATGAAAGGGTACAATAATTGCCGGGATCGATCGTTCAGGTCCAGCTCCAGTAGGTAACAGCTTGTCGCGACTCGTCCTCAGGTCAGGTTGTTCGATTGAAGCAGGCGACGCGCAGTTTGTATTTTGTAGAATTCGTCGACAATGACGAGTTGGTAGTCTTGTCGGTATTTTACGCTTCTCGCCTAATATATCACGTCGGGGTCACCAAATGTTACGTGCAGGATGTATGAGGCACATAAATAAAAGCAAAAATATAATACATGAAAAAATGTAATGACGACTGGTGACGGCGCGGTGTTCTTCTTTTCAATAAAATGGCTGCTGCACCGGCGCCGAGCGGCCGGACCGCGTGACGTTAACCTCTTTGCTCGTCCACGGAGTTAACACACCAAGTACTTGTAGTTGTTTTTGTCGGAAGAATCTCCACCCATTTTGACATAGCATCTACTATTATAAAAAGGTAGTGACCATGTAATGGTCCGGCGAAGTCGATGTGTATGCGTTGCCATGGTTCTGTCGGTATTTCCCAGTGATGTAACTGAACCTTTGTTGGTTCATTCTGTTTGAGACGACATTCACGGCAATTGTTCACTAGTTCCTCTATATCCTTAACGATATTTCTCCAGTACACGTAACTGCGTGCCAATAATTTCATTTTCAATATGCCTAGGTGACCTAAATGTAACTCTTCCAATATTTTGCTTCGTAAGTTCTGCGGAATCATGACTCTAGTTCCTTTAATAAGACAATTATCTTCCAGTGTAAGTTCGTTGTCATTATAGCCAAGGGTTCTTAAAGTTTGACCCTTACTCAAAGCTTGAACTAACCGGTTGTATTCAGGGTCGTTCATGGTCTCTTCTGCTATTATATTGCGATTGACAGTAAGTGTGTTTATTTGGTTTTGTTGGAAAATGCTGTGTTGATCCATCTTATGTTCAGGGGTCTGCTCTACTGGGAACCTTGAAAGGTAATCTGCGTTGCTATTTGTAACTGAATTTCTGTACTCAATGTTGTAGTTGAATCCTGAAAGGAAGTGTGCGTAGTGGAACAATCTCATCGTACTCATGGCTGGTAACATTTTGTTCGGGTGAAATATTGTTGTTAATGGTTTATGATCTGTGATGAGTGTAAACTTCCTTCCATAACAATAGTGAAAAAACTTTTTTACTCCCCAATATATGGCTGTAGCCTCTTTATCTATTTGGCTATACTTCCTCTCACTCGACGTCAGAGAACGCGATGCAAAAGCAATGGGTCTGTCACTGCCATCAGGCATTCGATGTGATATATATATATATATATATATATATATCAAATATATATCAAATCTCTGTTCATATTTTTCAATTGACGTAAGTCTCGTAGTGTATTCGATATCAGTAATGTTACTCACAGTTTGTAAATAATTGTAAGTTTTTGTTATTTGCCCCTTTATGGTGCTTCTCGCACGTTTAAGTGCAAATAATTCTTCCTCCATCGTCGCCAGTTTTGTGTACAAAATTATACGACATACATTGTATGAATTATTTATTTACAATGACAGAATTTGAGTGACAATGTGTTCCAAACATTTAAACGCTATGAGTAAAAAGTATGTATATATATCAGTAATAAATAAAAATTATACGAATATACTGGATGACTATTTTTAGGGTCTGGAAAAAAAATAGGGTGTAAAAATAAGAAAGGACAACAAAGTGATCCTAATAAGGGTTCCGTTTTTCCTTTTGAGGTACGGAACCCTAAAAAAGAAAAGAAAAAATGTATCAATCTAATCATAATCTAGAGCTTTTCAACCAAAAAATACGACCTAATTCAATTTCCGCCATCAGCGAATCGAGACCCTTCAAACTTATTTGAACTTGCAACTAGAAAACTTCAACAACTACCTACATAGAAAATAACTTATCTAAGTTACGTACTAGAATATCCAATAAGCCATCTAAGTCACTAAGAAGTAATACCATCCCCAAACCTGGCTTAAAGTATAAGCTCTAATAATGGAACTTTTGGAAATTGGTCCAATGTCCCTCTGTTTATCCCAAACATATTTTTCTTTTCCGTAATACTCGTAAACTTAAGTTATGGGTTCGTAAGCTGGTCAGTAAACAGATATCGGGAGGGCAAAGCTAGGCTTTAGCGAGTTTTAAAACAAGAGAGAGAAGGACAGAAGATCATGTTGTTGTTATATTTTTTTCATAATAAAAATATGAGGTGTCGTGGGATACCCAGTTGGATAGAAGTTCCTTTAGCTTTATATTGTACTAGCTTCCTCCCGCGGCTTTATACGCGTTTTCGGGGTAAAAGATGTGTTATTCTAATGAATAAGCTATACTACTGTAAAGTTTCATCAAAATCTGTTCAGTAGGTTTTGCGTGAAAGAGTAACAAACATCCATACATCTTTAAAAACTTTCAAGGATAATAAATTATACGTACAAATAATTATGTGATACTAGCTTCCGCCCGCGGCTTCGCCCGCGTTTTTGGGTTAAAAAGTAGCCTATGTGTTATTCTGATGTATAAGCCATATTACTGTAAAGTTTCATCAAAATCCGTTCAGTAGTTTTTGCGTGAAAGAGTAACAAACATCCATACATACATCCATCCACACATCCATCCATACATCCTCACAAACTTTCACATTTATAATAATAGTAGGATAACTACAAATACTTAACGATTTTAGAATTTTTTCCTTTAGGTACTTGTACTGTGAGACCGTTGACCTAAACACATATTATTTGGCAAGAAGCTATTCTTGCCAAATTTTGTGTTTAGGTCAACGGGAAATATCCTATAGATTGATGAATGAGTTTTCAAGTACCTACCAAAATATGTGACATCAATGGCCTTATCTTTTGATTGTGCTGATTTAGAAGCTTGAATTTTGTACACCTCTAACTGGGGCCATAGATTTTGGTATCTGATATTAATTTCAACTTGATACCTTTACTCGTTCTTGAGAAAAAGGGTCTTGGCAGACGGACAACAATGTGATTCTTTAAGAGTTTTTGTCTTTTTGCAATATGGAACCCTAAAATTGCCAGTGGTAGTTTCTATACCTGAGCCACAAATTTGCTATTGCGATTGTATAAGAATGGTCTCATAATGACATCATGTTGAAACCTAAGTCAAAGCCTTTGGTCACTGACTTAGAGTAAGGCGAATCACACACCTTGCCGTGCTACGCTGCGGGGTGCGTGGCGACGGAACAAAAATCCCGCGGGTGAATGCGTTTTCAGTGTGTTGCACCATGCGTGATTTCTCTACAAATACAGGTACTTGCATACAACGGAACATCACGCACCCCGCGCTACGCTGCGTGATGCGGGGCAGTGTGCGAATCGCCTAAGACTATTTATCGGTCATTGGTGAAAACCAACAATAACGATGTCATTATGCAACCATTCTGACACGATTATGACAATTGCAATAGCAGACTTGAGGCCCTGGATAAATGATGTCAAAAGATGCATCATACTAAGCCTTCGGTCATCTTTCTGTATCACAGCTTAAGTGTAAACTCTAAGTAGGGATGCAAACAGGATAGTTAGGAAGTATGCCGCAAATTATGTCGAACTCTCAAGCTTACTCCGTGCGGATACAAGCAGACAATAGGGTTATTAGCATATGAGGATGGTGGGTAAATAACAACCGCCAGGATTGATGTTGAGATCAACACTGAGTTGCAGAAAGGGTCATTAGGTTTTAAGGCGTATGGTACCCTCAAAAAGATAAATTCCGTCGCCGTTGGGGTCGTACTACTCTTAAACTAACCAACATAAAAATCCAGAAAACATATGTACATTATCTCCGTAGCAGAAAACATCGGCTGCTAGACGTGCCTTCATGTCGGACTGCAGCCCATGCTGCATCTCCCTTAAGTAAGCTCGTGGAAGCCAACCCGGACTTCGATCTATTCTATAATAAATTCGCCAATTTAATGGTTATATGCCTACTTTTTTGGAAAATAATAAGATTTGAATAATTTCTATTATCAGTCTATGTTTGTAATTATTATAATTTTGTACTTTGATTTATGTAATTGTATATGCCGTGTAAATCAATAAAATAAAATAAATAAATAAATAAATAAATGTACAGCAAAACGCACGTGACAATTAGCAAAATTATTTCCTGCTTCTGCTACAAAACATATTTTGAAATGATACACATCCAGATTAAAGATAAATGGATTGCCTATACTCTCCAGCAAAAACCAAAAAATATCACCTTTAGTTAAGGAGCAGTAGCGAATTTAGTTCTATAAACGACCTCATTTCAATAATTATTTTCATACAGTAAATTTTAAGCTACGATATTTTTATACTTCCAAAATAAAGGTAACATGTCAAGGTTTATTATATATTTTTTATGGATTTTTATGTTATTTAGTTTAAGAGTAGTAGGACCCCAACGGCGACAGAATTTATCTTTTTGAGGGTACCATACGCCTTAAAGGAGACTTTAACGTTAGAAATTGTATGGTTAAAGCCTCCGTTGAAATTTAATTATTTTTCTGCAGCCAACCGTAAAACTGCATTTACCGTGGTTAAGAGTAAATCTATACTAATAGGGATATTATAAAGAAGAATTTGTTTGTTTGTTTGAACGCGGTAATCTCTGGAACTACCAATCGGATTCGAAAAACCGGGCAAGAGCGTGTCGGACCACGCACAGTGTAGGGTTCCGTAGCAATACGTATTTCAGTGTTTCAACCGCAAATATAAGAATATTATAAAAAACAAAGTTATTTTTGCGGTTATCAAAGTCAAAACTGAAAATAGTGAATTTTTCTAAAAGTTATTGACGTATCTTATTTAAACCAATTTTAATCGAAAGTATTTATTAGATGCTATAAGCTTGATTTTTTTCAGATTTTTCGATAGCGCGGTTGGAAAATTACAGGGGAGGGACACATTGTTAACGACTTTCCGAGCTCCTAGTTTACTCAATATGCACTTAAATAAAAAAGTCATTTAGAAACCTTTATTTACCTTTATGTTATTTTTAAAGACCTATCCAACGATACCCCGCATGATGGGGT
This sequence comes from Thalpophila matura, assembly GCA_948465475.1. Classification (NCBI taxonomy): domain Eukaryota; kingdom Metazoa; phylum Arthropoda; class Insecta; order Lepidoptera; family Noctuidae; genus Thalpophila; species Thalpophila matura. Next base: position 1,483,249 of record OX419199.1, on the reverse strand, counting down.
GCGCGAAAATATTTTTTTTCATCCCTCAGTTTCATGTATGGGAGCCCTCCATAATAATTTTATTTTTCGTAATTTTACTACAGGCCTTTATGGCGGCTTATAAAAGACACACCTACGAAGTTTCATACAAATTGGTTATGAACTGTAGATTTGACGAGGCTGTGACAGACAGACGGACATGACGAAACTATAAGGGTTCCTAGTTTTACTACGGAACCCTAAAAATCTTTTTGTATAATATTATGATAGCCAGATTTATGAGGAACAGTATAAGCTATTTAAAATTACGCTACGATCCTTAGAAGCCGAGCAACGGGGGTGAACGGGGGTGAACGGGGGTGAACGGGGGTGAACGGGGGTGAACGGGGGGGTCATTTAATAAACAAATGAAAACCTAGTTGTATTCGTGCAATCATTTCAACTAATTATTTAACGATGACATTCTTTGTTTTCTAAGCGATAAGTCAAACTGACCAAATGAAGTACAATGGCGTCCCAGCTAGCGCCAACCTAATGGCTTGAGTGAGGTAGCTAATACGATCACGCGGTTCGTTGTTTGACGCTTCAAGTTCGTTTATATGCAAATTGCAATGTTACAGTGGCTAGACAGAATTTCAAAATACAGTTTGCATATGTCTGGGCTGTTTTAGGTCCTAATTTAACTTGTTGCAGTCTGTTACGGGACTTGTAAATGTAATTAGACATTTCGGGAATTGGACAATTTGTTTTTTTTTATAAATGAATAGCTCTTCCCTGTGGTTTCACCCCCGTTGCTTGGCCCCTAAGGGTCGTAGCGTGATGTTAAATAGCCTATACTATTTGTCAGGAATCTGTCTATCATACACAAAAAGAATTTTTCGTATTAAAGTCAAAGTCAAAGTCAAAACATTTATTTCAATTAGACCATTTACAGGCACTTTTGAATAGTCAAGCAATAGTTGTCAGTCAGTTTGTCCGTTAGTTGAAGCTAGTTGTCCGTCCAAAACGTAGATTCCTATGGAGAAGAACGGACAAGAAACTCCATGGTTACTCTTTTTCAACTAATTCAATATACAATTTCTTTGTTTACATTTATGCCCTAATATGTGAGAACCATGTGAGATATTTTAAAAATCCCTTAGGATAAAAAATAAAATCAAATACTACAATAAAATAAAAATCATTTAAAAAAAAAATCTGCTGTTCCATACATTTACGTTCACATAACTCAACAAAATGTATGGTACAGCTGTTTTTTTTTTCGCGATTTCCGGGGTGCGCCCATAGTAAAAGTGGTTCATAATTATGAGTACAATGACCCCTTAAAATATTTCCACTGTCTAACCTGCCACCCTGTATAATATTAGTATAGATTCTTTGCTCTTACCAACCTTCACTGGTCAATCTTTTAACCACGACACAATTGTTTTACAGCCCGAAACCGAACAATAATATTTTTAGTTCGGTATCCTCGATGTCCTACAGAATCGACGCCAACATTTTTGTCCCTAACCAGATCAGCATAGGAATTCCTCATTTCGTACCAGCATGGGTTCTTATCCAATTACATATATTTGTCCCAAAACCTTGGGTTGCAACAAACAAATGAAGGGAAATATATTAGTTGGATATTCAAGATTTCGTTCATAAATCATGAAGTTACTTCAATATTGGTTTTGTTTTAGTCTCTGGTGGGAAATTCATAAGTTATTTGGTATAGTTTTTGGTGTCATCGTGGTTTGGAAGTACCTACGTCAATTGTGTGTGTGCGTTTTCTTGTTCATTCGTATGTTTTTGTAAGTCGATCACAGAGCTGGTGTTCGTTTAATTTGTTGAAGTTGAATGCTATTTAGGACTAATTTATTTTAATACTTTTGTGTTTACATAATTTTTGTCATTCTTTATTATTATTCGAAGTCTTGTAATAATTGTAATAAAATATGTGTCTAATTCAATTATTGTTATTGTACGCCTAAATGGCGGAACATAGCTGATCTCTTAACTATAAGAACATCTATTCTGTATTATGTATGGGTACCTGTGATTTACAATAAAGGATATGATTGATTGATTGATTAAATTCTTGTTTTTTTTTTTTAACCTGAAGTCAGTTATTCTGTAATCTACATTTGATAAGCTATCAAGTACTCCCACAATTTAATTCCTGTGGATGTTATTATAAAGAGTGATAAATTGGAACACCGGCTTCCGATCTTCCGTTCTGAATTCTATAATAAAAGTTCCTGCCTTATTAATTGATAAGTCCATCAATAACTGCATCATCAATAAGCTTACATAAAGGCATCGCAATGATCGATTGGAATGGGTAGGTCAATGTAGGTACAACTACAAACTCTTTACATTCATCACAAATTATGTCAGTGTTTTTCAACCTTCTTGAATACGCGACCCCGTAGCAAGTGAAAAAATTCTGGCGACCCCTCAGGACCGTTCTCACTAAAATTGACGATTTTTTTATTATTTATTTATTTATTATTATTTTAGGCATGTTTTTTACTTTTACTTGGGTTGCAACCGCGACCCCCCGAGCAACTCTGCGACCCCCTGGGGGTCGCAACCCAGAGGTTGAAATCACAAGTGAATTAAACTAAGTACTTACCAAAACAGCATGATGATGCAGGTTAGACAGGGTTCGCCTGGAAGGAAATTAAGTATAGAAATTAATTTTATTTTAATACTAGTAATAAGCATAATTAATAGCAGAATAGCAGTGATAGCCTAGGGGTTTAACCATGTGCCTCCCACGGTGAATAGTTCGAGTTCGATCCCGAGGCATGCACCGCTGACTTTTTAGTCATGTGTGTATTAGAAATTAATTATCACTTGCTATAACGGTGAAGGAAAACATCGTGAAGAAACCTGCAAGCCTGAGAGTTTTCCATAAAGTTCTTGAAGGTTTATGAAGTGTGCCAACCCGCGCTTGGCCAGCGTGGTGGACTATGGCCTATCCCCTCTCATTCTGAAAGGAAGCCCGTGTCCCGCAGTGGCACAGTTTATAAATAGGACCGATATTCTTTTTATATTATTATTAGTAATTAGCTTAATGAAAGGGTAAGTATAGGTACCTCCTTGTTCTGTGGACCCAGCGCCACCCAGCATAGTCTCCGTCCATTTTCATCACCCACGACATTTCACTTTAATCACAACACCACTTACTATAGGTCGACCAGAATCTGATGGCAAGAGTAGAGATTAAAATTGGTTGCTACCAGCACTGGGGAATGAGTGAAAGAGCTTGAGCTTGCACTAGCAATTTTCAGAATTTTACACAACTCGTACCTACTTCATTTAAAAAGTGACTAGTATGCATTGCCGTGCCAAAATCATTATTTAATTTTATTTTTTTATGCTATGAGATTCTGGTTTACCTATACATTTCACTTTTATACCACCACCTACCACACTTCACTTTTACCACAGCACCACCTACCACACTTCACTTTTATCATAGCACCACCTACCACACTACACGATTAAAGTCACTAACACCGCGTGTTATGCGCAACCAAGACTTGGCGCGAAAAAACTAGGTAGTCGTCGGCTAGTAGTCGTAGTGTGGGCGCAATAACTAATTGATAACCAAAAACTTACAGGTATAACCTCAAATCATAGAAACAAGGAGATATGCCATCATAGCAAATTAGTACGGGAACAACAGAACTGATGCCACTTTTAGTATATTTTTCGACACAATTTCAAGCGCTCCTTGTGAATAAAAAGATCTCCCACACATTAAAAATTCCGCACACCCTCAATCTAACACTGTTAATCGTCACTCAACACTAGCACTAAACTAAAACACTGTATTTATATGATCGATCGTGTTCGGTTCGTCGCCAGTGTGTACTTTTTTGTCACGATCAATGTGATCAACTTAAATTCTCAAGCTCAATAGCGCCTTGGCACATCTCCCTTGTTTCTATGATCTGAGGGTATAACTATCACTTCAAACAGAATGGCTTCAGATTTACCGCGTAGATGACTCAGTAGTAATTTACCTAGGTACTAGGAACTACAACTGACGCACGAAACTTTTAACGGACGTCGGGTCCAAAAGTCTAAATAGGTATTTAAGGGTAGATTTCATTTATTCCAAACTAAAACTGGAAACATTATTAACTGTGGGTGTAATCTTTTTCTACCTACCCACATAAAACAAAAATGATTCGGACAATTTCTGTTCTACGATCATGGAGGAAGAATTACTGGAGGTCGTGTATCCGTGTCCGTATACTGTGTGAAGGTTGGCCATTTCTTGTTGACAGTGATACACTTAGTGCGGTGTGGCTGTATAAAAATGCAAATTAATAAATAATAGTAGCGGTACGGATTTTATGTGTCTAAAATTAAAACATGTCGTGTGTGGCTGTGAACTGTTCATCAAGATCAACGAAAGGGGGCTTAGAAGTCTCGGAATTATCATTCTACACGCAAGTCTTTGACACCGATTTAATCGTTAATTACTGACATTTTTATTTAAAAAACGATAAACTTGGAAGTTTTACACATTGTGAGTAAGATTGTCTTACATCATATTGCTATAAAACCATGCTTTAAAGCGTCAACTCTTCCCTAGTCACGCTCACGCACACTAATACAAATCCAGAGCCGCACACTAACAAGAAACGGTGAACCGTTTTTCCCTCTAATGCGCCCTTATAGATCCTATGTCTATGATAATTTCTGTTCTACGCATTGACCTATATGTCTAGACAAGCAGTTCCGAACATTATACATGTCACACTCAAGTGTTGTGCGGGCACAATACAAGCCTCACATTCACTTTGACGTTTGATGCGGTGAGCAACAGACAAGTACCCGCGTGTGGGGCATGATTTTTGTTTCGAACTGCTTGTCTAGGGACATATAGGTCAATGGTTCTACGATTGTAACTTCTAAAAAATTACACAGAAATCTAAAAAAATATTTTTTACAAAAATAACCGACTTCGAAAATCACTACAATATAAATAATTTATTTGAGTTTTGCAAGTACGTGGCTTGGCTTTGGTTTTTGTTTGTTTTTTTTTTCTTCGGGGCGCTGACCTAAGGTTATAATATAAATATTATTCCTCGATACGCGATTTTACAACAATTATAATTAAACTTGTACGGAACCTTCAGGGCACGAGTCTTAGTTACTTGTCCATACACTTGTCCGGTTTTTAGAGTTCCGTAGCCAAATGGTCAAAGCGGAACCCTAATATTTTTTAAATTTATATTTTATATAATGCCAATTCGTTGGAGGGTGAGGGCCTTAATTTTTCATTATTTTATCCTAATGAAAATAAACTCAATTAAAATCTATTCCTGAAATACTACATGAACTCACTTTAAATCTATTCTTGGCGTACTCGTAAAGTAAGAACCGCTTGAAACAAATTAAATAATAGACCAACAGAACGAAAGGTCATTGTTATAATAAATTGTTGAGAGCGGTACGGAATAGTTCAAAGTGTTTCTGTTCCTTCAACGTAACGAGATACGTTGGTAAGCTGGCACTAACTAGTGGTTCCAAACTCGCTTTAAAAATGTTTTCAATGTTTTGTTAGAACCGAATATTTCAACATACCTACTTTTAATTTTTGGAACGTAGGAGTTGACTGTAGAAATTATCACGCAATAAAAAACCGGACGAGTAGGGCTCTCGCCCTGAAGATTCAGTACAAACTTTCCACTAGAAATATGCAATAGCGCCATCTATGAGCAAGATGTTGCTATTATATACTTCTTCTAGTAGCGCCATCTATGAGCAGATGCCTCAGACTAGCCACGGACAGACGGATGACAAAGTGATCCTATAAGGGTTCCTTTTTACCATTTTAGTACGGAACCCTAAAAACATTTTTGTTCACTTAGCTCAACAAAATGTATGAAGCAGCTGAATTTTTTCGCGATTTCAGGGTTGCTTCCATAGTAAAAGTTGTTCAATGGAGTATAGTGGCTGTATCACTAGATTAAAGCGATGAAAATGTCACGGTGTATAGTACTTTTCATAACGCTTTTTCATTACGTGACGATTTTTCCTAGTCAACTTTTACGGGCCGCGTTAACTTTATTCCAAAAAGTTAAAGTGAGTTCCCATGGTAATTCTTTTGTTTTGAAGAGGGACCTCACAATCGCAGTGGCTAACGATCACTTCCCTTTGTGTGCGCCGACAGGTAACACTTGTGTCTGTTTGATTTTACAACAACGGCTGGGAATAAAATAATAATGCTGGTTAGTTTGACAAAGGACAGAAGTTTGTTGGAGAGGATGAAACCAGAAAATAAATAAAGAAAACCGGCCAAGTGCAAGTAGGACTCGCGATACGAAGGTTCCGAAATATGCAATGTTATATCATGGTAGATATATCATATCTTGATCATAGCATAATCGGCCTATAATGTGCCCACTGCTGGGACACAGGCCTCCTCTCTGTGAGAGGGAGTGGGCCGTAGTCCACCACGCGGGCCCAGTGCGGGTTGGTGGACGACACAATATGTTTTTCGAATTTTTGGTTCTAGGACATGCCGGTTTCGACGATGTTTTCTTTCACCGTTAAAGCAAGTGATAATTAATTTCTAATACGCACATGACTTCGAAAAGTCAGCGGTGCGTGCCTCGGGATCGATCTCGAACCATTCGCCGTGGGAGGCACATGGTTAATCCACTAGGCTATCACTGCACTGATCTATCTTGATCATAGATGGCGCTATTGCATACTTCTAGTGGCGCCATCTATAAGCAGATGGCTCCACTCATGGTCATAACAGATGGATAACAACGTGATCCTATAAAGGATTTGTCACACTGGATGCGTTCTGCGGCCTGCGGTCCAGTCAAAGTGAACGCAGCCCGCATCATGTATGAACAACGCTGTCGGTCGGGACAATCGGTCTGCGGTCAGGGCAGAGCAATCGTCCGCGTCCTTCCCCCCCCACCGCCCCGTCCGTCGGGCCAACATGCGTTCTTTGGTTGTGCTCGCACGGTCAGATCGCATTCTATACAAAATATATTGATACCGACAATGTTGTTAATACATGATGCGGGCTGCGTTCGCTTTGACCTGACCGCAGGCCGCAGAACGCATCCAGTGTGACAAATCCTTAAGGGTTCCACTTTTTAAGGTACGGAACTCTAAAAAATATGAAGGAAACAAGGTTGTGTTCGTTTGTAATCAGCGAACAGTAATCCAAGTTTGTGATATAAAAATCATTTAGGGTTCCGTATCTCAAAAGGAAAAAGGGACCCTTATTAACACTAGAAGTCGTATGCGCGTTGCCGACCATATAATGTGATCTTCGAGACACGAAGTGGTTTCGCTGGATGTGAAAAGAATAATCGCCCATCTATAGGCTGACCGTGGCAAGCATAACCTCTTTCTCTCTCTTCTCTCAATTCCTCGTTTGTTCCCATTTTTCGCGTTGACTGACCGCGTAACTTTTCCGTCATAACCAAAAAACTGCATTTCTTTTCCAACTTGTCAAAAAATTTGCAACGTCCTATTTATATTATAAAAACCAGTTGTGTAACATACAATGAAATCAGTGCAGCGCAGCGCATAAAAGCTTGCATACAGGATTAACGTCAAAAACACTCTACCAGCTCTTCTTTTTAACGTAAAACGTAGTAACAAAATAAATATTACATTTGATATTTTTACATTAAATTTCATTTAGTATGTAAATTTCAAAAAGTTAAAATATAAAAGATAGGTGGTTAAAAACTAAAACCTGATTGATACAAAAATCGAACTGAAAAGCATGTAGGTACCTAATGCTCATGCGCTAATCTCTGGACCTGCCAGTCGGATTAGAAAAAATATTTTAGTATATGATAGCCAGATTCATGAGACTCTGTTGGTATGGACACATAATGCGCCGAGATGACAGCTACTCCGTGAAGACTGTTCTTAACATTGACACACAGCCAAGATGTAGAGGTAGACCACCGGCCACATGGTGGTCAACTGTCGCGAAGGACCTAGAATCGGAGAACTTACCACCTGAGACATCCCGACGTTCCTGGCGCAAATGCACAAGGAGGCCCGACCCCAGATAAACTAGGAAAAGGGCAGGAGGAAGAAGAAGAACTCCGGCCCCTTTTGCAATGAAAATAAAAACATTTCTTGACTTTTTTCATTTTTAAAAAAGTTTGGCAAGCATTTTTTATAACTGTTCCAAATTTCAAGTCGATAGCATAAATAGTTGCTGAAATAAGCAGGTGTGACAGACAGACAGACAGACGAAGTCGCACCATAAGGGTTCCTTTTTTACCATTTTGGTACGGAACCCTAAAAATAACAGGTACTAAGTACATGGCAATTTGTCGGGTATTATGGATTTTCTGTATGAAACATATACAGATATATTTTCTCGATCTAACATTATATTTTATACGGAACTGCGTAAAACTATTCGAATGGCGTACCCCGTTTAGAAGCACGAAGTACAGTAAACCAGCCAAGTTTACGAGCAGCTAACGTTGCGCTGTACCAATATTTCGACAAACTTTAACGGTAATGCGTACCGGACAAAGTTTTCTAGGAAAAATTGTTGTATCTGACAATGAGCGGTTTCTTTAGAAAAAGATACGAAAAAGTTTCTAAGTAATGTACTTGGGTACCTACTGTTTTTTTATTGTACGTTTTTTAGGCCGCCCTGTTGGAGTCCGTAATATGATGGCATGCAACCACGGCTATACCCTGGACATTAAAATGTTGATTTAATAAGTTTTATAACACTGAATTCCTTATGTATAAGAGAAGAATTTCAAGTTGTCAGACTCAACACAGCCTAACTGCGTAACTTTTTATCTGTGGAGGCTTGTCATTGGCAACTTTGTTTTTCTATGTATGTTGTGCATTTACTGTAATTAGTCCGTAAGCCTTCTGTAAAAGTAAATTAAAAAAAAAAAAAAAAACTCAATTTCTATCACCATATTCACCATTTTTTTTTTTTTTTTGAGGATGGGAAATCATCAAATGACCCCTCCCGCTCTGGGCGGAGCGGAGGGAGTGTCAGACTCTTACTGACTAAAACCCACCCATGTTCCTTCCTTAGCCCTTTTGTCCGGGTCAGCGGTATCCCTTCCGGACAATCCCGCTTTCCCGGCAGGCTTAGGCCCTAATGGGCCCCCTCTCTGATGCTGACATCTCTTTGAGGCGCGCGTGGAACACGTACGCGCCGTTCGGCACGGGCCTGGTCCTGATCGGACGGTGAGCTACCCATTACTCACCGCCCGCAGGCCCGCGCCTACGGTGGCCGGGAGTCGTCACGCGGCTCCCGACGCCCGGAGCGTCTACTGCGGCGGCTTGGACGGGAGAATCTCTCCCTCTCCCGTCCCGCCGCCTCCTTCACTAGCATGACTGCTTCGCAGAAGGAGGCGACTGCCTCCCACTCCCCTTCGCCCCGGACCATGGCTTGAACCAGGGCCGGGCGCGAGAGGTCGCCGCCGCTGCCGATCGCCTCTACGAGGACACGGCGGTGCTCCGCCCATGCAGGGCAGGCCCCCACCGTGTGCTCCACCGTGTCCTCGGGGCGATCAACGCAGTGATGACACCCGGGCGTTTCCTCCCGCCCGATGATGTGCAGGTACCTCCCGAAACTTCCGTGTCCGGTGAGGACCTGCGTCAGGCGGTAGGTGAGGACGCCGTGACGTCTCCCTAGCCACTCCTCAAAGAGGGGTCTTACCGCCGCTATTGCGGCGTGCCCTACCATATCCACCATGGCTTTCATTTTGACAGTTCAACAATATTCATTGCGGCGTTGAGCTAGTTACCGGAGCACGGATTAAGAAACATACACCGTAATGAATGTCAAAATCAATGCCATGGTGATAGCAACTGAGTTACATAATTAGGGTGCTGGTGTTATCTTGTTTCATGCTTTTTCGTTGTTTTATTTTTCGTAGTCGGGTTTTAGTTTGTAACTACTTTTTTTGCACATGATATGGACAACACAAAATTACATGAAACATCGTATACGGGCGGCGTGTAAAAAGAAAGACAAGCAAAATGACATTGAAAGTAATTGATATTTTCAGCTTGATACCTCCACGCGTTTCTGAGGAAAAGGGCATGAGTAAGAAAATATAATTTAGTAGAGATGACCTAATATTTTTGTACACAAGAATGAAGAAATAGTGGGAAACAAAATACAGTTGAAAAAGGTTGCTAACAGGTGGCAACACTTGTTATAGTGAAGAGGGATTGGGTTAGTGCTGAGCGGGTCCCGGGAATTTGTTTGTTTTGGTATTGTTCTTATAAAGCCGTGTATGTACGATCGAATACAAACATCGAATACTTTGTTCGCATGTGCGTACCACTAACAAACAGCGAATTCTGTATTAGTCAAAAAAATAAATGGTGATTCAACGAACACAAGTCATCTATAAAATAGAATAAAACAAATTCGCTTTTCGTGTCGTCTGTTTGTCCACTTAGTTTTTCTAAACTATACGATTGAATCTATGAATCCGGTAAATGATGGTGAAACTGAATTCGATTTTCACCATCATTTACCGAAATTATTTCGGAAGGTTTATATCGTGTATATTATGGTAATATTATTTAACTCACAGAACTCTCGATGTTTCGACATATCACCACATATATGCACCTATGCGAAAAGAGGCGGGTCGCTAATTTTATATTTAAGATTTTCTTATAAAATATCGAAAACACAACCAATTTGTTGAAATTTTAAATCTCTTTGAATACGCCTCTTATAAGCGTTGGTGACATCTATCGGAGACTAATACAAACTTCGACTCAATGCCTTTAACTCTGCAGTTATAAGGACATTGAAACAACATCATCAATCTTTTTTTTAATCTCTTAGAAATTTAATAACAACAACTCATTTATCATAATAAAACTAAGAATCACTTTACCAAAAACAGATATTTAACTGCGAAAGTGAACAAAACCATTCACATGTAAATTACGTACGCCTAGTTTAATTATGTAAAATGAAACTATCATTAGTAACAAACAACAAACCGCTCACATCCGAGTTCCAAAACACCCAAATGAAACTCATAGATTCCCCTCAAACTAACATCAAAACTCCGGGATTCGGTAACTAAACATCTAAACATGCACAACACTACACCCTTGACAGTAAATACTTAGTGACCAGTATTACGAGATATTTGGCGAAAAAAGAAAATATGGGCAAGTTCTAACAAAAATAAGCAGTAAAAAACCGGACAAGTGCGAGTGTGCCTCGCGCCCTAAGGGTTCCGAAATATGATCATAGATGGCGCTACTGCATACTTCCAATGGCGCCATCTATGAGCAAATGGCTCAACTTATGGTCCGGTGACTGACGGCGGACAACAAAGTGATGCTATAAGGGTTCCGTTTTTCCTTTTGAGGTACGGAACCCTAAAAATATTTTAAATGATGATTCAGTACGATGATATAACATTCCCTAGAAAAAATCAGTACCGTACTTAAAGTCCATTTCAATAGAACTTGTAAACTATGTAAACAAACTTTCTATACAAATTCATCAAATTTTGACAGTAGGCCATACTGATACTGTTTACAAAGTTAACAATTTTAATTGACATGGAATTTACTTACAAAATTTAAATGGTCAGAAGAAACTAAATAAACGAATTTTCTTTCTTTCCATTAAAGTGAACTTGGCTTGGTCTAAATAGCGATATTCAATAAACCCCTTACTTATAGACGATGATTAAATTAAACAGCTCATAAGTCAATTGTCATCTCTATTCATTGTCATACAAGGATGATACATGACAAGGATTGTTGTATATTTAATCAGTGGTTAAAGTTAATAGGCGTTTATAAGTAAGGGGGTAAGTGTCAAATAAAATAATGATGAGCTATTAAAGAACTATATACATCAAACCAATTATTTTACGAAAACTCTTTGATTCTTTTGGTCTTTTAAATTGACATAATAATGACCTTTGCCTTTCCAACTAGCGCCTCTGTCAAGGATCAAGATACGTTGGGCAGTGTAGACGTTTTTGCACACATCAAGTTTCATTAAGTCCATAGAGGGTATCAGATTTGGGCCCATTCCGCCTTTTTGTTACGTCACCACTGGATGAGCATTTCTCGTGTAATGTTTCAATGGGTCGTTGTTAGGGGAATTATGGGACATGGTGGTCGTAGATTATGTTGTAATGTGAGGTTCATGCAAGTATCAAGTGCGGTTCAACCTTTGAAAGTTGCTTTAATGTTTAAATTGGAACGGAAATAAAATATTAATAATTCTTTGATTATTTTTTTATTACTCACTAGCTATGCCCCGCAGTTTTACCCACGTTACTCGGCTCCTAAGGGTCATAGTGTGATGTCAAATAGCCTATACTATTCCTCATGAATTTGGCTATCTTAAACAAAACATTTTTTTTAGAATTTAACTGGTAGTTTCAGAGATTAGGGTGTTTAAACAAACAAATAAAAAAAACTCTTCAGCTTCATTAGCATAGACTAGCTTATTACTGCAAAGTTTCATGAAAATCCATTCAGTAGTTTTTGCGTGAAAGAGTAACAAACATACAATACATCCAGACAACCACACATACATCCATCCTCACAAACTATTGCATTTATAATATTAGTAGGATTGTTTAATGTGACTGATCTGATTGAATGGACATCGCAGGTGCGTTGTCTACCCTAGAGACAAAGTTGAAATGTGTCATGTGCCTGTAATTACACCGGCACATATGCCCTTCAAACTGAAACACAGCAATTTAGCGGAAAAAATCTCTCTCTTTTACAAAAAGCTTAATTATTACGGTAAAAAAATCATTCCCTTCCTATATCGAGTAATGGAACCAAAGCGATCAATAACGATCTTAGCAATGTAGGTACAGTCGCGCAAAACATGATTAATTCACTTGAAGCCACACAAGATACAGAGAGCGTTACTTCGATCCTTTGTTGACGGGCCACGGAGTAGTAAGCAAATGGAGTGTTAGGGTGGTATTTTCAGAAACATTTAGGGCCGTACCACAAAAAAGATAAACACGCTTCAACACGAATGCTACCAAAAATAATATGTACTTGTTTTAGCACTAACTTGTCTGAAACAAGTGTGTATTATTTTTGGTAGCATTCGCGTTTAACGCGTGTTTATTTTTTTTGTGGTAAGGGTGTTAGGAATAACAATTAAAACAGATTTAGGTGCGTTGTGTGAAGAAAACTGCATTAAGGAAGTTCATTCCAAAATGTTTTTGAACATATGCTTTTACATGGGATTTAAAAACATAACCGACAAAATGGGGGTGTACTACACACCTTTGCCTGACTCTTCTGGGCGTAGTGTTTAAGTTATGCCTTTTTCTTAAGTTTTAATAGGAGGAGTTGTATCTCCTTTTAAAAATAGCTATGTAAACTGCAATTGCACGAGAATTTATTATTTTCACCAAAAATCATACCTGTTATTTAAAGAACGGTTTTAAAAGGTCGTCCTGTTTAAACCAACAGTACTCTGCCTCCACTCGCTACTCATCACACACATGATCACTCCACTCATTAACTCATCTTTGTTGAACCCACCCTTAATTTCAGCAGCCCATCAATTTCGGTAACCGGTTGACAGAACCGTCAGCCATCTCGAGGAGGCGGATATTAATTGGTGGCAAAACACGTTACTTTGTGTTGTTGACAGGTAATTACGGCGGGATGACGTAAATACTTAGTTACCCACGTAATAAAGTTGTTTGTATTATGCGTAAACAGCATTTAATTTTTCTGTATTTGTATGTGTATGGATTTGGATGGATTTTCTGAATTCGATGAACTTCTTAAATCTTACTTGGCTCGGTGGTCACTCCAGAAAAAATGCGACACCAAAAACGTGTTTTTAGGGTTCCGTACCAAAATGGTAAAAAAGGAACCCTTATGGTGTGACTTCGTCTGTCTGTCTGTCTGTCACAGCTGCTTATTTCAGCAACTACTTATGCTATCGACTTGAAATTTGGAACAGTTATAAAGAATGCTTGCCCAACTGAAACAATTAGAGCTGATAGGAATTGACCCAAATATTGCACCAAAAATAAAACGATGACTAGTACAGTTTTTTTCAAAATCATCAAAATTCCTTCACAAACAAACTTATGCGGTCCGGTTTTTTTCACTTTATACGTCCAAAAATTATACGGAACCCTCGGCGCGCGAGTACGACTCGCACTTGGCCGGTTTTTTTAAAAGCTTTGTGCTACTACAGTTTATAAGTTACTAACACTTTGCCCGCGACTTCGTCCGCGGGACATACACGTGGCGCCATCTAGCGTCCTTAAGCAATTGTGTTCATTGAAAGTTATTATTCTTTCCCTCGGAAAAGGTACTTTTTTTCTGGATGAAAGGTATCCTATGTCCTTTTCCGCCCCTAACAACATTATAATAATATGCAAAATTTCATGATGATTTCTGGTGAAACACACACACTTCACAGCTTCGGCTTCGTTAGGCATCCTCGCACCACTCAGCTACCTCGCACATCTCTAGTGAAAATGTAGCCTTAAGCGAGATACCCTGGGAAAGCGGGATAGTCCGAAAGGGGTACCGCTGACCCGGAACATAAAGGGCTAAGGAAGGAACTCGGGTGGGTTTTAGTCAGTAAGAGTCTGACACTCCCTTCCGCTTCGCCCAGAGCGGGAGGGGTCATTTGATGATTTCCCATGCTCAAAAAAAAAAAAAAAGCTAGATACCCTGCTGCCCTACCTCTCTTAAAACAATTACAGGCTATTACAATATTACTTTCCACCCTTTATCAGATTTAAAACATAACTTCCCAACGAAACCCATCCTTTACCAAAATAGAAACGGAAAATATGCAAATGAAGTACTGCCACCCTCACCTTACATACATCAAACTGTGCTTACCTCGGATTACAGAAACAAGGGAGATGTGCCAAGGCGCTATTGAGCTTGACGCTTCGACTTATCAATGTGGTCGTATTGCCGAGGACCGAACACGATCGATGATTTATTGACAGTGTTTTAGTTTAAGGCAACTACAGGAACTAAACGATATTATTATAATCCAATGCAATAAACAAAATCAGAAAAACATATGACATTTTTCAGATAATTATATGCTAGTTAGATAGTGTGTTGAAAACTTAATACAACTAATTTGATGCGATAGAAGAAATCACGAAGATACCTTTAAAAATATTTTAACGACTAGCTTTCGCCCGCGGCTTCGCCTGCGTGGACGTCGGAAATAATTATCCCATGGGAACGTACCTACCTCAGGAGTAAACTTTAACTACCATTATATCACTCTCCGGTTCATAACAGTACCTACAACAACATGACAGTACAAACAGACACTTCAATTTTATTTATTTGTATAGAAGATTATCAATCTTATTACCCCCGCAGAAGAGCTGTTTTACCCTCGAGGGGGTGAATAGTTTTTTATTTTTCTATTTTGAGTGAAATAAACACACGCGATTACAGCAATACCGCAAATTCATCACCACTAACCGATCCCGCGTCGAGCGCGGCAACCGTTACACAAAAATAATCCTTATAGCATGATTCAGTATTCACGCGCGACAGCGCGATGGCTTATTAGCGTATTTTTTCATGTAAAAGTTTGGTGTTTCTATACCGATTTCTATGATTCTTTTTTTGTTGAATAGGTTGAATATGTTAACTTTGTTTAATTAGGAATGATTGAGAGTATTATAAACGTAAGAGTAAACAAATACAATCAGAAGGCTCCGAACTGCTAAGCTTTCGGGAGTTACACGTGTTATTGTGAGTCAATCATAAAAGATAGACATATGCTGTTGTGGGATATTTTTTAGATAATTTTATGTAGAACATTTCCGTCATACATGATTTCTATGTAGCTTTAACCATTAAGGTTGCACACGCGACGGAAGCTTAAAAAATGGAGTAACTTCTCCCGTTTTCCCAACATTTCCCTTCACTGCTCTGCTCCTATTGATTGTAGCGTGATGAAAAGTATACTATAACCTGCCCAGGAGTATGAAAAATAATTGTACCAAGTTTCGTTAAAATCCGTCGAGTAGTTTTTGTTTCTATAAGGAACATACAGACAGACAGACAGACAGACAGACAGACAGACAGACAGACAAAAATTTTACTGATTGCATTTTTGGCATCAGTATCGATCACTAATCACCCCCTGATAGTTATTTTGAAAATATATTTCATGTACAGAATTGACCTCTCTACAGATTTATTATAAGTATAGATTAAAAACCATACTAATATACCTACGACCCTACGTACATGCAATTAATCTGATTTTTTGACAGATTATTATACAGGGTAAAATTAAAACCAGTGCGGATATTTTAGGAGGTGAAAGTACTCATGAATATGATCAACTTTTACTATGGGACCGACACTAAAATATGAAAAAAAAAATCAGCTGTTCCCTACAAAAATGCACTACACTACAACACGATCAATATGCATGAGTACTTTCACCTCCTAAAATATCCGCACTGGTTTTAATTATTAACGTGATATTGTTTTAGATTTTTCATAAAGTTCATAATTTTCGACGCAATTACTTTCAATTACAATTTCACCCTGTTTTTGAACACATTTTGACAATTTTCCGTTCACTCTATTGTGACCCGTACATTTTTGCTTTTACGGGCGCGAATTGTGTGAATCGATAAAATTGTAAGTAACGAATGACGAATAACAGTGTTAGATTGAGGGTGTGCGGCATTTTTATTGGTAGGAGATCTCTATATTTACTAGGAGCGTTTGTAGTTGTGACGCACCATAGAGTATAGTGTGACGCACACTGCTTTAAAATTGGTGACAGCGGTTCCCGTATTTGCTATAATAACATGTCTCTTGTTTCTATGATCTGAGGGCTTACCGAACAAGTGAATGTATAGCGTGAATAAACAAAGGGTAGGGCTACATTCAAATGTAAATGAAGTGAAGGGAATTTTCACTGTTGTGTAATATGCCTTAGTGTCCTCTCTTAGTAATGGTCAGTTTTGCATATTATTGTACCGTTGAGTAGTAGGATCATTTTATAAGCTTATAAGCCGTAGAGGAAATCACTGTTTCGTAGTCGCAAGTAAGCGTAGGGTCCTGAGATCGATTCGCGGGTTCAGGCAAAGATTTAAAGCGTTTTTATACCCCGGCTTTGAAAAACCAAAAGATGTTCTAAGTTTTGACGCCTATTTCTGTCTGTTTATGGCTTTGTAGCTCCCAAATAAATGGATAGATTTAAATTCGTTTTTTTTAATTGATAGATAGTCTAATCAAGATGGCTCTTAGCTATATTTGATGAACATTGGTGTGAAAATTTCATAGATATAATTAATTAAATATTTATCGTAAGTAGGTATCATCTACAATCTGGGTGTCTTCAAGTCACTAGTGAATTGGTTTCTTCTAGGCAAGCGTGCTCCATCGTAGACCGCATCATGGCTTAACATGAGGCGAGATGGCGGTCAGACGCAAGCCTATTATCAAATAAATTTAAAAAAAAAAACAAATTTTGTATAAATTTACATTGACTGTAGTACATAGTATTAATTTTTAAAAAGCTTAAAACATACGGTTTTTTTTATTTCAGTTTTTTGCATCAGAAAATTTTCAGCTGCAGATAAGTCTGGATTTTCACTGGACTGACGTGTTGATTTCAGGGTACAAAGGCCCCCGTCCCAACACTCGCTGGAAAGCTGGAATATTGTTATGTTGCATTTTGGAGAATTTTAATTTGGAAATAACAGGCTTGTGACACATAAACACATTGGTGCTGATTCTGTTGAACGTCGCACTAAACTAATTTTAATCACACTACATCTCTTTCCTACAAATATCATTAATAAAAATAGTAAATTAAAAATTATAATAACCCGACTGCCAAAAAACAACTAAAAAGTTCAAAACAAGAGCACTTTTCAAGCAGTCTGATGCAGTTGGTGGCAATTATTTGTGTTAAATCTTAGATTTTATGCCACCAACTGCATCAGACTGCTTGAAAAGTGCTCTTGTTTTGAACTTTTTAGTTGTTTTTTGGCAGTCGGGTTTTTATAATTTTTAATTTACTATTTTTATTTTTCACTTTTTAGTTTTTAATGTATTTATATATGTTTTCGTAATCTTCTTTTCGAGCCTTTCATTTTGATACCCCACATGATAGGTTTTGAGGAAAACAAACTTTTTGAAGACGCCAAAAATCGGCCATTTTTCACTGTTTTTTTGTTTGTATATCGTTAATACTTGAAATAAAAACTTAAATCAATAAGTAAGAATTAGCGAGAATGATTGCTTTGTTAAACAACTTTAAATCGTTATATATCCTAAACTATTCTTTAAAATGAAAAATGATAAAAGGAACCTAAAGATGATTTTAAAATACCTATTCAACGATACCCCACTTGACATAGTTCATCAACTTTTTTTTTTTTTCATTTTGACAATATGGCGTCTGGTTGTCGCTGTGGTGAATTTTGATTACTGTTATGTCTTTAGTGACACTCGCAAGGTTAAGACGAATCGATTGACGTAAGAATTATCAAAATCGGCCTACGCATTTGGTCTCTAGAACGCCACATAGAAACAAACATACATACATACATACATACATACATACATACATACATACATACATAGACTGATAAACATATTACCCTCCTTTGCGTCGCGCAGTCGGGTAAAAAAAGTAAGAAAATATTTAGAACTGTCAAATTAGTCTACGCCCTTGTCATTTACGGGAAAATAGTCATGACCTTTTGCGATTACGACTAAATTGACAACAAAACTATTCAAGTGGACTTATTTGACAGGATTAAATATCTTCTATCCTTTTCTCATGTTTTTTTATTAGAAAGAGACGTAATTTTTTTTTTAATTGCCTCCAGCCAGGCTTAAAACTAAATAAAACTACAAACTAAGCGACCACACGCTAAGGGCACCCCCTACTGGGTACGGGCCTCGGCTTAGAGCGTCGCTGGGGGGAGGGCAACTAGAGGGAGGGACTACTAGCTGGATCGGTTCATTATTTTGGGTCGAATTTAAATCTACAGGCTCAGCGCGGGCTGGCTCGAGCAAGGGTCGGTTAGGGGACTGAGTCATCGGGTCATGATGGGGACGTCGCGACGGGCCTCGTCGGCGAGGTCGGAATGGCGCCGGTCTGTGTTTGTACCTACGCAGAGTGCTGGTCTCCCTGCTGCTCTCTTGCAGATAGGTGATAGCATCATCGGGAGTATAAAGGGACGTAATGAGACTAAATTAGTTTAGTAGGTAAACAACAGAATCGGCACCATTGACAATTTTCTTTTGACAGGTACTCATAGCCGGCGACAGCCAATATTCCCGACAGGCGCTGACAGTCTCATCAAGGTAGACTTTTTTTAGTTCAATCCTAGCCCATACTAGGAATATCTCTTTGTAGTTGTTTACAATAAAATCCGACCGAGATCTTTGCCTCGGTTCCAGTCATATTTGAGGGCACCGTTTTTGTGATACAATATTTTCACAGTTTAAATTTTACCATTAAATTACAGTACGGTGTAACTCGATTTCCTTAAATTTCCCATACAATGAAGACAAAAGGTTGCGCTGGACAAAACTGTCAAGTTTATTGAAATCAGCGAGATAAGGGGTCCCTACCTATAGTCATTGTAACCACTGGAATCGCCATGTTAGAAAAATTTATGAAATTGAGACGATTCGCACACTGCACCGCATCACGCAGCGTAGCGCGAGAGTGCGTGTTCTTACGTTGTTTGTAAGTACATGTGTTTTTTATAGAAAACACGCGTAGTGCAACACACTGAAAACGCATTCATGCGCGGTGCTGTTGTACCATCGCCATGCAGGCACGCACCCCGCAGCGTGGTGCGGTGCAGTGTGCGAATCGTCTAATATCGACTAACATTTGAAGTACACGGGAGCGTGCTATTTTTTTTTTTAACCGATTGCACAAAGGAGGAGGTCCATAATTTGTTTGTAGTTTTTAGGGTTCCGTACCAAAATGGTAAAAAAGGAACCCTTATGGTGCGACTTCGTCTGTCTGTCTGTCTGTCTGTCTGTCTGTCTGTCACACCTGCTTATTTCAGCAACTACTAAAGCTATCGACTTGAAATTTGGAACAGTTATAAAAAATGCTTATTCAACTTTATTGCAAATGAAAAAAATCCAAAAATATTTATATTTTCATTGCAAAAGGGGCCGGAGTGGGGGTCCAAAATTTTAAAGTGTTGTGAAAAAATATTTGTGCACCGTGTACTCAATTTTTATTTCATTACTAGCTTCCGCCCGCGGCTTCGCCAGCGTTTTTGGGATAAAAAGTAGCCTATGTGTTATTCTGATGTATAAGCTATATTACTGTAAAGTTTCATCAAAATCCGTTCAGTAGTTTTTGCGTGAAAGAGTAACAAACATCCATACGTCTTTACATCCTCACAAACTTTCACGTTTATAATATTAGTAGGATAGCTGTTTCCCGCGGTTTCACCCTGTTGCTCGGCTCCTAGGGGTCTTAGCGTGATTTTAAATAGCATGTACAATTCCTCATGAATCTGGCTATCATATTATTATACAAAAAAGAATATCGAACCCAACTCGTAGTTCCATAGACCACTAGATCAGCGCGTTCAAACAAACAAACTATTCAGCTTTATAATATTGACACCTTTGGGTTCAAAGGGCGTAAAGACCATTTTGACCAAAATGAGATTCGAGCCATATAATCGATACCTTAAGGCCCAAATTTCATATTTGCCAAAATGGCCTTTACGCCCTTTGAACCCAAAGGTATCGATATGAATACAGCTTATTCTTAGCAAAAAGTGGTATGTAGGCTCGGTTGGTAGCTCAGATCATAGAAACAAGGGAGATGTGCCAAGGCGCTACTAAAATTGACGCTTTGATACGGTCACATTGACCGTATATAAAATGTACACGCTGGCGACGAACCAAACACGATCGATGATATAAATACAGTGTTTTAGTTTAGTGCTAGTGTTGAGTGACGATTAACAGTGTTAGATTGAGGGTGTGTGCAATGTTTAATGCGTGGGAGATCTTTATATTCACGAGGGGCGCTTGTAATTGTGTTGAAAAATGTACTAAAAGTGGCGACAGTTGTTCCCGTACTAATTTGCTATGATAGCATATCTCCTTGTTTCTATGATCTGAGGTTGGTAGCAATGAATTTACGCCGTTGCTGTATTTGCGTGTTTGTGTAAAAAAAAACTTAAAAAAAAAGTTAAACTGCTAAGACTAATATAATCATTATTATTATCGCAGAGAATAATATAATTATTACTACCGCCCGCGGCTTCGCCCGCGTTTGACGGGATAAAAGGTAGCTTATGTGTTATTCCAGACTATAATCTATCTGTGTGCCAAACTTCATCTAAATCCGTCCATCCGTTTCAGCGTGAAGAACTAACAAACATACACACACACACACACACACCTACACACACACACACACACACACACACACCTACACACACACACAAGCACAAACTTTCGCATTTATAATATTAGTGTGATTATGTGTGTCATCTCACAGTTCGTGGCAGGACGGGTATAAATGCAAGCAAGACAGAGTTCCGCGTCTCGTGGTTCGTATGTCTGTGCTAGTGCCCCAAACTCAATGAAACTTGACATGATGTGATAATAGCACTATCAACAATGAAAAACCGTTTTCAAAAGATGTTTGCAAGGTATTGTAAACGTGTTTAAAATTGCTAAAGTGACGTTGAGATTATTACGGCCTTACCACAAAAAAGATAGACACACGTTAAACGCGAATGCTACCAAAAATAATACACACTTGTTTTAGACAAGTTAGTGCTAAAACAATTGCCTATTATTTTTGGTAGCATTCGTGTTGAACGTGTGTTGAACAGATGTTTATTTTTTGGTGGTACGGCCGTTAATGTTTTGTGCAGTATTTTAAAAGGATAAAAATTATTAGAGATAGATAGTAGGTACTCGGATGATAACACTTTATATAATACTAGAACATTATCCCTCTTACTTATAAACGCCTCTTAGTTTAACCACTGAATAAATATACAACTATCCTTGTCAAATAAATAGAGATGACACTTGACATAAGAGCTGTTTAATTTAATCATCGTTTATAAGTATAGGGTAAAGGCCGATTATATATTCACTAGACTGCATCCCGCATCTCCTATAGTTTGGTGATCACAAGATTCACAAGATTTCAATCGACAAGATACTCGATGCTAAATGATGATGACGCTAATACCACTAAGATTACTGCTCACCCCACGAGCTAAGCGTTTAAAGATAAACACGGCACAAGTGTTTATGTCTAAATTAGCACTCGTTAAGATACCGTCAGCGAGGGAGCTTAATTTTCAACGTAGATTTAGCTAACGCTGGGTCATGAGTTGACGTAGAAAAGATTAAATCCTACCATATCCTACTAATATTATAAACGCGAAAGTTTATGAGGATGTATGGATGTTTGTTACTCTTTCACACAAAAACTACTGAACGGATTTTGATGAAACTTTACAGTAATATAGCTTATCAGAATAACAGATAGGCTACTTTTTATGCCAAAAACGCGGGCGAAGCCGCGGGCGGAAGCAAGTTCTTAATAAATATCTACAGTATTCCCAAATTAATAATGCGCATTCAAATCTTCGCTAATTGTCGTATTCCCGGAAACACCGAATCATTGAATCGTAAGAGCCCTAAATTATGCATGAAGAAAATGCACTTAACCACTCTATACTTTTTTTTCTATATACTTTTTTGTTTCCGGGAATACGACAATTAGCGAAGATCTGCATGCGCATTATTAATTTGGGAATACTGTACGTACGTTAAAGGCACGTCGTCACGTGCGCCTTCTTATATATCCATTGACTAGACAAGTGACAAAACTGTGACCGTGACAAAAAGCCATCCGTGCGCACTATCGCTATAGACCGTTTCACATATGAATTCCCTTTGAAACTTGATAGTAGATAATAATATATCATATAGATAATAATACAGGGTAAAATTAAAACCATTGCGGATATTTTAGGGGGTGAAAGTACTCATGAATATGATCAACTTTTATTATGGGACCGACACTGAAATATGAAAAAAAAATCAAAATCAAAATGTATGGAACAGCTGTTTTTTTTTTTCATATTTCAGTGTTGGTCCCATAATAAAAGTTGATCATATTCATGAGTACTTTCACCTCCTAAAATATCCGTACTGGTTTTAATTTTCCCCTGTATATCATATCTTGATCATAGATGGCGCTACTGGCAGATGGCTCCACTTATGGTCCGGTGACAAAAGGACAATAAAGTGATCCTATATGGGTTCCGTTTTTCTTTTCGAGGTACGGAACCCTAAAAATAAAGAATAATATAAATCACACATATTACCTCGTCAGTAAAGTAACATTCAAATCATGGAAATAAATTAGCCTTACACTATATTTTTCTTTTATAACCGGACGTGTAAATTACTTCGTGAACACTTATTTAAGGCTATTAAATCATCAAATAACACCTAAGTCTAACATTACAAATAGCCGTGAAAAAAGAAAATTGAGAAGTCGCACTCCCAAACCTACGGTGAAAAAACTCACATAGTTGTAGCACCAGCTTACGTCAGTCTAATTTAAACTTTATGCTAATGCGAATAAAAATCACTTGACGCGCATTCTTTGATTAGGAAGAACATAGTTAACAGTGGCGAAGGGTCAGTTTTTGTAAGAGGTAAGCCGAAGATACAAATGCTGACCAGGCCACGAAAAACGAATGAATAAAAGTAGGTGATTACTACCTGTGCTATTTTTCAAAGGGAAGCCGGTAGGAATCGTATTGTAGGGACCCTTCGACACTGATAGTTAACTTTGATTTGTCATAAAGTTTATATTTTTGCTGCGATTGTAGGTTTTGTTCAATTTTACCAAGTTTTTGAACACGTTCTGTCAGTTTTCCGTTCACTCTATTGTGACCCGTAGGTACTTAGCTTTTAAGGGCGAGAATTGTGTGAATCGGTAACATTGGGTCTTATTAACTTTTCAAAGGCTCGGTACTTGAACTAAATATGTACCCACAAGTGACTCAATACTTACAAAAAACTAAACCTTCTAAAATTACCTATATCACAATAAAAACGAAAAAACCGAAACAAAGCAATAACATAACCGCTTAATACCGACTATTAACCGTTATTATTGCCGTAAGCGCTCACCAAACACGCACTTGACGTCATTGTAGTGGCGTTAGCTAAATATATCGCGGGGCTTAGTCTGCCTCATTAATATACCATTTTGCTAAATCCCTATGTACGTAACCTCAGATCAGAAACAAGGAGATGTGCCAAGGCGCTATCGAGCTTGATGCCTGATCTTGAGCAAATTGCTCATAATAAAAACTGCGCTGGCGACGAACCGAACACGATCGATGGTATAAATATAGTGTTTTAGTTTAGTGCTAGTGTTGAGTGGCGATTAACAGTGTTAGATTGAGCGTGTGCGGAATGTTCAATGCGTGGGAGATCTTTTTATTCACAAGGAGCGCTTAATTATGCGCGTAATTGTGTCGAAAAATGTACTAAAAGTGGCATCAGTTGTTCCCGTACTAATTCGCTATGATGGCATATCTCCTTGTTTCTTTGATCTGAGTACGTAACATACTCACACTAGCATTGTAGCGTTTTAGTTGAAGCTAGTGCCTTTTGAGTAGGCTCGTGGCTAACTACAGACGATCGATATGCTAGGTTAAGCTGTTCTTGCGGTCTTTCCATGGATGGGTGACCATCAAAGAAAGAAAAAACATTTATTTGGCACAACCGCACAACACAGATTATTTCGCTCGATGAGCGTTTTTTGAGCCTAACATATAAATATTTTAACCAAGCCTAAGCTAGAATGGAAGGAAGTCTATTGCCAATAATCAAGCACAAATCTAGACTCCGAGCTTTTCCTGAGAATCTCCTAATGGATAACATAATAAGGCTTTACCCGACTGTTTCTTAATAACTGACCCAAAATCCAACAAACAGACAAACATCTAAACTAAATAATATCCAAAGTATATTTCCAAAATTTATGACACCCTCCCTGTAGATATGGCCTTAAATCTACATTAAAACTTGTGAATAGCGCCTTAATTTAGAAAAGGGTAGGCAGGGCTCTCGAGGCGCTATTTGTTTTAAAAATTAGGGTACTCTGGGAACTGATTAGCCATTTTTGTTTATGAACTTCTTGTTTAAACTTTGTATTACGTAGTTATAATTGCCGGCATGAGTCTTGAGCACAAACGTCACCTGTGCATTTGTTGGTTTTTCTGTCTCTTTGGCGGAATGATAAAGATGCGGGCGCCGATCAGTTCGTCAGTTGATGCTCGTCGTCTATTGGACTATTTTCTATTACTTATTGTCAACTGTCTATTGTCCATTGGGGCAAAAATGTATGTACATGCGCGATCTGTGCGAGTCGTACTCGCACATTCATGAGAATGTGCGAGTACGACTCGCGCGCTAAGGATTCCGAAATATGCAATACCACCATCTATGCCGCTATTACATCGTAATAGATATATTATTATCTTGATCATAGATGACGCTACAACATACATCTAGTGGCGCCATCTATGAGCAGATGGCTCCACTTATGGTCCGGTGACAGACGGACAACAAAGTGATCCTATAAGGGTTCCGTTTTTCCTTTTGAGGTACGGAACCCTAAAAAATATAAAAACCTGGCCAAGTGCGAGTCGTACTCGCGCACCGAGGGTTCGTGTCATTTTTGGACGTATAAAGTGAATAAAACCGGACCGCATAACTAAGTTTGTTGTGTGTAACTAAGGAATTTTGATGATTTTGAAAAAACTGTACTAGTTATGAACATAATTTTATTTTTGGTGCAATATTTGGGTCAATTCCTATCAGCTCTAATTATTTCAGATTTTTCGCTCCGCAAACTTCGGAGTTAAGGTAATGGTATTTTTTCAGACATTTTTCATCATATGTCGAAAAATGTGAGACACAAATTAAATTAAAATGAAAATATATTTTGGAATGTGCAGATCCAGCCCTTTCATATAATATGCCACTTGACCTAGTAACCCCACTTTAAAATTTCGGACTCCGGCCCCTTTTACAATAAAAATAAAAATATTTTTTGACTTTTTTCATTTGCAATAAAGTTGGGCAAGCATTCTTTATAACTGTTCCAAATTTCAAGTCGATAGCATTGGTAGTTGCTGAAATAAGCAGGTGTGACAGACAGACAGACAGCACAGATAATATAATACTATACGTACAAATGCTTCATCTCATACAAAGAAATGTGACCGATTTAGCGCGGGCTATCTTCGGGCTATACATGTTTCCGTGCTTAAAGGATTTTTCAAAATTTGTACATATATTTTTCATGATGTATTTTTTCATGTTCTCAATTTTACACAAACTTCAATAACAAATCGATACATATAACGCCATCTATTATGAGTTATTTCAACAAATGTTACTTTGTTCCTGATGAGACCCCGTGCAGACAGACACACAGACGAAGTCGCACCATAAGGGTTCCTTTTTTACCATTTTGGTACGGAACCCTAAAAAGCAGTGATAGCCTAGCGGTTTAACCGGGTGTGAGACTCTTTTTCGAATGACACACAACCATCACGCGACGTGTCGATAAAGCATAGACAAGCAGTTCTTTTTACCCGAGAGCGTGATCAGACAGGGCTTTGTTTTTATAAACAGCTTGCGTAAAATACCAAGATACGCTGGTAGCTCTCTAATGAAAGGGAACAAACACATTAATCTCCTTTTGTGTTAGTGATTAATACACTTTTGTTTGGTCTCCGCGGTCGTAGGGTTGTGCGTGAAAGCGCCGTAAAATTGTACCGTAGTGTGAAAATAATGGGGAGTGTTTATTAACTTTGTATCGGGTTTATGGGGAAGAGGAATGGAGGAATATACCCTTTTTCTTTCCTTTGGGTTTAGTGGAAAAAGGATTTATAGCTAAACGAGCTAATGTCTGCAATTACTGGATTCGAAAAAATATTTTTGTATAACAGTTCATCTGAATGATAGCCAGAGTCATGAGTATAGGCTATTTATCATCACGCTACGACCCTTAGGAGCTGAGCAACGGGGGTAGAGAATACAATCCCGAGCATGTTTTTCAATCCCGGGATTACGGGATTTTTGAAGCGTAATCCCGGGATCCCGGGCCTATCCCGGGATTAGACTATGTGGTTTCTAATTGGGCTCAAATTAAAAAAAAACTTGAGTAATTAAAAAACTTTATAATGTCTTTGCACAACAGTCAACACAAATCACAATAATAATAAGAAAATAAAAAAGACAAAACAAAAAAATTATACTTTTGCAAGAAATTAAAAAGACAACATAAATATACTTAATACTATTTAGTATTTCGAAAATATAATCGCAGAAATATCAAAGCATCCAATGTTTGACTTCCAAGCCTGCTTCGTAGTTTATTGCCAACATAAGCGGCAGCTGAAAACGCTCGCTCAGGTTCAACGCTGGTTGGAGGAATAGACAATAGATACTTGTATGCTGTTTCTAAGTGATATCCACGAACTCCTCCATTTTCGAACAGACTCATTTCACGTCTAATACTATTTGCCAACCCCAATTCATTTTGTACTTGTACATCAGGATCTGGGGATTTCATACTCTTGTTAATTTCCAGCTGTAACTTTTCCTTTAATGTCAATTGGGGTTGGGAGGTTTCTGGCCTTAGCTCATCATCTATTTGTGATCCTGACCTTTCTTCTTCTTCTGTGTCATCTCGACTATTAAGTCTTTTAACAATACTCTTTATTTGCTTCCTCACTATAGCCTGTGTCGGAACTGGAAATAAGTCATGCCATTCCAAATCCGATAACAACTGATTTTCATCATTCATTCGTGGATTTTGTAAATAATTCAATACACCAGTTAAATTATCACTTCGTCGTTGCTTTATACGTTCCACTAAGGATGTTTTCATTTTTTTGGCAAGTGCTGAGTTTTTGCTAGACAGTTGTTTTATAAGAAATTTCAAAGCGGCATCAGCTGTGCATAAATTAGCATCTCGCCTACAGATTGCTTCTACTGTCAATTTAATTGGGGTCAGCACATCAACAATTTTATTTACCAATTCAAAATCAACATCTTCTAAACGAATTGGATGATTGAGATCTATAAGAGCTTTTTGAATGCATGCTTTTAAAAGATAAAATCGCTCCAGCATTGTTAAAAGACTATTCCATCTGGTTTTACAGTCCAAAAGAAGTGACAGCTCTTTTCCATGTTCAATTTTCACATATTTTTGAAGTACTGTTTCATTTTTTAATGGTGATCTTTTGAAATACACTACAACTTTGCGGATTTTCTTTATCAGCTCATTAATATTTTCATATTGTGTTAACTCTGGTACGTGTTCTGGCGCAAGATCATTTTGTGACATTACGATTAAACCTGATTCTGGACAGTCTAAGTCTTCTAAATCGTGTTCATCATCGCTGTCGTCCATATAATCAACAGTAACAGCTGGTTCATTCAGAGTATCATCTGAGGTAGGGCTATGTTGCAAATAATTATGTTTTTCATAAAGCACATCACAGACCGCCAAATTGATACCATGTGCGAGACACAGTTGATGTTCGGTGCAAACAAGCCGCCCCACCTTTATCATAACATTCGGTCCATCGGTTACAATAGCCACGATGTCAGTTTCCAGGGAAATATCAAATTCACTGAGACGCTCTTTCAATATACGAAGACAATTTTCAGCTGTCATACTTCCGTAAATAGGAACAAGTCCTAAGTTCCAAAATTTTTTATATGAATGAACGTTGACAGCCATGTATCGTTTATTAGAAGTTGAAGTCCACTCGTCGAAAGAAAGACTAAATCTTTCACCTGCACTTTTCAATTGTTTCAATTCTGCAATTACTTGCTTTTTGATTTTTTCACTGTAATTCATAACACGTTTTCGAACAGTGACGGCTGACTTTGGTAAATCCGGGTATTTTGCTAAGAGCAATTTTCTCAAATCATCTGAAGCTATGAATACACTGAATGGAAATCCATCTAATGCAACCATTCTTGCCAAAACATCATCCAGGCTATCGTCGGCACTTTTAGTAAAATAATCATCTAACTTTCGCTTGGTTGGCGGCGGAGCTGTGTTCATATTTTCAGAATCTTGACTTGTTGAAGCTGATATAACCTTGATGTTATGTTTTGATAACAAATGTGTATGTAATCCCTTAGTCGATCCACCCAAAGTCTTGAGAATGGCTGGGCACCGCTTACATTTAGCACTATTCCCATCCTTCGCGACTAAAAAATAACTCCACACTGACGTCGCATCACTGTCTTTTTTATGTTTAACAAAGTCTGCCGCCATTTGAAATACTTAATTTCAGGTAATTTGCTTTAAATTTAAATGACGAAACCTTCGTAACCCGTCACTGACAGAATAATAAATGAAAAAAATAAAATCTGATTAGCATATTTATACTTCCATACAGGGAATCCCCGACGGGAAAATACCCGCAACAATACTATGATATGAGATGATCGGGTGATTTCCCTGTTGGTTCGTTGGGGACTTGGGGAATCACCTTAAAAGTAGCATATTTAATACTTTCGTACAGGGAAACCCCGACGGGAAATACCCGCAAAAATATTATGATAATAAGAGATGATCGGGTGATTCCCCCGTTAGTTCATTCATTGGGGAATTACCTTAAGAGTATTGTATTGAAGTACTCAGAGTGGGGAAGTCCCTTCTAAGTTTACAACAAACATATTAAGACTGTACCTGTGTAGTGAATAGTACGTATCGTATGACGGCATTGACGGCGTATCTAAAAGTGTTTTTTGTCGTTATGTATTAAATGCTATTAAATAACCTAGGCAAGGTTATCGTCAAGGCGCAACGGACTACGGCATATAAACTAAACTTGTATGTGGCAATCCCGAAAATCCCGAGATTAGCCAAGTGCAGTCCCGGGATTTTCGGGGCCAGAAAACGGTCGGGATCCCGGGATCCCGAGATTCGGGATCCCGGGATTGTATTCTCTAAACGGGGGTGAACCGCGGGGCACAGCTAGTTAATAAAACCGGCCAAGTGCGAGTCTTACTCGCGCACCGAGGGTTCCGTATCAATTTTCGACGTATAAAGTGAAAAAAACTGGACCGCATAACTAAGTTTGTTTGTCAAGGAATTTTGATGATTTTGAAAAATCTGCAATAGTTAGGAACATCGTTTTATTTTTGGTGCAATATTTGGATCAATTCCAACTCTAATTATTTCAGATTTTTCGCTCCGCAAACTCCGGAGATAACGGGGGGGGGGAATGGTATTTTTTCAGACATTTTTCATCATAAGTCGAAAACTGTGAGACATAAAATAAAAATATATTTTGAAATGTGCAGATCAAGCCCTTTCATATGATATGTCACTTGACCTATTAACCCCACTTTAAAATTTCGGACCCCCACTCCGGCCCCTTTTGCAATGAAACTAAAAATATTTTTTGACTTTTTTCATTTGCAATAAAGTTGGACAAGCATTTTTTATAACTGTTCCAAATTTCAAGTCGATAGCTTTAGTAGTTGCTGAAATAAGCAGGTGTGACAGACAGACAGACGAAGTCGCACCATTCCTTTTTTATCATTTTGGTACGGAACCCTAATAAGAAAGTTAATGAGGTTTTTTGTTTGATTGTTTGTTTAAACGAGCTAAAATATTTTTGTATTATAATATTTATATGATAGCCAAATTCATGAGAAATAGAGGCTTTAACAAGACGCGAAGTTCAGCAAGACAGTCCGACTTTTTTATTTTTGCTCGGCTCCTAAGGTTAAGCATAATCATATTAATCATCATGCATAATGTTCCCACTGCTGGAACACAGGCCTCCTCTGTGAGAGGGAGTGGGCCGTAGTCCACCACGCGGGCCCAGTGCGGGTTGGTGGACGTCACATGTGTTCGAATTTTTGGTTCTAGGACATGCCGGTTTTCTCACGATGTATTTCCTTCACCGTTAAAGCTAGTGATAATTCATTTCTAATACGCACATGACTTCGAAAAGTCAGCGGTGCGTGCCTCGGGATCGAACCCGATTTCTTTTAAATTAAATGGTGGTGGGTGAAACCGCGGGGCACAATTAGTACCAGCTTTGATAAAAACTACACCTAGTTTAGCTTAGGCGATTCGCACACTACCCCGCATCACGCAGCGTAGCGCGGGGTTGCGTGATGTTCCGTTGTTTGGCAAGTACCTGTATTTGTATAGAAATCACGCATGGTGCAACACACTGAAAACGCATTCACGCGCGGGATTTTTGTTCCGTCGCCACGCACCCCGCAGCGTAGCACGGGGTGGTGTGTGATTCGCCTTTAACCTAAAATAATAACTCAAAATCAACATTTCTGTATTCTATTGTTTTTCTGTTGGTTCTCTAAATAAATTGTCTGGCCGTAATAAACGAGTCCATCAACTATGTACTTGAAAATAAATGGTTTTCTAGAAATAAACGATGGAATTGTAGTGAGTCAATGTCAGTTTCAGGAATTCCATTTATTTATTCACTTGCTCAGGCTTTTTAGCTTTACGCTAACTTATCTGGTCTTATGCTAGTCTCATCTAGCCTTGTGTGATACTTATGCTTTTAATATACAGGGTGTAAAAAGACACATCACCAAGCCGACACCTACGCATTCTGTACGTGTAACTAAGTAACTTTGAGCAAAAATAATTGCTGGGAAACGACTTTTATTTTTAGGTATAAAAAACAGCTGTTTTTTGTAATTACGCGCTACTGACTGTACCTATGGGTGTTTTGATTTGTACGGGACGGGGGAAGTGAAGTATAGGTCTGCCCCGGCCCCCGAACCCCGCCGCTGCCGCCCCAGTGCCGTTTTCGTGAAAAACTTAAAAAAAATATTGAAACTTTAACCTTCAATATCTCCATAACCAGTCGGTTCCCAGGTATGGTCCAGTACAAAATAATCATCGTATTGATGGGTAAAATATGTGGTTTCAGTTTTCGTTAAGGGTCTTTTTACACCCGATATTATCTAACTTGCAAAAAGCTTGATTAAGGGTGCATTTTCACTGACGCGAAGCTGGGCGGAGTGGAGCGGAGAAGAGCGATGATAAGTGGCAAGTGTTTCCATTGAAGCGGAGCGGAGCGTAACGAGGCAGAGTGAAGCTGAGCGGAGCAGACCAGAGCTGCATTAAGCCGTGTTCCGATCAGTCAAATTGAATCTCTTGAAGAGATCATAGTCATGTTGTCGGTAAAGAAAAGAGCAGCGCTTTTATATCTTTCTCTACTAGAAGTTGGAAAATTGGAAGCATAGGAATATCGCTAACTAAATTAAAATGCAGCGCACGAGTCCTGTTCTGACAAGTCTAACCTACCCGCCGCGCCACGCACCTAATATTTAAATCTATACTAATTTAACAAAGCTAAAGAGCTTGTTTATTTGAATGCGCTAATCTCTGGAACTACCAGTCGGATTTGAAAAATTCGTCTTACATTTGATAGCCTATTTCTTGAGAAAGTTTATAGGCTATTTAGCATCACGCTACGACCCATAGGAGCCAAGCAATGGTGGGTGAAACTGCGAGCCACAGCTGGTGCAATATACAGGGTGGCAGGTTAAACAGTGGAAATATTTTAAGGGGTCATTGTACTCATCATTATGAACAACTTTTACTATAGGACCAATCCTGAAATCGCGAAAAAAAAATCAGCTGTTCCATACATTTTGTTGAGTTATGTGAACATAAATGTATGGAACAGCTGAATTTTTTTTCGCGATTTCAGGATTGGTCCCATAATAAAAGTTGTTCATAATGATGAGTACAATGACCCCTTAAAATATTTCCACTGTTTAACCTGCCACCCTGTATCACTTAAAAGTCACCTTACATTAGTGGTTCTTAAACTTTTTGAAGCCACTTTCAGAGTTTCTAAAATTCCACGGACCCTGTGGAAGAAAATTTTAGGAGCGAAAAACAACATATTACAAAAATCACTGTGACAGTAAATCACAAACGATGCGTGAATTACTGCATAATTATAATTCTGTTAAGAGTGAACTGAGTGGTTGCGGACCCCTGGCACTCATAATTACGGACCTCAGTTTAAAAAAATCTTGCCTTAAGGGATGCGCGCAAATTTTTTTTTTCATCCCTCAGTTTCATGTATGGGGGTCACCCCTAAATATTTTATTATCCGTAATTTCACTACAGGCCTTTAAGGCGGCTCACAGAAGACATCTAACTGCGAAGTTTCATACAGATTGGTTATGAACTGTACATTTGACGAGGGTGTGACAGACGGACGGGACGAAACTGTAAGGGTTCCTAGTTTTACTACGGAACCCTAAAAACCCTGCCTTACATTTATAAAAGACGCGACACATTATCTTATTAAAAGTCAATGTGGCTCGTTTTTCCCTCTGTTTCTAAATAAATTGTATTTCAGTAATGAAAGCCTGTCTATCAGGCGCCCTCCACTCGAAAATAAATTGTTTTCAACAGCTTCGTAAGATGTGTGCATGGAGGAGTCGATTTTGAAGCGTTTCACATAATTATTATACAAGTCTAGCGTCCACTCGCAGCTTTGCCCGCGTTTTTCGGCTTAAAATGTAAATGTACTATTCCAAACTATAATCTGATGGTGCAATACTACAGCGTGTGTTTTTTTTTTCCAAAATCAACGGGTTCGATTCCTCTTTAGGAAACTTGATTTTTAGGGTTCCTTACCAAAATGGTAAAAAAGGAACACTTATGGTGCGACTTCGTCTGTCTGTCTGTCTGTCATACCTGCTTATTTCAGCAACTACTAATGCTATCGACTTGAAATTTGGAACAGTTATAAAAAATGCTTGTCCAACTTTATTGCAAATGAAAAAATAAAAAAAATATATATATTTTCAAAGTGGGGTTACTAGGTCAAGTGACATATCATATGAAAGGACTTGATCTGCACATTTCAAAATATATTTTTATTAAATTTTATGTCTCACAGTTTTCGACATATGATGAAAAATGTCTGAAAAAATACCGTTCCCCCCCCCCTTATCTCCGAAGTTTGCGGAGTGAAAAATCTGAAATAATTAGAGTTGATAGGAATTGACCTAAATATGGCACCAAAAAGAAAACGATGTTCCTAACTAGTACAGTTTTATTTAAAATCATCAAAATTCTTTCACAAACAAACTTAGTTTTGCGGTCCGGTTTTTTTCACTTTATACGTCCAAAAATGATACGGAACCCTGGGTGCGCGAGTACAACTCGCACTTGGCCGGATTTTTCAAAATTGATACAGGTATAGTTTTTATTAAAATCAGCCTCCAGACTCCTTTGCCTCCGAATTTTCGTCTGTTTGTTCGCTATTTTATTATATTTTGATGTAATTTTCAGTTTGGTAGCTTGAGGTCCAACTTAAAATCTAAGTCACATTTCATTTAATTCCGGTGTGATGAACCTGAGATACAGCTTGACCTCTTCGTCATTTTGTTTCTCGCCTTTTCTCTTTGTGTTTTTTTTTTTTGTACATGCTTGACTCCTACCTTGTTTTCCTTTTATTTTATCATTTTGTATTTGCATGTGCAAAGCTTAATATTATGTTAGTTTTAAGTTAATATTGTGCTCAAAAATGCCGAGAGCGAAATAAATTGATTTTCTTTCTTTCTTCTTTCTTCTTTCGTAGTACTAGCCCCCTAAACTAAGGAGGTAATTTAAAATGTTCAATTTATTGGCAAAATAGCAAAGGTCTAGTTAATTTATAACAAGCTTTTATTTAACTTGAAAGCAGTGATAGCCTAGTGGTTTAACCATGTGCCTCCCACGGCGAATGGTTCGAGTTCCATCCCGAGGCACGCACCGCTGTCTTTTCGAAGTCATGTGCGTATTAGAAATAAATTATCACTTGCTTTAACGGTGAAGGAAAACATCGTGAGGAACCCGGCATGTCCTAGAACCAAAAATTCAAAAACATGTGACGTCCACCAACCCGCACTGGGCCCGCGTGGTGGACTACGGCCCACTCCCTCTCACAGAGGAGGCCTGTGTTCCAGCAGTGGGAACATTGTGGGCCGATTATGCTTATGCTTATTTAACTTGCCCTGTTAGTGGGGGGCCAAATCTTACAACAGAATTTTAGACCAGTTCCCCCCAAGCGATTGAGCTAAAATTTGGAACACATATGTAACTTCGGTGACAATTAATGCAATAATATGGCACCATGGAGGTGGTATCATAATTAGGCCGGGAGGTGACCATGGGAACTCCTCAACTTCTCAACATAACTCGGTCGTGTTTGGGCTCATTGGATTTGTCTTGACAAGTATTATAGACCTAGATGATGTCTTATAGGGTCTCATAATGGAGTTGGGAAGGGGTCATTAGAAAAGTTTGTTATGAAAAAAATATTTTCTACATAAAACTTATTTCTTTATGCACAGAGCCTTATTTTACGCTGTCGCGGTTTCACTTTCATTTCAACGCTCTCCTTCGATGAATGTTTGTTCATTTGAAATTGTGTTTTTTTCTCTCATTTTTCGTTAAAGCTGTAATGGTGTCGATCAGTTACTTTCGGAGATGTCTGCGATGGATACAGCTGAATTTAGGTCTGGATCCACATACATTATATACTGTGACATATAAATCACTGTTTGTCTAGAACGATTTTGCTGAAGTAGAAAATAGATAGTAATTATTATTTTACAGAAAATCCCGTCCTAAAAAAAACCGCTTTAAACACTTGTTAAACAGGGGATTTTTATGGCAGTTTTTTTTTTTTTTTTTTGATAAATGTCACCAACGCTCATCAGAGGCATATTCAAAGAGATTCCAAATTTCAACTGATACGAGCAAGACGCGGTAGCTCAGTTGATAAGAGCGACGCCAAGGTGTGTTAGAGGCCACACCTTGGCTTTCAAGGGATTCTAGTCCCGGCTGTGTCAGCTGTTTTTGAAAATCTCTTATAATTTTATGATAACATTATTTTTATTCCTAATCGATTTGACTACTAAGAATTATTAAATGTATTGAAGTACATACGATATCAAACAAATCGAACGACAAAAGCTATCATGAGGTCTAGAATCCTATATAGCAAAGGTTAGGTGAACGACACTTTTCTATGGAAGCTAAATCAGTGCCAAGTAGCATAAGAAGTAGATATCTTCGGCGTATCATCGGCAGACGGTGGTTATAAATCATAATCTATTGAAACGACATGGTATACTGATTCATGCGATCGGTGCAAGGCATGAGAGGCAGCGGATTTGACCGTTGATATTCTTTGTGAAATTAAATGTTAATTATGAGTATATTTTAAACATAAGCACCCTTACCACAAAAAAGATAGACACGCGGTACACGCGAATGCTACCAAAAACAATACACACTTGTTTTAGACAAGTTAGTGCTAAAACAAGTGCGTATTATTTTTGGTAGCATTCGCGTTTAACGCGTGTCTATCTTTTTTGTGGTACGGCCCAAGTATTTTTGAAGCCGTGTAAATCTAATCTTATCAACGGAGCACCCACGCAAACGATGTATCACTTTATTGTCACGATTCGACGACCTGGATTTTGAAACGTTGAATTAAGTTTTACACAACACTGAATTCCTTAAGTTTAGAGAAGAATTTCAGGCAATTCGTTTTGTTTTTCGTAGTTGGGTTTTAGGTTTTAACACCTTAGCTGCGGCAAGTAAAATCATAAACCCTCATCTGGTGCGGCGACGTGTCGAAATGCGCCCCCAATGATATTTTCGCCAGTGCGTGGCAGGTCTTTCTCGACCCACCAGCACTAGGATAGATTAAATTGCTATAACTTTGCGAAAACATAATATTTACAATTTTTGTTTGTACTGTTAGAATGACCTTGAACCCAACTTCCTTAGGTTCGAATCGCCCCGGAATCTGCCAAACAGGAAATGAGAAATAAACCAGGGAAATCGGCAGGCCGATATCGACCTGAACCGCACTAGAAACTATTTTTAGTAGTGATGGGACAGAAAAAAAATAAGGGGATATCGAAAATAAAACAGACGATAATTCTGTTTTATTTTCGATATCCCCAAGAAAAGAAAAAGTTTTTTATTTACTTAGGTATGCCTGTCTCGAAAACATTTCACACTTGCAAAGGTTTTGATTGCATTTCCTGCAATATTTTTTATTTTTTTCACTTTCTTTTTTGTTTCGGTACTATTAAAGCTTCTCCGCAGTCTCTCGTAGCACCCTGCACAATTTCTCCGTTTAGTGCTCATCTCAAGCACATGGTCATGGTCATGGTCTGAATTGTTTTTTTTTTTTTCTTAATTAAACTGTGTGATTTATTTACCATATGAGTTTTACTACCGGACTTACTATTGAGAACTAATATAAAGGTTTTTAAATAAAGTTAAAAGTTAAGATAGAACGCTTCGAACTATAAAGTGAGGCTGTTTTTGGTATACATGTGTGAATTAATATGCCACGTCGCCATAGTGTAAGGGGCACTTTTTCCTATATATAAAAGTGGGCAAATGAGTGGAGAACACTATTTAACTTAACATAATAAAACATGTTATATGTTTTTAAGGTACTTATATTAATGGTATCTATCACAAGTGTCACAGTGCACACTTTGATGGGTAAAATCATTGATTATATCGAACGAGCGCTACGTCAGATCAGCTAGACAGCACAGCACTAACTGGCGGGGCGCGCGCTCTGGGCGGTATCGGGTCGCCGGCTGCCTGTTGGGACGGCGGGCCGAAATAGGCCCACTGCCGCACTCTTGAATCACACTCACTTGAATGGGGAACACCTACAATTTTGACCGCAAGCTGAAATATATATTTGTCTTTGTCGAACTCTTACAAACACCTGAGATAATCGTTCCGCACAAGCGAGAGGGACATAGTTTTCTTCGCCGCACCAGCTGAAATAACGCGGCAGGCCGATATGGGCCTGTTCCGCAGTGAACGTGTTAACTATCTTTTTAGTGTTCCGTACCAAAATGGTAAAAAAGGAACCCTTATGGTGCGACTTTGTCTGTCCGTCTGTCTGTTGCAGCTGGTTATTTCAGCAACTATTAATGATATTGACTTGAAAATTGGAATGCTTGCCCACTTTTATTTTTTTACCAGAAGTTCTCTGCGGTATTACTCCGTTGCTCAGCTTCTAAGGGTCGTAGCCTGATGCTAAATAACCTATACTATTCCTCATAAATCTGACTATCACAATATGAAAAATATTTTTTTAAATCCGAATGGTTGGACAAACAAACAAACCCTACAGCTTTATAATATTAGTCTCTACTAATATTATTAAGAGGAAAGATTTTTTTGTTTGTTTGTTTCTACCGAATAGGCTCCGAAACTACGGGACCGATTTTAAAAATTATTTCACTAATAGAAAGCTACATTATCACTGAGAAACATAGGCTACTTTTTATTCCGAAAAAATGCACAGTTCCTGTGGGACACGCGGACGAAGTCGCGGGCGAAGTGCTAGTAGATTAATAAAACCGGCCAAGTGCGAGTCGTACTCGCGCACCGAGGGTTCCGTTTTGGACGTATAAAGTGAAAAAACCGGACCGCATAACTAAGTTTGTTTGTGAAGGAATTTTGATGATTTTGAAAAAACTGTACTAGTTATGAACATCGTTTTATTTTTGGTACCATATTTGGGTCAATTCCTATCAACTCTAATTATTTCAGATTTTTCGCCCCGCAAACTTCGGAGAAAAGGGGGGGGGGGAATGGTATTTTTTTGGACATTTTTTATCATATGTCGAAAACTTTAAGACATAAAATAAAATAAAAATATATTTTGAAATGTGCAGATCAAGCCCTTTCATATGATATGTCACTTGACCTAGTAACCCCACTTTAAAATTTCGGACCCCCACTCCGGCCCCTTTTGCAATGCAAATAAAAATATTTTTGCACTTTTTTCATTCGCAATAAAGTTTAACAAGCATTCTTTATAACTGTTTCAAATTTCAAGTTGATAGCATACGTAGTTGCTGAAATAAGCAGGTGTGACAGACAGACAGACAGACAGACAGACAGACGAAGTCGCACCATAAGGGTTCCTTTTTTACCATTTTGGTACGGAACCCTAAAAACAACAATAAAATCCGCCTCTAACTTGCACCACGCGAATATTTTCTTCCAAGTTTAAAGGAAATTGGGTTGCCGTCGTTAATCACAGGATGTGACGTCGTCCCGTGTACTTCCGGCGACCTTTACAGCCAACCGACTTTCAAAGTTTCTTTTGAGGCTTTTCTACTAGTCCTGATAGGATCTTTATTGCGTCTTATGGACCATTAGAAGTGTTAAGATAGGTCGAATAGGTTGTGTAGGGTTATTTTATTTTTAACTAGCGACCCGCCCCGGCTTCGCACGGATGCTATAAACCTTCCTCTTGAATATCTATTAAAAAACCGCATCAAAATCCGTTGCGTAGTTTTAAAGATCTTAGCATACATAGGGACAGACAGACAGCGGGGAGCGACTTTATTTTATACTATATAGTGACTAGGCTTTTACCCGCGACTACGTTCGCGTGGCCTACAATGAATTGACCAGTTTAAATGACCTCCGTAGTGTAGGGTGGTTAGTACTACCAAGAGGTCAAGCTGTATCTTCGGTTTATCCCACCGGAATTAAATTAAACGTACCTTAGATTTTAAGTTAGACCCCAAGCTATCGAACTGTGAAAAATGCATCAAAATCCGTTCGGTACTTTTTGCGTGGTGCGCGCACAAACAGACAAAAATCCCAAAAAATCTTTTTTTCGCCATGGTTATGTCCCAGTACTCTATCCCTGGCGGTTTCTTCTGGAATATCTTCAATGTACAGACACGGCTTTTTTACAATTTTATAGATAGATAGATTACCAAGATATCTAAACTCAGGAATCAGGATATTTTAAACAAATACTACAGTTAAAGGACACTGGCAGACGCCCATAGAACGCTGGGCTTCAGATTGTGTATGTCGGTACAGATATGAAATTAGTTTGGTGTGATCGAGTATTTCAAGAGTATTTAAATTGATTTTTTATTTGTTTTGTACGTAATTGGGTTAAAGAGAAATCTTCGTATTTGTGACAGTGATGTTAAGTATGGTGTGAATGATCCAATGAAGTACAGCCCGACTAATGAGTTCTCAATTCAAAGGTTTTAGTTGCTATCGACATGATATTCTGTGGAGTCGCGCGCCAGCCAGCATGCACCCGTTTTTGTTTTATTGGATTTTCAAAATGTCAAGGGCATAATCATTTTATTTCTTATTTATTTCGATTTTTGATTCCAATTCTTAATCTCTAAGATAAATTAGGCAAAGAACAATTATAATATATTTTTATTTTTGGTTAAGCTTTTATTACTGTACCATATCAAGCCCAAAACTACCAACGTCCTTTGTAAGAAACCCCGCAAATTCAATCATCACGAACAATTTCTAAAGAAAACACTAGAACACAATTTGTCTACATTAATTAAAACTTGTATATTTAAAGATCGAAACGAGAGGAAATACGAACTTCGCGAAAACAATCTTCTTTTAAGTAATTTGTGGGAACCTTCAGTAATGTATTGCGAACGATAAAACCTTAAGACTTTAGTGATAGAGTTCGATTTTGAATGTTTTTGTTATAGTAGATGTTTTAGTTCACAAGGAGTCTTGCAATTCGTTATATAAGTTATGTAAGGGTGAATTTGAATTTAGAATATTGTTTGGATCTGAACTAAATGCAAAATGGACAAAAGAACATCAATTTGAACTTTTATCGATTCACGCAATTCTCACCCGTAAAAGTTAACTTATACGGATCACAATAGAATGAACGAAAAACTGTCAAAACGTATTCAAAAACAGGGTACGATTTAACAAAATCTTTTATTTCGGCGAAAATATAAACCTTAAGAGAAATCTAAGACCACTACTTAAGTTTTTAGGATTCCGTATCAAAATGGTAAAAAGGAACCCTTATGGTGCGACTTCGTCTGTCTGTCTGTCACACCTGCTTATTTCAGTAACTACTAATGCTATCGACTTGAAATTTGGAACAGATATAAAGAATGCTTGCTCAACTATATTGCAAATGAAAAAAGTGAAAAAATATTTTTATTTTCGTTGCAAAAGGGGCCGGAGTGGGTGTCTGAAATTTCAAAGTGGGGTTACTAGGTCAAATGGCATATCATATGAAAGGGCTTCATTTGCACATTTCAAAATATATTTTCATTTTATTTTATGTCTCACAGTTTTCGACATATGGTGAAAAATGTCTGAAAAAATACCATTCCCCCCCTTTATCTCC
Organism: Thalpophila matura; assembly: GCA_948465475.1. Taxonomy (NCBI): domain Eukaryota; kingdom Metazoa; phylum Arthropoda; class Insecta; order Lepidoptera; family Noctuidae; genus Thalpophila; species Thalpophila matura. Next base: position 1,441,940 of record OX419199.1, on the reverse strand, counting down.
GAAGTTTGCGGAGCTAAAAAATCTTAAATAATTAGAGCTGATAGGAATTGACCCAAATATTGCACCAAAAATAAAACGATGTTCCTAACTAGTGCAGTTTTTTCAAAATCATGAAAATTCCTTCACAAACAAACTTAGTTATGCGGTCCGGTTTTTTCACTTTATACGTCCAAAACCGATACGGAACCCTCGGTGCGTGAGTACGACTCGCACTTGGCCGTTTTTTTTTGAGGTGCCTTTTTTATCGAGCGAAAATATGTAGGTACGTAGATAGTCGAATGCGTTTTAAGGTCATTACTCCGTCCTTCACTAATATTCGAAATTATGTACCTAAACCATATGGTATTAGCTAAAAACGTGCACAAAAAATTAATTTGTCTGCCTAATGATGTGAAAATGAGCAAACCTATTGCCATTATACAGGCACAACCCGTGCCTGAATTTTCTTTAAAAAAATGCTAAGTAATCGCCCTGTTTTATTAAACTTTGACTGTCCCGGGAATCGAAGCCAAGACCTCATGTTCAGCAGTCGCACTCGTGACCACTAAGCCAACGAGGCAATCCCATAAAATCCCCATAAAAACTTACTACATTACTGTCATATACCTACACAACTGATGTATTCACTGAATACATGTCATATGAGAGAGAAAAACACCATTTCCTTTTGTTTTGTCCGCCCTAGTTTCTACAACTACTGCATTCTTGAGAATAACCCGTATAAATGACGATGAGTTCACACTTAGCTTGCGTTACGTGACAGTTTTACTTATTTATGTGGAAAGAAAGAAAGTTGTAACTGTATTTTTACCGATTTCAAGAAGGAGAAGGTACCTATACGATTCGTATGTATATATTTTTTGTATCCTGTTACCTAAAATATTCGATGATTATGAACCGATTTTAATTGTTTTTTCATTTGATAGAACATGTTCATTCGGTGGTCCCATTTGAATTTTATTAATTTTGGTCATGTAGTTTTTTAACCAGCTTCAACAAACTGTATTTTATTCACTTTGCGTATATTGCCGAAAAGTTCGCAGCAAAAAGTGATTAGAGTAGAGAGAGAGTAGATTCTGTTAACGACAAACTGTTATTTAATCGAAGAAATTAGTAAGGGAACCACTGTTGCCACTGAATATAAAGATCTTCCACACATTAAAAAATCTAACACTGTTGTTCGTCACTCATCACTATCACTAAACTAAAACACTGCATTTATAAATATCATCAATCGCGTTCGGTCCGTCGCCAGCGTGTACGCTTTAACTATGGTCAATGTGATCAAACTAAAGCATCAAGCTCTTGGCATATCTTTCTTGTTTTTATGATCTGAGGAAAAACCCCAATCTTGTATAACACACTGCACTGACTGACATCCGTGAGGTAAAAAGGTTCCAGATAAAAACCAGCGCCAAGTACTTGTGACTTGGCATTAAGCTGATCTGGAACCTGTTTGGGCCAGCCGTGAGACACAAACCTTTGCGGGAACGCAAATTAGTGTACTTCACGTTTTTGTATTTATTTTTATTGTTTTGTGTTCTGTTGTGCTGTAGGTACCTTATCATAATGTCTGTGTCTTTTATGTGCTGTGTCCAAATAAATATTATCTTTCTTTCTTTCTTTCTTTCTTTTTCCCTTATTCTTCAATGCATATACTTACCAACCAACGTAACCTCAATATACTTTATACAAAAGCACCGTGTTATGGTAAGAACGCCATATTGCTTATTTTGCGTAAAGTTTGCGTTTATAAAGTAGTATACGTAATTCTCTTTTTATGGGGAAAAATTCTATGGAACCTGCATGACTACAATAGGAACGGGTTTTGTCTACAGAAAAATAGACAAAGTGACAGATTGTAGAATGATTTCTACCGTTTTAAACATACAATGAAGAGAAGAAATGTCTCTATTCTTCTGTAGACAAAATTCTGATAAACCATGCACGGGTCGCCGTGTACTCGGGCAGAAGAGATGACGCTTTGATAGAAAAAACTTTGTCTATTCTTTGGTAGAATAGAGATAGAATTGGTCATGCTAAGCGTGCTCGTCGTAAAGTGGGTCACAGATGATGGGCATAACCGTAAAGGACGTCGGCAGTTATGGTACAGTAATAAAAGCTTAACCAAAAATAAACATATATTTTAATATTGTTCTTTGCCTAATTTATCTTAGAGATTAAGAATTGGAATCAAAAATCGAAATAAATAAGAAATAAAATGATAATGCCGTTGACATTTTGAAAAAACCAATATTAAAACAAACGGGTGCATGCTGGCTGGCGCGCGCCTCCACAGAATATCATGTCGACAGCAACTAAAACCTTTTAATTGAGAACTCATTAGTCGGGCTGTACTTCACTGGATCATTCACACCATACTTAACCTCACTGTCAGAAATACGAAGATTTCTCTTTAAACCAATTACATACAAATAAAATAAAAACCAACCGAATGCAGAACCTCCTCCTTTTTGGAAGTCGGTTAAAAAATGAATTTAAATACTCTTGAAATACTCGATCACACCAAACTAATTTCATATCTCTACCGACTTACACAATCTGAAGCCCAGCGTTCTATGGGCGTCTGCCAGTGCCCTTTCTGTGGAGAAGAACGGGTAAGAAACTCCATGTTTACCTACACTTTAAAATTAAGAGGCATCCGTCAATGTTGCGCGCGAAATTATAAATGTCTTATGTTTTTTATGTTACAATGTTGATCCCAATTGAATTGAATTGAATTTTGATCAACATTATAATGTAAAACACCGCTGCAATGTGCTAAAAACGTCGCCCTAAGCCCTGGTTTCCGAACCTGGGGGGTAATTACCCCCTCGGGGCCAACACAGTTATTCTGGGAGGATAATAAGATACTAATTGGACTGAGACTGGTAGGTAAAAACTAAACCTAAGATTTATGTCAATGCAAAACAATACCATACCAGCCTTCACACTGAATATTATTAATTCAAGAACTCTTTGTGCAATTATTATATTACAATATAATATTGTGATCAATATCGACTATATTTTCATGTGATAACATTAAAGGCAAGAGGGGTAAATGAGTTTCTCTAATATTAAGTCATAGGGGTAACAAGATTGAAATGGTTAGGAACCACTGGTCTAAGCCTTCACTGCATACAACATCTGAATTCGGCCAACATCGCAACTTTTTCAAGCAAAATTCAGCCCTTTCACAATGCAACTTGTTTCCTTACACCGACAGTAAGAGGTCCCTGTATCGATAAATTCCTTATATCGTTTCTTGCCGATCAAATACAATAGATTCCAAGGTTTGTCCGGATCGTTGACCTTTTCCCTAGCCGGATTGAAGTGTCATGTAGGTAACCGGGTCATTCTTGCAAACCTCAGATCATAGAAACAAGGAGATATGCCATCATAGCAAATTAGTACCGGAACAATGATGCCACTTTTAGTACATTTTTCGACACAATTACGCGCATAATTAAGCGCTCCTTGTGAATAAAAAGATCTCCCACGCATTGAACATTCCACACACCCTCAATCTAACACTGTTAATCGTCACTCAACACTAGCACTAAACTAAAACACTGTATTTATACCATCGATCGTGTTCGGTTCGTCGCCAGCGCGAACGTTTATAATATGAGCAATTTGCTCAAGATAGGCATCAAGCTCGATAGCGCCTTGGCACATCTCCTTGTTTCTATGATCTGAGTTGCAAACTAACAAAATGTGTGGGCCGTACCGTGCGTTCTATAAAGTATCTATATATACTATTATAAAACTGTAAATCAGCCCTGTCTGTACATTGAAGATATTCCAGAAAAAAACCAGCCACGTTCGAGTCTTACTCGCGCACCGAGGGTTCCGTATCAGTTTTGGACGTATAAAGTAAAAAAAACCGGACCTGCGGTCCGGTTTTTTTCACTTTACCGACCCCAATATAATTTGGGAAAAGGCTAGGCAGATGATGATTTTTATTGTTTTTAGAATAGTAGTACAGCTAGAACGAACTTACATAAGGCCATAGATTTGGCTCGGGACAAAGCAGACTGGGAAGCGTATGTGGCCTGAATTGCCCACCGGCATCGTAGTCAAGCGAGTGGCTAGTACTACGAAGAAATCAAGCTGTATCTCTGGTTCATAATATCACTGGAATTAGAAGAAATGTGGCTTAGATTTTAAGTTAAGTTAAGTTGTGGCGTAATGCGCGTGTCAGAAAATTATATTGTTGGGTTACATTGTTATAGATATATGTTAGAGATTATTTGTGATTTATCAAGTATTTGTGAATATGTGCAGGTAGGTATCCAACAAAAAAGGGATTTTATTATAAAATAACACAATTTAGGCAAGACTAGACTTTTATTTTTGTGACTCGAAAAACTAGTTGCTCATTCCAAAAGAAATTACCGATGGAGAAGAATGAGCAAGAAACTCCATGGTTTATTTTCAGTCTATTATACATATTGTTTTCATCATGATATACACAAATTAAATTTAGTCATAACCATTGTAAAACATGTAGGTAGAAAAACAAGAATATTCCTACATAATATAACTGGATCATTTAGACAATCATTTTCATTTAAATTAGCAATTATAAAATGAGGATACACAAAGCATAGCAATATAGCAACACAGATATAAAGATATTAAATTAACATAATTTTAGAGAATAATAACACTGTACTTAACTCAAGTGGCACCTCGTAGACACTACTTCACAAAAACGATGATTAGAAAAAAAGGTCCTCAACTAGCCGATCACCTGGCTTTTATACCCTACCCACCATAATAATGGTGTCAAACATTGTGCCGCCCTTTTGAACCAATCATACATTTTTACCGAATAACATTTAATATTGATAAACTTAATGAAATCTAATTTGGTAGAACTGTTTTAAAACATTAAAGGATAATTAATGTATTTTTAAATCAATATATCTGTTATCTTTAAGTAAATTCGATAAAACATAACATCAACTGAGTTTGCTATATTTATCATTTGAAACAAATAATGATATCAAAATAGGATATTAAATCTGAGAAATATTTAACTGCAATTATTGATCAATTAATACAATTAAACTTAATGACACAGTAAAATAAGTTTTTATATTTTATTTTGGCAAAATAACAATGTAGGTTTCGTTCGGAAATTAAATCTTTCTTCTAAAAATGCTTATATTTATAAAATAATTAATGAAATACAAGATTAAAATTCTCCGAATCCGATACGCGCACAAACCGACAAAAAAAACGGGCCAAGTGCGAGTCGTACTCGCGCACCGAGGGTTCCATATCAGTTTTGGACTTATAAAGTGAAAAAAACTGGACCGTAAAACTAAGTTTGTTTGTGAAGGAATTTTGATGATTTTGAAAAACTGTAAAAGTTAGGAACATGTTTTATTTTTGGTGCAATGCTTGGGTCAATTCCTATTAACTCTAATTTTTTCAGAGACATAAAATAAAATGAAAATATATTTTGAAATGTGCAAATCAAGCCCTTTCATATGGTATGTCACTTGACCTAGTAACCCCACTTTAACATTTTGAACGCCCACTCCGGCCCTTTTTGCAATGAGAATAAAAATATTTTTTGACTTTTTTCATTTGCAATAAAGTTAGGCAAGCATTTTTTATAACTATTTCAAATTTCAAGTCGATAGCTTTAGTAGTTCCTGAAATAAGCAGGTGTGACAGGCAGACAGACAGACAGACGAAGTCGCACCATAAGGGTTCCTTTTTTACCATTATGGTACGGAACCCTAAAAACAGTCGGAATAGGGTACTAGCACATAGCCATGGCCTTTTTAGGGTTCCGTACCAAAATGATAAAAAAGGAACCCTTATGGTGCGACTTCGTCTGTCTGTCTGTCTGTCTGTCACACCTGCTTATTTCAGCAACTACTAATGCTATCGACTTGAAATTTGGAACAATTATGAAGAAGAAAGAAAAAAGAAAAAAACAAAGAATGCTTGCCCAACTTTATTGCAAATGAAAATACTCAAAAAATATTTTTATTTTTATTGCAAAAGGGGCCGGAGTGGGGGTCCGAAATTTTAAAGGTCAAATGGCATATCATAATATGAAAGGGCTTGATTTGCACATTTCAAAATATATTTTCATTTTATTTTATGTCTCACAGTTTTCGACATATGATGAAAAATTTCTGAAAATATACCATTCCCCCCCCCCTTATCTCCGAAGTTTGCGGAGCAAAAAATCTGAAATAATTAGAGCTGATAGGAATTGACCCAAATATTGCACCAAAAATAAAACAATGTTCCTAACTAGTACAGTTTTTTTCAAAATCATCAAAATTCTTTCACAAACAAACTTAGTTTTACGGTCCAGTTTTTTTCACTTTATAAGTCCAAAACTGATACGGAACCCTCGGTGCGCGAGTACGACTCGCACTTGGCCCGTTTTTTTTGTCGGTTTGTGCGCGCATTACGCCACAACTTAACTTAACTTAAAATCTAAGCCACATTTCTTCTAATTCCAGTGATATTATGAACCAGAGATACAGCTTGATTTCTTCGTAGTACTAGCCACTCGCCTGACTACGATGCCGGTGGGCAATTCAGGCCACATACGCTTCCCAGTCTGCTTTGTCCCGAGCCAAATCTATGGCCTTATGTAAGTTCGTTCTAGCTGTACTACTATTCTTAAAACAATTAAAAATCATCATCTGCCTAGCCTTTTCCCAAATTATATTGGGGTCGGCTTCCAGTTTAACTAGTTTCGGCTGAATATCAATATTTTACGTGGAGCGACTGCCATCTGACCTCCACAACCCAATTAATGGGTAATACCGGTATTCGAATGTTAGACCAGCTGTCAGACTTTTTTAGGGCTTCTGACTACCCGTAACGATTGTCAAATATATGCCTATCACAACCGGGACCGACTGCTTAACGTGCTCTCCGAGGCACGGAGGGGTCTCGATGTGTAAAGAACGGTCACCCATCCAAGGACTGACCGCGGCAAGCTTAACCTCGCAGATCGATCGATCAGCACGGCTGTCATTTAGCCACGAGCCCCTCCAAAAAAACTCTTAAAACAATTAAAAATATTTTCATTAAAATAGAAATTTTATTAATATTAATCAAAATGTTAATAGTATACTAAAATATTATTAATATCCATAGTGAGCAAGGCGAAACACAATTTATCAAACCCCGGGGGGATTTAAGGGAAATCCTTCCGCAGAGTTTAGTGATGTAGGTACCGTTGTTTAATCGAGGTGATTTATTTTTACATTTTGATATCGATCTAACTCACAATCACTTTTTTAGTACCTACTATGGACTTTGACTTTTGGACTTTGCATTGTATAATCACTAAAATTTAATCAGGTATAATATAAAATTGCTAATTAATGTCATCCAAATATCCAAGTATACAGTATTTTAGGTTAAACGAGAGACACAATTATAAAAGGAGGGTATTCAGTATTCGATACGATCAACCCTAGGAACCCCGGGTTCAATCCCCGGATTGGGTAAAGTATTATTGGGTTTTCTAAAGGAATTCTTAGTAGCAGCCCGGAGTCTGGATTTGTGGCCGGTTGATTGCAACAAGATTACCTCCTATTACAAAGGACATAAAAATAACTGAAGGGTATAGTTTCAAAACCCCCTAAATCATCCTGAAGAAATTTTTCACAAGAAGGTTATTTGTAAAAAATGTTGTGGTAAACTTAATGCAATTAGCAAATATTTGATATTTATTTGTTTGTCATGTCAGCAAAAAAAAAAAACGTGAAAATCTAAAATATTTCTTTGCATTTTAGCGGAATTTGCAACTAACATTTATACTTTTTAAACTGATTTTACTGTGTATTTAAGTGGGTTATGAAAGTTATCGTATAGTTATATTGAAAGTAAAATTTAAAACTTTATGTTGGTGCAAAAATTGTAAATGTCCGAAGTCATTTTAGGGGGTTTTGAAATTAGTCCCCTCAACTGGCAAAATGTGGGTGTACTGTACATCACTTCCTAAGGGCTCCTTCAATTTAGACGTTTGGTATCGGACTGCTGCCATGCGATAGTCGTTCGGGCGTCGCACGACAACCGGACGGCGCTCTCGACACGTCTTCTGTATAGTAAAAAACAATCAGCGGTTGCAAAATTACGTAATTTTACCGAAAACGCTGGTAAAATACGGGTATTTTACGGTAATTTATATAAATTACGGTAAAATTACCGGCTACTTATGTATGGTGAATGGTGGTATGCGCGGACCGCGGTCGGCGATGATTGGTCGCAATGAGTGACTGGCTCCATCTGTTCCCCGGACTCGGAACTTTTCTTAGTAGTAGTTTAATTCGTTTTTTACCCAATCTTACCGTATTTTACCGTAAAATATAATATTTTACGTAAACTATCGTATTTTACCGAATTTTATGAATGTAATTTTACCGCTTTACATCCCTAGCGGCCGCACGAATACCGCACGGCAGCAGTCCGACATTGTCTAAAATTCTAAATAGAGCCCTAACCCTTCAAGGTATACAGGCGTGATGTTATGATTATATTTAATTCAATTTAACACATCGAAAACACCAAAAAAAATAATTTATCGATAGCATCTGTCCCATCACTAGAAAAAAGTAGAAGGTGCAAAATACATAATACCTACATTTTAAAAGTGCCGGGTATTTTCCGGACGTTTTTCCCCGTCAGGTTACGGTTAAACCCTGTAACCTTCACGACCTCATTTCACGTTAGGTTTTTGTAATCTTTAAACGTTTAAGTTTCTCAAAGAAAGTTCAGTAAGATAGCTTCGGTGCTCAGTAATTTTATCTTAGAAATTGTGGTTCTGAATTATAAATTATATTTTGCTCTTTTTCGAGAAAGTTTATCTTAGCGTTTGGTAATTTTGGCTTATTTCATTCCTTAATAATTATTAAATAATTATTATGGAATATTATAATACATTAAATGCGAAAGTTTTTTCTTCTTTCATAGAACGTTCCTTTTTAACCGACTTCAAATCATCTGTATTTTTTTGGATTCTGTTTACTGATATCTCCGCTTACTATGAACCAATTTTAACGATTATTTTCTTTTCGAAAACTTTTAACGTTTTGAATTATTTTTTTTGTGTCCATAAAAAATGTCCTCGCAAAAACCAAAATCACGTATCATTCGACATTTTATCAAAACATACAAGACCTTTAGGCGATTAGCACACTGCCCCGCATCACGCAGCGTAGCGCGGGGGTGCGTGATGTTCCGTTGTTTGCAAGTACCTGTATTTGTATAGAAATCACGCATGGTGCAACACACTGAAAACGCATTCACGCGCGGGATTTTTGTGCCGTCGCCACGCACCCCGCAGCGTAGCGCAGAGTGGTGTGTGATTCGCCTTAATACAAAACGTATTCGAGGTAAAGACTAACAAAATAATTCTCATAATACGACTAAGTCCCTGAAAATCAGGAACACAGCATAATATATTAGACTGTTTACGTTAATATATAGGAAGGCAGACAAACCCGCGTTCCGGTACATTGCGTCACCTGTTAAGTCTTCAATAACTCAAGTGGTAAAACGCTATTTAAGCTCATATGACTGACTGTCACACCGAAGTGTGAGACTAATTTAGAAATAATTTTTAGGTTGGACAAAATTTTTCAAAACAAGCTTTTATAATGACCAGTTCCCAACTCCATCATGAAACCTTGGACATCATATAGGTAGGTCTGCAGTACTTGTCAAGACGAGTCCGACGAGCCCAAACATGACTAAGTTTTGTTAAGAAGTTGAGGAGTTCCTATAGCTATCTCCCAGCTGCATCATGGGACCACCTCCATGGTACCATACTATTGCATTGTCACGGAGGTTACATATGTGTTCCAAATTTCAGCTCAATCGGTTAAGGGGTCTAAAATTCTGTTGCAAGATTTCGCCCGATACACACACGGCAAGTTAAATAAAAGCTTGTAAAAACTACCCACTCAATCCTTAAAAATATATTGTGCCTGCCCCTGGTTTTGCTCTAAAGTACACTCCCCGACACACTACTTCTCAGCATCAAATAGATATACCGGCTACTTCCCCGTACCAGCTCTTTACACAATTACCTTCAACTTCTAACTTGCCAATTATGATAATGCGGTCCATTTTGAGTTGAAACCTACAGCACACATTCTAAGCGCACAAATACTTGAAACATTCTAATGTAACTGAGTATGCGAGTCCCAGCAGAACAAGTTAAAGTGATGTAACTGCACACAAACTTACGACAAGGATCTTGTATAACTAACTCGTACTCGAGAGATGCAAGGTGAAATAAGTAGTTATTGTGTTTAGAATAAGAGGCTCGAGTCGTGACTAAATAACAGCAGTGATTGATCAATCTGCCAAGTTTGAGGTGGTTTTCATCGACGAGGCGAGGTAAGAATTAAAAACCGGCCAAGTGCGAGTCGTACTCGCGCACCGAGGGTTCCTTATCGGTTTTGGTCGTATAAAGTGAAAAAAACCGGACCGCATAACTAAGTTTGTTTGTGAAGAAATTTAGATGATTTTGAAAAAACTGCACTACTTAGGAATATCGTTTTATTTTTGGTTCAATATTTGGGTCAATTCCTATCAACTCTAATTATTTCAGATTTTTCGCTCCGCAAACTTCGGAGGTAAGGGGAAGGAAATGGTATTTTTTCAGACAGTTTTCATCATATGTCGAAAACTGTGAGACATAAAATAAAATAAAAATATATTTTGAAATGTGCAGATCAAGCCCTTTCATATAATATGTCACTTGACCTAGTAACCCCACTTTGAAATTTCGGACCCCCACTCCGGCCCCTTTTGTAATGAAAATAAAAACATTTTTTGACTTTTTTCATTTTCAATAAAGTTTGGCAAGCATTTTTTATAACTGTTCCAAATTTCAAGTCGATAGCATTAGTAGTTGCTGAAATAAGCAGGTGTGACAGACAGACAGACAGACGAAGTCGCACCATAAGGGTTCTATTTTACCATTTTGGTACGGAACCCTAAAAATTGAAGGGTAGAATTTTAATTCTCTCTCTTAGCATATCTTTGGTGGGAATATTCTGCCTATCTATTCTGTACCAACACCCTGCGTGATATCCCCGCGAGAGCTCCCAATTTGTTTGCGAACATTCGAGTGAAAATATCACGGTGGGAACTCTGGAACGTTCGCAAATAAATTGGCAGTTCTGGCGGTGATATCACGTGGCGTTTCGGTACAAAACAAGCTGGGGGTCTACTCTGTAAGTCCGTCAACCAAGATACGGGCCCGTCCGAAAGTACAATAGACATAAGATTCCGTCAAAACAAGTGTCAAATTCAATTTTTCGGACGTATAAAAACACATCGGGTGTAGGGACAACTGTCAAATCGTGCTATCATTCATTCTTAGTTCGGGCCCCGAACTAATCTTAAGTCCGTAAGTGATACGGAGTAAGAAACGCCCGTAACTAAGGTCGAAACTACGGATTTCGTGCTTAGAGAGTAGACCCCCTGGATTGATGAGGAGGTGCGAAAGAGATTGGAATATTGTTCATATAATTTTGAACCGTATTGCTGCGCATGTAGATTATTTATTAACTCTGCGACGGAAACACGATTACGCGTATTATTTTCCAGCGTGACGTGACCTACCGGTCTGACGTCTCGACGGGTACTAGTCGGAGACTGCAATTGCCGTGAGCTTTAGATTTAGGGTGGGGTCATAACGCTTTCTCCTTACGTGAAGATTTCCACCAGTCAACTTCTACCGCAAACCAATAGGCCAATCATACCACAAACGTCACACTTCGGTGTAACAGACGGCCAATTAATCCCAGTTTTAGCGAGCGCGCTAATCCGCGGTTGGTATTTCACCGGCATCAGATTTATTAGCCACCCAAGGATGTACCGAATTATTCAATTAGACTTCCACTATTAAAGTCTGTCATTATATTTGGAGATAAAAGGAAGGGAGAGGGGAGGGGTACGATTTATACGGCATTGTTTCCGCTGGTCTTTCTATATTGCGTTCGTTTTCCTGTAGTGTTGCGAGGTTTAGTTTAAGTGGGACGAATGAATACTGCAGATATTTGGCGCATATTTACTGTTACGCAAATGTAACGCGATAGGTGGTGCCAGATTTTGCACTTTTTACATACAGTTATATTTTTTGTACGTCGCCGTCGCGCGTCGTACTAAGTCTAACATCTAGGGACACGTGTCGCAGGACATTTGTCCCGCGAATAGGGTTGGCAGACTCTAAAATACAAAAGCCAGACTCGGCGATATATTAGGCCGGACATTTTGCCCCAAGAGCCGGCAAGTATCACATACATCATACTGATACATGACTTGGGTATGAATAAGAACGTACTGCGCTCCACGTTCCTTCCGCCAAAACAATCAAGTTTGGCTATAAATGCCTATACTTATACATTAAAAAAAAGGGAGCGCCTCCGCAGCCGGCGGCTCCCAAAAATAACGCCGTTGGGAACCGCCGTAGCCTTGGAGTAGCAGTGATACCAGACGAAAATAATTGCAAACTACCGTAGCAGCAGATTAATGTTGCCGTGTTTTAAGTTGAATTATCTACCTTAGACTGTCTTTTAAATTACAGTGTCAATGTAAAACAAAATACAACTTTTTTGGACTTACAAGGGGGAGGGAGGTGGTCGACGGAGGCCCGCTACGCGGGGCTCCTATTTCTGTCTGCAAGGTTACAAGTAACCTAACATGAAGGGGTTGACGGGGGCTTCGTTCGCTCGCTTTGCTCGCTCACTGAAGCCCCCGTCAACCCCGTTTGTCCCCAATTGTCCGTGTCGAGGTGTCCAAGTTCCCGAGCTCGCTTCGCTTGCTCTTGGACCCTAGTTAGGTATGTTACTCAAATGAAACATGTAATGTTTTTTTAATTATGCCAAATTGCCAACCCCATTTCCCGCTTTTTTTCCAATGTCAGCGCCGGCTGCCAATTTAGCAACCGACGGCGGCTGCAAATTTAGGTCACGGCGGCGGTCGCAGAGTCACTTCCTAAAAAAACATATTTTTTAATCTATTATTTTCAAGAGCATCTGTGGAAAAAAGTTTTTTGGAATATTTGTCCGGTATCAACAATTTAGGTAATGACAGCCCTAGCTAGCTGTACCAAAAGTGTTACACGCCTTTAGGTAAAGGTAAGAAAATGTATATACGGTAAGTATATACATTTTCTTACCTTTACTTAAAAAATCATAGGATTTTTCCCGAAATTTAATCAACGGCAAATAATGTACACGCCTATATAGGGGAAATTGTTTCATACTGTCAGTAATGTTACGATAAAAGCCATTATATTTGACGGTTATTGACACGTTACCCGTAACCTGATATAATCAAGCCTTAGTATTTATAAAGAAAACCTAAGTTTTTCTTACAAACTTTCACCTTGCTAACAGGAAAACGCAATTACTCTTTGCCTGACCCGAACATCGAACTCACAACCATTACTTAATGCGGTAAAACTTCCTAATCATATAACAAGACATCGTCGCTTAGATAAAAAGGTCTTAATACACTACATCTTCAAGAAAAAGCATTTTTTTGTGAGAACTTTCATTACAAGACATCCCAGTCCCTTTGTATCTAAACACCATTTTTTCTATACACTTCCTGAACACCTTAAACCGTTGTAATAAGGACTGTTATCGCTTGTGCTAAACACTCGTGATAAACTTGTCTAAAACTAAGATGAGTCGTATGTACAAATTTTATTTTGCCGTCACACTAGACTTTATTCGGAAGTAATAAAGATGTTTTAATGGTTTTGGGCCGCAAAATAATGTTGTTTATAGTGTGTTCTAGATTAGAACGATACTCGAGGTGTACTAATTACTGTGACGTCACTAGATAAAGACATACAGAAGCAGTGTGTGGTTTCTTGTAGTTTAAGTCACCCCCTCCAAAGCGAAACTTCCTCCTAAATCCACAAATCAAAACAAAAGGGAAGGACGTAGGCATTGAGTCGGTCACAAAATCGGTGAAAAACTTGACTCGATTGTAGGACCTACAAAAAGTGCGATGTGAGCAGGCAGCCTGTATGTAGGTATAACTAGCGGCAGCAGTTATGAGCACAAACGTCACCTTCGGTCTCTTTGGCGGAATGAAGAAGACGGGGAGCGCCGAGGCTGCTCGCGATTGGTTCGTCAGTCGATGCTCGTCGTGTAATTGGACCGTTCTCTATTACGTGTTGTCAACTGGCTATTGTCTATTGGGCTGAAAATGTACATGCACGATCTGTGCTCATAATTCACGCCGCTACCTATACCCGATATTTAAGGTCACTTACATCATACATGACACTCATTGGGGTAGAGGTCACTCTGCTTTTATCCTAGCCAAAAATCCAGTACGTCCAAATCCAGTTTGTCCAGTACGTACAAACAGTAAATGGTCCAGTACGTCTAAATCTATTTAGTGCTAAGTCCCTCTTATGAGTCAAAGTAGGCGTAAATATAATTGAATCTGTAGTCTGACAAAGAGATAAAAATAGTACCGAGATTTATTTATTTTATATTTACGCATATGTTTCTTCGACGTTCATTTTGTTGGAGTGAACAAGCGATACTAATCTCATCTGGCATCCGCTTTGGCGGCCAGTTTTGGCGTCTCACGGACGCCAAGCGTAGCCACGGAAGCGCTGCTAGCGTCGCTGCCATGGCATCCTAATGAGATATGGCCCTTACCGTGTCAGATGTTTTTAAAATCTCCTAAAGGTATTTTATTATCAAAATATAGCATGTCTTTTCTTTTATGTTACAGTCGGGTAAATATTAGAAAACTGTTAGGTACGCCATATTTTACGTTGGCGCCCTACTGCGTGCGGTTTAATAATAACCTGTTACCGACAACCTATTCATTTACTGGATATTAAAGGGGTGGGCTTGTAACTTGCTTAGAAACGAGATAGAATGAGGGTGTGCGTGTGTGTTGAGAATACAAAAATAAGTTATTTTTTTAAAAGGAAAAATGGAACCCTTATACAGGGTGGCAGGTTAAACTACACTCACTAAACTCATCATTATGAACAACTTTTACTATGGGACCAATTTTTAGGGTTCCGTACCAAAATGGTAAAAAAGGAACCCTTATGGTGCGACTTCGTCTGTCTGTCTGTCTGTCTGTCTGTCTGTCTGTCACACCTGCTTATTTCAGCAACTACTACTGCTATCGACTTGAAATTTGGAACAGTTATAAAGAATGCTTGTTCAACTATATTGCAAATGAAAAATATTAAAAAATATTTATATTTTCATTGCAAAAGGGGCCGGAGTGGGGGTCCGAAATTTTAAAGTGGGGTTACTAGGTCAAGTGACATATCATATGAAAGGGCTTGATTTGCACATTTCAAAATATATTTTTATTTTATTTTATGTCTCACAGTTTTCGACATATGATGAATAATGTCCAAAAAAATACCATTCCCCCCCCCTTATCTCCGAAGTTTGCGGAGCGAAAAATCTGAAATAATTAGAGTTGATAGCAATTGACCCAAATATGGCACCAAAAATACAACGATGTTCCTAACTAGTACAGTTTTTTCAAAATCATCAAAAGTTCTTCACAAACAAACTTAGTTATGCGGTCAGGATTTTTTCACTTTATACGTCCAAAAATGATACGGAACCCTCGGTGCGCGAGTACGACTCGCACTTGGCCGGTTTTTTTTTTTGGTTGGGAAGTCATCAAATAACTTCTTCCGCTCTGGGTGGAGCGGAAGGGCGTGTCAGACTTTTACTGACTAAAACCCACCCGTGTTCCTCCAGTTGCCTTGCCAGGGGCCACGGTATCTTTTTCAAACTTCCCGCAACCCTGGCGGACATTGGCCCTAGTGGACCCCTTCTGTTTTGCTGACATCTCTTTGAGGCGCGCGTGGAACACTACGCGCCGTCGACCCGGGCCTGGTTCTTACCGGACGGCGAGCTACCCATAGCTCACCGTCCGCAAGCCCGCGCCTACGGTGGCCGGGAATCGGCTATTGATTCCCGCCGCCCAGGGCGTCTCCTGCGGCGGATGGGACCAACCCTGAAATCGCGAAAAAAAAATCAGCTCTTCCATACATTAGCGTAGCTTGAATCCTTCCATATAAAAATATAGCTTCCCATTCCCATTCCCACCAGTACCTACTAAACTATGAAAATTAATCTTCCTTATTGATGGATATTCTTTTCACTATCCTTTATTTGATTATCCTTAGCTATGTCTATATTATATGTCTAAGGATGTCTGCTATTCTTAGCAGTCTAAACCTTCAAACGACCTCAATATACCTAGTATTTCGCTGTTATTCGGCTAAACTACTTCAGACCTTCATTTGAACAGAGCATGACACGCATCCCTTTAGATGAAGATTAATGACCGACACTCCATACAAAGTAAGTTTGCGGTAACATCTTAATATGCGCTAGTTTCCTTAAAGTTTGCGAAGTTCAGCCCTTTTCTGAGAAAGGAACAATAGTTTGTGACGGGATAAGTACCTACAACAAGCATTTTGAGGTCAAAGGACGGGCTCAAAGAACCAAGGTCCTACGAAGGCAATGTATTTCAGATTAATGGTGAAAATAAGTAAATAAGTTGTATAAGTATGATACTAGGGGCTATTTCACTAACCTATTAATATCTGTTCAATAAGCTAAATATAAGACAGTGGCGAAGGGTCCCTACAATACGATTCCTACCGGCTTTCCTTTGGAAAATAGCACAGGCATGTCAAAAATATACAGGGTGGCGATTAGGTTATCACATTAAATGAAACCATGTATCCTAAATGGCGTTCTTTGTACATACACAATAAAAAAAATTGCCGGTTGCCGCTTTTACAGGTCAGTAAATGTAGCAATAAATAGTACAACTGTTAATACAAGTTGGTACATTTACTGACCTGTAAAAGCGGCAACCGGCATTTTTTTTTATTGTGTATGTACAAAGAACGCCATTTAGGATACATGGTTTCATTTAATGTGATAACCTAATCGCCACCCTGTATAATTAGCTTTTCGTGGCCAGGTAAGCATTTGTAGTTCCGGCTTACCTCTAACAAAAATTGACCCTTCGCCACTGATATAAGATAAGCTAAAAATGACTTTTAGTAAATTAACTTTTACTTCAATAATGTTGTCTTTAACACTAATGACAGGTGGTGAAACGCAATTTTTTGCTATTAAATAGTTTAGTGATCACATTAGCTTAATGAACAGATAATGATATGTTGGGGAAATAGCTCCTAAGTAAGAAAATCTATAAATACCTACCTATTTAAATAAAATATGAACCATTCCGACCTCGCCGACGAGGCCCGTCGCGACGTCCCCATCATGACCCGAGTCCGCCGCCGCGTATGACTCAGTCCCCTAACCGACCCTTGCTCGAGCCAGCCCGCGCTGAGCCTGTAGATTTAAATATGTCCCTAAATCATATTAATCCGTTCCAGCTAGTAGCCCCTCCCTCTAATTGTCCTCCCCCCAGCGACGCCCTAAGCCGAGGTCCATACCCCAGTAGGGGGTGCCCTTAGCGTGTAGTCGCTTAGTTTGTAGTTTACCTTAGTTTTAAGCCTGGCTGGAGGCATTTGTAAGTCCTCACCAGAAGTCCGCGTTAAGCAGTGACGGCTGTTAGAAGCCAACTGCGAGAGGCCCTGTTAAAAAAAAAAAATGAATTCAATAGATTTCATATTTTTTTCCAGTCCAGTCCGTCTGGCCGTTCTATGCAACCAATTACCTTATTTTTGGAACGAATACGCGGTAGGAGTTGACTGGGAGAAATCTCGCGTGTTACGCTTTTGTATTCAAAAGTGTCACACGCCGCGTGTGTCTATATCTATGAATTCAAAAACTACTGAACGGACTTTCTTACGGTTTTCACCAATGGAAGAACAGATTCACGAGGATTGTTTCCGTATATAATAATTATAAACGGGAAGGTTTGTGAGGATGGATGTTTGTTGCTCTTTACCGCAAAAACTACAGAACGCATTTTGATGAAACTTTACAGTAACATAGTTACAAATCAAAATAACACATAGGCTAACTTTTATCCCGAAAAACGCGTGCAAGACGGCGGGCGGAAGCTAGTAGGTATCATAATAAACAAAACACGATCAACACCAATTTGGCCTACATATCCTTAGTATCTGAAACCTAATATTTCAAAGTGTAATATATCTAGTTATTCACTGGCTTACGCTCAATTTTGAGGTGATAGGTAACAAACGACCTAGGTGACGCGGCGGAATGGGAGCTCCGTAGGCCGCCAATATTTAACGTCTTGAAACTTTGAGCTTTCCAAGGTTAAAATGGAGAAAGAATTGTGATATTTGATAGTAATATAATATAAGGTACCAGCTTCGCACAGGTGCAATCTACTGGTGTGGTGACATGTCAAAACATCGAGATTTATTTGTGTGCTGTACCTACCTAAGTAATATATTAATAAGTTTTATGTTGTAAAACATTTGAGGGGCTCGTGGCTAAATGACAGCCGCGCTAATCGATCGATCTGCGAGGTTAAGCTGCGGTTGCCGCGGTCAGTCCTTGGATGGGTGACCGTTCTTTACACATCGAGACCCCTCCGTGCCTCGGAGAGCACGTTAAGCAGTCGGTCCCGGTTGTCATAGGAATATCTTTGACAGTCGTTACGGGTAGTCAGGAGCCCAAAGTCTGACAACTGGTCTAACATCCGAATACCGGTATTTCCCAATAATTGGGTTGTAGAGGTCAGATGGCAGTCGCTCCATGTAAAATATTGATATTCAGCCGCAACCAGTTAGACTGGAAGCCGACCCCAATCATGTTTGAGAAAAGGCTAGGCGGATGATGATGTTGTAAAACATTTTTCAAAGCAAGCTTTTATATTGACCTCTTCCCAACTCCATCATGAAACCCTGGACATCATATAGGTCTATGGTACTTGCCAAGACAAATCCAACGAGCCCAAACACGACCGAGTTATATGTTAAAAAGTTGAGGAATTCTTATACCCACCTCCCAGCTCCATCATGAGACCACCTCCATGGTACCATATTATTGCATTATCATCGAAGTGACATATTATTATGCGTTCCAAATTTCAGCTCAATCGGTTGAGAGGAACTGGTCTAAAATTCAGTTGAACGATGTTGCCCCGACACACACGGCAAGTTAAATAAAAGCTTGTAATAATAACATATTATACAATGAACGGTCTTATCGCTATCTGCGATTTCTAAAAAGCAACCTTTATAGACTAGTTGTGTTAGCGTAGAATTCTGTACGGGAGAGGGAGAGAGTCTCCCGACCAAGCCGCCGCGGTAGACGCTCCGGGCGTCGGGAGCCGCGTGACGACTCCCGGCCACCGTAGGCGCGGGCCTGCGGGCGGTGAGTAATGGGTAGCTCACCGTCCGATCAGGACCAGGCCCGTGCCGAACGGCGCGTACGTATCCCACGCGCGCCTCAAAGAGATGTCAGCATCAAAGTGAGGGCCCACTAGGGCCCAAGCCTGCCGGGAAAGCGGGATAGTCCGAAAGGGGTACCGCTGACCCGGAACATAAAGGGCTAAGGAAGGAACACGGGTGGGTTTTAGTCAGTAAGAGTCTGATACTCCCTTCCGCTCCACCCAGAGCGGGAGGGATCATTTGATGATATCCCATCCTCAAAAAAAAATAAAAAAGCGTAGAGTTCTGTACTATACCATAACAGCTATACCCTCGATTATAATACCTTCAACACCAGAAAGCATTGTAAAGGTACCTCCTGTTAAACGGGCTAGTTTTTTGACAATTTCTTGCTGCAATTGTATAGCCGGGAGTCGAGATCTATATCGTACAGCAGTTATAGTGATGTACAATCATTTAATTTCATTGCAATATCGCCGGGCGATACTGCAATATTGCGGCAATTTTATTGTTCTACTGAGTTGTACGATAAATATTTCAACTGACGGCTATACAATTGCAGCGAGACAACTAGCCCGTTTAACCGCACCTTTAGAAAAGTAGAGTGATCAATACAAAGTCAATTTACACGAGAAAATACAATATAATTTTCCATATTTTATTTTCAAAGATCGCCAGCTAAATTCAATCTGAAACGCGTTTATTTTGCTTGTAGGGCGCTAATGAAATTTTCTCCGTTTTCATCGAAGTTAATTCGATTCATAGAGCCTCCAGTTGATGTTGTTTCATGCAAAATTGTCTTAAACTTTGTATTCGGAAATCATTTTCGAAATAGCTACTAACACTCAGAGTAGCAAAATTTTTGGAACGAAGTTCTTTGCACTGCTTGTGTGTGCAAGCAGTGCAAAGAACTTCGTTCTACATAATATACACTAAAACCATTACCCTCTTTCTAGGACAGACATGCGACAGACAAAATATCTAATGTCGACCTGCTAGAAAAGTGCCATGAATCACCAATTGACAGCCAAATTAAGCGTCGCAAGTGGAACTGGATCAGCCATACACTGCGGAGGGCGCCCGACCACATACCAAAGAAAGCGCTGGATTGAAACCCGCAAGGCAAGAGGAAACGCGGCCGCCCTAAGCAGAATTGGCGAAGATCGGTACTGTCGGAGATCAAAGATATCGGGAAAACCTGGAGCGAAGTAAAACGCGTAGCTCAAGACAGATCTCTCTGGAAGCTCACTGTGGACGCCCTCTGCCCCACTTGGGGGTCATAGGACATTAAGTCAAGTAAGTAAGTAGGACAGACATGGATACGGATTAAAACTTTAAGGAGGATCCGTCAAGGGAGCCCGCGAAGGGTTTTTTGCAAATTGCAGCACTATTTTACTTTGTATGTTGATCCAATTTCAATTCACGACAAAATGATAGTATAGTTACAAAATAATAAAAAATAAAATCATCAATATAGCCCTCGAAATTATAATTAAGGATTACGATACGATTATTTAGTGAAAATATTACGATTTACCTCAAATATAATATTGACGGCTATATTCATAGTTTTGACGATTATTAATTAGTAACTATAGTATATCATTTTGGCGAATTCATTTTGGATCAACACACAACGTAAAACAGATCTGCAATTTGCAAAAAACCTCAGAAATTTTGAATTTCGCGCACTACCTTGACGGATGCACATTAAGTAAGATCAATATCGCGTTTGCATCACGAAAAGCGTTTGACATCCCTAAACATTAAATTCCTTAGCTCATCAAAATATCAATACCGATATTCCCTCAGATCATAGAAACAAGGAGATATGATAACATAGCAAATTAGTGCGTGAACCGCTGTCGACGTTGTGCGTCATAACTATCGGGTGTCTCAGTAAGAGTGCACTTTTTCATTTTAAAATAAAAACAAGTATTTTATGACAGAGTTGTGATATTTTTATTGTATTGTAAAGAAGACATGTCCCGATTGAGTATGGAATAAAATATCCGGCAAATGACCCCCACGGCCCCCGATGACAGGCTATTACTCTTTTCATGAAATTTTGCATGACTTTTGCACAGAGATGTGGCTGTATCTCACCGATGACGCGTTGGATATCCGATTTGAGCTCAGGAATTGTTTCGGGTTTATTCGCATAAACCCGAGATTTCACAAAACCCCAAAGAAAAAAATCGCACGGCGTTAAATCGCACGATCTTGGTGGCCAGTTGACATCAGAATTTCGTGAGATAATGTGTTTTAATGTGTTGCGAGCGGTATCAGTGTAACTTTCCCCATTTTTGTAATAAGTTTTCACAATTATAACGCGTTGTTCTTTCGAAAAGCGCTCCATTTTTAATAATCGGAATAAACAGAGGTGACAGCTGTCAAATTTCAGAGTTGCCACTTGCATGAAAAAAAAATATTCCAATTTTAAAAAGTGCACTGTTACTGAGACACCCTTTATAAACACTCCTTAGTAAATGTAAAGATCTCACACGCATTAAAAATGCCACACACTCTCAATCTCACACTATTATTCGTCACTCGTCACTCACACAGCTCATACTAAACTATAACACTGTTTATAAATAATCGATTGCGTTCGGTCCGTCGGGAACATGATCCCATTGATTATGTCAAAGCGTCAAGCTCATCTCCCTCGTTTCTATGATCTGAGGTTATTCCATAAACCTTCATAGTTCGAACAAGAAAATTTAATCTAAACAAGTATGATGCATATGAAATTCCTCGCTTATGTATCGAGGCCGATCGAGCCAATTTGGGCTAAAATTGCATTCAACTATGGGAGCGTATGATCTTGATAAATGGAGGGGACTAACTATGTGGGAAGAGCCGGGTTCATACGTGTAGTACAGATTGGTGGCTAGTTCGTTTTGGGCTGGATTGGATTTATTTAAGGGTCAAATTCAAATTCGTTTATTTGTACAACATACAGGTGGCTTATAAGAATAAAGTGAGGTGAGGCCAAACATTTCGGTCGCGCTAAATAAGTAGTGTTATTTAATTCATACATAAATATAACTCATTTTACGTCGTTGTGTGGCTAAATTGAACTTTTATACAGAACCGAATACAGCGTAAATTATGTGCCTCAAAAAGCGTCAAAATTACGTTTGTTTGGCCTCTCCATTACACTGTAATTTACCATTATAATAGTGCACAAATATTGCTAAATGGTTCAATGAGTACCTAATACTGATACACCACCCTCACGTTTTGACACGCAGCCAGTACAAAATACACCTTATTTCTACCGAATAGAGTAATCACAAACCTCCCAAAATTACGTTACCTACTGAAATTACACGTCGCCGAAATTTTGTAAACTTGGACAACAGAAAATCGGCTACTTATCTGCACGAGGCCCGCGAAGTTGAATGCACAGAGGAAAAAAACCGGCCAAGTGCGAGTCATACTCACGCACCGAGGGTTCCGTATCATTTTTGGACGTATAAAGTGAAAAAAACCGGACCGCATAAGTAAGTTTGTTTGTGAAGGAATTTTGATGATTTTGAAAAAACTGTACTTGTTAGGAACATCGTTTTATTTTTGGTGCAATATTTGGGTCAATTTCTATCAGTTCTAATTATTTCAGATTTTTCGTTCCGCAAACTTCGGAGATAAGGGGGGTGTAATGGTATTTTTTCAGACATTTTTCATCATATATCGAAAACTATGAGACATAAAATTAAATAAAAATATATTTTGAAATGTGCAGATCAAGCCCTTTCATATGATATGCCACTTGACCTAGTGACCCCACTTTAAAATTTCGGACCCTCCGGATCCTCCGGCCCCTTTTGCAATGAAAATAAAAATATTTTTTGTTATTTTTCATTTGCAATAAAGTTGGGCTCGCATTCTTTATAACTGTTCAAATTTCAAGTCGATAGCGTCAGTAGTTGCTGAAATAAGCAGGAGTGACAGACAGACAGACAGACGAAGTCGCACCATAAGGGTTCCTTTTTTACCATTTTGGTACGGAACCCTAAAAACAAAAACAAAGAAGGTCTGAGTCTCAACAGTGAGAATATTATAAGCTGATTATGAAAATCAAAATCAAAAGTGTCTTTACGGACAACAAGGATCCATAGTGTTAGTAAGAATACCATATCTTGTATCAACTGCTAGTAAGAGATAATCAAATCAAATCAAATCAAATCAAAAGTCATTTATTCAAAGTGGGCTAAATGATTAGCACTTTTTGAACGTCAACATACATAAGACAGCCCCCAAAAACGCCCGCCCTTCACCGCTTCCTAGTGTTTTAGCTGCGAAGAAGAAACGGCGCAACAAACTCCGCAGCAACACAATTCTGTCTGTCAATTACTTTTATGTAAAATTATATAAATCAAAAGAAATATTAAATAAAGTTACACTGAGGTTTAAAACAGAAAAAGCTATAGGTAAATACTTAACAGTAGAATAATTAAGTAACCTAACACACGTCAATATACCTAATCAAAGAAAATAAAATAAAAATACATAAGTATAAGTACTTACTCATCAAATAATTACTACTAATAATTACAGTTACCAATCGGTAATGAAGGCCGTGTGCCAGGTTACCAGCGCAGTTTATAGACAAATAAATTTATTTGGCAGTCAAATTTCATGCATGATAATCTAGGTAAGATTATGAATATCCAGCAAAACTAAACGTCACTTAACAACTTGTATACTCCGAACCCAAATTTAACCCATCTCTTCTCGTGTAAGCTCACCATCCATCGATACAAGGAAATGACACCGTGTTTGTTAACTCGCGTCTCTGAGGGCGATTGCTCAGTGTCGGTTGTCATGGCAACAGTCACCAATAACGAGAAGGATACGCCGCATGGTGTGTGTGCTACGTGAGGGATGATAGGCGATAGAAAATATATGGCCGTCCGCAAAAGCAATCTATCGGCTCATTCCCTAACTAGAGATCAATTTTTGACATTATTCTATTCAGTATACCTACAGCTTATGTTAAAAATTGATCTCTAGTAGGAAGGTAAGAGCCGATAGATCGGTGATTGGGAACGGCCATAACTAGGTAGGTATAGGTAGCGGCGTGAAATATGATCATACATTTTGGGCCCAATAGACAATAGACAGTTGACAATACGTAATAGATAATGGTCCAATTAGACAACGAGCATTGACTGACGAACTAATCGCGTGCAGCCTCAGCGCCCCCCGTCTTCTTCATTCGGCCAAAGAGACCGAAAAATCAGCTAAAGCCCAGTGACATTTGTGCTCATAACTGCTGCCGCTAGTTATTATTACACATCGAGGATAATCGCCTAGCTTCGGCTATAATAAAACAAAGTTTAAACGGATTAAATCGCACACATAACAGATTTTTCCTGACTTTTCGACTCCTTATTATGTCTAGCTTCGGCTTTGTAACTTTTTACACAGAATTTATTACGCAGGTAATAAACACCTTACAGGTCTTGAGAGGCAACAAATTAACCAGCAAATGATCGCTTCGCTTTTCCGCTTAGGGCACACAACACCCTCAATCCGAGAGCTATTACCGTAACCATGGCAACGCCCAATAAGAAGTAATCTTATTACATCGCCCTAATAAACGGATTTTATTTACTATGCAATAATTTGAGCACCTTTCCCAGTAGCAATAGACGAAGGAAAACTCTGTGTAGTATCGGTTAGAAATATAGCAGGTGTGTGTAAGGACATGGGTTTGATTTTCTAAGCTGTCAGTTGGTACTAGTCATCTCTTTGACTGCTTAAGTGCTTATGCAATGTTTTTACATTTTTCTGGTTGATTTGATTTTTTTTTCATTCGTAGGGGATGACGGGGGCTTGAATGAGCGAGCAAAGCGAGCGAACGAAGCCCCGTCAACCTCTTTGCGTTAAAGGGATTTTTTTAAGTACCTAACCGACAAGTTAACTGTCCGATAAATTAAAAAGGGCCGTTTAACATGATTTTTTGTAAAAAAATTATGATGAACATCCGTTTTCAATTTAACGGACTGTTATCTTGTCGGTAAACTTGGCTCTTAATATTATTCTCACATAATAGGTATTAGAGCATGACTGTAATCAAAGAAATTGTAATAGAGTTTATTGAAAAAGAGTAACCATGGAGTTTCTTGTCCGTTCTTCTCCATAAGAATCTACGTTTTGGAACGGGCAACTAGCTTCAACTAACGGACAAACTGACTGACAACTATTGCTTAGCAATTCAAAAATGCCTGTAAATGGTCTAATTGAAATAAATGTTTTGACTTTGACTTTTAAGTAGGCTTACCGGTAAGACAAGAGGTGCACATCCGATTTTGCCGTTTCCTTTTGCTGTGCTTTTGCACTAACGCTGTAAGCTTTTAGTTAGCTAGCTTTAAATTTTTGCGTCGTAAGTATAACTAAAAAACCGGCCAAGTGCGAGTCGTACTCGCGCACCGAGGGTTCCATATAATTTTTGGACGTATAAAGTGAAAAAATCCGGACCGCATAACTAAGTTTGTTTGTGAAGGAATTTTGATGATTTTGAAAAAACTGTACTAGTTAGGAACATCGTTGTATTTTTGGTGCAATATTTGGGTCAATTTCTATCAACTCTAATTATTTCAAATTTTTCGCTCCGCAAACTTCGGAGATAAGGGGGGGGGAATGGTATTTTTTTGGACATTTTTCATCATATGTCGAAAACTGAGAGACATAAAATAAAATAAAAATATATTTTGAAATGTGCAGATCAAGCCCTTTCATATGATATGTGACTTGACCTAGTAACCCCACTTTAAAATTTCGGACCCCCACTCCGGCCCCTTTTGCAATGAAAATAAAAATATTGTTGGACTTTTTTCATTTGCAATAAAATTGAACAAGCATTTTTTGTAACTGTTCCAAATTTCAAGTCGATTGCATTAGTAGTTGCTGAAATAAGCAGGTGTTACAGACAGACAAACAGACAGACGAAGTCGCACCATAAGGATTCCTTTTTTACCATTTTGGTACGGAACCCTAAAAAACTTCTCCCTCGAACTTTCGCAAACAAATGGGCAGTTCTCGCCGTGATATCGTGCGGCGTGCTGGTACAGATAGACAAGCTGAAGTGTGCTGTGTCTAAAAACACAAACATAGCTAAGAGAGGCAATGGTGCTGATTCTGTTGAACATTGCACTATAATAATTTTAATCACACCATATCTCTTTGTTACAAATATCATTGAAAAAGGACAGAAAATATTAAGAGCTGTCAAATTAGTCTACGCCCTTAGGCCCTAGACAAGTTGCTTTTCTGTTAGCGTTCACGCCAAACGCTACAGACAAAATGTATGGAATTGACATTTGTGAGTCACGTGACTTTTCCGCAGGTAATGTCATTGCCATACATTTTGGACGTAGCGTTTGGCGTGAACGCTAACAGAAATGCAACTTGTCTAGGGCCTCTTGTCATTTACGGGAAAATAGTCGCGACCTTTTGCGAAACCGACTAAATTCACATTGAAATGAAGCAAGTGGACTAATTTGACAGGATTAAATATTTTCTATCCCTTTCTCATGTTTTTTATTAGAAAGAGACTTAATAAGACTAAATTAGTTTAGTTTGTAAACAACAGAATCGGCACCCATATCTCTTTCTTACAAATATCATTGAAAAAGGACAGAAAATATTAAGAGCTGTCAAATCAGTCTACGCCCTTGTCATTTACGGAAAAATAGTCGCGACCTTTTGCGAAACCGACTAAATTCACATTGAAATGAAGCAAGTGGACTAACTTGACAGGATTAAATATCTGCTATCCCTCTCTCATGTTTTTCGTTAGAAAGAGACATAATGAGACTAAATTGGTTTAATTTGTAAACTACAGAATCGGCACCAATGACTTAGTACTTCCTAAGACATTCTAGTCTCTTGCGGTTACGTCTGTTTTTAACCGACTTCATTAACCGACTTCAAAAAAGGAGGTTATGTATTCGTCCCGTATGTGTGTATGTATGTATGTATGTAAGTATGTATGTATGTATGTATGTTTGTATGTGCGCGATTTTCTCAAAAACTACTGATTCGATTTGGATGCGGTTTTCACTAACGTAATCTACATACTTTCAGGAAGGTTATAGTATATAACACATTATGTAATCATTCCTATGTACAAAGTTATAGGCATAAATGTACACACTCCGTAGAAGATTTACTGATGAACGAATTCGTGAAAGTAATCTAACACGGGATAAAGAACTAAAAAGGGAATAAAAAACTTTTTTTAACAAAAAATAACCGACTTCAAAAATCAACTACAAAGAAAATAATAATTTTGGTTTCGGAAGTCGGTGGCAAAAAAAAGCAAACAAAAACCAAAGCCACCGACTTCCGAAACCAAAATTATTATTTTCTTTGTAGTGGATTTTTGAAGTCGGTTATTTTTTGTTAAAATAGTTTTTTGTTGCATTACAGTGAAATGGCGGTAGTGGGAGGACCACAGATCATAGAAACAAGGGAGATGTGCCAAGGCGCTATTGAGCTTGACGCTTTAGTTTCGTCACATTGACCATAATTAAAACCTACACGCTGGTGACGGATCAAACGCGATCGATGATATGGATACAGTGTTATAGTTTAGTGCTAGTGATGATTTATACGGAGGCAATACCCAAAATGTATGTTTACCCGACTGTCAAAGAAGGTAATGTTTTTTTAGTGTATGTAACTATATCTACATATATCTTTGCACGCTCTGTAGCCTAAATGGCTTGACAGATTTTAATTATGAGGTGTCGTTAGATTCGTCCTCATTACCAATAAGTGGCTACAGTTACAAAAAATTACCATGAATTCTACACCGCGAATGCCATGCCCTCTATATCATTGTATTCAATTCATTTATTTCAATTTTATTGAATACGTAAATAATACTCATTTCTATTCAGCACACGTTTGTGCGATGCAAAATATTTCAAAAAGCTAGAGTCAAAGTTCAATGAATCAATTGAAACATAACTAATTGTAAACTTTGGTGAATTATTCACAAAAAAATAATTTAAAAGTAAAATTTTATAAGATGTCTAAGGTTGCAGCCAGACTCGCGTAACTTACGTCGTTAAAAAAGTCTATCAAATTTATCGAAATTATTTGCTCGTTTCGCAAAAAAGTATGAAACGGTAAGTAACTTAATTTCGGAGATTCTCGGAAAGAAGTTCCTTATCGCAGCATTCGCAGCTTGCGGTAGAAGTTAGCTTGGAGAAGTCTTTTTCGCCCAGTTCGCTTTTGTATTCAAAAACATAACACGTGCTACGTCTATCTATCTATAAACTCTAAAACTACGAAACGAAGTGATTTTCATACGATTTTCACTAATTTCCATTAGTGAAAACCTTATGAAAATTAGTTCGTTTAAATGAATGCGGCCATAACTTTTAACGGCGTAAATAACGCTGGTCTGGCCGCGCCCTTATGTATTAATTTAAAAAAACTTCTTAAAGCACATCTGTTATTTCTTACGATTACTTAAAAATGAATTCATTTTCTGCATACCTAATTTATTTTTAAAAGGTATTAGAAATAAAATATAATGGACATTCAAAGAGCGACAATAGTACAATAGCTACATTAAATAAATTATAAAAAAAATATCGATATAAAATATAAAGATCAACTTCTTTTTAGGGTTCCGTACCAAAATGGTAAAAAAGGAACCCTTATGGTGCGACTTCGTCTGTCTGTCTGTCTGTCACACCTGCTTATTTCAGCAACTACTAATGCTATCGACTTGAAATTTGGAACAGTTATAAAAAATGCTTGTCCAACTTTATTGCAAATGAAAAAAGTCAAAAAATATTTTTATTTTCATTGCAAAAGGGGCCGGAGTGGGGGTCCGAAATTTTAAAATGGGGTTACTAGGTCAAGTGACATATCATATGAATGGGCTTGATCTGCACATTTCAAAATATATTTTATTTTATTTTATGTCTCACAGTTTTCGACATATGATGAAAAATGTCCAAAAAAATACCTTTCCCCTTATCTCCGAAGTTTGCGGGGCGAAAAATCTGAAATAATTAGAGTTGATAGGAATTGACCCAAATATGGCACCAAAAATAAAACCATGTTCCTAACTAGTACAGTTTTTTCAAAATCATCAAAATTCCTTTTCAAACAGTTAGTTATGCGGTCCGGATTTTTTCACTTTATACGTCCAACAATGATACGGAACCCTCGGTGCGCGAGTACAACTCGCACTTGGCCGGTTTTTTGAATAGTTGGAACTTGGCTATTTTTTAACAAAATGTTTATTCATACGTCCCGAGTTGTAGATGTAAGTGGAGAGGTCGGTGCTGGACCAAATGTTCACTTAAAGCTGCCAGAACGCTTGTAGGGATGGGAGAGGTGCGACGTCGATAAAAAATATTTTACTTATTTTAAAACAAAAATCTTTGAAAAATCTCTACATATTATAAAATCCCTCCGCCGCGTCTGTCTGCATGTCTGTCTGAACGCGATAAACTCAAAAACTACTGAACGGATTTTCATACGGTTTTCACCAATAGACGGAGTGATTCATGAGGAAGGTTTATCTGTATAATTTATGAATATGTTAATTATATTAGCCGAGCTGTCATGGGTTTTATTCAGGAAGTCGGAAAAAATATATTTTTGCACGTACGCTGCCTTAGCCGTTTGATTTTTGTAAAAATAATGAGTGACAAATATTTTGGCCTTAATAGTTCTGTAAATAAGTCCGGGACAGCATTTATCTAACTTTTCTATTTAAGCCACAAAGGCTTACACTTTTATATTTAAGCCTTTGTGGCTTAAATATAAAAGTTAGATACTTAGCTGCTTTTATATTTTAAAAATAATAAAAATAATTAGGTAATGTTTAACTGGACATATTTATCTATAAACTATTAATCCTTAGCCAAAATAAATAGTTACATCGTCACAAATATTTAATGCAAATGACGCGTCTACGCTTTCCTTGTTACTCGTTAGGTACCCTGCACTGGGTGGTCTTCTGATCTTTGCCTTTGGCATCTTTGCCCACCTCTATGGGTGCATTTTATATAAACATGTTCCACCCAATCCCAGTTCAACCATTGCAATCTCAGAATCAAATTCAACCCCCAAAATACCGACAGACGAATTATCGACACAAATCCCACCACTATTGCCCACCGGAGCGCGTAATCAGGTGACTGCGCCGTCCCGAATAACGAACGCAGCTCAATTGTTCCTCTTTTGCCCACAAGTGGGGCCCCACTCCCAGCGTCAAACGAGCACCTTGATGCAGGGGTAACGAAGCTGCAGTAAATTGGAGTTGTGTCGGTTTTGTATAAACTTAAACACCCGTACCACAAAAAAGATAGACACGCGTTAAACGCGAATGCTACCAAAAATAATACACACTTATTTTAGACAAGTTAGTGCTAAAACAAGTGCGTATTATTTTTGGTAGCATTCGCGTTTAACGCGTGTCTATCTTTTTTGTGGTACGACAAGTTAATGCTAAAACTAGTGCGTATTATTTTGGTAGCATTCGCGTTTAACACGTGTCTATCATATTTGTGGTACATACGGCCCAAAACGTTTAAAAAAATTGGAGTAATTTTATTTGAAAGTTAATTTACTGTTTATGGAGTTGTTGTACTGTAGCATGACCAGTGCCGTCTCTATTCTACCAAGAATAGACAAAGTTCTTTCTATTCGTTTCTATCGTGGTCACGCTAAGCGTACTGGTGGAATAGAGAAATTATAGAAGATTTATACTTGTCTCGGCGCGCCGTGTTCCGCGCGTGCCTCTTAGGAAGAACTGCGGCGGTAGGGTGACGGGCCACGGCAGCAGAGGGTGACGGTATACCTATCAACATCTGTTGAACTAGTACCTCCCAGGGAGGCGGATAAATGCGAGTGCGAATCTGGGTGTCTTCATCAAATCGTTTCTTCTAGGCAAGCGTGCTCTATCGTATCGCGAACATTAGGCGAGATGGTGGTCAAACGCAAACCTATTATTATATTTTTTAAAAGTAGAAATAGTATCTTCGTAAAAAAAATCCTTCACAAGGCGCTCCTTGCTGTCACTTCTATTTTTGGACTAACAAATCAAATCTTCAAGTACCGTACATCTTTCACCCCCGCTACCTTAGCTGCCCAACCCTATTTTCCCTTTTTCCTGTCCCCTTTTTCGGTCGCCTCGCTCCACCGCTCACAGCAGATGGGGTGACCTATCCCCCTAAGTCAAACATCCCGACTTCTTTTTAAATCTTTTGGGATTGGACATTTTCTAGTATTCTATGATTTTTCAGTCTCCTTGAGTACCTAATTGAGTATTCAAATGCTGTTTGAAGGGACTTAGATGTGGAAAGTAGACTTGCAACGAATATACGGCCACGGCCGAATAGGCCGAATATTCGGCCGAAAACCAAAGAGGGCCGAATATTCGTTGCAAGTCTAGACTTGCAACGAATACTTGAAAGTTTCTTTTTACCACGTTTTTAAGGTTCCATAGTAAGTACAACTAGGAACGTGTATAGTTTCGTCATGTCCGTGTGTTTTCATGTAGGGTATCGTTGGATAGGTCTTTGAAAATAACATAAAGGATTTTAAATGACTTTTTTATTTAAGTGCATATTTAGTAGGGATGTACCGACTAGTCGGTAAAAAACGCCGACTAGTCGGCCATTACTTTATTCATATAAATAGGGTGATTGAAATGATTTTTTTTCATTATAAATTGTTTTAATTTTAGTATCAGTCTTACGATTGGCAAAATAATACAGGAAGAGGAACAAAAAATAAATTCTGAACGCAAGTTCTAATAATAACTCTGATTAAAGAACATATAAGTAATCACCAATTTATTATTTATATTAGATACGCATTTATATCGAATAGAATCGAATTTGTTTTATATTAAAAAAAAACATAAAGTAACGGCGATCGTATGTGAGCGATACCTACTATGACAAAATGCAAAGTAAACAAAAACCTGTTCGTTCGACTCGCGCGGCGCGGGCAAGGGATACGAGGCGCAACAAACATTACCGATTCCGCCCGAACACCGCCGAAAGCAATGATCGGCTTGGCCGACTAGTCGGCCGACTAATCGGCCTTTTTCCAGCCGCCTAGTCGGCTAGTCGGCCAAACTCATAGTCGGCCCAACACTAATATTTAGCAAACTCATGCCCCACACGCGGGTACTTGTCTGTTGCTCACCGCAACAAACGTCAAAGTGAATGTAAGGCTTGTGTTGTGCCCGCACAACACTTGAGTATGACATGTTTAATGTTCGGAACTGCTTGTCTAGACATAGAGGTCAATGCTATTTTCAGTGTTGAGTTTGACAACCGCAAAAACAACTTTGTATTTCATACCTAATAATACTTATATTATGAAATATGATTTTCAATGTATACCTATTTAAAATTAATTTCTCGTTAAGACAAAAGAATCGATGTTTTAACATGCGTAATTAGAATTCGTAGATTCTCTGTAGTGAATCTCCATGTGTTCCCTCGACTAGAAACTGCGGGAACACAACAAAATATCCAAGCAAGCAATAAATACTGAAGATATAAAACAGCACAGGATTTTTATTGGCCAAACCATAACTTTAAACATGAGAATCGCCACCGTTAGTGATAATTTATGGTTATTACCGTACACTTGAGGCGAGCAGGCCCTAACCGATATTTGTAGCAATAGAGAAAAGTTTTAAAATACTGTATAGATTTGTATGCTTCTTATAATCACCCGACTGCGGCGGAGCCCAAAAAGAGAGTAATGTTTTTAGTTGATATGTATGTATGTGTTTGTCTGTTCCGTCGTAGCGGCTAAAGTGAACCAATTTTAACAAATTAAGTGTCTTTAGATTCGGCTATTTCAATTCTTTTCCTACAAATGTGCTGTGAGAGCTTTCTTTTTGCCAAATTTCGTGATTCTGGATTTATAACCTGCGACAGATTTGAGAGTCAAAGTTGAGGACTTCCTGTAGCCACCTGCCGACTCCATCATGAGACCACCCCCATGGTACTATATTATTGCATTGTCGTCGAAGTGACATATGCGTTCCTTTCCGCTCAATCGGTTGGGGGAACTGGTCTGAAATTCAGTTGTAAGATTTCGCCTCATACACACAAAGCAAGTTATACAGGGTGGCAGGTTAAACAGTGGAAATATTTAAAGGGGTCATTGTACTCATCATTATGAACAACTTATACTGTGCGACCAACCCTGAAATCGCAAAGAAAATCAGCTGTTCCATACATTTGTTCATATAACTCAACAAAATGTATGGAACAGCTGATTTTTTTTTCGCGATTTCAGGGTTGGTACCATAGTAAAAGTTGTTCATAATGATGAGTACAGTGACCCCTTTAAATATTTCCACTGTGTTCCATCTGCCACCCTGTATAAGTCGTAATTATTTTTGGAACGAAGTTCCTTAAAGCGGCTTGCGGTAGAAGTTGACTGCTAGAAATCGTCACGTAAGGGAAAAGCGCTATGCCCCTCCATGCGTCTTTCTGTCTCTTTCTATTATATATGAGGCGTAAGGCACTTTGTTCCTGACGGATGTCCCCCGGCCGCAAACGTTTGACATTAGTACATACTAACGGGTTTTTCTTCCACTATTTTCGGACTCAACCGGAGCCCTTAATTATGATAATTTCGCGCTCGAAATTCGCACAGCCATTGAAATATACCGCTTAAGTTTAATACATAAAACACAGTTTCCACAACACAAAGTGGAACCCTCCAACAGATAACCAAGTAATATTTACGGAGAAATTCGCGGCCGAACGAGCGCCATATTTATTAGCGAACCACTTCCTCTTCCGGTGGCGGCCATGATTTAAACACGCATTTCCGGTGTATCACTTGAATGTTATCCGTTCCGAGTAATATTACATTAATTTATTTGTTCATCGAATTTGCAGGAAAAGGAAATAGAGCAAAGGTTAAGTTATTATTGAAGAGGACGCGAAAAGGATGGGTTTGTGCTTAGGTATTAATCGCACACGGTTTCTGAAAGCTGATTGGATCCTACCTAATATTACAAATGCGAAACTTTACATACATACATCCATTCATTTATCCATCCATCCTCACAAACTTTCACATTTTTAATATTAGTGGCAAGTAGGATAGTACGATTGAGCTCATGTGTTATTCTGATGTACAAGATATATTACGGTAAAGTTTTATCAAAATCTGTTCAGAAGTTTTTGCGTGAAAGAGTAAGTAATAAGCATCCATTCATCCTCACAAACATAGTTTCGCATTTGGTCCTCAAAAGTGTGAATATTTTAGACCACCAAGCGCCTTCATTTAGGTCGATTTCTGGACGTTTTTCCCAACGATTATATTGCATTTAAAGGTCATCTACATGCATTTATCTAAAAACCTACTTGCGCAACAAAATCTTGGCTACAAAAGCCCGGATTTATTATTTCCTACATTTGAATCTCGTCCGCAAAAAGAAATAAAGCAAACAGCATTCGTATGGAATACCCCCGGGGAATAAAAACGACTTGTGGCGGAGCCGGAGTAAACGCTATTTATTAAACTTTATTTTGATGTTGAGCGATGTCCGACATTTTGCATGTAGCGCGAATGTTGGAATGTTTTGTGGTGAAATAGGTACTCTGTTATGACGTAATAGGTAAGGATATTATGTTTAATCAATACCATGGGTTCCTACTGTGACGGAGTCATCCTTCTTTCATCATTTAGTGCTGGCAATCTTCCATTGCTGGCCACTTCATTCATCCCATTCTTCTAAATTCGGTTTAGATTTTAACTTTAAATTTCAAAATTAGAACATCTCATATTTTTTTGCATTGTTTCGTCATTCTTTGTCTGGTCTCCAACGACATCACTTGTGACCGCTGAACCGCTGTACTGTTATTATTTATTACCTACTACCTATTTATCAAGTGTGCAAAGCTATAAGCAAATAGTCTCTTTTGTAACAGTTATTTTTATACCTCTGTGTAACGTTATAAAGTGCAAATATACAACCTACGTCTCGCAATATACCTCTCCAACCATCCTGCAGTGTTTTATTCTACATTTGTGTCTGTGGAGGCTCCCTCCGATAGCTAGCCGAGGCAGAGAGGACGGAGGAGGGAGGCCCTCCGCGACACTACATGGGTACATGGTTGCGAGTTGACCACACAACTACATCAACACCAGTGGACAGAGCACGGAGAGTGCAGGCAAACAAAGGAAGTGTTAGCATCCTTGGATACACGCCTCTCTCGCAAACTTCTGCACTTAAACAGAAAGAACCTCCGTCACATAGTGAGCATAATCACAGGCCACTGCCCATTCAAAAGACACCTATTCAACATCGGCATCACCGACAGCCCCTTTATGTAGAGAATGCATGGAGGCCGAAGAAACACCGGCTCACGTAATTTTACACTGTAAGAGCGTGGCCGATCAAAGAGGGAAACTACTGGAGAACCCTGACACCATACGAGACGCGCTCGTAAACTTACGGGACCTCCTGGACTTCTGGCAGGAGCTGAGCTGGTACGCGTGACCACGACCTCGTTCCTGCGGTCACACACGCACAATGGCCCAATCAAGAGGCTAAGTGCGGAAAACAGGTGGTATAACTAACTAACTACCATGGGTTCCTAAACGTTTAAGATAACGGAACACTCACCAAATAACGTTTGTTTTACGGAACCCCTAAACAAATGATTACAAATCAAAGACACTGTAATTTAAATAAAAAAAACCGGCCAAGTGCGAGTCGTACTCGCGCACCGAGGGTTCCGTATCAGTTTTGGACGTATAAAGTGAAAAAAACCGGACCGCAAAACTAAGTTTGTTTGTGAAAGAATTTTGATGATTTTGAAAAAACTGTACTAGTACTGTTAGGAACATCGTTTTATTTTTGGTGCAATATTTGGGTCAATTCCTATCAACTCTAATTATTTCAGATTTTTCACTCTGCAAACTTCGGAGATAAGGGGGGGGGGGGAATGGTATTTTATCAGACATTTTTCATCATATGTCGAAAACTGTGAGACATAAAATAAAATGAAAATATATTTTGAAATGTGCAGATCAAGCCCTTTTATATGATATGTCACTTGACCCAGTAGGGTCACATATCACTGGGGGTCCAAAATTTCAAAGTGGGGTTACTACCCCACTTTGAAATTTTGGACCCCCACTCCGGCCCCTTTTGCAATGAAAATAAATATATTTTTTTATTTTTTTCATTTGCAATAAAGTTGGACAAGTATTCTTTATAACTGTTCCAAATTTCAAGTCGATAGCATTAGTAGTTGCTGAAATAAGCAGGTGTGACAAACAGACAGACAGACATACAGACAGACAGACGAAGTCGCACCATAAGGGTTCCTTTTTTACCATTTTGGTACGGAACCCTAAACCACTTAAATGCTTAGATAAGTACTAAATAAATGTATAAGTAGGTATCACAAATTCGTAAACTACCTGCCACTTTACTGAGACGATATTATAGAAGTAGATAAATGCCTATTATCAAAACTACATAACTAAAGTTAATGTTTTTAGGGTTCCGTACCAAAATGGTAAAAAAGGTCTGTCTGTCTGTCTGTCTGTCACACCTGCTTATTTTAGCAACTACTAATGCTATCGACTTGAAATTTGGATCAGGTATAAAAAATGCTTGTCCAACTTTATTGCAAATGAAAAAAATAAAAAAAGATTTTTATTTTCATTGCAAAAGGGGCCGGAGTGGGGGTCCAAAATTTCAAAGTGGGGTTACTAGGTCAAGTCACATATCATATGAAAGGGCTTGATCTGCACATTTCAAAATATATTTTTATTTAATTTTATATCTCACAGTTTTCGACATATGATGAAAAATGTCTGAAAAAATACCATTCCCCCCCCTTATCTCCGAAGTTTGCGGAGTGAAAAATCTGAAATAATTAGAGTTGATAGGAATTGACCCAAATATGGCACCAAAAATAAAACGATGTTCCTAACTAGTACAGTTTTTTCAGAATCATCAAAATTCCTTCACAAACAAACTTAGTAATGCGGTCCGGATTTTTTCACTTTATACGTCCAAAAATGATACGGAACCCTCGGTGCGCGAGTACGACTCGCACTTGGCCGGTTTTTTTTTGTGGTGCCAATTTGGGGGTTTGTAAAAGAATCACGCAAATTGGCTTAGAAATCTTGGGCGGTGATACCGCATCGATGTCCTATAACTGCAAAGTTAAAGGCATTGAGTTGGAGTCTGCAATGTTTTCGATAGATGTCACCAAACCCTCATAAGAGGCGTGTATGCAAAAGGATCTCAAAATTCGAGTCGACCGAGCAGGTCGCGGTAGCTTAGTTGGTACAGCATTGGCACGGTACGCCAGTGATCGCAGGTTCAAATCCTGCTCGCGACATTCGATTCTTGAGAATTCTCTTAAAATATTTAATACATCTTGGAGAAATTGGAGTACCTACTTAGATACTAAACCTACATATTTAAACAAAACCCAACCAAATACCTAATAATCTCCTATTTTATAAGCTAATTACGAGTTGAAAATATCTGTTATTTTCTAAGAACTATGAATTCTTAATTTATTTTAACACTGCGTCTGCTTTTGTATTGTTAAACAAACCAATGGTTTTCCATCTACGATTCGTTTTCTATCCGGCTAGCACATTCACGCATCATTTACAACCAATTGTTTCATTTTGTTAGTTGCCACTTTTAATGGCCAGTTCAGCTACAAGCCAGCGAGTAAAATAGCCTTTTCAAATTTATGAACCTATTCATTTAGCGGGCCGCAGTGGAGTTTTCTATTTCTCTAGTTTATTTTTCGAATAGGTGGCCATTTGTATGTCTGAACGGTTTAACGCTTAAAGCGGCCATACATGAGGCGATTATCGCAACGATCCGTCGTTCGCTTTTAATATTGAACGACGGTATGTGTGTGGCGATATCGTATTCAATCTTTTAGTTGATCGATTGATCGAAGATCGAGATAGCAGCTACGCTGAGGAATCGTTCGAGCACATCGCGTTCGCTACACGGTACGAACGATGTGATCGTCGATACGATCAACAGTGTTATTCTCTGATACGGCCTTGTGTGCAGCGCTGCTGCAGCGGCAAAACTATAGTTTGGTATTCACTAAGCTGCACTAGCGCTATATTCAATGATGGTGTGACGGCTCTGAGTTAAAACTACTCAACGACGCGCACGTAATTTGACGACGACGTTTGGTCACACTGGGTCGCTCTCAAGGCTGTCACACAG
Source organism: Thalpophila matura (assembly GCA_948465475.1). Lineage (NCBI taxonomy): Eukaryota > Metazoa > Arthropoda > Insecta > Lepidoptera > Noctuidae > Thalpophila > Thalpophila matura. Next base: position 1,403,313 of record OX419199.1, on the reverse strand, counting down.
CCAAGAAATTGTCTCTTAGAGTCGTTACGATAATCGCTTCGTGTATGCCCACCTTTAGAAGTAGTATATAATATTTAGTACCTATAGTTTAAGAAGGAATAAAGTTCTTGAAGTTATTTCTTTGGAAAAGATCTCCTTTTCTGTTCTTGTATCGAAAGTTCGAATGTTAGGGATTCAGAACGTTCCTGGTATTTTCTCTTTGTCCGACCTGAGGCACAGAATACTACAGAAGGATGACTCCGCACAGACAGTTAAATAAAAAGCGACTCTTGCAACAACGCAATAAAGTGTAATTCAGCTCACACAGCGCTGACTACAATTATCAACCTACAAGGCAGCCTCTTTCTATCGCCAACCAGACATTGACTGTCTGCCGGCCTAGCATGACCACGATAGAAACGGGTTTTGTCTACATAGAAATAGACAAAGTGACAGATTGTAAAAACATTTCTACGTTTTATGTATGAAATCTGTCACTTTGTCTATTTCTATGTAGACAAAACCCGTTTCTATCGTGGTCATGCTAGGCCGGCTGGTGGCGATAGAAAGAGGCTGCCTGGCAGTCAGTCAATGTTGAAGCTAATGTCAAAAATTAATACTCTAATTAGAGCAAACTACTAAAACATTTAGAAAGGTATTAGTATATTAAATTGAACGCTCCTAAACCCTATTCGAATTTAAATAATCCTTAAACTTAGTTTTTATCGTCAAACTTTAATAAAAGGTATAGAATGTCTTCTAAACTTTACCACTTGCAAGTTTGTGGTACGTTGTGCAGTGAAATTTTGCAAGTATAAAACCGGCGTCACCCTACGCTGATGTTTACTACTATTTATATTATTACTATTAATACTATCTATCTACGCGCGTAACGCTACGCACGTACAGACTTGCTCGTAGCTGAGATTTTTTAGTCGCCTTTGGCGAACAGCCTCAGCCGCTTCGACTTGCACGGGTGCCTATCCTTTGCAACAGCAGGCGGAGGCTGCTCTCCCTCCGTGCCTCCGCGGGTTTACAAAAACACTCTAAGGGTAGGGCAGATAAAATCACGTGGAGTCGGGGTTGACCAATTCGGGTCCTGCACAACTTATTCACTCTTTTCAACATTTACCGTGTCTCTGCGGTAAAACCTAAGATTTACCGAATGTATGGTGGTAAAAGTTCGAAATTAACGATGATTGCAGAACAGTTCGAACTTTTACCAATAAGGGTTGGTAAATATTAGGTTATACTGGTAAATCTTAAGATTCACTTACCTAAGTTCGGGCTTTTACATAACATATTTTTCCGTATTTAGATTGGTCAATATAATACTTTAACCAAATTACGATCATGTAAGGGTCAGGACAATAGTTGTTAAACTATAATTTCATAACACATGATGGCGCAGTTGATAAACCCATTGTTGTGGGGGGGGGGGCAAAACTGCGCTTAACAATGCCCAAGGCAAGAGCAGTTTTTTAAAGGCCGGCAACGCACTTGTGACTCATCTGGTGTTGCGAGTGTCCATGGGCGGTGGTAATCACTTACCATCACGTGATCCGTCTGCTCGTTTGCCTCCTATAATATAAAAAAAAAAAACACTAGTTTCGTAATTTAAATTCGGCTTTATGTCCATGGCACGTATCATTCTCGGTGACGGTCAGTTTCCGTACGCGAACCATGTTAGAATAATAGGACGGCCTGCCTAAATAGATAGGAGTGACAGGTGGTCTCTCGATATCGAGTCCTATTAGTTATTGGACTACTCTATCACCGCATATAGTTTTGAATAAAGTCGGTGAAGGAATAAACAATAGCGGAAAGTGGGGTACCAACTTATTTTTACAAAAAAAAATATATTATATAAAAAATGATAATACTGGGTGATTGGTTAGACAATATTGAAGGTGGGATTCAGTATTTGATACTAGTCCGATTAACTACGGGACCTACCTAATTAAGCTAGCAACAATTTACCTACCTACTTAGTCTCAAAATTATTAAATTGTGAGCAAAAATATTTAAACGCCTAACAAAACTTATTAGCAATGTGTTGCATATCGAAATAATATTGCTTCATAGATGAGTAGGCACAAATATTAAATATGGCGGCCGAAATGTTTCTTTTTTCAAAAGATTTTAACATATTATTATAAGTCTACTACAGTAATACCTATTTGTACACAGATTTGATAAACATAGAACTACTGATCAGCTGCTGGCGGACCTTTAGTACCTACATGTTAACCTTGAACCCTTGCGATCGATACAGTCTGAATGTCTCAGGGTCGCTTATTATTGGCAAAAACGTCTATTTAAATCTAGTAGACCGGAGGATAGTGACAGAAAATTAGGAGTCATTTGTTACAGTATGGCAGGGGTCAAATTACATAATTTATGAATACAAAAAATAGTCTTAACGCTGGTCAAAAATTTTAACATTTGCAGCGACATTGGCAGCATTAAAAAAACTGAATTCTGGTAAAGAAAATGTAAAAATTCTAAATAAAAAATATTGGTTACCGTTACGGGTTTTTTAAACTATTCAAAGTTGTTGGAAATCAGGTTATCCATTAATTACGGGACGCCTTGAATAACTAGATTTTTGCCCGCGACCCCGTCCCTGTGGACTACAAACAAATAAATTGACTTTTTAGGGTTCCGTAGTAAAACTAGGAACCCTTATAGTTTCGTCCTGTCCGTCTGTCTGTCCGTCTGTCCGTCTATCACACCCTAGTCAAATCCACACACACACAGTTCATAACCAATTTGTATGAAACTTCGCAAGTAGATGTCTTCTATGAGCCGCCATAAAGGCCTGTAATAAAATTATGAAAAATAAAATAATTAGGGGGGGCTCCCATACATGAAACTGGGGGATGCAAATAAATATTTTCGCGCACCCCATCATGTGGGGTATCGTTGGACAGGTCTTTGAAAATAACATAAAGGGTTCTAAATGACTATTTTGTTTAAGTGCATATTTAGTGAATTAGGAGCTCCCAAAGTCGGTAACAATGTGCCCCCCCCCCCCTGTAATTTTCGAACCGCTTTATCAAAACATCTGAAAAAATTAAAGCTTGTGGCATCTAATAAATACTTTCGATTAAAATTGGTTTGAACAAGATACGTTAATAACTTTTTCAAATATTCACTATTTTCAGTTTTGAGTTTTGACAACCGCAAAATTAACTTTGTATTTCATAAGATATTATGAAATACAAACTTATATTTGCGGTCGGAAGACTGAAATACTTCTTGCTACGGAACCCTAGACTGTGTGTGGTCCGACACGCTCTTGCCCGGTTTTTTAAACCTCCTTAGTGTTAGGTTGGCTAGTACTTTTTGTGTGACAAAAATTCAAAAAAATATTTTTTGAGCATGCTTAAGTCCCAGTATCCTATCCCGATAGTTTTTTCTAGATTATCTTCTATGTGCACAGCTCAATTTTCAATACAAAACGTCACAATATGGCGCAAGGTCAATCCTATTCTTATTTTGCTCGCATAGTATTTGCCGTCTGCCCTATAAGATTAATAGGGAAATACAAGGTTATTAAGAATAATTATGCATCTATTTCTTAGTCACGTACCGTGACTGTAGATGATGGCAGTGGATTAGAATTCTGCCAGTGCCTGGCACGACGGGATGAAGCTATTTTTAATCTAAATGCTAACCACTCGCGTTTGGATCGCGGCGGGATAGCCACGAGTTGCGGAGGATGATGTGGTTCTAAATAACCTCGGGTTTTTAAAAAAAGAATGGCTACAGATTTGGAAAGTGGGTGTGTTTAAGTTGGTTGGAGTTCCGTACCTTATAAAGACTGAAAAAAAGTAAATGGCGGCAGTAAAAAAAAAATGAATTTTTGTCTATCTGTTTATCTGTTTGTCTGTTTGTGCGCGCATCACGCAAAAAGTACTGAACGGATTGTGATGCGGTTTTTACAGTTCGATAGCTTGGGGTCCAACTTAAAATCTAAACTACGTTTCATCAAATTCCGGTGGGATAAACCAGAGATACAGCTTGACTTTCTGGTAGTACTAGCCACCCGACACTACGGAGGTCATTTTTAAACTGGGCCCCAAGTCTGCTAATGCAATTGTTATAATCGTGTCAGAATAGTGTCTCAATGGCATCGTTTTGACCAATGACGAAAGAGTTAGTCTTGCTCTAAGCCAATGACCGCTTAGGTTTTGATAGTAATGGTGTCATTATGACACCATTCGTACACTATTCAAATACCGTGAAACACGCCAATTTTGCCCTCAAGGGAAACTTTGCCCGAAGAACAATTTATAAGCATATCTTAAATTTGCAAAAATATTTTAATGTTATGGCAACATTGATTGACTGTGGTGGAAAATAGGTTATATGTATGGCAATACTGACTATCGCGTTTGTTGCTAACTTCGCTCAGTAACTTGTTGGAACTCGTCGAGTGAGGTGTGTGTTTTTGCGGGCAAATTTTTGTGCAACTTTAGAAGTAGATTCTGCGAGATGGGGAAAACACAGGTGAGTTTACTTTATAACATGTCATAGAAAATTATTCGAAGAGTCTATTAATGTTAGTTTCATTGCTCAGGGTCGTTTAAAACTAAAGTTATGATGATGGGCAAAGTTATCTAGTGATGTTCCAACCTACGATTGCCTACATTGCCCGCCATCAAAAAAGGGTTGGCAGTTTGGCATATTACGAACGAAACCTTAAATATTTTTTTTATACGACGGAATGAAGCAGATAAGTATATGCCCGAGGTATACGCGATTTTTGTAACTTCGTGTATATATTTTTTTATTTATAGTCACTGCTGAAGTGATTTAATTTTTAACATATTAGGTATTTAATTAATAAAATTTAAGGATGACATTAGTTATTGAGTACTAAGTACTACTGAGTGACTACCTGCTCCACAAAACCTCTTAATTTGAACTTTTTTGTTATTCTTAAACTGATACGCAGGATCGCGGGTTTGAATCCCGCCTAATGCATACATTCATGTGATGAGCATTTGTGTTTGTCTTGTGTCTGGATGTTGTTTATCTATATGTATAGGGAGACTGGTAATTAGTGACCGATATTTAAACACGTGATTAGTATAGTATAGTGATTAGTTAGTTAGTGATTAGTATAGTACCTACACATTTTATTTTATTTGAATGCGAATGTAACTTAAAATATATAATTTTTAATTACTAAACGAAATGTCACATATAGTCTTTATTTAATTAACCTACCATAACGAGTAACTCGTTTTGATCTCTATTACTAGTATAAGTATTTACTATATCAAAAAAGAGATTTGTAATTTCAAATTCTATTAAATATTAATAAGCGTGAAACATTTTTCTACGTTTTTTATTTATTTACCTAAACACATATTCTTTGTAGAAAAGAAAAAAACAGAATATTTTCTACCATGTGCCAACCCTAGCACTTTTAAAAGCCGAAATGTGATTTGTATGAAAAAGAGGAAAAATGACAGGGTAACATTGCCCAGCCATTTTGGTATGATACTTTTCATAATTTCGTTTACATTCTTAAGGTAAACTTTACCAAAATTATTGTATTGGTTTTTATGTCATCTGCGTAGATGCCATATTTGCGTCAAAAATCAATGTGAGCAATGTTGGCTAAAAGTCCAGATAACTTTGCCCGCCAACAAAATCGAACAAATATTGAATTAAATGTTGAATAATAGTAAATTTTGCTACACTAACACATGCACATGATCTTACAGTTGTAACTGATAAAGGAAAATACATACGTCTCCATAGAAAAATCGTATTAAAATTGTAATTATTTGAAAAAAGTGGGTAATGTTGGCGTGTTTCACGGTAGCAGAATTGGGGCCCTGGTCATTTCACTGTAGTTCACGCGGACGGAGTCGCGGGCAAAAGTCTGGTTATTCAAATAAGTGTGTGTAGTTATTATTTTGGTAGTGTTTTTAACAACATAAAAACTTGCTAAAGTGTTAAATAAAATAAAACCCACCTAGAAATATTCCCGGTCAAGAAACATATTTACACACTCATGATAAATCAAAATGGTTTTACATCTACAATACGGAACTCTAAAATAGACTAGTTTTCCAGTGCTTTAGTGCTCAATGGAAGCCTTTTAAAGAGCTAAATGGATCTCTACGGGCCCCAGATGTGGGAACCAAACGATTTTTTAACCGACTGCGCCCCTTTGATGTAAACGAAGAAATAGTAATGAGTTTGAAGTTGTTTAAAAAGAATTGAGAAAATAATATTTTGATAGACAATGTTACATTTCTCTCATAAATATGTATTTTTTGTCGAGAAACCAGTGTTATTAGAAAACCCGACTGAAAAAAAATACTGATAAAAGTTCAAAGCAAGATCACTTTTCAAGCAGTTTGATGCGCAGTTAGTGGCAATAATTTCATTTAAATCTCAGATTTTATGCCACCAACTGCATCAGATTGCTTGAAAAGTAATCTTGGTTTGAACTTGTTTTTTTTTGCAGTTGGTATTACTAATTGTTGTTTTTAACCTTATAATTAAACAGTTATAGTATTTTAGAAATCGTCCTTTCGAGCCTTTGACTATTTTAGGATAAATAGTCAAAGATTCGAGCCTTTATTTTGACACCCAACATGCCTAAAAATAACAAAAAAAAAAAAACGCCCTAAATTTTTCAAAATCTGTTTTAATATAATGTAGTATAGATAAATAGAAAGATTAAAATTTTACTAGACCTACAACTATACATACACGTTTTACAAAATTACTAGGAAAGTTTTGATTAACATAATATATACACAGTTCTATTTACAAACAAAAAAAAACCTTATAATAACTATAAATACATCTACAACTAAAGAGCATCAAAAAATTCTTCCGCATCGCCGTCAACTGGTACCGTGCCCAAAAGACTGGCGGCATTGCCACGTTGAATGGCAATGCTTAAACTTCGGCCAAAGTAATAGCCAGCCCTTTGGTCACAAGCGGGATTGTCCGGAAGGGATACCGCTGACCCGGACAAAAGGGCTAAGGAAGGAACACGGGTGGGTTTTAGTCAGTAAGAGTCTGACACTCCCTTCCGCTCCGCCCAGAGCGGGAGGGGTCATTTGATGATTTCCCATCCTCAAAAAAAAAAGAAAAAAGAAAAGCCCTTTGGTCACGGGAAGTGTCAACTAATCGTTTTGCGATCTCTTTGAATATGAGATGAGCACTCGGACCCCACGGTCCTAATAATTACTTGTATACAACATACAATTATATAACAATACCACCCTAATTGCTTTGCAATAGCCCCTAAGCACTAGTTTGACCTATTTCTAGTAATCTAGCATTTATTGTCGGGCTGTGGCGTGCATTAATGTTAATGAGTATTTGATTATCTTAGGGGCTCGTGGCTAAATGACGGCCGCGCTGATCGATCGATCTGCGAGGTTAAGCTGCGCTTGCCGCGGTCAGTCCTTGGATGGGTGACCGTTCTTTACACATCGAGACCCCTCCGTGCCTCGGAGAGCACGTTAAGCAGTCGGTCCCGGTTGTCATAGGAATATCTTTGACAATCGTTACGGGTAGTCAGAAGCCCTAAAGTCTGAAAGCTGGTCTAACATTCGAATACCGGTATTACCCATTAATTGGGTTGTGGAGGTCAGATGGCAGTCGTTCCACGTAAAATATTGATATTCAGCCAAAACTAGTTAGACTGGAAGCCGACCCCAATATAATTTGGGAAAAAGGCTAGGCAGATGATGATGATGATGAGTATTTGATTATCTTAGGGTTCTGAACCCTACATCTTGACGGAACTCAGCACCGAGTGAGTTGGCTTAGTACAAAGTTACAAACATCAAGTTGCAATAATACAGCATGTAACTATGGGAACAACCCTGAAATCGCGAAAATAATTAGTTATTCCATACATTTATGTTCACTTAACTCAACAAAATGTATGGAGCAGCTGATTTTTAGGGTTCCGTACCTCAAAAGGAGAAACGGAACCCTTATAGGATCACTTTGTTGTTCGCCGTCAGTCACTGAACCATAAGTGGAGCTATCTGCTCATAGATGACACCACTAGAAGTATGCAGTAGCGCCATCTATGATCATTTAGCGGAACCCTTAGGGCGCGAGGCATACTCGCACTTGTCCGTTTTTTTTTTTCGCGAATACAGGGTTGATCCCATAGTAAAAGTTGTTTATAATTATGAGTACCTACATACAATAACCCTTTTTGGGATCGAACAGGGTTTTGGTTACATGCTGTATAGAGATCGTCTAATCTATTGCTCGACATAATTTCGGCATTTGTGTCAGTACCCTAAAGTGCGACCTACGAACCCTTTTTTTTTTTTTTTTTTTCGAGGTGGAAATCCTCATGGATGTCTCCCGCCCTGAGGAGGGCGGAGGGGTCTGTCAGACTCTTACTGACTAAAACCACCCCGGTGTTCCTCCAACTACCTTACGCCGGGGGCACGGGAGTCGCTTGCGCATTCGTCCGCACCCCCGGCAGGTATTGGTCCGCCAAATGAAAGGCGGGCCCCGTCACCCTATGCGGCCGTCATGTACGGCCGCAATTCCTCTTGAGAGGCGCGCGCGGAACACGTCGCGCCACAGTCTCGGGCCTGTTTCCGTTCGGGCGACGGACGACCTACGAACCCTAAGGGGTCCTTAGCTAAATCCTTAACCTGGGGTTTGACCGCCAAAACGAAAGATTGAAATCGTACTTGCATCGCGCGAAAATGTGTCCTTATTGAGATGATTGAGCTCACCCATCCCTCCATCCGTGTCAGAGAACGGTAGTGTGCAATATTCGGTAGGAGTGAGAGAGACAATACTATATTTGATACTTCAAACGTCATTGAAATTTACATCGAACGAAACACGGAAACGTGACTATATTATTTTGATACGGTAGAGCATCTAACGATTTAAATCTTTGATCAAAACTTCGAAATACGCTAGTTCTTTAGAAACGTGAATTTTATTTTACAGACCGATTTCTGAATAACCAGAACCCAGTAAAGCACTTACCGTATCCATTCAATTCTTGTACTTTCATTTTCGTTTCAAAACTCATGCTTCTTTGAAACTAAAAGCGCAATAAGCCATTTTCTAGGTCATCAGTTACGTATCATAGCATTCATAGCAATAGCAAGTGATGATACATAAACTTAAATTGAAAATTGAAAAAAACCCCGACACACATAAACTTAATTGTAAACAATATGTAATAATTTCTAATTATTTGTTGATCCTTACCTAACCTAAGGCTGGTCTCCTGCTAAGTGTTTGAGTGTTCATTAAACATCAAACATGTTTAATGAACAAAAAAGGGGCGTGGCCTACGCGTTTTCTTTGGCAAAAACACTCGACCACGTGACGCAAAACATGTTCGATGTTTAAAGAACACTCAAACACGTCGCAGGAGACCCGCCTTTATAATAACTCAAAACTCAAGCATTACTTGAGACTAGTTTTAACTAATCAACTGGTTTGAAAGTAGTCTCAAGTACCTAATGCTTGAGTCTTGAGTTAGGTTCCATAATACGACCCTATTTCTACTAAACCTAAATCTGTAATTAAGTTTTATACCCCAAAATACTACTCCAAGATTCAGTTTGTAGTACTAACCCCGTAAGCCTACACGTGTGCGTGTCTAAAGGTGGGTCCACATTAGTGACATTTTGTCGAACCGAACACCGTGACCGTGACAAAGTCGGGTGTCTTTACCGATAGTATGGATGGGATTTGTTACGCGTACAAATGTTACGATAATTTATCCGTGTCATACTCCCATACAAAATTTTCGTCCAGAACATTGTACGTACTGCTACGATTGATGCCACGAGTCACGATTGATGAGGACGGTGTTTTAGTTTTGTCACAGTCAAATGACACGGGTCACGGGCCAATCCATCCAAAGAGGATCTTTTTCAAAGGACGTCCGGTACTGTCTCGGTGTGCGGGAGACGTCCACATTGCCATTTTTGTCACGCGTACAAGCCCGCGTGTTATCGCGCTGGTATTGATGGATCGGGCAAATGCATATCGTGACAAGAAAACACCCGCTCCCCCGCCACCTGGACCGCAAAATAGCATCCATCGCTAGTTCGACTTTGACAGAGCTAACACTGGAGTCCAATACGATGCAAAGCTCCAACCGTCCACACTTTCCGTAACAAGTCCGCGGCGATGTCACGGTGTTCGGTTCGTCAATGTGGACCCACCTTTAGAAATGTAGCAGTAACCTCTCGGGGGACTTTGCCAATCTTTCTCAGACCTCGTTAAGTTCCCCCGATGTTACCCCCAAAGGTACACATATTGATTCTCATGTAATTTTAGCTTTTATGTGAGTTCCTTTGTTGGTAGTTTTATTTTTGTGCGTTCGTGTTAAAAATAAGCCGCGGTATTGTAAATTTACTTTTTTTAATGTTATTGCTTTGTTATTTTTATGTAGGACTAACTTTAAATGACAACAAGGCCTCGCAAGGCACAGATACTCTTTAAACGAGTATATAAAAGGCTTTGTCCTGACACTCCTGACTGACTGATGGGTACAGCCTAAACCACTGGTTGTAGAAACGTGAAATTTGAAGGACGTGTTTTTTATATAATGTAGGCATCCAAAAAGAAAGTATTTTTGAAAATTCCATCCCCAAGTGGGTGAAAACGGATGACAAAGTTTGTATAGGAAAATGTGTTTGCTTGGCCTGATCAACTTCAAACTTCCAAAGGACGTCGGCAGTTTTGGGCTTGATATGGTACAGTAATAAAAGCTTAACCAAAAATAAAAATATATTTTAATTGTTCTTTGCCTAATTTATCTTAGGAATCAAAAATGGAAATAAATAAGAAATAAAATGATTATGCCTTTGACATTTTGAAAAAACCAATAAAACATAAACGGGTGCATGCTGGCTGGCGCGTGCCTCCACAGAATATCATGTCGACAATAACTAAAACCTTTGAATTGAGAATTCATTAGTCGCGCTGTACCTACTTCATTGGACCTCCACAGAATATCATGGTGACAGCAACTAAAACCTTTGAATTGAGAACTCATTAGTCGGGCTGTACTTCACTGGATCATTCACACCATACTTAACCTCACTGTCACAAATACGAAGATTTCTCTTTAACCCAATTACGTACAAAAACATATAAAAAATGAATTTAAATACTCTTGAAATACTCGACCACACCAAACTAATTTCATATCTGTACCGACTTACACAATCTAAAGCCCAGCGTTCTAGGGGCGTCTGCCAGTGCCCTTTCTATTTCCGATCTCCTCGGCGAAGCCGCTGGCAAAAGTTAGTTAAAGATAAATTGAGATAGGACCACTTAATATATTAAACTTGCCATAGCATAAACTCTCATAGCATTCCAATTTCTATCACATGTAATACCTCCAAAAATGTTTGCAATGAAAGCTTAAAAATTCAGAACCCATCAGAAGGCTAATTACTTCGCCGCGCTCTCGTAAATCAGAACGTCTTGAGATGTAGTTCATCTTGTAGTTAGTAGTGGCTATTAGGTAATCTATTCTTTATTCTTAAGTAAAAGGAAACTCGCGTGGTGGACTACGGCCCACTCCAACACAGAGAGAAGGCCTGTGACCCAGCAGCTTATGTAGCAGATCATGTCCTACTTCCTACTAATATTATAAACGTGAAAGTTTGTGAGGATGTATAGATGTATGGATGGATGTTTGTTACTCTTTCACGCAAAAACTACTGAACGGATTTTGATGAAACTTCACAGTAATATAGCTCATACATTAGAATAACAAATAGGCTACTTTTTATCAGTTCAGAGTATTTCATTTAATTAAAAGTAATATTTGCCGCCTTTTCGGCGTCAAGCCTGTTACGCAGAGGTTTGTAAACTAAACCCGCGCTACTGAACAATTATTCGCTAGGAACGCTGGCTGGTGGTGTCAATAAAAACCTGCGTGCTATTGGTGACAACTTTGCTCCTATTGGTTAATGAGCCATGAACGGCACGCGCCAGTCGCCGGGCCCCCCGCCTATTTCTTTCTTGACACGACCTGTGCTACATCTGCATCCGCATGAACATCCGCATTGATTATTGCGGATGCGGATGCGGATGCAGATATCGAAATCAATGCGGAAGCTCCGCAACCCTGGTATGTACCTAGTAATAAACAACTGACTGATAAAAATATTCTTCTTCATTGAAACTTGACTAGAACATCGGTCTCGCTCTGTGCGGAAATTGAACTTGCAATATTTATTGATGTCGACGACCTCAGATCATAGGAACAAAGGAGAGAGTGCTAATTTTGTGAGTTTGTGAATATGTGGACGGTAATCTCCGGAACTAATGATCCGATTCTGAAAATTATTTCACCAATAAAAAGCTACATTATTCCTGAGTGCTATAGGTATACTTTTTATCCCGAAAAAATGCACATTTCTTGTAGGTATGCGAACGAAGTCGCGTGCAAAGTGCTAGTTTTTAATAACAATAGTCTTTGAAGTTACAATTTCCTTAGATAATAAGTCCGTCTGCTATCAATTTCCTCAGAAATGTCGTCAGAGCAGTTTAGTGGGTCGTTAAGTAACCAATGGCCCGTTCAGAGGGCGCCACTGGACCGAATCTACCGGAGAATCCGTTTGATTGTACCTACTAATTGTTTTTGTGAAGTAGTTTCGAATTCCTAACTAGATTTTGCGGCTAATGTTTAGTAGAGAAATCTTTAGTTTAATTTCTAGTTTTACAGCATATAAACCACCTAGATAGGTGATAGCAATTTTTGAATAGCAAAAATCTTTATAATTTTGTCCTGTCCATCTGTTCGTCCGTCCCTCAGACCATAGAAAAACCACTGTCGCCAATTTTACTTAGAAATCTTGCAACTGAATTTTATACCAGTTCCTATCAACTGATTGAGCTGAACTTGGAACGCATAAGTCACTTCGATGACAATGCAATAACTATGGTACTATGGAGGTGGTCTCATGATGGAGCTGGGAGGTGCCTATTTTTTAGGGTTCCGTACCTCAAAAGGAAAAACGGAACCCTTATAGGATCACTTTGTTGTCCGCCGTCAGTCACCGGACCATAAGCGGAGCCGTCTGCTCATAGATGGCGCCATTGGAAGTATGCAGTAGCGCCATCTATGATCATATTTCGGAACCCTTAGGGTGCGAGGCATACTCGCACTTGTCTGTTTTTTTTTTTTTTGTATTATAGGAGGCAAACGAGCAGACGGATCACGTGATGGTAAGTGATACCGCCGCCCATGGACACTCGCAACACCAGATGAGTCACAAGTGCGTTGCCGGCCTTTAAAAAACTGCTCTTGCCTTGGGCATTTTTGAGCGCAGTTTTGCCTCCCCCACAACAATGGATTTATCAACTGCGCCATCATGGGGGGGGGGGGTTGGGCCTCCGGTACCCTCGGCCGGCTTATATGACCGGCTATAGGAACTTCTCAACTTCTTAATATAACTCCGTCATATTTGGGCTCGTTGGATTTGTCTTGTAATAGAGACCTTTATAATGTCCATGGGCGTCATGATGGAGTTGGGAAGTGGTCATTCCGTACCAAAATGGTAAAAAGGGAACCCTTATGGTGCGACTTCGTCTGTCTGTCTGTCTGTCTGTCACAACTGCTTATTTCAGCAACTACTAATGCTATCGACTTGGAATTTGGAACAGTTATAATGAATGTCCAACTTTATTGCAAATGAAAAAAGTCAAGAAATATTTTAATTTTTATTGCATAAGGGGCCGGAGTGGGGGTCCAAAATTTTAAAGTGGGGTTACTAGGTCATGTGACACATCATACAAAAGGGCTTGATTTGCATATTTCAAAATATATTTTTATTTAATTTTATGTCTCACAGTTTTCGACATATGATGAAAAATGTCTGAAAAAATACCATTCCCCCCCCCCTTATCTCCGAAGTTTGCGGAGCGAAAAATCTAAAATAATTAGAGTTGATAGGAATTGATCCAAATATTGCACCAAAAATAAAACGATGTTCCTAACTACCACAGTTTTTTCAAAATCATCAAAATTCCTTCACAAACAAACTTAGTTATGCGGTCCGGTTTTTTTCACTTTATACGTCCAAAAATGATACGGAACCCTCGGTGCGCGAGTACGACTCGCACTTGGCCGGTTTTTTTGTAAAATGTTTTTCAACATAAAACTTATTATTAATAGTTAACTTTTTTGCTCGCCCTTTTGACGTCTAGACTCAATTACAGGCACACCTCGTTATTCGAATTACAGAACAAGAATGCATTTGTACCTCAGATCATAGAAACAAGGAGATGTGCCAAGGCGCTATCGAGCTTGATGCCTGATCTTGAGCAAATTGCTCATATTAAAAACGTACGCGCTGGCGACGAACCGAACACGATCGATGGTATAAATACAGTGTTTTAGTTTAGTGCTAGTGTTGAGTGACGATTAACAGTGTTAGATTGAAGGTGTGCGGAGTGTTCAATGCGTGGGAGATCTTTCTATTCACAAGGAGCGCTTAATTATGCGCTTAATTGTGTCGAAAAATGTACTAAAAGTGGCATCAGTTGTTCCCGTACTAATTTGCTATGATGGCATATCTCCTTGTTTCTATGATCTGAGATTTGTACTACACTTCTCTTTTTGCTTGCAAACAATTTCAAACGCAAACGTCATTAAGAGGCAACGCGCAGTAAGCCAGCACTTGTGTACTCGAGTGTCTCGAGTATTTGTGTACTACACTGTACTTGGGTACTATGTACTACACATAGGCACTTGTGTGCTGTGTACTGTAAGTAAATGGGGAGGAAAACGGCGTAGAATGGTTACAGAGGGTTTAAGAGGAGGTGAATGGTGCTGGCAACATGTAAATTCTAATTTTTGAATGGCAATTTCAGTTATCTTGTTAGAATTCTATACCTGGAAAGGACATAAAGGAATCTATATAGGATCACTTTATTGTCCGTCTGTCTGTCTGTCAAGACCTTTTTTCTCAGGAACGCGTGAGGTATCCAATTGAAATTAATAGAACAACTAGACAATAATGAAGTAGGTACTTGGGTTTACGGTAGTAGCCTTGTGTAAGTATATAAACATTATAATTATAACTTATAAGCCCATAATACTGTGCAAAAAAGTACAAGAGAAATCGTTTTATGTCTTGCTTTTTTCTCAACTGTACGATACAAACATAAGGATAAACCTCAGATCATAGAAACAAGGAGATATGCCATCATAGCAAATTAGTACGGGAACAACTGATGCCATTTTTAGTACATTTTTCGACACAATTACGTGCATAATTAAGCGCTCCTTGTGAATAAAAAGATCTCCCACGCATTGAATATTCCGCACACCCTCAATCTAACACTGTTAATCGTCACTCAATACTAGCACTAAACTAAAACACTGTATTTATACCATCGATCGTGTTCGGTTCGTCGCCAGCGCGTACGTTTTTAATATGAGCAATTTGCTCAAGATCAGGCATCAAGCTCGATAGCGCCTTGGCACATCTCCTTGTTTCTATGATCTGAGGGATAAACTCATACATCACACTTCCAAACTCGTACATTCTAAGAGCAGTTTTGGCAATTCCAGTGTCTTGCACAATACTGCCTCAGTAGGTACTATTCACACTATGTGAAAGTTAGGCGAATAATCTGCTCAGAATATATCTACAAAGATAACGAAACGTCTTTAAAGATAAAGATCCACCCAGTTCTATCTTTACCATAAGGGCACGCGGGGCACGATCCTGGGGCCCCCAGTCTGATGGGGCTCCGAAATACCGAAACCAGGGACCAAAAATCGCTATAAATTACGGTACCGGTATCGAAAAATTTCGGTTACCTTTACGATTAAGGTTTACGATTAAGGTTATATGGGTAACCAAGATAAAGGTTACCGTTTTAATACCGGTTTTACACACACAAGCGCTACCCACCCTTTGAATTATGCCCGACGGCACGTGTAAGATAGAGGTAATTTTTATTTCGGTACGTAATATTACCGGTATTTAACCGGTATTTTAAAAGTAAGGTTACCTTTAAAAATACCTGTAAAAAGAATCTATGTTGTAACCGAAATAATACAGGTACCGGTTTCGGACCCTGATCTGTATAAAAGCATTGAACTAATTCAATGCATCATTAACAAAGTACCCTATAGCCAGGGTTGCTCAGCAAGTTTGCCCGGTAGAAGAATTTCTTCTCTTTGTGCCCAAGGGCCCCAAGGGCATGGCCTAAGACGGCCCTGGATCTTATAGCTATACCTGTTGCATTTCTTCACTTTTTATTAAAATTTGTAGAGTAGTGTTATACAACGGCTAATTTGTTTCCGTTTGTTTGAAGACCCATAACGGGTGAAGCCATCTGCTCATAGATGGCGCCACTAAAAGTAAGCTATAACGCCATCTATGATCAAGATATGATATATCTACTATTATGTAATAGCGGCATAGATGGCGCTATTGAACCTACCTACTTAAATTCATGAAAAACAAACAAATAAAATGGGTATCCTCTAAAGCAAAAAAAAACCGGCCAAGTGCGAGTCGTACTCGCGCACCGAGGATTCCGTATCAGTTTTGGACGTATAAAGTGAAAAAAACCGGACCGCATAACTAAGTTTGTTTGTCAAGGAATTTTGATGATTTTGCTAAAACTGTAATAGAAACATCGTTTTATTTTTGGTGCCATATTTGGGTTAATTCCTATCAACTCTAATTATTTCAGATTTTTCGCTCCACAAACTTCGGAGATAAGGGGGGGAATGGTATTTTTTCAGACATTTTTCATCATATATCGTAAACTGTGAGACATAAAATAAAATAAAAATATATTTTGAAATGTGCAAATCAAGTCCTTTCATATGATGTGTCACTTGACCTAGTAACCCCACTTTAAAATTTCGGACCCCCACTCCGGCCCCTTTTGCAATGATAATAAAAATATTTTTTGACTTTATTCATTTTCAATAAAGTTGGGCAAGCATTCTTTATAACTGTTCCAAATTTCAAGTCGATAGCATTAGTAGTTGCTGAAATATGCAGGTGTGACAGACAGACAGACAGACAGACAGACGAAGTCGCACCATAAGGGTTCCTTTTTTACCATTTTGGTATGGAACCCTAAAAACCGATACACCCCTGCCTATCCCGAAAAATACAGCCCTGATGTTATGTATATCTGAAAACAATTCTTAATGAAAATTGATGAACCGACAAATACAAACATAGGACCTTTTAGAACCGAGCTCGAGCTGATCGTAAAGTTTTAATTGATCAAAGTTGTGCTGGCATCTATATCAAAACAGTCGTAAGTGTCTACAACTAAAGTATCAACTCTAATTTGAAGTAAGTCTAAGTAAATTAAACTGGTGCAGAAAGTTTAAATTGAATAAAAATATTCGTAATTGTATTAATATTGACTATAAATTGGTATCGCTTTTTAGTTAGTCTCAATTTGGGACTAACTTTACAATTATCTAAAAAGCCATTGGGTTTAACTTTAACCGTACCTAAACTCGATAATTGTTCGTCCAAACAAAAATATTTATACCTATACGGGGTGTAAGTGCAACGAATTATTTTGAACCCTGAGCGTTAAAATTTTCGTCGGACTTGATAAAAACATACGACTTTGTATGAAGATTTTTATCGAATTGCAAAATCTCTAAATAAAGTCGTAAATATTTTTCAACAACATATTCGAAAGAGCGGCTTATTTTCACGGACAAAAAACTGCGTTCATCACAAACGTATAAGTCAACCCACGGGTGGCAATCACTATAATCCACATATCGCTTAAGGGTTAATTAACCCCTCCAATACCCTGTTGTTATCCAGAATAATGATGTGTACTGCTGGCGATGGGTTAACGGGGGTTGTAATGATTATTATGACACAACAATCATGGCCGTTGTTGACAATGTTGGTATAATATCTGGTCAGTAATTATATTTCGACCAACCTATAGAGCTTTTCACGTAAGAAATCCTTTCGATGCTATGTTGGCTGCCCTGAATGTCACTCCTGTTTAGGTCATAACGTTTTATGTTTTTTGTAGATTTATGTGTCAAAGTAATGCCTAAGACACTAAAAGTGGTTAACGAGAATTAGTACTGAAAGAAAACTTCCAACACCGTTAAAAACGTAACATATTGACATACAGTGCAGCCAACATATCGGTATAGTAAAGGCCGTGATAGACATGCCTGTAACTCGTACAGAAGCATGCCAGAAACTGGTAAGTGCGAGATAGTGTTTAGTATCAGAGGTGTAGCGTGGACGAATATAGACGTGGGCGAAGTCGCATTAGCGAGGCAGCCCCGGATCTACGGGGGGCTAGCTGGGGCCCGTGCGCCGGGTGGCAAATTCAGAGGGCTGCAAATTTAAGCTCAGTAGGCGAATACACTGAGTAGTGTATTCGTCTACCAAACGTAGTAATCGCAAAGAGCAGCGGTAGACCGGCCGTTACGGCGTTATTTGGGGTAGGCTTATGTGTATCAAGAAAAGACATAAAGCTGGGTACTCACTTAGCAGTGTTGCGTGTAACGTATCAGATACTGTAACAACCTGCAAGTGGGTACGGCTCGTCCGCGGTTCACCGCGTATCTAGCTACGAGCTGCCGGATCACACTGCGAGCCGCCTTTGTCTTCGCAGTGACACCGCCACTCGGTGGGTCACTGCGAGCTGACAGCATTCCACGCGCGAGCGGCTCGCAGCGAGCTCGTGCCTACGTACTCACTTGATACCGAATCTGATACATTACATGTCATGCTACACTGCTAAGTGAGTACCCAGCTTAAGATATAGTTAGTATCTATGTAAGTTGCATGCAGCCTTGGAGGTCATTGCTCTAAAGGTGCGTCTACACCACAAGCTTTCATGCGTATTACGCATTCGGCAACAATCATTTAAGCAGTGGGTACGTTGAATCTAGCATCACAAAGCTCGCTTTGAAGTCGTTCCAACGACCCTTTTTCGAATCACTATATAATAATTAATGTGCAAACGAATGATTGGTTCGCAATGAAAGGACATTGCTCGCCGCCTATACATTATTTCCATTCTACGCACTAAAAAAACCGGCCAAGTGCGAGTCGTACTCGCGCACCGAGGGTTCCGTGTCAGTTTTGGACGTATAAAGTGAAAAAAACCGGACCGCATAACAAACTATGTTTTTGAAGGAATTTTGATGATTTTGAAAAAACTACTTACTAGATCTCGTTCAAACCAATTTTCGGTGGAAGTTTACATGGTTTACATGTACATTATATATTTTTTTTATTTTTATCATTCTCTTATTTTAGAAGTTACAGGGGGGGGACACATTTTACCACTTTGGAAGTGTCTCTCGCGCAAACTATTCAGTTTAGAAAAAAAATATATTAGAAACCTCAATATCATTTTTGAAGACCTATCCATAGACATCCCACAAGTATGGGTTAGATGAAAAAAAAAATTTGAGTTTCAGTTCTATGTATGGGGAACCCCAAAAATTTATTGTTTTTTTTTATTTTTGTGTGAAAATCCTAAATCAATTCACAGAATACATCTACTTACCAAGTTTCAACAGTACAGTTCTTATAGTTTCGGAAAAAAATGGCTGTGACATACGGACGGACAGACAGACAGACAGACAGACATGACGAAACTATAAGGGTTCCTAGTTTTACTACGGAACCCTAAAAACAGTTTAAAAAAAACGACTTCCAAAAACTATGAAATAAAAAGGTTAAACTTCTGTAAATAAAAATCTAATAATTATGTATATTGAAGTCGGCGGGGCCTCTTTAGGTTTTTTGCTTTGAACAGGAAGGACGTGCGCAGTGTGTGCAGTGCCGTGCGGATTGATTTGCGCCGCGCCAAGTTAAGATTTCCTTGCATTCCTCGTTAATCTGCAATTTTGCTTATTTTTATGCTAGGTGTGGATGCTGCTTAAGAAAATTCATTCGTATGTCCCTACAACGTGAAATTCCATCTGTTATGCGTAGAAGACAGCAGTATATTAAATTCCTATACGTCGCTTTCGTCTGGGTTCTGTACATAATATAGGTCTGAGACGATTTGATTGCTTTCCGCTGCAACTAACACGATTATGGTCTACTTTCTAACTTCAGTTTTATTTATCATCGTTGTTAGTGACTAGCTTCCGCCCGCGGCCTCGCCCGCATTTTGCGCAATACAAAGTAGCCTATGTGCTATTCCAGAATATAGTCTATCATGTATATATAAGTGCATATTTAGTGAACTAGAAGCTTCGAAAGTCGTTAACAACTTGTCCCCCCCCCTGTAATTTTCCAACCGCGTTATCAAAAAATCTGAAAAAAATCAAGCTAATAGCACCTAATAAATAATTACGATTAAAATTGGTTTGAACAAGAATAAAATATTTAGGGGGAGGGCCCATACATGACACTGGGGGATGAAGAAAAATATTTTCACGCACCCCTTCATGTGGGATATCGTTGGATAGGTCTTTGAAAATAACATGAAGGTTCCTAAATGACTTTTTTATTTAAGTGCATATTTAGCGAACTAGGAGCTCCGAAAGTCGTTTACAATGTGTCCCCCCGTCCTGCCATTTTCCAATCGCGTTATCTAAAAAATCTAAAAAAAATTCAAGCTTATGGAATCTAATAAACACTCTCGATTAAAAATGGTTTGAAAAAATACGTTAATAACTTTTTGAAATATTCACTATTTTCAGTTTTGACCGCAAAAATAACTTTGTATTTTATTATAGTATTAGGAAATACAAACTTATGTTTGCAGTTGGAAGACTGAAATACTTCTTCCTACGGAACCCTAGACTGCGCGTGGTTCGACATGCTCTTGCCCGGTTTTTTTTTAATAGATAGAGTGATTCAAGAGGAAGGTTTTTAGCACCCGTACGAAGCCGGGACCCGGGCGGGTTGCTAGTTTGTAATATTAGTATAGATTCTTTAAAATTGATGATTATTCACAAGTCTTAGGCTGCTTTTCCACCAGAGATGTGTTATGCGAAACGTCGCATAACACATCTCTGGTGGAAAAGCAGCCTAAGAGTAGGTAGTTAGTAGGTAGATATCAAACGCATCTATAGCAACGGCTATAGATGCGTTTGATATCTACCTACTAACCATATTCATTGGTCCTACGTTGTAGGTATTATATGGATATAATTATCTTCTTCTGTGGATGGAATGGAGTAAAATTATGTGAATATGTCTGGTGTTCTGTGAGAGTAAGGGCGGGTTGCTTCAAACCATCTGTATTCGTAAGTCAGTACGTAATCGTTAAGTCAGTATGAAATTGTCGTACAAGCCGCCATATTTGACGGTTACAGATACGTAACTGTAAGATGAAACAACATGGCCTAAGTATGCGAGGGTGTCTACTGTTCCATTTTAGTTTCTAATTCAGTTATCTAACACAATTTTATTTACTATATATGCTTCCATGTTAATTAATGTAATTGGTATTGTACCGTTTTCATTAACTATAAAATAAATAAATTCTTCGTCATTATAATAAAATTCTATTCCGTTTCGTAATATTCCGTTCTATTTTATCTAGTGGTTTTCAAGCAGAGAGCAAAAAGATCGCCATCGCCAATAATTACCTTATTAATTAATATTGTGCTGTAAAATGAATTCAATCCTATTGAATTCCAGGCTGCCTTATTTCATCTGGTTGTATAAATTATATTTCATTTCGTTATTTTCTATGATATCCTAATAATGGAATAACTCAAATACTGTGACTAGAATGAGATATACCTACGTAACTACGTGTTTTCGACTTTAAGGCCCGTATTACAGAACGACGCACAGATCTCTGCTTGAGCATAGATTTAAAGCCATTTGATCGGTTGAAATCTATGCTCAAGCAGAGATCGGTGCTCGAGTTTCGTTCTGGAATACGGGCCTAAAAGTTTACGGAATCAATTTTTCCCTTGGCCATAAGAGGAAAAACATCCGACATTTTAATACACCGTTCGGTTACCTACTCCTCGATTCACCAAAAAACAATATTATCATTCAAAAATTATCATCCACTTCGGCCATAATTCGGAAATTCTGATAATAAATTTGTATAATCTGCTGTTATTATACCGTTCGAATAACGGTTGGAACATTTCAATAAATAAACACCAATACGTAATGCTTTATGAATTTATTGAGGTATTTTATTAATGTTCTAGAGAAATTACAGTGAGTAGGTATACAAAGTGCAACTGACAGGGGAAATAATATTAGAGCATGAAAGGTATGAAAATAAAGTTATTATATTACTAGCTTCCGCCCGCGGCTTCGCCCGCGTTTTTGGGATAAAAAGTAGCCTATGTGTTATTCTGATGTATAAGCTATATTACTGTAAAGTTTCATCAAAATCCGTTCAGTAGTTTTTGCGTGAAAGAGTAACAAACATCCATACATCCATCCATCTATCTATCCATACATCCTCACAAACTTTCACGTCTATAATATTAGTAGGATTTTCGTTTATGTTTCATATAGTTCTGAATTGTTGAAAAATACAATATTAATTACTTAGTTAATCAAACTATCTATTTAAACTATAAATGAACTGAAGATCTGTACATTGAAGATATTCCAGAAAAAACAGTCGGGATAGGGTACCTACTGTGACGAAACCATGCCCAAAAAAATTTTTTTGGGATTTTTGTCTGTTTGTGCGCGCATCGTGCAAAAAGTATTGAAGGGATCTTAATGTGGTTTTCACAGTTCGATAGCTTGAGGTCCAACTTAAAATCCTAGCCACGTTTCGTCTAATTCCGGTGGAATGATTCAGAGTTACAGCTTGACCTCTTCATAATACTAGTCACCCTACACTAAGGAGGTCATTTAGAATAGTCAATTTATTATCCACATATATGGAATCGCGGGAAAAATTATAGTTTATTATCCTTTCTACAAATTTAAAACAACCAGTTGAATCGTTTATTTTATAGGAAAAAGTTTTAATCAAGCAGTTCGATATGACTTCCTCAACATATCCGCAGGAACACCTTTCCCGGCAGGGGAAATCGACAGGGGAAACCGGCAGGGGATGTCCCCAATTATGTGAACGGAGATGGCTAATGAGTTGCTAGATTTAAATTGAATGTAGAGAATTGTATCCTGATTTAGAGAATTGTTGGTTGGCGGGATCAGTAGGATCATGAGTTTTTTTGACGTGTAGTATCGTTAACGTAAGCATATTTTGAATTTAAAATACAGTAGTTCTGGAACATTTTGATAAAATTTTATACAATTTGCACATTTTAAAAAATACAGAATAATTAATTAAGTATTTAATTTATATAAATATTGTGCAGTAAACGTATATTTTCAATTCAAAATATGCTTACGTTAACGATACCTACTCTACGTCAAAAAAAGTCATGATACCCCCCCCCTATCATGAGTTTTTTTGAAAAACTCAGTTTTACAGAAAAGTCTCAAAGCTGCTAATCCTAACCTACTTCTACTAATATTATAAATGCAAAAGTTTGTGAGGATGGATGGATGTATGTATAGATGATTGTTACTCTTTCACGCAAAAACTACTGAACGGATTTTGATGAAACTTTACAGTAATATAGCTTATACATCAGAATAACACATAGGCTACTTTTTATCCCAAAAACGCGGGCGAAGCCGTGGGCGGAAGCTAGTATATTATAATGGGTGATAAATAAATATCATTAATAATTTCATGGAGATCGCGGGCAAATGTCTTGTATTTATTATATTATCTGTTACAAATAATTTAATGAATTACGGTTGTAATTCGACCACTCGGCGACTACTATTTAATTATGGTGCACAAAACTATATTTCCAAATTACTTATAACAATAATTGCGTCAAATTATAACCATGTGCATGATTAAAATCAGTGTAATTTACAAACAAATGGTATAAATTACTAGAACAAAGTGCTAACCAATCGGTGGCTATAATTATGGGGTTAAAATAAATATCGTGTCAGAGGCGCGCGGAAATTAATTACACTATGAATATTAATAGCGGGGTGTGTGGTGTATGTCATGAGAGATAAGCGGAGTGCATATTCTTTGTTATGTGCAAGCGATGACAACTGACAAAATTTACCCACGTATTCTGACATTTTAGTCATTATTATACTGATAACGTGACAACTAATACTACTGTACCCCTATCATGAGTTTTTTTGACGTATAGTTTCGTTAACGTAAGCATATTTTGAATTGGAAATACACTTTTGTAACACAATATTTATATAAATGAAATACTTAATGAATTTCTCTGTATTTTTTAAAATGTGCAAATTGTACAAAATTTTATCAAAATGTTCCAGGACTGCTGTATTTTAAATTCAAAATATGCTTACGTTAACGAAACTATACGTCAAAAAAACTCATGATAGGGGTACTGTTATTAAATATAATAAGACATTTCAAAAACAACTGACACAGGCAGGGTTTGCACCCGCGACCTCTGTCGTACCGTCACTTGTTTTTGAAATGTCATATATGTTTAATAACATTAAGATAAGCATAAAATGGCTGTAAGATGTTTGAAATTCGCATAAAATATACATTTATTACTAATAAATTACCTACTACTTTGAACGAAGAGTATTTTTTTGGAACAAAGTACTTTAACGCGGCTTACAGTAGGAGTTGAATGGTAGGAATCGTCCTCCTCCATAAAACTCACGGCAATCGCGCTCTCGGTCTCCGACCAGTACCCGTCGAGACGTCAGAACGGGTCGCGTCGCCGGATTGGAAAATAATACACTTCATTTTACCGTGTAAATTGGGTACCTAATAAATTGCACTAAATAAAATTTTCCATAAGCACAAACATTAAAAAGCCATAAAACGCAAATATCTAATCGCTTCAGCTTATAACTTTAACCGTTAACCGTTCCCGAATATTGATGTAAAACGTAACAGAGAACGCGGTTGTCGCGTCAAAACGCGTGTTTCGTGGCCCCACCGTGCCGAGAGCTTAATAGCGGTTATAAAGGGTGTTCGTTAAACAGCAGCTGATGGATTACGAGTACTTTGGGTGCTTTTTAAATAAAAGGGGCTCTTTTTAAATAGAGCAGTGATAGCCTAGTGGTTTAACCATGTGCCTCCCACGGCGAATGGTTCGAGTTCGATCCCGAGACACGCACCGCTGACTTTTCAAAGTCATGTGCGTATTAGAAATTAATTATCACTTGCTTTAACGGTGAAGGAAAACATCGTGAGGAAACCGGCATGTCCTAGAACCAAAAATTCGAAGACATGTGACGTCCACCAACCCGCACTGGGCCTGCGTGGTGGTCTACGGCCCACTCCCTCTGACAGAGGAGGCCTGTGTCCCAGTAGTGGGAACATTATAGGCCGATTATGCTTATGATTATGCTAAATAAAAGGGTGTTGTGAAATGAGAAACGTAACACATTAATACAATCTATTGTAACATTATAAAGCTGAAGAGTTTGTTTGTTTGATCGCGCTAATCTCTGGAACTACTAGTCCCATTCGAAAAAATCTTTTTGTATACAGGGTAAAATTAAAAACAGTGCGGATATTTTAGGAGGTGAAAGTACTCATGAATATGATCAACTTTTATTATGGGACCGACACTGAAATATGAAAAAAAAAATCAGCTGTTCCATACATTTTGATCGTGTTGTAAGTGCATTTTTGTAGGGAACAGGTGATTTTTTTTTTCATATTTCAGTGTCGGTCCCATAATAAAAGTTGATCATATTCATGAGTACTTTCACCTCCTAAAATATCCGCACTGGTTTTAATTTTACCCCGTATAATAGCCAAATTCATAAGGAATAGTATAGGCTATTTAACATCACGCTACGACTCTTAGGAGCCGAGCAACGTGGGTGAAACCGTAGGGAACAGCATGTTCGATTGTCGCACGCAATAAATATTTCGTATGGGCCGATTTCACCATCATCAAAATCTGTCAAAACTTTAAAATTAATCCTTGGGTAAAATTATCTGACGATAATGAAAACGGCTCTACTATTATAAATGCGAAATTTTGTGTGTTATTCCTTCAGGCTGAAACGGCTGGACGAAATTGGATAAAATTTGACAAAGTAGCTACATAGGCTACTTTTCATCACACCTCTACTGTAGGTACCATACACCTCTGCTTATAACCTTTTGAGGGATATAGGTAGGCATGATGTTATGCTGTGACAAACAACGTAAAGCTCCAACGAAACGCCACAAAACAGCTTATTTTATCTTTAATCTGCCGTTACCAGCGGTTTACAGGCTCGGTTTAACTTTGAATCAGTAGTAATTTCACGCTCCACGGCATCTGATGGTAACTGTCGCTTCAAAGTTTTGTTGCAATCTGTTTATTTTAAACGTTTAATTTACATTTCATTTAAATCTGTCTGTCAACGTTGAAGGATACTTCTTTAAAATGTCGGCACGAAGTGAATTGAAGTCTAAATCGTTTATTCGAAGGTAAAGTCGAAGTTTATTTCAATTCGACCATTTGCAGGCACTTTTGAATTGTCATTGGTCGGTTTGTTGGTTATTCTTTTTACCCGACGGCCATAAAAGGAGGGTAACGTTTTTCGAGTGTATGTATGTCTATTTCTTTGACACGCTTTGTAGCCTAAACAGCTTGATGGATTTCAACATGTGACGTGTCATTAGATTCGTCTTGATTGTGGGAGTGACATGGGGTATGAATTTTAAATATTAAGCAGTCGGATTTTTTTAACAGTTGATGTTTTGTTTGTGATTTCAGGGCTGGTATAGCAGTTAATCGAACTTGTATCGAATACTAAAGGCAAAGTTCACCGACAAGATAACAGTCCGATAAATTGAAAACAGCCGTTTAACATAATCTATTTCTTTATAAAAAGTAATGTTAAACGGCCGTTTTCAATTTATCGGACTGTTATCTTGTCGGTGAACTTGACCCTAAACTAGGGCTGCCATAGGTCCCGGTACACCAGGACATGTCCCGGTTTGAAGCGTTGTGCCCCCGTGTCCCGGTCAGTAAGTCAGTTGTCCCGTTCTGGGCCTCAATTCTGCTATTGGAATTGCGTAAGAATGGTGTCATAATGACACCATAACTGTCAAAACCTAAGCGGTCATTGGCTTAGAGTAAGACTATCTCTTTCGTCATTGGTCAAAACGATGTCATTGAGACACCATTCTGACACGATTATGACAATTGCATTAGCAGACTTGGGGCCCTGGTAATTAGACATGCACAGTTGCATAAGTTGCAAAGAAAAGCAAATATACTCAAAATATTTGTGATCCCAGGCGGCAATGCTCATGCGAAATGGGCGTTTTTGTTGATCTCATCGCAGTGGACGAAAAGGATGAAAAAGGGTTATACTTAAAAAAGTCAGAAATTCAAAATATGAATTAAGTTGCACTGAGAACGTAGAGTAAGCTAAAGGAAATTAGGATGTTGTATTTTCGATAGATCATCGTCGATTTTCCGAATATTATTTAGTTTTAATAAATATCTACCAAAAATTAAACTTAGGTACCTACCTACTTGCAATTTTTTTTATTACCAATGTCCCGGTCGGCGTTTCAGCATTTATGGCAGCCCTACCCTAAACACCCTTCAAATTCGAAGTCAAAACATTTTTAAAGTCAAAGTCAAAGCATTTATTTCAATTAGACCACTTACAGGTGCTTTTGAAATGTCAAGGAGTCAGTCAGTTAGTAAACAAGATGAAGCTAGATGCTCGTTCCAAAACGTAGATTCCTATGGAGAAGAACGAGCAAGAAACTCCATGGTTACTCTTTTAAATCAAAATGTTACAATTCCATGATTACATTGTTTTCAAGGCGTAGTTATCACAAAAATATGTGAGCACAATGTAAAAGATGTGCATAAAAATAAAAGATAAATCTAGAAGTAATGAATAAAAGATACAACTCCAGATTACTCCAGATTTATTTCAATTAGACCATTTATAGTTGACAGACACTTTTGAATGTCAAATAATAGTTGGCAGTCAGTTTGTCCGTTAGTTGAACCTAGTTCTAAGCTTTAGTAGTTAGCTATATCCCTCGTTTAACGTAGCAGACTTGCTATAAATAAACAAATTCTATAATTCTTTAGAATACAAAATGAAAAATACTTAATTAGTATCATATTCTCATTTTATACTTCCTGTACTTGTCATAAATACGAATCTGCAATTTTCTTCTCCATTTTTCAGCTTCTCATATGAAAAAGAATGCAACAAAGAAACGCAAACAGTTCATTTTACGCTTGAATCGGTTCAGATCTAATTGGAAATTGCATTAAAAATTTCATCCTGTATTTCCAATTAAAATTGCATTTCAAGTGCAAATGCAATTTTAATTGGAAATACATTTTCTTCGGTTGTACACTGGATGTTTTCATTACTGAATTTCTGAAGATGAGTGGGTATTTTTTCCAACAAGAAAAATAAATGCTTTTTCTTCTTCATTCTAGTTAGGATATTTCCATTTTACAAAATTAAAATTTTAATTTTGCCCTTTTCGTAAAAAGTGAACCAAAACTACAAACAGTGAAGTTACGGTTTTTAATTTCGTTCACATTTTTAATTTTTATATTTCTACGCTTTATGCCGCCATTTTTATTCGTGCCAGAGTGACGTGTTACACGGATTAAGAGCAAAAATTGAAGGTGCAATATTTACAAGAGAATTAAGGCACATCCGTCAAGTAGCGCGCGAAATTATTTTTTTTACATTTTCGGCAAATTGCAGCGCTGTTTTACATTGTATGTTGATCCTAATACGCGATAATAATAATATTAAAGTTACTAAATTATAAAGTTTTGTTTATGGTGATAAGGTTTACTTTAGTTTGGAGGGATTTTTGAAGTAAAGAAACGTGTGTTCGACAGCAAGTGTATTGAGCGACTATTTTTGTATTAGAGTACATGCTTATTATAACTTAACCATAGATACATAGCTATAACTAACTAGGTATGCGCGTTGAACGTATTAAGTCGCAACATACCGCCCACCAAAAGGACTGTAAGTTCTTTTAAGAAACAATGATGTATTTAAATATATGTTAACTATTAAGCAAAGTTTACAAATGTATAGGTGGGTCTGTAATATCAATATTATTTATGCAATAAACGATTAGTGAGCACTTAAACAATAAATTTCCATTTCTAAAGAACACAATGCAAATTGACTTGAAATTGATAAATTAAAATACAATTTATTTTAACTACCACTAAGATTGATTGACAGGCAAAGGACATAGTTTTGTTACAGTTCTTTTTGTTACAGCACTACCACTTTTGACACTGTACACTCTCGTTAAACCGTCGGGACCAGGGTGCTTATCAACGATCCGTCCTAAAGACCATTTTCCAGGTGGGAGGTTATCAGTCTTTATCAATACAACATCTCCGACCTTAAATTCCTCTTCCCTTTTATGCCACTTAGGACGCTGCTGCAATCTTGACAGATATTCATCTTGCCATCGCCTCCAGAAGTGATGGACAAGTTTCTGTGTGTGTTGCCAGCGAGACAAGCTGGACAACCTTATGTCTTTCATGTCTGGTGATGGGACGACGATAGGTGCCTCTCCAATCAAGAAATGTCCTGGCGTGAGTGGATTCGTGTTATTTGGATCAGAATCGTCTATGGGACATAACGGACGTGAATTCAAGCATGCCTCCACTTGGCAGAGTATCGTCGTCATCTCTTCGTATGTCAGGTGAGTGGTTACAATTCTTTTCAGGTGATATTTTATAGATTTGACACCTGCTTCCCATAATCCGCCGAAAGAGGGACTGTAAGCGGGGATGAAGTGCCATTGAGTACCTTCTGTGGCTAGTGTCTGTGCAATTTCTCCAGTAAACTGTAAGCTTGCTTCGTTCCAGGCATCTCGGAGTTCTTTGTTAGCTCCCACGAAGTTACGCCCTTGATCGCTCCACAATTGATTACATTTGCCTCTCCTGGCAACAAAACGTCTAAAAGCGGCGATAAAGGCTTCTGAAGTAAGGTCACTTACGAGCTCGATGTGGATAGCTTTGGTAGACATGCAGATGAATATGGAGACGTAGGCCTTAGTTGTCTTGTTTCCTCGACCCTTGGACATCAAAATTTGAAAAGGGCCTGCGAAGTCTACGCCACTATTCAAAAATGGTCTGGATGGAGTCACTCTCTCCTCGGGTAAATCTCCCATAATCTGAGCTCTAGTAGTAGCATTAAGTCTGGCGCACACGAGGCACTTGTGTATATGTTTCTTCGCTATTGATTTTGCCTTCAAAATCCAGTACATAGAACGTAGATAACATAACATCAGTTGAACTCCTCCGTGAAGTGTCTTACAGTGTGCGTCGGCTATTAACAGAGGCGTTAATGCATTTTTATTTCCGAGAATGATTGGATTTTTTCTATTATCGGGTAAGTTTGTATGTCTGAGGCGACCGCCCACTCTGAGGATATGTTTATCATCAAGATAAGGGTTTAGGGATCGCAACGGACTTCTCCTTTTCACTTGTTTATTTGATTTCAATCTATCTATCTCTTCCTTGTATTCTTCTTCTTGAACTATTTTTATGCAAATAGCCAATGTATATTCTAATTCTTGTGTACTAATATCTTTATCTGTATTTATGTTTTTTTTGTAGTTCATAAATCTTCTACAGTACGAGATAGCCTTCAGTAATTCTGGTAAGTTATTGAAATTTTCAAATTGTGTAGTTATAGATTTCTCTTTTACTTCTGTGCTGAGACAAGTATTCATTTTTATTGTTTTCATTTCCATATCTGTTGTTATTACTTCCTGTTTACTAATCTTTATTTCTTTTTCAGATAACCAACTTGGGCCGCTCCACCACAAGTCACATTTCTTTAGCTCGGACAGCAATATTCCACGAGAAGCTAAGTCGGCGGGATTATCACTCGACTGTACATGATACCATCGCTTGTTGTTCAGGTTTTCTACAATTTCGACGACGCGGTTAGCAACAAAAGTTTTCCATCTGTTGGGATCACCACATAGCCACGCTATAACTATGGAGGAATCTGTCCACGCATACATATCTGAAGTTGGAATTTTCATTGCCAGTCCAATTTGTTTCATAAGCCTTGAGAGGAGTAACGCACCACACAGCTCTAGTCTTGGTAATGATATTGTTTTCAGTGGCGCTACTCTTGTCTTAGCAGCAATAAGTTTTGTTTCAACTTTGGAATTGGTTTCAGTTCTTATGTATACTGATGCTGCGTACGCTCGTATCGAAGCGTCACTGAACCCATGTATTTGTATGTTTGAGTTATTGGTTGTGCCAAACCATCTATTCACTTGTATATCGTTCACGCTCGCAAAGTCTGATCTTATCTGATCCCATTCTTCATGCAATGTATCACTTACATTCTGATCCCAATTCACCTTTTCGAGCCATAGTTTTTGTAGCAGGATTTTTGCCATCACTGTGCTTGGTGCAATCCAACCAAGTGGATCGAAAAGTTTTTGTATGTCAGATAAAATGCTTCGTTTAGTCACATAAGTACTCTCAGATGTTGGTAAAGTGAAGTTGTATTGAAATGTGTCTGTTTTCAGGTTCCATACAATGCCCAATGCCTTTATTGTTCCATCAAGATTCATGTCTATATGTGCGTTGTTCGATCTTTTCTCTTCTTCTATAGACTGCATAAATTGTATATCATTTGATGACCATTTCGTTAGTTGAAAACCGCCCTTCTGTAGTATTTTTGTGACAGCTTTAGCTAAAGAAATAGCCGCTTCTGTTTCGTCTGCTCCATCAAGCCAGTCATCCATGTAAAAATTACCTTTGATGGATTGTACAGCCAGTGGTTGATCTTTCCCTTCATCCTCAGCTGTTTGATGGAGAGTTCTAACAGCTAAATACGGTGCAGACGCTGTACCGAATGTGACTCTCAGTAAGCGATATTCGTGTAAATCATCAACCTCGTCGGGTCTCCAAATAAGTCGTTGGTAGTCTGCGTCTTCTTTAGTCACTAATATTTGGCGATACATTTGTTTAATATCGGCCATAAAACAGACACGCTTCATTCTCCATTTCATTAGCAGATTTCTCAAATCGTCTTGCAGTTGTGGTCCTACCAATAGTTCTTCATTGAGTGAAATGTTATTTGTGCCCTTGCAGGAAGCGTCGAAGACAACACGTGTTCGAGAGGTCTCTTTGTCGTTGCGGACTACAGCGTGGTGAGGTAAGTATACTGATATTGTTTCCTTTTCTCTTTCAGGTATCTTCTCCATGTGACCTTGCTCTATGTAATCATTAACGACCTTTGTGTATTCTCTTTTCAGAACCGGTGACTTCTTAAACTTCCGCTCCAGTTGAAAAAATCTTTGTTTGGCTATCTCCTTTGTGTTTCCTTCAGGTGTTTGTGGACTGTAAGTTTTGAAAGGTAATTTGACTATATATCTTCCTTCTTCATTTCTAGTTGTTGTTTCCTTGTAGATATCTTCACAAATTTTATCTTCTTTTGTTAAATGTCTGTTAATGTCAACTTCTATTTCCCATATAGACTTCAACATTTCGTCTACATCAACTTGGTGGTGCATCACAATGTAAGTATCTTCTTGTGGTTTCTCATAGATATCTCCGAAAAGAATCCAACCCAGGTTTGTTTTTTGTGCAGTTGGGGTGCCTGGTGGACCTTTTATTAACTCTGGCTGTATAATCTGTGCATATTCCTTGACTCCTAGAAGCAGATCTATAGAACCTGTTGTTAAGTAGCTCGGATCAGCCAAGGTAAGCCCGTCAATGTGAGGCCATATTTGTGTGATAATTGTTTTGATGGGTATCTTAGTGGTCAGCTGTTTCGACATCACGTAGGCTTGTATTGGTAAGCTATAATTTTGGTCCCACTGTGATCTTATATTGAACTGTACCACGTGTTTAATCTCTGTTCTCGTAGATCCCACTCCTACAACACTCCCTTTGAATGGTTGTCGTTTCAGTTTCAAAAGTTGAGTCGCTTTCTCACTTATGAATGTAGCTTGAGAGCCTTGGTCTATTAGTGCGCGTAGTGGAATGCTGAGACCTTCTGTATTTGTTACTTCCACTACAGCAGTCGCTAACAGTGCTATTCCATGTCTAGTTGTAAGATGCGACGCGATCACTGTGTTCGCTTGAACTGTTTTCTTCTCTTTCTCTTCTACTACATGCTGTGAAGCCAACGGTTGTGAGGTGCTCGGTGAAGCCGCTGGTTCTGTATTCTTAATCTCATGTAGCAGAGAATGATGACGTCGATGACATTTCTGACAGGACACCGGTAGTTTACATCTCTTTACTGAATGTCCTGGTGCTAGACAGTTAAAACATAAATGTTTGTCCTTTACGTATTCGTTTCTCTCATTTAGTTTCATCTCAATAAATTTCTTGCAGTGACACAGTGTATGGTTTTCTTTACACATGATACATGTCTTCTCTGTAATTGGTGTGGCAACATGATATGATCGTTCTTTGACTTGTTTTGATTCTCTTGGATTGCTGTTAGTTGTAACGCCCGTGACTAACTCTAAGGTACGGAACTTGGACTCCATAAATTTCTTTAAGTCATTCCAAGTAGGCACTGCTTCGAAGTCTTGTTTGTAGATGTACTCCTCCCAGTTTTTATGTGTCTCTGGGTCCATCTTCTGGACCAGAAGATATATTATTATGAGATCCCAAGAGCCAGTAGGTATTTTTAAATTTTCTAGGTTATCTAGGCATTCTGTAGTTGTATCCAATAAGCCTTTTAACTGAACAGCTGATTGTGAAGACATCTTTCGTTGATTAAATAATCTTTTCATAATGCAGTTTATGATGATGCGTCTATTTCCATACCTCTGTTTCAAAACATTCCATGCGGTTGCATAATTATTGGAGGTCACTTGTATATGTGTCAATAATGCCTCAGCTTCTCCACTAACGCTTGTCTTTAAATAGTGTAGTCTCTGTACATCACTGAGGTTATTGTTCTCGTGCACTAAAGAAGTAAACAAATCTTTGAACGTTGGCCATCCTTCATAATTTCCACAAAACTTAGGTAACTGTATTTTCGGTAAATGCACCATTTTTTGCGGTGCATATGCTTCATTCATACTTGAATTTGCAGTCCTCGAACCTACAGACGCCGCTTCCAACAGCGACGTAAGCGTGTCCTTCAAGTCACCTTGTAATATGTTGTATAGTTCTTCATAAATAAAGAATTCTTCGTTCAAAAAGTATGGCAAAATTCCCTTTTGTTCTTTCGGCGTTATCTTTACTAATCCTTCGTGTGCATTCATAAATGACGTCCAATACTCATCAATAATTTTTAAACGTGCTTCTATATATCCCTTTGTTAGTCTTACTTTCGGGCACTTTTTCAAGTTAGTTTGCGTTTTTCGTAGTAAATTAGCACAATCTTCCAATACAGAGAGGTACTGCTGTTGTTCTTGCGTATTAGCCATTTTATATATCACTTATAACAAGTCTTCAAGTTGCACCAAAACTTTGTTAATCTTCCGTAATAAACGTTAATTACTTTGTTGCAGTAAAAATACGTAAATATGCACTAACGAGGCTCGTTCTGCGAATCCTTATCGCTCTGGAATGCGGTTCTTTTGTCTACGCGGCCAGGTGTCGACCGCTCCGTAGGTGCTGCGATTCGGCTCGATTACGACCATATGTTTATGGTGATAAGGTTTACTTTAGTTTGGAGGGATTTTTGAAGTAAAGAAACGTGTGTTCGACAGCAAGTGTATTGAGCGACTATTTTTGTATTAGAGTACATGCTTATTATAACTTAACCATAGATACATAGCTATAACTAACTAGGTATGCGCGTTGAACGTATTAAGTCGCAACAAGTTTCATTAAAGAAAGTGATTAATTCATTTCTAATACGCACATGAATTCGAAAAGTCAGCGGTGCGTGCCTCGGGATTGAACTCAAACCAGTCGCCGTGGGTGACACATGGTTAAACCACTAGGCTATCACTGTACTGCCCCCTGCCCCTGCTCTTTGAAATACCTTGTAATATGGCTAAGTATAGCTTGTTTAAAAATAAATTGTTAATAAACATGTCGTGCGAGACAATCGTATATCTAAAAGACATTAAAATAACTATTAACATAATATATTATCTACTTTAACGATGCTCCTACATAAAGTTAGATTATAAATTAATCATTTTATTGTTGTAATATACCTAAATACTGCTACTAGACTTTTTCTATGAATAATTAAGACATTTTATTGGCTACCTCGTTATACTAGTGCAGTCATACTAAGGGCTTACTAAGACTAATAAGGGCTTACTAAGACTACTAAGGGCTTACTAAGACTACTAAGGGCTTACTAAGACTACTAAGGGCTTACTAAGACTACTAAGGGCTTACTAAGACTACTAAGGGCTTACTAAGACTACTAAGGGCTTACTAAGACTACTAAGGGCTTACTAAGACTACTAAGGGCTTACTAAGACTACTAAGGGCTTACTAAGACTACTAAGGGCTTACTAAGACTACTAAGGGCTTACTAAGACTACTAAGAGCTTACTAAGGGCTAAGTTCACCAACAAGTAACAAGTAACAGTCTGGTAAATTGGAAACAGCCATTTCACATGAGTTTTCATGTATAAATAGGTCATGTTAAACGGCCGTTTTACTGTTATCTTGTCGGTAAACTTGGCCCTAAACCACCGGCAGATTTTTCTGTGCGGCGTGAAGCCTATCCATACTTCATTCACTTGTGTCTGACTGTCTGATTAATGAAAATAGGTGTACCCTATTTATTAACATTCATCCCGCGAGCTCCAACAAGGTACCTAATACAACACATAAGTAAGAAAAAAAAATCTGCTGTTCCATACATTTATGTTAACATAACTCAACAAAATGTATGGAACAGCAGATTTTTTAGGGTTCCTTATCTAAAGGGTAAAACGGGACCCTATTACTAAGGCTCCGCTGTCCGTCTGTCTCTCTGTCTGTCACCAGGTTGTATCTCATGAACCGTGATAGCTAGACAGTTGAAATTTTCACAGATGATGTATTTCTGTTGCCGCTATAACAACAAATACTAAAAACAGAATAAAATAAATATTTAAGGGTGGCTCCCATACAACAAACGTTTTTTTTTTGGCTGTTTTATTTCTCGATCTTAATAAAGTGTCTAAAATTGTATAGATAATGGTAGGGAACCCTTCGTGCGCGAGTCCGACTCGCACTTGGTCGGTTTTTTTTTCTTACTACAATGTATTGTATTAGTATTACCTTGATGGAGTATACCGTGAGATAAAAGCGGTAAAGAAGTCAGCGTGTAGAATGAGATATAATTATGTAACAGGCAAAATATGGATGTAAAGCGAAGTGTCCACTAACAATTATATTTGCGAAAATTTACTTGCGCAAGCGACTTCCAACGTGTAAACGCTCGCGCAAGTTGGCTGGTTGTTCGAGAAATCGCATGCGCAAGCCAACTTCCGCAAAGGACGTTGTTAATTTTGGGCTTGATATGGTACAGTAATAAAAGCTTGACCAAAAGTAAAAAAATATTTTAATTGTTCTTTGCCTAATTTATCTTAGAGATTAAGAATTGGAATCAAAAATCTAAATAAATAAGAAATAAAATGATTATGCCGTTGACATTGAAAAAACCAATAAGACAAAAACGGGTGCATGCTGGCTGGCACGTGCCTCCTCAGAATATCATGTCGACAGCAACTAAAACCTTTGAATTGAGAACTCATTAGTCGAGCTACTTCATTGGACCTCCACAGAATATCATGTCGACAACAACTAAAACCTTTGAATTGAAAACTCATTAGTCGGGCTGTACTTCATTGGATCATTCACACCATACTTAACCTCACTGTCACAAATACGAGGATTTCTCTTTAACCCAATTACGTACAAAAACAAATATATAAAAAATGAATTTAAATACTCTTGAAATACTCGATCACACTTTACTAATTTCATATCTGTACCGACATACACAATCTGAAGCCCAGCGTTCTATGGGCGTCTGCCGTGTCCTTTTATTGCTAGTAAACACCTCGTTTAAAGCGAAGTGTCCTTCGCTTAAGAAAAAAAAAACCGGTCAAGTGCGAGTAGTAGTCGCGCCTTAAGGCTTAATATAATGTGTAACGCACACTACCTACCCCTCTAATAAATACAGGAGTGAACATGAATCACAAGATAATTTATAGTAAATAACTATGCAAATTGAACTCCCTGCACTTTTATGACTAAATGAAGTGTGGGTTGAGTCTGACCTGTGGCCTTCATTTGATCTTAGACCTAATGAAACGTGTTGAGAATTATCTTGGTTAGAAAATGACCTTGATATACGTATTCAAGTGCAACAGGCTCGCCCCCTATTACGTAATTGTCGAAATGTGGGTGTAAATAAATAATAAGTCAATAGAAATGTTATCTACTACATTTTACTCCAAGACGCGTGTCAACGGTTCGCAGTCAATGGTGCTGATTCTGTTGAACATCGCACTAAACTAATTTTAATCACAGTAACTCTTTCTTACAAATATAATTGAAAAAAACAGAAAATATTTTGAAATGTCAAATTAGTCTACGCCCTTGTCATTTACGGGAAATAATCGTGACCTTTAGCGATTACGACTAAATTGACGCTAAAACTATTCAAGCGGACTTTTTCGTCGAATTTGACAGGTTTAAATATCTTCTTTCCCT
Source organism: Thalpophila matura (assembly GCA_948465475.1). Lineage (NCBI taxonomy): Eukaryota > Metazoa > Arthropoda > Insecta > Lepidoptera > Noctuidae > Thalpophila > Thalpophila matura. Next base: position 1,365,680 of record OX419199.1, on the reverse strand, counting down.
TTTTCATGTTTTTTATTAGAAAGAGATACCTATAATAAGACTAAATTAGTTTAGTTTGTAAACGATAGAATCGGCACCAATGTCAAAGCGTCCAATGCAATTCGTATCGTACACTACAGGCCTTTGTGGCGGCTCATAGAAGACATCTACCTGCGAAGTTTCATACAAATTGGTTATGAACGGTAGATTTGACGAGGGTGTGACAGACGGACATGATGAAACTTCAAGGGTTCCTAGTTTTATTACGGAATTCTAAAAAGGAGATTTTATGAATAGCAGTTTATTTTCTCTTCACAAGAAAATAATTTCTCGTCATACCAACAGACTATAATAATTATTTTAATGACACCCATTGTTACATCTCATTTCATTACTTTTTGCAATAATAATTATAACCTAATTATTTTTTTTAGTACCCACTTACTGTTTGTAGGATATCAATAAAATTTCTAGGTAGCTATAGCATAAGCATGCATAATCGGCCTATAATGTTCCCACTGCTGGGACACAGGCCTCCTCTCTGTGAGAGGGAGTGGTGCCGTAGTCCACCACGCGGGCACAGTGCGGGTTGGTGGACGTCACATGTCTTCGAATTTTTGGTTCTAGGACATGCCGGTTTCCTCACGATGTTTTCCTTCACCGTTAAAGCAAGTGATAATTAATTTCTAATACGCACCATTCGCCGTGGGAGGCACATGGTTAAACCACTAGGCTATCACTGCTCTAGGTAGCTATAAAAACTATGAATGAGGTGTTGGCTCAGCCTAAACATTATCCTATACTAATACTAGCGCGTGCCCCGCGGTTTCACCCCTGTTGCTCGACTCCTAAGGGTCGTAGCGTCATGTTAAATTTTACGTATACTATTCCTCAGTGCAGTGATAGCCTAGTGGTTTAACCTCAGATCACAGAAACAAGGAGATATGCCATCAAAGCAAATTAGTACGGGAACAACTGATGCAACTTTTAGTACATTTTTCGACACAATTACGCGCATAATTAAGCGCTCCTTGTGAATAAAAAGACCTCCCACGCATTAAACATTCCGTACACCCTCAATCTAACACTGTCAATCGTCACTCAACACTAGCACTAAACTAAAACACTGTATTTATACCATTGATCGTGTTCGGTTCGTCGTCAGCGCGTATGTTTTTAGTATGAGCAATTTGCTCAAAATCAGGCATCAAGCTCGATAGCGCCTTGGCACATCTCCCTTGTTTCTATGATCTGAGGGTTTAACCATGTGCCTCCCACGGCGAATGGTTCGAGTTTGATTCCGAGGCACGCACCGCTTTTTTTTTACTTTCCCAAGTCATGTGCGTATTAGAAATTAATTATCACTTGCTTTAACGGTGAAGGAAAACATCGTGAAGAAACCTGCATGCCTGAGAGTTCTCCATAAAGTTCTTGAAGGTGTGTGAAGTCTGCCAACCCGCACTTGGCCAGCGTGGTGGACTATGGCCTATCCCCTCTCAATCTGAGAGGAGAGCCGTGCCCAGCAGTGGGACAATTTATAAATAGGGCTGATATTATTATTCCTCATGAATGTGGTTATCATGTACAAAAACATTTTTCCTGTAGTTCCTGAAATTAAACAAACAAACGCGTTTATACAAACAAACAAAGTCTTCAGCGTTATTATATTAGTATCTAGATTATTTTAGATAGAATCATAGTAAAGCTGAAGAGTTTATTTGTTTAAACGCGCTAATCGCTGAAACTACTAGTCGGATTTGAAAAAATCTTTAAGCATCTTGACAGCCCAATTCTCGAGGAAGGTTAAAGGCTATTTAACATCACGCTACGTCCCTTAGGAGACGAGCAATGATGGGTGAAAACGCGTGACATAGCTAGTGTACAAATAAATAGAAAATTCTTCTACAAGGAAGGCTTGTATTAGTTAGAAGTGTTGTTCTTTTGACATTCATTACGGCGGCAGGCGTCATGCAACTAGGTGTTTACGTAGTTTAGCACTATGCAGTATTTATTATTAGTGTGTATTTGTTTTGGTAAGTGTTTAGTTAATTTTTTTATTCATCATCCGCCTAGCCTCTTCTCAAGCTAAATTGGGGTTGGCTTCCAGTCTAACTAGTTGCGGCTGAATAACAATATTTTACATGGAGCGACTGCCATCTGACCTCCACAGCTCAATTATTGGGTAATACCGGTATTCGAATGTTAGACCAGTGGTCAGACTTTCGGACTTCTGACTACCCATAATGGCTCGCTCACTGAAGCCCCCATCAACCCCTTCGAACCTAACCTGTCCGTGTCGGGGTACTCAAGTTCACGAGCTTGCTTTTTGGACTCACAAGGGGGAGGGAAGTGATCGACGGGGCCCCGCTACACGGTGCTCCTATTTTTGTCTACGAGGTTAAAAGTAACCTCTGGAGTGCCCAAGTTCCGGAGCTCGCTTCGCTCGCTCTTGGACCCTAATTAGATGCGATAAAAATTATTTGAATGAAACATAAAATTTTGTTTTTTTAATTATGCGTATCTACTTCATATGCCAACTTTTCAACTCTATTTTCCGCTTTTTATTCCAAAGTCAGTGCCGGCAGCCAGTTCAGCAATCGGCACCGACAGAGGAGTCACTTCTAAATTAGATAGGTTCCGTTTTTGCCGAAACGGAACCTATTTTATTTTGCGCTCTGTATTTCTATGCTATTAACACTCACCTTGTATTAAAATAAACACATGCACTTATACAATATATATATATTAATTAACAGCAATATCTATTTATTATAGTTTATATCTATCTATTAGGTACTATGTTCGAACTGGTTTACATCCGATACGTCCAACTCACAACTAGGGCCAGTTGAAAACCAGCGCCAGGCACTAGTGGTCTGGCGTTTATGCTGAACTGGACCTATTTGGCAAAGCCGCTAGGCACACAGCAGCTACTTTAATTTTAAGACCTTGTATTTTATTTTTTATTAATTTTTTGTCTGTGTGTCTATCTGTTGTGCCAAATAAATGTTTTTTCTTTCTTTCTTTCAAACCCTAAAAATACAGATACGAATTAACTCTTTATTTTTTAAAGCGTATATGTTGTATGTTTTAACCTCAGATCATAGAAACAAGGAGATAGGTATGCCATCATAGCAAATTAGTACGGGAACAACTGTCGCCACTTTTAAAATATTGTTTGACACAATTACACGCGCTCCTTGTGATAGGAAGATCTCCCACACATTAAAAATTCCGCACACCCTCAATCTAACACTGTTAATCGTCATTCAACACTAGCACTAAACTAAAACACGGTATTTATATCATCGATCGCGTTCGGTTTGTCGCCAGCGTGTACGTTTTTATTACTAGACTAAATTTTCAAGCTCAATATTCGCGCCTTAGCACATGTTCCTTGTTTCTATGATCTGAGGTTCCAACCAAGTGTATTTTATTTGATCCAGCCACAGTATCCTCAAACGCTGTATCCCAGAAACCAAAGACAGACACGGCGATAGATACATTTGTACAAAGACTAAGACTTGAGAAGTGGGACGACGATGAAGCACCATGCTTGGAGAAAACCCTCACTCTCTTGGAGAATGTGAAGAACTTCACGCTATGGGCTACATGGGGTAAGTTGCAGTCATTTGGGTGTTATACGACACATCTCTGATCTCTCTATTCCAGCTTTTTCTTATAAGGTCCAGTTTTTTGACCTTCGCAACCTTCCTACGTCTAGGCTTAAAAAAACCGGCCAAGTGCAAGTCGTACTCGCGCACCGAGGGTTCCGTATCAGTTTTGGACGTATAAAGTGAAAAAAACCAGACCGCATAACAAAGTTTGTTAGGGTTCCGTACCAAAATGGTAAAAAAGGAACCCTTATGGTGCGACTTCGTCTGTCTGTCTGTCTGTCTGTCACACCTGCTTATTTCAGCAACTACCTACTTATGCTATCGACTTGAAATTTGGAACAGTTATAAGAATGCTTGTTCAACTTTAGTGCAAATGAAAAAAGTCGAAAAATATTTTTATTTTCATTGCAAAAGGGGCCGGAGTGGGGGTTCGAAATTTCAAAGTGGGGTTACTAGGTCAAGTGACATATCATATGAAAGAACTTGATCTGCACATTTCAAAATATATTTTATTTTATTTTATGTCTCACAGTTTTCGACATAATTATGATGAAAACTATCTGAAAAAATACCATTCCCCCCCCCCCTTATCTCCGAAGTTTGCGGAGGTAAAAATTTGAAATAATTAGAGCTGATAGGAATTGACCCAAATATTGCACCAAAAATAAAACGATGTTCCTAACAAGTACAGTTTTTTCAAAATCATCAAAATTCCTTCACAAACAAACTTAGTTATGCGGTCCGGTTTTATTCACTTTATACGTCCAAAAATGATACGGAACCCTCGGTGTGCGAGTACTTGCACTTGGCCGGTTTTTTTTTTATTTTTGTGTGAAAATCTTAATGCGGTTCACAGAATACATCTACTTACCAAGTTTCAATAGTTCTTATAGTTTTCGACATATGATGAAAAATTTCCATAAAATACCATTCCCCCCCCCCCCTTATCTCCGAAGTTTGCGGGGCGAAAAACTGAAATAATTAGAGTTGATAGGAATTGACTCAAATATTGCACCAAAAATAAAACGATGTTCCTAACTAGTACAGTTTTTTCAAAATCATCAAAATTCCTTCACAAACAAACTTAGTTATGCGGTCCGGTTTTATTCACTTTATACGTCCAAAAATGATACGGAACCCTCGGTGTGCGAGTACTTGCACTTGGCCGGTTTTTTTTTTATTTTTGTGTGAAAATCTTAATGCGGTTCACAGAATACATCTACTTACCAAGTTTCAATAGTTCTTATAGTTTCGGAAAAAAATGGCTGTGACATACGGACGGACAGACAGACAGACAGACATGACGAAACTATAAGGGTTCCTAGTTTTACTACGGAACCCCAAAAACACTCTACACAGTAAAACCAATTTACTTAAAACGAGACATGTACTACAGTGAAAGCAATTATCTAAAATTCAACAAAACGATTCGAATCTTATTGAAAATAATATTTTCTTAGATTAAACAGAATAATATTGGTTCTATTACTTTACAATAAGATTAGTTTGACAAAATATTATAATATAAATATCCCATTTACTTCAATCAAACTAAAACTCAAATTGAAAGTATTGGTTTTAGATTTAGAAAATGAAATAAGAATACCTATTCGTTTGTGCTTCAAAATGTATATATGTTTTTGGATAAATATGTTTATTTGAGCTAAGCTAATATTTCTTTGAAATGCCAAGAAAAGCCTTCAAATGTGTCTTGATTATAGAAATCCTTTTTACCCATAGAGGTACAGTACCCGGCAATAAATATTGCACATCGAGTTTGAGAAAGAGATAACGGCTACCTTCGGCTTTGTAGAGCGTCGTATCCGTCACTCATACCTATGTGACGTTTTGTCGCCGACTTGTTTATTAGATACGTTAGTGCTTCGTGCGACAGAGATGACGCTCTATAAAGTCGAAGCAAGCAAATATCTCTTTCTGAAGCTCGATGTGCATTATTTACTGCCACGTACTGTAACTAGATGTGCCCTACGGTTTTGGATTGCCCGAAATTGGATTATTTACCCAATGACATTGATATTATTATATTGATTATAATTATTGTAAATGTGAGTACTATGTGGGTTTTTATGTTACTCTTATAGATCTCAAGTTCAGTCTGACAGTTTGAGTACTATAGCGGGCCTACCTGTCTTTTCTGATGGTAATGTTCGTCGGGTGGTTAAGCTCCCTAAGTTAGGGTTGAGCTACCACGATACTCGGCACATGCGTGCACAGTCAGGTCAGGTCCACTCAAATCTGTATAGCTCTTTCCGCTATAGGCCATTTCAGACTAACCTGCATGGTTCTTACACAATTCGTCTGGACCTTAAAACTACTTTAAATAAGAGACATTTTGAGTTTGTTTCGGTGTTCCTTCTCAAAGGTATACAGGGTAAAATTAAAACCAGTGCGGATATTTTAGGAGGTGAAAGTACTCATGAATAGGATCAACTTTTATTATGGGACCGACACTGAAATATGAAAAAAAAAATCAGCTGTTCCCTACAAAAATGCACTACAACACGATCAAAATGTATGGAACAGCTGATTTTTTTTTTCATATATCAGTGTCGGTCCCATAATAAAAGTTGTTCATATTCATGAGTACTTTCACCTCCTAAAATATCCGCACTGGTTTTAATTTTACCCTGTATAGGAAACACCGAACTCATCTAGCTTAAAAAAATGTTTTGACGTGTAAAAGTGATATTTTAACCTATTTACAAAATAAATTATATCATTTACCCGCCCGCGCTGTTATTTGTTTTCGCTTGGTGTTATTTCTTTCTGACTGGTAATCCTACCGGTAATAGGCATGTTAACTACTTTTTTTTTATTGTGAATCTGTAAACTATTTGAAAAAAGACAATTAACACCAAAAAAACCGATGAAACATCTACAAAATTAGCAAAGTTATAAGCGTTTTAAAATGATTTGCTAGACACGGACGGCACTACCTACTAGTGACGTAACACCACCTACGTCCGCTTCGCGCGACAAAGACGGATCGATACTCCCTCCAAAAACTTTAAAAGCGTCTATGTTTTCCATTTTGTGATAAATTATTATTTTTGCTTTTACTATTTTGTTGTGCCTATTCCTTCTTCGAAATAAAATAATTTATTTGTACTTTTTTAATAGTAGGCCACTACCGTATTTCAGAGATTAGCGCGTTCAAACAAACTCTTCAACTTTATTACGTTTGTATAGATGATTTCTTTTGTTTCTAGTTTGGAATGCCAACACGCTCCCCACTGGTAATCTCTACGGCTCCTGGTCAAACTACGGCAACTTCGATCAGTGCTTGAAACCTCCCTGGCTGGACACCCATCCACAATTTAGGACGAAGTACTGCCTAGCGGAATTGACACTGTCAGACAACCCAAAGAAAATTGCTGAATATGATCCGTATGAGTCTACAAAAGAGTTCCTTAATGTAAGTATGAAGTGTGAAACTATTTTAGGCAGTAGGTACAGCTAGCGAAAAAAGTCGGTAAAAATTTTAGTTTTCTAAATCACACCAAATCTAAATGAATGTTTCTTTGTGAGTTCGTCTTCTATACATTTGCCCATACTTCATTCGATGGACTTAAAACTTAGTATATTTGTTACGTAAGTCAAATTTGAAGAAAATATGATCAAAAGTGTATGTGCTATATGGTAATTTTAATTACCTCGCGATTTGTCTTCTCTGCCATTCGGGATCATCAGTAGTATCAGTAGAACCACAACAACGACGCATTTACCAATCAGACCGTAGAAACAGGTGTCGCCAGTTAATTGGCTTAAAAGTATAGGATCCGGCTCGAAATACCAATGAAAAAACCGAAAAAATAAGGCAAGTCACTTTTAATTTAATTTGCAATCAAACACACTAATATTGTTTTACGATAAATTACAATTTGAAAAGAAATCAAAAATGAACTTTTATTATTATGTAAGGTAATTTTTTCTGAGCAGAAAATAAACTTTGCATAAAAGCTACATTATTAGATATTATTATTTTGGTTTTTACCTCTTAATCAAAATAATAATATCTCATTACCTTAAGTGAGCAATTTGATAAAAAAAATAACATTCCTATTTAGTATTTTTAGTATCTAATCTAGGTATTATAATATTATTATTTTGGTTTTTACATGATAATCAAATGAAAAAAATTGCTCACTTATGTAATGTTATCTTATTACTAATAATACTTTAAGTGAGCAATGCTTGTATTTACATAATTATATACATATAATTGGTTTCTCGGAAACGGCTCTAACGCTTTGGATGACATTTTGTCTTAACATAATGTAAGTATTACTGTTATTAAATATATAAGTGATTCTCAAAAATCATATGACCCGAGCGGGATTTGAACCCGCGACCTCTGCCGTACCGTGGCTTAGTGCTCTGCCAACTGAGCTACCGGGTCTCGCCCGACTTTAAGAAGTATTAATTTCCAATAGCCTACTTTTTATCCATCAATATGAGCAGACGAAGTCGTGGGCAACAACTAATATACAATAATATTATCTAAATTTAAAAAAAAGACAATGTGTATTCGTCTTATATGCGTTTGCGCACTATAATGTTATGGTGACATAAGTTCAACCACAATATATTTTAATAGATCTTGGTGGGCTCTGACCTTTAATGTTAATTAATTCTAATGTCTTTAAGATTGGCTTTTAAAAAAAAATCATCGTACTCACTCAAATAATTATGTATCATGCTTGTGTATTGTATTCTAAGTTTCTTCTTAGAACGGTTTAGGTCAGTAATTAATTGAGCGAGGTTAGCCATGAGGTCGCCCCAGTTTATTAATGGAAAGAAAAATACCGGGCAAGAACGTGTCGCTATTATAAAATTGTAAAAAAGCCGTGTCTGTACATTCAATACAACGTGAAATTTTAGTGGTTGTTTTCCCGCGGCACAAAGATTTGCCCTAAGTAGTACTATCGAAACATAGGGTTAAATTTTAATAATTATTAGAAAAAAAAAATATTTTCAATAACCACATTTTTAAAACGGTCTAAAAAGTGTAAAATAATTTCTAATGAAATAAAAAATGTAGGATGCATAATTGTAAGATCCGCCCCACGTTTTTCATTTCATTAGAAATTGTTTTATACTTTTTAGACCGTTTTAAAAACGTGGAATTTGATTTTTGTTTTTTTCTGGTAATTATTAAAATTTTACTCTATGTTTCGATAGTACTACTGAGGGCAAATCGTTCTGCTGCGGAAAAACAACCACTAAAATTTCATGTTGTATATTCCAAAAAAAACAGTCGGGTACTGGGACGCATCTTTACCCAAAAAGATTTTTGCGTGCATCACGCAAAAAGTCTTGAACGGATTTTGATGAGGCTTTCACAGTTCTATAGCTTAGGGTTCAACTTAAAATCTAAACTACGTTTCATTTGATTCCGGTAAGATAAACTAGAGATACAGCTTGACCTCTTGGTAGTACTAGCCACCCTACATTCATTCATTTCATCATCATCCGCCTAGCCTTTTCCCAAACTAGATTGGGGTCGGCTTTCAGTCTAACTGGTTGCGGCTGAATATCAGTATTTTACGAGGAGCGACTACCATCTGACCTCCACAACCCAATTATTGGGTAATACCGGTATTCGAATGTTAGACCGGTTGTCAGACTTACGGGCTTCTGACTACCCGTAACGATTGTCAAAGACATTCTTATAACAACCGGGACCGACTGCTTAACGTGCTCTCTGAGGCACGGAGGGGTCTCGATGTGTAAAGAACGGTCACCCATCCAAGGACTGACCGCGGCAAGCGCAGCTTAATCTCGCAGATCGATCGATCAGCGCGGCTGTCATTTAGCCACGAGCCCCTCCCTACATTAATTCATTTATAGTGGTCATTTCATTGTAGTCCACGCGGATGGAGTCGCGGGTAAAAGTCTAGTATTTAATATTATTTTCAACATGATACCTCCACGCGTTCCTGAGAACGGGTCTTGATAGACAAACAGATAGGCAGATATACAAACAGACAGACTGACATTGAAGTGATCATATTATATGAGTTTATTTTTTCCTTTTAGGTACGGAACCCTAAAAACAGTATGCTTATCGCTGCAAAAACTCTGCTTGCGTGATGTAGGATTTATGACATCAGACGTAATGTAGCACGCATCTGACAAGTTGTCACTGTTAACTAACAGTACACTACAGTACATAGCTAGACAACTGTCTGACTATGTAGCTAGTATTCGATGTTGTCTGCAGATGTCGCTGTCGCTACAATTTTTATTTACGTTTTTTTTTTTCTTTGCAGTCACCAACAACTTCAGGTCTTCCCGTCAACCGTCTCCTATGGGGCATGTGCGTGCCAGCAGCCTGTCATCCCCCCTCCATCATCAAGATCACCAGAGCCATGCATGACATCACCAGCTTCGGGACCACAGCTCCCAACATCACGGTGGACCATTGCCAGGTAGCTGGAGACAAGCTACAATATAGCACCGGGTTTTATTTGTTTATGTAAGTTTTTTACAAGCTTTTCTTTAACTTGCCGTGTGTGTATCTAGACCAGTTCCACACAACCGATTGCGCGATTTTTTTTTTTCTATATCTTGTGGCGCCATCTTTGAACAGATGCCTCCACCCGCGAAGGGTCTTGACATACGGACAGACGAACAACAAAAAGAGTTCCGTTTTTCCTTTTGAGGTACGGAACCCTAAAATCTGTAATGTATGAACCCATAGAATCTATATCAATTTATCTATACCAGGATCTCTTCAAGCATTCTATGACTGTAATAGTTCGTGGGCAGCATTGACATGGAGTCTGATAAAATCACACTATTACACTTAAACAATGATTAATAACAATTATAATAATGACGACGATGATCAGATTATAACTGTTCTAGCACTAGTAGTAATAATAACCGCGGTTTAAGGTTACGAGTACGACAATAGCGCTAATTCTGTTCTTAATACAGGGTCTAAGGTTAAGTGTCAAGGTAGCGCGCGAATTTTTTTTTTACGTTTTTATGGTTCCGTACCAAAATGGTAAAAAAGGAACCCTTATGGTGCGACTTCGTCTGTCTGTCTGTCACACCTGCTTATTTCAACAACTACTAATGTTATCGACTTGAAATTTGGAACAGTTATAAAGAATGCTTGCCAAACTTTATTGAAAATGAAAAAAGTCAAAAAATGATTTTATTTTAATTGCAAAAGGGGCCGGAGTGGGGGTCCGAAATTTCAAAGTGGGGTTACTAGGTCAAGTGACATATCATATGAAAGGGCTTGATCTGCACATTTCAAAATATATTTTTATTTTATTTTATGTTTCACAGTTTTCGACATATGATGAAAAATATCTGAAAAAATACCATTCCTCCCCCCCCCCCTTATCTCCGAAGTTTGCGGAGTGAAAAATCTGAAATAATTAGAGTATTAACTCTAATTATTTCAGATTCCTATCATTATTTATTTATATTAATTATTCCTATCAAGGAATTGACCCAAATATGGCACCAAAAATAAAACGATGTTCCTAACTAGTATAGTTTTTTCAAAATCATCAAAATTCTTTCACAAACAAACTTAGTTATGCGGTCCGGATTTTTTCACTTTATACGTCCAAAAATGATACGGAACCCTCGGTGCGCGAGTACGACTCGCACTTGGCCGGTTTTTTGCAAATTGCAGCGCTGTTTTACGTTTCATGTTGATCCAAACTCGCGACAATAATGATAATATAGTTACTAAATAATAATCATCAAAATGATTAATATAGCCCTCGAAATTATATTTGAGGAAAATCGTAATATCTTCACGAAATAATCGTACTTTATAATTTGGAGGGCTAAGTATATTAATTTTAGTAACTATATTATTATAATTGTCGCGAGTTTAGATCAACATACAACGTAAAACAGCGCTGCAATTTTCATCAGCTGTTCTGTAGATTTATTTATTTTATTTATTTATTCACTATTTCCACTTACATTTGTTTTTACAGGTGGGAACCCAATACAACAATGTAGTCACAATTTCCACACTCAGAGACGTCACCCAACAACCAGTTAGTCACCACCACCAACAACAAAATTATTGCTTTTAAGCAGCCCGCCCTATTTTGACTGACGGGGTCCAAATTTATACCTGTCCATTAGCGTGGATGACAAATTATTCACTAGTCCCAAGTAACGACTCTGAGTATCGACACAAGTCATACAGAGGACAATATGCTAAGTGTCACCCTCTGGAATTCCGCCAAAGAGCAAGTAAAGATATCCAATCGCAGAGAGACGCTGTTGAGTATCTTTATTGCCCGCCCCACCGGTGCAAACTTTAACAAGTTTGTACGGGCCACCGGTACTTTAAACAACCTCTCTCGGCCCTTGCCGCAGTCTACTGCTCGGGACGAGCAGATATTCCTATAACAGCCGGGACCGATTGCTTTAACTTGCTTTCCGAATCACGGACGGGTCTCAAAATGTAATGCGCCTGCCAGACCATGCTCCTTGCGCTGCTCATCGCTATGCTCCTCGCGCTGCCGTGATTTGCCGCGATGTTACCCTCTCTGCCGGACGAGACGAGAGAGAGAGAGAGAGAGAGAGGACGAGGAGCATGACGTGTGGCATGACGTGTAATGTTGCCACACTATGTCTCTGCCTCCTTTCCTCGCAGGCGCATAAAGAACTGACCGCGGCAATCGTAGCTTAACTTCTCAGATCGATCTATCAGCGTGGCTGTCATTTAGCCCAATCTATTACTACTAATATTATAAAGAGGAAAGGTTTTTTTAGTTTGTACCGAATAGGTCCAAAACTACTGGACCGATTTTAAAAATTCTTTCACCAGTAGAAAGCTACGTTATCACTGAGTAACATAGGCTACTTTTTATCCCGAAAAATGCCCAGTTCCTGTGGGCCGTAAAATGCAGTTATAGCCTAGTGGTTTAACCATGTGCCTCCCACGGCGAATGGTTTGAGTTCGATCCCGAGGCACGCACCGCTGACTTTTTGAAGTCATGTGCGTATTAGAAATTAATTATCACTTGCTTTAACGGTGAAGGAAAACATCGTGAAGAAACCGGCATGTCCTAGAACCAAAAATTCGAAGACATGTGACGTCCACCAACCCGCACTGGGCCCGCGTGGTGGACTACGGCCCACTCCCTCTCACAGAGGAGGCCTGTGTCCCAGCAGTGGGAACATTATAGGCCGATTATGCTTATGCTTATGCCTGTGGGCCACGCGGACGAAGTCGCGGGCAAAGTGCTAGTGTTTTATAATACAAGCATACTTATACTACAGACCAAAATAATTAAAGTTATCAGTCAATTATCTTCCCGCGTAGACTCAAAGGGTCCAAGGGCTGGTCCTATTGTCTCTAATGGTCTGGTTAATGGTCCTTAGAGACGATAAAGAGACAAACTATCACATATATTACGTACTTATCGTTCGCAATATCTTAAATGATCAAACGATGTTTTTCTGTAAAACAAAATCTGTGTATTGACTTTGCAACAATTATTTAATGGATGAATATTCCACCTTGTTCTTCCATCTCCAAACTACAAACGGAATGGACCGTCATATTTATTGACATCTAAGGGTGGATGCAGACATTGGAAGGCATGCGTCGCGCACGCCACGCAACGCACGGCTTGATATACATTAGCACATGCCTCACCACGAATATGAACGTCTACACATTGCGAAACATGCGATGAGCGCTGAGCGCGGCGAATGCGAGCAATGTTTGGGTCCACCTTCAAATGGTTGTTTTATTATTTTCAGAGCATTAATTACGACGCTTGCAGTATTAGCCGCAGCTTCAACTTATTATAGGAGCCATTTAGCCAGTGATGACCATGCCGATAGTTTAGGTAAGAAACAGTCTTTAGCCGAAAAGCGTCCACTGCCGGTCATAAGTCTCTAAGCATCGACCGGTCTTGCGCTCCCCACATACAGTAGATTCCTGCGGCCTTCATTAGGCCCAGTGGTGGTTCCAGAAATTATTTTTGGAGGTGGCGGAGGACTGCTTTTGATTTGCCATATTAAACTTCACCACCTCTTTTCACTCCTTTAGGAATAGAATTTCAAAAAAAATGTGCACTTATAGGGTACTTACCTACTTATTCAAGGAATATTTCGTCTAAATTTCAAATCACAGCCTGAACTGGTAGACCAAGAGTCTATCAGTACAGGCTGTGCGTTGTCTGTCCGTCAGTGAGTCAGTCACAGTTTTATAGGTATAGGTAAATCAAAATTAATAATTAAGGAGGGAAGACTTTGCTCAGGAGTAAAAAAGAATGGGCTACCAATAAAAAAACGTGTGCAGTCGGATTACCCCTCTAGGAAAAATGTTTCTTAAGCCTCTTATATGAAAGAGAGAGAAAGTCACAGGGAAGGAGTAGAACGATTTTTCCTTATATGACGATTTCTACCAGTCAATACTACCGCAAGCCGCGTTCAGGAACTTCGTAGGTAAAACCTTATATTATATTCCAGAATCAATAATAACAAAATCATTCTGCATCAATAAGAATAGCCAGGACCTGATAAAGGAGAACAAAGAAGAGATCCGAGTGATGAACGGCATGAGATTCCTCACCGCGGCGACCGTCATCTCCGTGCACGAGATGTTTTATATGGCGATCTCTGCAGTTGTCAATTCACGGGATTATGATAAGGTAGAGTAAGAAGGGTTGTTCCCGCTCGTTTATACCCCGTCGTTTAACTATTGAACGGATTTTAATACGGTTTTCACCAATGGACGGAGTGATTCATGAGGAAAGTTTAAGTGTATAATTCTCTAGTTGTTCCCCGCGGTTTCACCCCTGTTGCTCGGCTCCTAAGTGTCGTAGCGTAATGTTAAATAGCCTATACAATTTCTCATGAATCTGGCAATCATATACAAAAAGTTTTTTTCCAATCCGACTTATAGTTCTAGAGATTAGCGCGTTCAAACAAACAAACTCTTCAGCTTTATAATATTAGTCTAGTAATAAGGTTTTGTGTAAATTGGTTGAAATATTCTGTTACCCGTGCGAAGCCAGCTGGCTTAGGATGACCAATTCTATCTCTATTCTACCAAAGAATAGACAAAATTCTTTCTATCCAACTCGTTATCTCCTCTGCCCGAGCACGCGGCGACCGTGTTTGGCTTATCAGAATTTCGTCTACTGAAGAATCGAAACATTTCTTATCTTCATCGTATGCATAAAACGGTAGAAATCTTTCTACTATCTGTCACTGTGTCTATTCTTCTGTAGACAAAACCCATTTCTATCGTGGTCATGCTAAGCCGGCAGGCCGGCCGGGTCGCTAATCTTAACTAAAATTAAAATATCTTGTTTTCAGGACATTGAAGGAGTAGGAGGCCTTTTACTTCATATCGATGTCATTGTGGACACATTCTTCGCCATGTCTGGTCTTCTCCACATTAAAGGTCTTCTTGCCAACGCTAATCGACAGCAGAATCTCTTCAATATTTTATGGAAACGATATGTTAGGTAAGTGTATCAATGAAAGAGGTCGGGCACACCGGTATATCTCGCTCAAATCTAGAACAGCCCGACTGGGGAAGTACCTCCACCTTATAGAATACCACAGCCAAATAACGTTACTCTTCGGTAGTGTGGTAAACAGCGCATCCTTACGAGCTCTTGCGACCTTACTAGTCGCCAGAGCTCCTGAGGATGCGCTGTTTTGACGGCGGGGGATTTGCTCATCTCCTAAGTCGTCGGCACAGCGCATCTTCATTTTAAAGGATTGGCAACGCGCATGTGATACTCGGTGTTGCAAGCATTTCATAGGTTACAGTGGTGTGTAGAGGAAATCTTTGATAGACTTGAATGGATTTTCAAATACAACTACAATTTTTGTTCCAGATTAATAGGACCTTTCGCGATAATCATCTTTTACTTGACTTCGGTATCAAGGTACACTGGTTCTGGACCACTCTGGACCTGGGCTAACGAACTGGAGTCAGAAGTCTGTCTCAAGACTTGGAGATTAAGCTTTTTGATGCTTAACACTGATCCGAAATATATTGTAAGTGGAACAGTATAAGCGCAAAAGTTTGTGAGGATGTATGGATGTTTGTTAATCTTTCACGCAAGAACTAATGAATCGTTTTTGATGAAACTTTACAGTAATATAGCTTATACGTCTGAATAACACATAGGCTACTTTTCATCCCAAAAACGTGGGCGAAGCCGCGGGCGGAAGCTAGTACAGAATATAGAACAAAAACTTGTGCATTCGGGGGACTCCTGTCAGGGACGAAGTTCCAACAATGTACATATTGGTATGAACGTTTCATATATCACCTACTAGCTGAGCCGCCCGAGCTTCGCACTTGTAAACTTTAGTTTACCGTCGCGCGTTGATAATATCGTTTTATTTCAAGTATGCGTCCAAATAACATAAAGTAATTAGCAAAAATCATCACTATTAAATACTCGTGATTATAGAACTACTTATTTTGATAAGGATTCATATTTTATCGATAAATGTCCAGTTAAAAACTACCTCATTATTATTGTTATTTTTAAAACTGTCAAACAACTCCTACGCCTACGGCCAAAGACCTAGTAGGTCTTTGCCTACCACAAGCGATTTTTTCCTCTAAACTACAGACAGACTCGTATTTATCGAAATAATCACAAGATTCATTATCTTAAAAATGCTGTCCTTTCCAGTGTCACGCAGTCACGTGGTACGTACCATGTGACTACCAGCTTGCGATCCTGGGAACTGTCCTGTTCTACTTCTACCAGAAAGACCGAAGAGTCGGGCTAGTTGCCTTCGGAACCGCTTCAGCCTTATCCCTGATCATACCAGGAGTGTTAACGTATTGGTACCAACTGCCAGTGGTACATTTTATGGACTTAGGGTAAGTTATTAAAATATTTAAGAGATTTCTCAAAAATCGAATGCCGCAAGCAGGATTTGAACCTGCGACCTCTCGCGAACCGTGCCAATTCTCTGCCAACTGAGCTACCGCGACCCGCTCAGTCAACTCGAAATTTGGGATCCCTTTGCAACGCCTCTTATGAGCGTCTGGCGACATCTATCGGAAACTATTACAGACTCCAACTCAAGCCTTTAACTTTGCAGTTATAGGGCTTAGGGTATGATGATCTTGATTTGTTTATGAGCATTGCAAAATTTTGGCTTACCATGAAGATTTCTATCTCAGGGAGGGATTCGTGGATAAATGACAGCCGCGCTGATCGATTGATCTACGAGGTTTAGCCTGCCGCGATCCGTCCTTGGATGGGTGACTGTTCTTTACACATCGAGACCCTTCCGGAGAGCACGTTAGGGCCCGGTCCCGCGACTGCTGGGCGTGTGCGTTCCTCTAACGTATGACCAGAGTCGACGCTGCGAGGACGCGGTGCGAACGTAGCGCATCGTGTTCAAAATATTCATCAGATAGCAATTTGATAATTATTTTGAAAGACAAGATGTATCTAATCTCCTTGGTATATATCCACGTTTACAATTTTTCCATTTTCAGTAAATTACTTCGTGAGGTCCGGGAGTACTGGGAGATCAGCTACACTTACACGCCGAGCTACAGCCGCGCCGGCGCCTACCTCGTCGGCGTCGCTATGGGGTACCTCATGACTGTGTACAAACCCACTGATTATAGAAAAACTGTATCTAAGGTGAGCATTCAAAGTTCTATCATAATTAGCTACTTCTTCTTCCTAATCGCGCTCTCACTGCTGAGATTCGTGACTCCGTTTCAACCTTTCAACGGTTTTTCTCCATCAGTTACGACCTCAGATCATAGAAACAAGGGAGATGTGCCAAGGCGCTATTGAGCTTGATGCTTTAATTTGCCCACATTGGGCGTAGTACAAAAGTACACACTGGCGACGAACCGAACACGATCGATGATATTATACAGTGTTTTAGTTTAGTGCTAGTGTTGAGTGACGATTAACAGTGTTAGATTGAGGGTGTGCGGAATTTTTAGGGAGATCTTTATATTCACGAGGGGCGCTTGTAATTGTGTTGATGTGTTGAAAAATGTACTAAAAGAGGCGACAGTTGTTCCCGTACTAATATGCTATGATGGCATAGCTCCTTGTTTCTATAATCTGAGGTTACGATCGATAGCCTGGTGGAGTGCGGCGCTTATAGGTATCTCCAGCTGTTCGAATATTTGATCAGACCATCGTTTTGGGCTTCTGCCTCTAGGTCTTTTGCCCTCTATTTTTCTTGTCACCATTAGAAGTTCCATATTATCGGGACTTCTGCGGGCAATATGGCCGAAATATCTTGCAATACCTATATACGCTGCAGGCAGGTCGAAGACAGATGTTGTGCTTTTTCAAGTTTGAGTTATCAAGCACCGAAGCTAGAGACTGTGCTAAAGCAAAACCAAATTAATATTTGGCTTTATTGATGCTATAGGTAGGTCAATTCTACACATACATTTTTAGGAGGACCAACCAACATATTATTATACATTTA
Organism: Thalpophila matura; assembly: GCA_948465475.1. NCBI lineage: Eukaryota > Metazoa > Arthropoda > Insecta > Lepidoptera > Noctuidae > Thalpophila > Thalpophila matura. The sequence goes on along the minus strand of OX419199.1, from coordinate 1,347,612 downwards.
ACAGATAAGGACCAACCAAATGATTTTCTTTCCTTTCATTTCAGACCTGGTCCATACTCGGTTCGGCAGTGTGTCTCAGTACAATGCTGTACATTTTATCGCTAGGCCAGTTCTACTTGCACCGGGAGTACTACCCTGTGGAGGCAGCCGTCGTCGCAGCCACGAACAGGGTCGCATGGGCCATGGCCATCTGCTGCATTATCGGGTTGTGCGAATATGGGACTATGCGTAAGTGACCATTTTAGGGTTCCGTACCTCAAAAGTAAACGGAACCCTTATAGGATCACTTTGTTGTCCGTCTGTCACCGGACCATAAGTGGAGCTGCTCATAGATGGCGCCACTAGAAGTATGCAGTAGCGCCATCTATGATTAAGATATGATATGTCTACTATGATGTAATAGCGGCATAGATGGCGCTATTGCATAATATTTCGGAACCCTTAGGGCCCGAGTTGTACTCGCACTTGTCCGGAGACCTCGGTGAATTTTCTTTCTTTCTTTCTTTATGTATGGTGTCTAGTACTACGGAGGGGACCGTGTGTAAGTAGAAAGACCATTTTAAATGATCTCCTTAGTGTAGGCTGGTACTACGGAGAAGTCAAGCTGTATAATCTGGTTCATCATAAGTTTGTTTGTTACCCTTTCACGCCTAAACCTCTGAACCGATTACCATGAAATTTTGCGTATACGTTGTCAGGGGTACAGAAAAGGACATAGGGTACCTTTAATCCAAAAAAAAGTACTGTTCCCGAGGGAAAGAGCAATAAGTTTCGACGCTCACAATTGCTTTAGGACGATAGATGGTGCTACAGCTAAAGTGCTAGTTTATAATAAAGTTTTCTTCTGTTTCCAGCTGTCGTCAACAATATCCTAGGCCTGTCTATATTTACACCTCTTAGTCGCCTCTCCTACGGCATATACATGATCCATCCTCTCATCATACAACGGAAGAAGTTAACGCTACGATCGCCACACAAATATGATGTGTTTGCTATTGTAAGTAGTATAAGTTCCAGCGTAAGTCGTGAACACAGATCGCGCATGTACATTTTCGGCCCAATAGACAATAGACGACAATACACAATAGAGATTAGTCCAATAGAACTTCCAATCGCGTGCAGCCTCGGCGCCCCCTGCCTTTTTCATTCTGCCAAAGAGATCGAAAAATCAACTATTGCGCAGGTGACGTTTATGCTTAAGACTCGTGCCGGCACCTATATCAGCTTCATGTAATAGGGTGGCAAATAGGCAGACCATCCACCACCTAATTTCCGTCTGTCCGTCCGTCCTGTATGTCATTTACAGTTGATTGAAATTTACCTATAATATTGCACCAAAATTCCTAACTAGCACAGTTTTTTCAAATCATCAAGATTCCTTCACAAACAAACTTAGTTAATGCGGTCCGGTATTTTTTACTTTTAAACGTCCAAGGATGGTACGGGACCCTCGGTGGGCGAATACGACTCGCAGTTGACTGGTTTTTTAGTCCGGAACTCCACTCTGACTCGCTCTAAACCGGTTCTTTTCCAGATTATGGATACTATGGGGACCCTGACTACTTCAATCGGACTTAGCTTGGCGATGTGGCTCTTGGTTGAAGCACCGCTCATCAGCCTGTGTAACCATTTCCTATTTAACAAGTATGTATAACATTCCTAGCTCAGTGGCGTGCATGCATACAGGCAAGTAGGCAGTGCCTACCTCAAAAGATTCAATAAAACCATTTTAACTATTACTTACTACATTAATATATCATCATCATAATTATATCAATAATTAAATCAGTCATTTATGATTGATATATTTATTAATGTACTAATAGTTAAAATAGTTTTATTGAATCTTATAATACTGCCTACTTGCCTGTATGCAATGCACGCAACTGTCCAGTTCACTCTTAACCAACACTCAAACCAACGAAAAACCGAGTAGTATTTTTTTTTAAGTAAAAACGTTGCCCCACACTAGGATTTCTCCTGTATCGTGGGTGCGTTTACAAACACAAATTTCACATACACAAACAGCCAGACCTATGTGCAATGCGGGAATCGAACCCACGACTCGTCGCGCAGCAGCCAATCTCTCAGCCACTGCGACAAACGTGCGGTCGATATTATAGTGATACAATTTTTTTTCAGGTCAAAGAATATACATCTAAGTAAAGGTTCAGAGAAAAATGGTATCCAGCACCAGAATGGAAAAATTAAAATCAAATCCTTATAGTTGATTGTCTTTGAGTTCTTCCAAAGAGTATGATTTGTTTTAAGTAGGTATCCAAAGTAATATAATAAATCAATTTGTTGGGATGTCTCTTCGACTTTTATTTTCTATAAACTCTTTTCTTCCATAGGTAGCGACTAGCGACTCGCCCCTCATCTGCCTAGCCTTTTCCCAAATTATATTGGGGTCGGCATCCAGTCTAACTAGTTTTGGCTGAATATCAATATTTTACGTGGAGCGACTGCCATCTGACCTCCACAACCCAATTAATGGGTAATACCGGTATTCGAATGTTAGACAGCTGTCAGACTTTTAGGGCTTCTGACTTGATATTCAAAGATTTAAAAAAATTGATTGTCAAAGATATTCCTATGACAACCGGGACCGACTGCTTAACGTGCTCTCCGAGGCACGGAGGGGCCTTGATGTGTAAAGAACGGTCACCCATCCAAGGACTGACCGCGGCAAGCGCAGCTTAACCTCGCAGATCGATTGATCAGCGCGGCCGTCATTTAGCCACGAGCCCCTGAAAAAGCTAAATGCACACACTATTCATGTTAGCCCTCAACCAACCCCCAAGCCCCAACCAAAAACAAAATTAATCTAAACCTGCATTGTTGAATTTGATTTGATTCGAAATTGGATAATTTTGTTGGTAAATCTATTTTTACTTTGTTTTGTTGCTAATGCACATAATTTTCAATCGAATAGTCGAATAGTTTGTTTGAACGTGCTAATCTCTGGAACTACCAGTCGGATTCGAAAAATTCTTTTTGCATATGATAGCCGGATTCATGAGGAATAGTAGGTATAGGCACGGGGTCTCATCAGGAACAAAGTATCATTTGTTGAAATAACTCAAAATAGACGGCGTTATATGTATCAATTTGTTATTGAAGTTTGTGTAAAATTGAGAACATGAAAAAATACATCATAAAAAATATTTGTTCAAATTTTGAAAAATGGTTTAAGCACGGGAAAATGTATAGCCCGAAGATAGCCCGCGCTTAATCGGTCACATTTCTTTGTATGAGATGTGGCATCTGTACGTATAGTATTGTATTATCTGTGGTATAGGTAATTTAACATTGCGCTACGACCCTTAAGAGCCAACGGGGGTGAAACCGCTAGTAGAAAAATAAAATTGCACCGGCAAATACGTGTGCAATTTCCAGTTCGCAATAAGACATTGTCGGATAGGCCCTCGAGATAAATCCTTAATAGGTACTCGAGATCGCAGTTGATCGTGATCTCAGATCATAGAAAAAAGAAATATGCCATCATAGCAAATTAGTACGGGACCCACTGTCGCCACTTTTAGAACAGTTTGCGACACAATTACAAGCGCTCCTTGTGAATATAAAGATCTCCCACACATTAAAAATTCCACACCCTCAATCTAACACTGTTATTCGTCACTCAACACTAGCACTAAACTAAAACACTGTATTTATATCATCGATCGTGTCCGGTCCGTCGCCAAGTCGCCAGCGTGTACGTTTTAACAATGGTCAATGTGACAATACTAAAGCGTCAAACTCAATTTAGCGCCTTGGCACATCTCCCTTGTTTCTATGATCTGAGATTGTGATCCTCCCCTTCCCCCTACCCCGCTCCCCCCTCCCTAGCCCATCTCTGTACTTAACTAACAATTTGTTTCCAATTATGTGGATGCGAGACTTTCTAAGGAGGATTGTTTACTGTGTACAGTCAGTGACAAACTATTGGGTTCCGTTTTTGCCATTTGGCTACGGAACACCAAAAAAAAGCTGTAGGTACCTACTCAAGTAAAAAAAATAATAATTTAAAACCATGTTGTTAAAATGGACTAAAAAGTATAAAATAATTTCTAATGAAATGAAAAACGTGGGGCGCATGTAATAGAATAGTAAGATACGCCCCACGTTTTTCATTTCATTAGAAATAATTGTATACTTTTTAGTCCATTTTATTTTTTTTTAATAATTATTTTTTAGTCCATATTATTGCATTGTCATACAAATTACATAGTTAGGTATGTATTTCAACATTTCAGCATAGTTCGAGCCAGCAAGTGCTTGAAAAATTAACTGCAAAATTTGTACCAAACCGACAGACAGATAGATAGACAGACAAGAAAGCGAGTAAATATTAAAAACGTGGTAAAAAGGTAAAGTTTGTATTAGGTAGGTATAATAAAATGCATGAAACCTATATTTAATAACTGAGATATTCTAAGAAACTATTTTCTCTTTGGTATTCTATAATACAAATTATTACAGTAAAAAAACAATGATAATATCTACAGAGGGCGGCAGTATACGGGGTGTAAGTGATACCCTAACGGAAACTGAATCCATGGGTTCAGTAGCTTATTCTGAACCTCTCAGCGCTAAAAAAAAAAAAATAAAACTAACAAAAACAAAACAAAAAAAAATGCGTCAAACTACTTTGAATATTTTCCAAGTCGTTAAAAAATCTCCATACAAAGTCGTATTTTTTTTAAAGTCCGCAAAAAAAAACAGTTTTCGTTACGCTGTCGCCTACACCCCGTGTATTACATATCGAGCTTTAGAAAGAGATATCGGCTACCTTCGGCTTTATAGAGCGTCATCTCTGTCGCACGAAGCACTAATTTGTCTAATATCTACTCTAGATATCATAATATACATTACATACGTTGCATACGCGGGACCAGTTTCTCTACCTTAATACTAAATTTAACACAATATTATAATTTGGCATATAATACATCACTACAAGTCCAAAATCCAGTTCGCACGTCAGCTTAATTTAACAATAAAATAAACAATACAGTAATAAATTGTGACTGAAATGGTAAAGAAAAACCCATTGACTTGATTCATTTCCACAATGAGTCATGGCAACCATAATAGTACTGAAGTCTTTAAATACAATACAACAACGTCAAAGGATTGATAAAGCTTAGCAATCAATCAACTCAGCCTTTTGCAATCTAGTGCTGGACATCAGCGTCTCCTAAGTCCTCAGGATCAATTAAATATCTCTTTACCATTAAGGTATACGCTAGAGAAGACACTGCATTAGACGGTGCTGTCCCAATCAACTGCGGTAAAACAGCCACACTTCACGTAGTAAATGTGGCATATATCCTTTTGTTTTTTGTCACGTGTCACTAGAGAATACAATCCCGGGATCCCGAATCTCGGGATCCCGGGATCCCGACCGTTTTCTGGCCCCGAAAATCCCGGGACTGCACTTGGCTAATCTCGGGATTTTCGGGATTGCCACATACAAGTTTAGTTTATATGCCGTAGTCCGTTGCGCCTTGACGATAACCTTGCCTAGGTTATTTAATAGCATTTAATACATAACGACAAAAAACACTTTTAGATACGCCGTCAATGCCGTCATACGATACGTACTATTCACTACACAGGTACAGTCTTAATATGTTTGTTGTAAACTTAGAAGGGACTTCCCCACTCTGAGTACTTCAATACAATACTCTTAAGGTAATTCCCCAATGAATGAACTAACGGGGGAATCACCCGATCATCTCTTATTATCATAATATTTTTGCGGGTATTTCCCGTCGGGGTTTCCCTGTACGAAAGTATTAAATATGCTACTTTTAAGGTGATTCCCCAAGTCCCCAACGAACCAACAGGGAAATCACCCGATCATCTCATATCATAGTATAGTTGCGGGTATTTTCCCGTCGGGGATTCCCTGTATGAAAGTATAAATATGCTAATCAGATTTTATTTTTTTCATTTATTATTCTGTCAGTGACGGGTTACGAAGGTTTCGTCATTTAAATTTAAAGTAAATTACCTGAAATTAAGTATTTCAAATGGCGGCAGACTTTGTTAAACATAAAAAAGACAGTGATGCGACGTCAGTGTGGAGTTATTTTTTAGTCGCGAAGGATGGGAATAGTGCTAAATGTAAGCGGTGCCCAGCCATTCTCAAGACTTTGGGTGGATCGACTAAGGGATTACATACACATTTGTTATCAAAACATAACATCAAGGTTATATCAGCTTCAACAAGTCAAGATTCTGAAAATATGAACACAGCTCCGCCGCCAACCAAGCGAAAGTTAGATGATTATTTTACTAAAAGTGCCGACGATAGCCTGGATGATGTTTTGGCAAGAATGGTTGCATTAGATGGATTTCCATTCAGTGTATTCATAGCTTCAGATGATTTGAGAAAATTGCTCTTAGCAAAATACCCGGATTTACCAAAGTCAGCCGTCACTGTTCGAAAACGTGTTATGAATTACAGTGAAAAAATCAAAAAGCAAGTAATTGCAGAATTGAAACAATTGAAAAGTGCAGGTGAAAGATTTAGTCTTTCTTTCGACGAGTGGACTTCAACTTCCAATAAACGATACATGGCTGTCAACGTTCATTCATATAAAAAATTTTGGAACTTAGGACTTGTTCCTATTTACGGAAGTATGACAGCTGAAAATTGTCTTCGTATATTGAAAGAGCGTCTCAGTGAATTTGATATTTCCCTGGAAACTGACATCGTGGCTATTGTAACCGATGGACCGAATGTTATGATAAAGGTGGGGCGGCTTGTTTGCACCGAACATCAACTGTGTCTCGCACATGGTATCAATTTGGCGGTCTGTGATGTGCTTTATGAAAAACATAATTATTTGCAACATAGCCCTACCTCAGATGATACTCTGAATGAACCAGCTGTTACTGTTGATTATATGGACGACAGCGATGATGAACACGATTTAGAAGACTTAGACTGTCCAGAATCAGGTTTAATCGTAATGTCACAAAATGATCTTGCGCCAGAACACGTACCAGAGTTAACACAATATGAAAATATTAATGAGCTGATAAAGAAAATCCGCAAAGTTGTAGTGTATTTCAAAAGATCACCATTAAAAAATGAAACAGTACTTCAAAAATATGTGAAAATTGAACATGGAAAAGAGCTGTCACTTCTTTTGGACTGTAAAACCAGATGGAATAGTCTTTTAACAATGCTGGAGCGATTTTATCTTTTAAAAGCATGCATTCAAAAAGCTCTTATAGATCTCAATCATCCAATTCGTTTAGAAGATGTTGATTTTGAATTGGTAAATAAAATTGTTGATGTGCTGACCCCAATTAAATTGACAGTAGAAGCAATCTGTAGGCGAGATGCTAATTTATGCACAGCTGATGCCGCTTTGAAATTTCTTATAAAACAACTGTCTAGCAAAAACTCAGCACTTGCCAAAAAAATGAAAACATCCTTAGTGGAACGTATAAAGCAACGACGAAGTGATAATTTAACTGGTGTATTGAATTATTTACAAAATCCACGAATGAATGATGAAAATCAGTTGTTATCGGATTTGGAATGGCATGACTTATTTCCAGTTCCGACACAGGCTATAGTGAGGAAGCAAATAAAGAGTATTGTTAAAAGACTTAATAGTCGAGATGACACAGAAGAAGAAGAAAGGTCAGGATCACAAATAGATGATGAGCTAAGGCCAGAAACCTCCCAACCCCAATTGACATTAAAGGAAAAGTTACAGCTGGAAATTAACAAGAGTATGAAATCCCCAGATCCTGATGTACAAGTACAAAATGAATTGGGGTTGGCAAATAGTATTAGACGTGAAATGAGTCTGTTCGAAAATGGAGGAGTTCGTGGATATCACTTAGAAACAGCATACAAGTATCTATTGTCTATTCCTCCAACCAGCGTTGAACCTGAGCGAGCGTTTTCAGCTGCCGCTTATGTTGGCAATAAACTACGAAGCAGGCTTGGAAGTCAAACATTGGATGCTTTGATATTTCTGCGATTATATTTTCGAAATACTAAATAGTATATTTATGTTGTCTTTTTAATTTCTTGCAAAAGTATAATTTTTTTGTTTTGTCTTTTTTATTTTCTTATTATTATTGTGATTTGTGTTGACTGTTGTGCAAAGACATTATAAAGTTTTTTAATTACTCAAGTTTTTTTTTAATTTGAGCCCAATTAGAAACCACATAGTCTAATCCCGGGATAGGCCCGGGATCCCGGGATTACGCTTCAAAAATCCCGTAATCCCGGGATTGAAAAACATGCTCGGGATTGTATTCTCTACGTGTCACACGGCGTTTGGAACATGATGTTTGTTCAAAATGTCTGCTCATACCTCAATGCCCTTTACGAGTGATAATACTCCTGTACGTCCAGCGTAGTTTCAGCAGTCAGCCCCGCTAACTGGAATTTCATCACGGTGTATGAAACTCTCATAACTACTCTTTTCAACACGAAAGTAGTCAAAGTAGTAGTTAACTCTTTATCTCCTGTATAAGGCTCCTCGACGCATTCCAAATGATCGTCTTCATCTACTTCTGTTTAAGAACTTCTTCCAATAATTATTGTCATATTCAGGTCACAACTTCTTCCGAGGTCCTTTTTTAGTCTTGGTTCATCTTTATAATCTAAGTTTTACATTCGTGTCCTTATTAATAGCAATCTTCGATCATCTGTCACTATCAACAATCTTCGTAAACACCTTATTCCTTTGTACTTCTAAAAGTTTTCGTAAAATCTATCTGTTTATTGCTTAATCGCTTCAAGAACTATCTTCTATCAACACTATATAACATTGTTCTCACTATAAAACTCGTCCAGTAATTGTAGCTATTTCTCCATTATTGAGTTGAATTACATTATCTCCTTTGTTCCATTATTATGTTCAACAATAACATTCCTTGTTTGTAACACTTCACATTGTCTATAATTGCTTTAGCCTTCGCTGCTAGTCGCATTATTATCATCAATAGTCACATTATTGTCATCAACAGTCACATTATTTCTTTCACCAACTAAATCAATATTATCCTCAACACTTTCAGTAGTATTCACTTCCCTAATTTCCACATAATCATCATCACTGAACATGCCATCACTTACAAGTCTTTCTCTTAAGAAATTATCGTTTAAATTGGCGAAAATTGTCTGATCATTCTCTATATCTTCGTTGCAGCATCGTCTGAAGAATACGTTAATAACGGGTCTGCCATAAATGGTACTTAGAACAGCCACTAAGACAAGTGACACTAATACACAGAAAGTGAGGAATCTTAACCACATGGTACCGGTTTGTGTCGAAGACGTATGTGTACTGAGTTTCATTCTTATTTAAAATCGAAATACACTGATTGTTTTGTTATTGAGTATCGGTTCAGCAGACATGCGACTTTTTTGTCGCGGTAATTATTTATTGCGATTTAATCAATATTGGCTGCGTCATCATTATTATTATAATAATACTTTAATGTTACAAAAAAAAAGTTGCAACAATTAAAATGATTTTATTTTTTAACCGATTAAAAAAGGAGAAGGTTAAATTCTATTTTGATTTGAAGGGTCCATTTCATTTTGATTATGTTTTATTTTCTGTATGTTTATTACTCGATATCATCGCCAAGTATGAATCAATTTTAATTATTTTTATTTTATTTGGAAGAAAAAACTCGCACGGTTTTCCCATATAACTTGAGAACTTTGATTGAGTAGTAACAATTTATTTTTACATCCAATGTTACATCCCCATTTCGCCAGTTATGTCGGCTAAGTCCCTTGTAACAGGGGGCGAGCCTATTCCTGACTGCGGACAGATACTGAGAATTTCCTAACGAAAACCCCATTCATACTTTATACTTTACTTTTTGTGGATGTAGGTACTATAATTATTCACCCCTGCCAAAAGTTTGGGGAATACAGGCGTGATGTTATGTATCTATTTTTAGTTCAAACCTGCCCCAAAAACATTATTAGGAAGAAAATCTCTAGAGATACAATTGAAAGAGTAACTAATTTTCCTTATATTAAATTAACGATGATATAATCCGGATATTACTGTTATTTTTAGGGTTCCGTAGCCAAATGGCAAAAGCGGAACCCGTATACCATTATAATTTCGTCCTGTCCATTTGTCTGTCCATCAGTCAGTACGTCAGTCATTTTACTCTGAGACAATAATTGATGCTTTAAAGATAAACTTCACAGGTAGACGTCTTCTATGAAACTGAGGCATGAAAAAAATATTTTCGCGCGCCCCTTCATGTGGGATATCATTGGTATGGGTAGGTCTTTGAAAATAACATAAAGGTTTCAAAATGACTTTAATTTTGGTGTATATTTGGTGAGCTATGCCCTTCTAAAGTCGTAAAAAGTATCTACCCATCTAACTTTTCAACTATGGGGTCAAAAATTCTGAAAAAAATGAAGAGAATAGAATAAAAAAAAACACTTTCAACGACAATCAGTTTGAATAAGATATTATGTTGAGTGGTAGTTTTTATTTTTATTTATGTTGAGTGGTTATCGAGATATGAGACAATTTTGAATTTAAAGTTATCCATCCGCAAAAATGTATCATTTATCATAAATGCCTCCTTTCTACGGAACCCTACAATCTATAATAGGCCAAGTGCGTGTCAAATCACGCACTTGGTCTATTTGTTATACATCTCAGAATCAGAAGGAGGAAAATTACCAGCAAAAAATATCGCTTACAGAGATATTACCTACATAATCCGGTATCTATTATTATAAATCCCTTAGTTACCTAAATAAAATATTTTGATGAATATTCAATAGGTACTGATAATTTTATTCATGGTGGCGACCTGTTTTTGGTGATTTTACCATTTTGTTTGATATTTGTGCACCGTGTACTCAAATTTTATTTAATTACTAGCTTCCGCCCGCGGCTTCGCCAGCGCTTTGGGATAAAAAGTAGCCTATGTGTTATTCTGATGTATAAGCTATATTACTGTAAAGTTTCATCAAAATCCGTTCAGTAATTTTTGCGTGAAAGGGTAACAAACATCCATACATCCATCCATACATCTATCCATACATCTTTACATCCTCAAAAACTTTCACGTTTATAATATTAGTAGAATTTCAAACATACAATATGGGCTCGCAGCATAGATAGGTAAGTACACCAAAATGCTTATAGGAAAATTAATTTATATTTATATAAAAACTTAGACATATGACCTAAGCCTTAGTTTCTTCGAGCGTTTATCAAAAAAATCGCAACGGCAAATCGCATCACGTCGCCCGTCTACACAATATATTGACGTCTTCAATATCGGGTTCGGAATAAATGAAGCAGGTTGTACCATTTGTATTCACTATGCGGCCGTCCGCCATATTTCAAACGTGTCTGCAAACACCCAATGCATATTAATAGGTTGATGATAAAAGTGTGAGCCGTTGTTTACGCGGAAGGGTATAATATGAGGAAGATCTTTGTGAGATCTACGATTCCGGGTGGTAAACTAAGGCCCGTATTCCAGAACGATACTCGAGCACCGATCTCTGCTTGAGCATAGATTGAAACTAGTTACAACTAATCAAATGGCTTTAATTCTATGCTCAAGCAGAGATCGGTGCTCGAGTATCGTTCTGGAGTACGGGCCTTAGTCTGTTCTTGTATTAAATAACGTTGTTAACTTGTTAAGGACTGCAATAATTTCCAAATTTCAAGTAAATAGCATTAGTAGTTGATGGAATAAGCAGCTGTGACAGACAGACAGACATACAAAGTCGCACCATAAGGGTTCCTTTTTAGGGTTTTTACCATTTTAGTACAGAACCCTAAAAACCGCACAAGTGCGAGTAGGGCCGGCGCCCTGAGTGTTCCGTACAAACTTAATTATGTATGTGGATAGTATTCATCTATTCCTATTTTACTTTCATAGAATAATATTTTTTTTACTCTTACACACAGATGGCGCTATTGCATATTTATGCAATAGCGGGATCTGTGCCGCTGCCATCTGTGAACATGCTGTTATTAAATATTTCTAGTGGCGCCATCTATGAGCAGATGCCTCCACCCATTAAGGGTCTTGACATCCGGACAGACGGACAACAAAATGACTCTTACAAGGGTTCCGTGGGTACACTAGGTAGACGTGGAGTGAACGGGATGATAAAATGATTTTTTTTTGCCAGTAAAGTAAGCATTAGCATTAAAAAATAATTTCTAATGAAATGAAAAACTTGGAGCTCATCTAACTATAATATCTATTGCATGCACGCCACGTTTTTCATTTCATTAGAAACTATTTTATACTTTTTAGTCCATTTGAAAACGTGGTTAAATGATAAATGATAAATGATATTTATTTTGTAAATAGGTTAAAAATAACACTTTTACACGTCAAAACATTTTTTTAAGCTAGATGAGTTCGGTGTTTCCTATATGACTACCTTTGAGAAGAAACACCGAAACAAACTCAAAGGTTGATGTCTCTTTTAAAGTCCAGACAATTAAGATAAATTGTGTAAGAACCATGCAGGTTAGTCTGAAATGGCCTTTAGAGGAAAGAGCCATACAGATTTGAGTGGACCTGACCTGACTGTGCACGCATGTGCCGGGTATCGTGGTAGCTCAACCCAGACTTAGGGAGCTCAACGACCCGACGAACATTACCATCAGAGAGGACATTTGGGTAGGCCCCCTAAAGTACTCAAACTGTCAGACTGAACTTGAGATCTATAACAGTAACATAATAACCCACATAGTACTCACATTTACAATAATTATAATCAATATATTATCATTATTATCACATTCAATGTCATTTTGTATATAAATTGTTTCAAAAGGAAACATTCAATGTCAAAGTGTATATAGAAAAAATTATAAAATCAAATAAAAGAGCAATAATTTAGTGGTTATGTCAATAGTAGTATTGGCCCATGTATGTATTGGAACAGCTCAATCCCAAGCCTTTTTGTCCTCCATATAATCTTTAACACTATAAAAAGCTTTATGACAAAGTTTTCGCTTTATTAATGATTTGAATTTATTAAGGCTTAATTTTTGAATATGGCTAGGGATTTTATTGTAAAAGCGTATACTTTGGCATTTAAATGTGCCACTTATTTTCTGGAGCCTCGTGGCAGGAACAACAAGTCTATGTTTGTTTCTAGTATTAATATTATGAATATCACTATATTTAGTGAAGAGATTAATATTTTTATGTGCATACAATAGATTTTCATAAATGTACTGAGATGGAACAGTCATTATATTAATATCTTTAAATTTCTCTCTGAGTGAATGTCTGGGACTTAACTTATAAATTGATCGAATAGCTCTTTTCTGCAAAACAAAAACAGTCTGTATGTCGGCGGCATGTCCCCACAACAGAATACCGTACGACATGACACTATGAAAATAACTGAAGTATACTAAACGGGCAGTCTCAAGATCAGTTAAATCGCGAATTTTTTTAACGGCGTATGCTGCAGAGCTAAGCTTTTTCGACAACTTATCTATGTGTGGTCCCCACTGAAGCTTAGCATCCAATGTTATACCTAAGAACACTGTGGTATCCACAAGATTCAGCTCCTCACCCTTCACTAGTACACTAGTTTTCACCTGTCTAACGTTAGGTGTCGTAAATTTAATACATTTAGTTTTCTTTTCATTCAAAAGTAAGTTATTAACATTGAACCAGTGCAGGTTACTTAAAAAACATATGTTCAAAATATAATTTTAAGTTTTTCATACTTAGATACTTATTTTTTTTTTTACTTTTTAGTCCATATTACTGCATTGTCATCCAAATTACATAAGTATACCAAATTTCAGCTTAGTCTGATTCCAGCAAGTGTTTGAAAAATTAATTGCAAAATTTCTACTGAACAGACAGACAGACAAGGAAGTGAGGTTCATTGGATCGATCCAATGCTAAATATCGATTTTCTTGACACAAATCAAAAAAGCATAATTTGAATCTAAAATACAACAGTCCTAGAACATTTTGATAAAATTGTATACAATTTGCACATTTTAAATAATACCGAGAAATTAATTTAATTTAAATAAATATTGGGTAGCAAACGTATATTTTCAATTCAAAATATGCTGACATCTCAGATCATAGAAACAAGGGAGATGTGCCAAAACGCTATCGAGCTTGATGCCTGATCTTGAGCAAATTGCTCATATTAAAAACGTACGCGCTGGCGACGAACCGAACACGATCGATGGTATAAATACAATGTTTTAGTTTAGTGCTAGTGTTGAGTGACGATTAACAGTGTTAGATTGAGGGTGTGCGAAATGTCTATTGCGTGGGAGATCTTTTTATTCACAAGGAGCGCCTAAATATGCGCGTAATTGTGTCGAAAAATGTACTAAAAGTGGCATCAGTTATTCCGGTACTAATTTGCTATGATGGCATATCTCCTTGTTTCTATGATCTGAGGCTGACATTAACGATAACATACGTCAAAATAACTTGTGATTGGCCCACAGATCCCATCCGTACCTACTTTTTTTCAGTGTTCCTGTGCTCGGCTTCCGTCGTCGTAGTGACAGTGTCTAAATTCTTTTATCACTAAGCGCAGAACTTATTCGTTCGTTTTGTGTTGTTTGCAAATGTTTGGAAACGTGTAATTTGTGAATGTGCAATGATGTTAAAGTTGAACAGGTGAGAGTTGGAGTATAATGAAAGGAATACTTAGAAAAAATAGAAAAAAAATGGAAGAATAAAAATTTGGGACCTAGACAAATTAATAATAAAAAAAACAAAAACATTTTCACCTCCGAAAGTATGGTCCTATGACGCACCGTTTCCGAAATATGACAATTCGACTTTTTTTTTATTTTTAACAAATATTTTTTTCGGGTCTGAATGTTTATGTAAAACCACGAGAAATTATAGTGCGGGGAAAGTTAAAAAAAATACACGCTACGATTGGACATCACCGAATTGTGCTGAGCTGTACCCGACAGGGTCCACTGACCCTATCGACTTAAGCCTGCTACCAACGGCGTGCCTAGAGGGCAAGCCCAACGTATTTATTGGCTTTAGATGGGTACTATTTATGTCCATCATCTGCCTAGCCTTTTTCCCAAATTATATTGGGGTCGGCTTCCAGTCTAACAAGTTTTTGGCTGAATATCAATATTTTACGTGGAGCGACTGCCATCTGACCTCCACAACCCAATTAATGGGTAATACCGGTATTCGAATGCTAGAACAGCTGTCAGACTTTAGGGCTTCTGACTACCCGTAAGGATTGTCAAAGATATTCCTATGACAACCGGGACCGACTGCTTAACGTGCTCTCCGAGGCACGGAGGGGTCTCGATGTGTAAAGAACGGTCACCCATCCCAGGACTGACCGCGGCAAGCGCAGCTTAACCTCGCAGATTGATCGATCAGCGCGGCTATCATTTAGCCACGAGCCCCTCTGGGTACTATTTATGTCCATTTTTTATACCTTTAAATGAGTTGATGTCATTAATAGACCAATTCCGACGAATGTAAGTGATTTTAAATATTATACGTTACCTACGTATAATATTTAAAATCACTTACATTCGTGAAAAACCGGCCAAGTGCGAGTCGTACTCGCGCACCGAGGGTTCCGTATCAGTTTTGGACGTATAAAGTGAAAAAAACCGGACCGCAAAACTAAGTTCGTTTGTGAAAGAATTTTGATGATTTTGAAAAAACTGTACTAGTTAGGAACATCGTTTTATATTTGGTGCAAAATTTGGGTCAATTCCTATCAACTCTAATTATTTCAGATTTTTCACTCCGCAAACTTCGGAGATAAGGGCGGGAATGGTATTTTTTCGGACATTTTTCATCATATTATGTCGAAAACTGTGAGACATAAAATTAAATAGAAATATATTTTGAAATGTGCAGATCAAGCCCTTTCATATGATATGTCACTTGACCCAGTAACTCCACTTTGAAATTTTGGACCCCTACTCCGGCCCCTTTTGCAATGAAAATAAAAATATTTTTTTTTATTTTTTTCATTTGCAATAAAGTTGGACAAGCATTCTTTATAACTGTTCCAAATTTCAAGTTGATAGCATTAGTAGTTGCTGAAATAAGCAGGTGTGACAGACAGACAGACGAAGTCGCACCATAAGGGTTCCTTTTTTACAATTTTGGTACGGAACCCTAAAAATGATCATAAATAGAAATACCCTCTAAAGCCAGAACAATGCGTCGGGCTTGCTCTATAGGCACGCCCTCAGATCATAGAAACAAGGGAGATGTGCCAAGGCGCTATCGAGCTTGATGCCTGAACTTGAGCATGAGCAAATTGCTCATACTAAAATCGTACGCGCTGGCGACGAACCGAACACGATCGATGGTATAAATACAGTGTTTTAGTTTAGTGTTAGTGTTGAGTGACGATTAACAGTGTTAGATTGAGTGTGTGCGGAATGTTTAATAAGGAGCGCTTAATTATGCGCGTAATTGTGTCGAAAAATGTACTAAAAGTGGCATCAGTTGTTCCCGTACTAATTTGCTATGATATCTCCTTGTTTCTATGATCTGAGGGCACGCCACTGCCTGCTACCTTCACGCGTAGTATGACCAATTCTATCTCCATTCTACCAACGAATAGACAAAGTTCTTTCTATCGAACTCGTTATCTCTGCGCCCGACCACGCGGCGACCCGTGCCTGGCTTATTAGAGTTATGTGTAGATACTGAAGAATAGAAACATTTCTTGTCTTCATTGTAACTATGCATATAACTGTAGAAATCTTTCTACAATCTGTCATTTTGTCTATTCTTCCGTCGACAAAACCCGTTTCTATCGTGTCATGCTACGCGTGCTATTATACAGGGTGGCAGGTTAGACAGTGGAATATTTTAAGGGGTCTTTGTACTCATAATATTATGAACAACTTTTACTATGGTACCAACCCTGATCGCGAAAAAAAAATCAGCTGATGGAACAGCTGATTTTTTTTTCGCGATTTCAGCTTTGGTCCTATAATAAAAGTTGTTCATAAATGATGAGTACATTGACCCCATCAAATATTTCCACTGTTTAACCTGCCAGCCTGTACATGAAATACAATAAAGTATTGAGTATAAAGTCCGGTTAAAGTGACCAGTTTGTTTATCATTTTAAATTAGATCGAAATACCTATACATTTTTTTTTTCTGTTTTGGACAATTTTGTAATGCGAATGATAACTTATCACTGAGGGTCAACGAATGGGGTTATTGACGCAATTTTATACAAGACTAGCTTCCGCCCGCGGCTTCGCCCGCGTTTTTGGGATAAAAAGTAGCCTAGGTATGTGTTATTCTGATTATTCTAAGATACCTTGTTCATTAAACTGGATACGCTTTGAAAGAGTAGAACAAGTGCTAGAGCCACAATAAACACAGTAATTACATACAACAAACACGGCAAGAACTTAACAAACAATTTTCTATTGTTACAGTAAATGCGACTATGTGTGTTGTAATATGCAGCGGCTGCACAAAATATTAGCGCTGGCAATAATTTGCGCAGCGGTGAGAGCGCATGCGTGCCCCGCCAGCTGCGCGTGCGACAGCACCCGCGTGGCGTGCGACGCCGCCGTTGCGCCGCAGGACCGCCTCGGCGACGCACACTTCCTGCCCTACGGCACTCACTTGCTAGAGGTCTCCTGGACCAATTCCAAACTAAACACCCTAGAACTAGAAGTATTTGTCGGACTCGGCGACGTGGAACACATCGACTTAAGCAGAAACGAAATTAAAAGAACCGAAAACGGCATGTTCGCCGGATTGAGCAGATTAAACACTCTGAACCTGTCGCGAAACTTCATCGACGATATTCCTCGGCTCACGTTCGCCAGTTTAACAAGTCTAGAGGTCCTAGATGTGTCCCACAACCGGCTCCACGTTATACCATTCCAGCTTTTCGAGCCGATGATCAAACTACAACATTTGGATATTTCGCATAATAAAATAGCTACTCTCACAGATTACTTTTTTGTTCACAATAGACAACTGAAAGTACTGCTACTAAATGATAATAGCCTAGTCAAAATTACGTATTATGCTCTAGCCAAACTGAAGGAATTGGAGACACTGGACATATCTAGCAACAAACTAGACTACATACACAAGTCTATATTCGATGATTTCGAACAATTGAGTGTGCTGAATTTAAGCTTCAACCCGTTCCAGAACATATCACAAGATGCTTATAGGAACCTTAAAAACTTAAGGTGGTTAAATATGAGCGGCAGCAGACTGCGCACACTGCCGCCAACGCTCTTCCAATATAACGAAAATCTTGAAACAATCTACCTCGATCACACTGAACTAGAAGTTATACAAAATAATAATTTAAAAGGCCTAAGCAGTCTACAGCAATTGTACATAAGAAATAACAAATTTTTACTAGAAATAGAAACGTTAGTCTTCCGAGACACGCCAAACATCACGCACCTGGACCTGAGTTCCAACGCGTTGCTGTCGCTGCCTGAATCTTTGACAATGTTGAAGGATCTGCAAGAACTGAGGCTGAAATACAACCCGTGGGAGTGCGACTGTCGGATGGTGTGGTTCGCCGGCTGGGCTGAGAGGAATCTAGAAATTATCAAGTCGGATTTGACTTGCCCGCTCACCTATCCCAACGATATGTTAAGAATATTGAACCACACCAAATGTGAACCGCCCACGCTGGTAACTATAGTAGTTATACATTAAATAATAATATCAACGGTGAAAGGCAAAAGGGGTCAACCGTCACAGATCATCATTGTTGAGGAGAAGAATCCCTTTTTTATAACGAACTAAAAAATATAAAATAAATTCTAATGAAATGAAAAACGTGGGGCGCATCCTACTATTATCTATTGCATGCGCCCCACGTTTTTAATTTCATTAGAAATTATTTTTACTTTTTAGTCCACATTCTTGCATTGTCATTTAAATTACATAGGCAGGCATACCAAATTTCAGCTTTGTCCGATGCCAGCAAGTGCTTGAAAAATTAATTGCAACATTTGACTGTATTACTGAAAGTCGAAATTTGAAATGCCGATGCACTGTATGCATAAAGTTCAAAAGAACGATAATGTACGGAACGCCGAAAGTTTGCGATTTATCTAGCCATTCAAAGTCAAAGTCAAAACATTTACTTCAATTAGACCATTGACAGGCACTTTTGATTGTCAAGCAATAGTTGTCAGTCTGTTTGTCCGCTAGTTGAAGCTAGTTGTCCGTTCCAAAACGTAGATTCCTATGGAGAGAGAGTAGAACGGACAAGAAACTCCATTCATTTTCAGTAAATTGAGAAATGTTAATTCTAGATTATAATTTTTCAGGAACCGACAATGCAGCAATCTGAATCGGACATTAAAAGTGGAATTGACTCTTCACGTAGTAATACGAACACGACACGAACGTACAACAAACGTAATAATACTAAAACGGAACCAGCCGAAGTAAAGAAGCAGACAACTGAGGCATCTTCTTCTGTCATACAAGAGGCAGATGAAAATGATTTGTTTGGCCAAATACTGCCGCAAAAATTAAAGAAAATGAATGATGAAGATAGACTGAAATTAACTCATCAAATACAGAACCTGGTTTTTAAAGAGGAGATTAAAGCGATATCAAGGTTAAATGACCTATCGGCATCAAGTGATGCCTGCACACATCGCACACCTTAGTAATATGTTAGCACCTTGAATAGAATATCTATTGAATAGAATATCTATTGAATAGAATATCTATTGAATAGAATATCTATTGAAAAGAATATCTATCTCTATGTTATTAAATATTAAAACATTCCAAAAACAATTGACACAGGCGGGACTCGAACCCGCGACTTCTGCCGAACCGTGGCTAGCACTCTCACCAACTGAGCTAATGTGTCTTCTGCTGCTATCTATCTCTAGATAGATTATAAGCAAGATCTGGAACTATCCCTATCCCCTTCGCAACAGAAAAAAGACCGGCCAAGTGCGAGTCGTACTCGCCCACCAAGGGTGTACCATCCTTGGACGTATAAAAATTTAAAAAACCGGACCGCATAACTAAGTATGTTTTTGAAGGAATTTTGATTATTTTGAAAAAACTGTAGGTACTAGTTAATTTTTGGTGCAATGTACGGGAAAATTTCTATCAACATTTATTATTTCAGATTTTTCGCTCCGCAAACTTCGAAGATAAGGGGGGGCGAATTACTATTCGCCCCCCCTTATCTACACGTCTAAAAAATACTTTTTTTAGACATTTTTCATCATAATTATGTCGAAAACTATAAGATATAAAAGAAAATAAAAATATATTTGGAAATGTGCAGATCAAGCCCTTTCATATGATAATATGTCATTTGACCTAGTAACCCCACTTTAAAATTTTGGAACCCCACTCCGGCCCCTTTTGCAATGAAAATAAAAACTTTTAAGACTTTTTAAACTTTTTTCATTTGCAATAAAGTTGAACAAGCATTCTTTATAACTGTTCCAAATTTCAAGTCGATAGCATAAGTAGTTGCTGAAATAATCAGGTGTGACAGACAGACAGAAAGACAGACAGACAGACAGACAAAGTCGCACCATAAGGGTTCCTTTTTTACTATTTTGGTACGGAACCCTAATAATAAAATGATTTTATGCTATAAAGTCCGTTTTAAACATCTGTTTTTTTTTCAAATAAGTTTTATTTAACTTTCATACAGTCGGTTGCAGAAAAGGTCATTAAGGTTTAAAAGAAACTTTAACCATAGAATTGTATTCGATCCTTGTCTAGTCTAAGGTAGTTTTAAGCTCCATTAGTTTTATGTCTCCTACCCTCACTTCTGGTGAAGTGACGGCGATGGCAGCCATCTTGGTGCTGCATTGAGTCGACGTTCGACTACCGAACGGGAAGCAGGATCGCGTTGCCGTGCACGCCGATGTGCCGATTACCACATTGTAAAACCTGCCTTTTCGCCTACTATTGTGATATAGTTCCTTTTGATCGTATCAGAACAATCTTAGACAATAATTTGTGTGTGCCTCCAATTCGGATCCCGAAAGACTTTCTAGAAGCCCATAGTGACGTCACATCCAACCACGTGGCAGCGAGCTGCATCAGCAAGCTTGATCCAAGCCAGGACAAGGGTGGAGCACAAGGTTAGTGGAGTCAAATTGCCTGTTCTAGTCAAGGATCTGAATCTCAGCCAGTTTACACCCTCATTATTAACTATTTAATATTATCTCTAAAACCTCCACATTTCTCATACAGTCCACTTCTCAATAATAAAGGCCCTCGTGCCACATATTGTATGGTTAAAGTCTCCTTTAAACTTAATGACCTTTTCTACAACAGACTGTTTGTGAGGTCAACCTTCTTTAGTATTCCGTACCAAAACATAAAGTCTCAGGATTTGAACCAAACTTTCAGTACCATGTCACATACCATACCATGTCTACACTACCGGGTTTCGAAACGGGTTCAATTCTTTTATTGCTTTTGAATATTGTACCTACCATTTGCACCAAAATACAGTCATGTCTGGACATCCGCCAACATTATTGATTGACAAACCATTGTTGGCAACTGTATTTAGCCCACACCCTTAGCACGAACATTAAAATAAATGCTGTATATAACTCAGAAGCATTATGATATAAGTGTCAAATCAAAATGTAAAGCCTGCAATACATGTTGGCCGAGCGTTGTCGAGTGAAGGCTAATACCAACACAGACGGTGTATTTGCCTTGTCTTGCTATCGCTCGGTGTCACTTGCCTAGTTGGTTGAGTATAGACAAGCGCCAACGTGTATAGACCTCATTTGACGTAGCTTGCCACAACTTGCAGTCGCTCGCGATCACTTACCTCACTTCGGAGTGGTGTCGGTTTTTCTGCGCAAATCAAAGGTGCTCGCGCGCGCTCGTACAATTAAATAGTGTTCACATGTTTGTCCGCACGCTATTATGCGGTTGACGTCAAACTTGCCGAACGTGTAGACAGTGGCGCTTGCCTTGTGTCAATTTGTCTAGGCTCGCGTTGGTCTAAGCTCGGCCAACATGTATTGCAGGCTTTACAGAACGGCCAGAAATATGCAAAAAAGCGGGGAGTGAGACTTTAAACCCCATCCCATTAATATTATAGATGCGAAAGTTTGTGTGTGGATGTGTGTGCGTGTATGTTTGTTACTTCTTCACGCTGAAATGGCTGGACGGATTTGGATGAAATTTCGTAAAGATGTAGCCTGGGACCTGGAAAAACACATAGGCTACTTTTCATCAATTTTCCGCAGACGAAGTCGCGGGCAGCAGCTAGTGTCGTGTAAATCAAGTTAGTCCAAGGCGCAAGTGATACTGGCTACAAGTTTCATGGATTTTGAAAGCCAACATGGTGGATTTTAGGCAACATCTTTTTTTTTTAATGAATGGCTTGAAGAGATTTCAAAAATATTACACACACAAAAAAAAATAGAAAATAAATCAATAAACCCGAGTTAGCTTCTGTAGTTCTAAAAGGATTCCGTTTTTAGGGTTCCATGCCACAAAAGAAAACACGGAACCTTTATAGGATCACTTTGTTGTCCGTCTATCATGACCATGAGTGGAGCCATCTGCTCATAGATGGCGCCACTAGAAGTATGCAATAGCGCCATCTATAATCAAGATGATATCTATGCCACTATTACATATCTACTATGTAATAGCGGCATAGATGGCGCTATTGCATATTTCGGAACCAGTGCGCGAGTCGTACTCGCACTTGTCTGGTTTTTTTTCCTTTTAAGGTACAAACCCTAAAAAACAAAAGAGGATCATGAAATAAAACGCAGATCTACAAAACACCATTTTTATACATCCCAATAGTATCGTCAATCCATTTCAAGTGGTTCTTCAGCGCGGTGTAGTGAACGTTCTTCGAGAAACATATGCCCCTGTCTGCTGGGTCCCCATAGAATACGCCTGTGAGACACCATCGGTTCGTCTGTCTTGATGCGAAGACACCACCGTAACTTGGACATAGCGCTACGTCTGAAACAACATTTTGTTTGTTTACTGACTGTAACTGCACGCATTACTTATAAATCTACTAGCAAACCCGGCGAACTCCGCTTCGCCACCGTAGTACATGCTATGTATCAGAGATGGCGCTGTATGTGAAAAAAGATTTTCCCGCTTTTCTCTTTAAATTTTCCTGAATTTTCTTTGCTATAAACCTCACGGAGCCCGAGACCTTTCCAACGAATGCAAAACCGTGGAAATCGGTGCGTCCGTTCTGGACTTATATCGTCAGGAAGGAAAACACGACTTATTTTTATATAGTAGATACAGGCTGTTGATTTAGTCAACTTTGAAGAGGGTGATTCTACCCATCATACTGAACAACTTTCCCTATGAAACCCATATCGGATTCGTAAAAAAATCAACCAATGTTCGGCAAAATAATCCAAAAGTAGGTAGGCTATTCTAGTACCTACTAGCCCCGACAGCTACACTAAGGAGGTCATATTTATTGTGGTCCACGCGGACGGAGTCGCGGGCAAAACGTTATGTAATATAATTATATCAATCTAGGTACTGGCACGAGTCTTGAGCACGAATGTCATCTGCACATTCGTTGATTTTTCGGTGTCTTTGGTGGAATGAAGAAGACGGGGGACGCCGAGACTGCACGCGATTGGTTCATCAGTCGATGCTCATCCTCTATTGGACTATTTTCTATTATGAGTGTCAACTGTATATTGTCTATGGGACCGAAAATGTATGATATGCGTGATCTGTGCTCATGACTCACGCCGGTAACTAAACTTACCATTGCCGTATGTAGCACAGAACACATCTTCATCTTTGTCGAAGCAGTGTTCACCTTTTTGCTTGTTAAAGAATATCGGATACAGAGCGCCGTCCAATCCCCACGCTGTGGCCTGTAAAGATAACAATAATGAGTATTACTACCCGTCGGATTCAAAAAATTATTTTTGTATATGATAGCCAGATTCATGAGGAATAGTATACGCTATTTAACATCACGCTACGACCCTTAGGAGCCGAGCAACGAGAGTATAACCGCGAGGAACTAACTGTCCTCCGCGGTTTCACCTCATTGCTCAGCCGAGCAATGAGGTGAAACCGTTGCTCGGCTCAAGTAGAGATCGGTGCTCGAGTATCGTTCTGGAATACGGGCCTAAGGGGCTCCTTAGGCCCTTAGATTTCAACAGCATCGTTCTGTAATACGGACCTTAGGGTCTTAACATGATGTTAGATAGCTATTTTGTTTGTGAACGTTCGAGAATGTCACGGTGAGATTCTCCCTCGAACGTTCGCAAACAAATTGGCAGTTCTCCCGGTGACATCATGCGGCGTGTCGGTACTGAATAGACATGCTATGCTATTCTTATTTGGATAGCATTGTTTTACTAACACTTAACATTTGAACAAACTAATAAAACAGCTATCTACACATAAACTAGATAAGTACTACTTTATAATATTTGCGACGCCACAAAATGTAAACCATAGCATTTAAACGGGACAGCGGTGGTCGCGATAATTAATTTTATCGCACGCAGCAAGAATCGCGAATGAGCAACAAATACAATTCATGCGGGATATCAAAATGGCCGCCAGCCAAATTTTATTGCATTTTAATGTCCGTAAGTAGGACTAAATTATATGTTACTAACTGTTGCCCGCGAATTCGCCTGCGCAAAAATAGATAAAAAGTCAACGACTGGCTTACATAACCTAAGTGCTAGAGGCGTAGCGTGGACTAATATAAACGTGGGCGAAGTCGCATCACTCATCACCATCACCTACCAAACATGCTTTGACACGACATACCTACTCGTGATAGTGAAAAAATATAAATGCACGGTAAAGAGTAGCTTTTTGCGAGGCCCCAAGCAAACACGCTTATTTAGTGACGTTCTTTTTCGAGCGTAAAAGTGATCAAATTAATTAGTCATTTGTGGGGGCATCGCATTTATAGGGGCCTCGCGAGGCTTCTTTAAGTGCGAGGCCGTGAGCGAGGGCCCACTTCGCCGCGCCTAGCTAGGCCACTGCTAAGTGCCATTCACAATCAAAGAGGAATAAAGGTTTTATGCAATCATAAACATCAATTATTTTAATAAATTTTGAAAATGTATAACAAAAATGATACTTTTATTTTTTGCTAAAAAGCATCTTCGTATTTACCTACAGATTTTCCTCCTAAAATATTTGCCTAAAATATTAAAGTAAGACTTTAATTACAGCGCTGTTTTACATTGTATGTTGATCCAAATTGAATTCGCGACAATAATTATTATAGTTACATAATACATACACATTACAAAAACATTATAATTTTCCTCAAATATAATTTCCAGGGCTATATTGATGATTTTGATGACTATTATTTAGTAACTACGAGTAGGGATATTAACATTATTATCGCAAATCGAATTTGGATCCACATACAACATAAAACAGCGCTACAATTTGCAAAAAACCCAAGATATTTTGAATTTTGCGCGCATCCTTGACGGATCCACCTTAAAGATAATGATGATTATGATAATTACTCACCGCAGCCTCCTCCAAGCTGTTCTCCTGATGGATGCAGGCAAACTGGATATTACCCTTGATCTCCACCGCGTCCTCCAGTACAATGAGTGCTAAGTCCTGCCCCACTCTACCATCCGCTTCCACCGTGAAGTTAGGGTGGGTTACTATAGATTTTATCTGGGAAAACAAGACATAAGTAAAGAAGTGTTAAAATGTGATAGCGTTCTTTATTTAAACATTGCCTCACTATAGGATTTCTCAACACAATAAAAACTACGGCTATTTCAGCCGCTTTAGACCCTCGCATATAAATCAAAACCTCAGATCATAGAAACAAGGAGATATGCCATCATAGCAAATTAGTACGGGAACAACTGATGCCACTTTTAGTACATTTTTCGACACAATTTCGCGCATAATTAAGCGCTCCTTGTGAATAAAAAGATCTCCCACGCATTAAACATTCCGCACACCCTCAATCTAACACTGTTAATCATCACTTAACACTAGCACTAAACTAAAACACTGTATTTATACCATCGATCGTGTTCGGTTCGTCGCCAGCGCGTACGTTTTTAATATGAGCAATTTGCTCAAGTTCAGGCATCAAGCTCGATAGCGCCTTGGCACATCTCCCTTGTTTCTATGATCTGAGGTAGGTACCTTGGCACATCTCCCTTGTTTCTATGATCTGAGGTAGGTACCTCAGATCATAGAAACAAGGGAGATGTGCCAAGGCGCTATCGAGCTTGATGCCTGATTTTGAGCTAATTGCTCATATTAAAAACGTACGCGCTGGCGACGAACCGAACACGATTGATGGTATAAATACAGTGTTTTAGTTTAGTGCTAGTGTTGAGTGACGATTAACAGTGTTAGATTGAGGGTGTGCGGAATGTTTAATGCGTGGGAGATCTTTTTATTCACAAGGAGCGCTTAATTATGCGCGTAATTGTGTCGAAAAATGTACTAAAAGTGGCATCAGTTGTTCCGGTACTAATTTGTTATGATGGCATATC
This sequence comes from Thalpophila matura, assembly GCA_948465475.1. Classification (NCBI taxonomy): domain Eukaryota; kingdom Metazoa; phylum Arthropoda; class Insecta; order Lepidoptera; family Noctuidae; genus Thalpophila; species Thalpophila matura. The sequence continues at coordinate 1,321,075 of OX419199.1, read as the reverse complement.
TCCTTGTTTCTATGATCTGAGATAGGTACCTACTTCCCATTAACTTCGAATCATGTTTGGCAAGAAGCAAGGTCTCACAGCACAAGTAAAGGAAAATATCCCAAAATCGTTAATCTCAAAAGTTATATCACTTATCAAATATTATTTGCGGTAACAGACATTTTGTACGGAACCTTCAGGGCGCGAGTCCTACTTGCTCTTGTCCGGTGTTTTGGGATCTGTACCCAAAGGGTAAAATCGGAACCCTATGACTGAGACTTCACTGTCCGTCTGTCTGTTTGTCTGTCTCATGAACCGTGATAGCTAGACAGTTGCCATTTTCATAGATGATGTATTTTTTTTCTCAATCTTAATAAAAGTTATAAATAGGGTCTAATTTTGTATAGATAATGGTACGGAACCCTTCGTGCGCGAGTCCGACTTGCTCTTGTCCGGTTTTTTACTATTACAAGCTTGCTATCAGAAACCCTGTGATTTATTCTTACCTTAAGTACTTTCTCGTTGCCTCCAAAAGATTGCAAGTTCGCTTTGCCAAGGAAGACCAGCACACTGTCAGGGTCCCAAGTCTTGTTGGAGACAGACATACATCTGGCACCTGGAAAAAATACGTATATTATCTATACTAATATAATAAAGCTGAAGAGTTTGTTTGTTTGAACAGGCTAATCTGGAATTGCTAGTCGGATTCGAAATTTTTTTTTGTTTATTAGAGCCAGATTCATGAGAAATAGTATAGGCTATTTAACATCACGCTATGACCCTTAGGAGCCGAGCAACGGGGGTGAAACCAAGGGGAACAGCTAGTTAAATATATAAGAGAAGCATAACATGGCTTTGACATGTTTCAAATTTACAAAAATATACCTTTATAAAATACTAGCACTTCGCCCGCGACTTCGTCCGCGTGTCCCACAGGAACTGTGCATTTTTTCGGGATAGTGTATAGTGTATGTGTATCTCAGTGATAATGTAGCTTTTTATTAGTGAAAGAATTTTTAAATTCGGTCCAGTAGTTTCGGAGCCTATTCGGTACAAACCTCAGAACATAGAAACAAGGAGATATGCCATCATAGCAAATTAGTACGGGAACAACTGATGCCACTTTTAGTACATTTTCGACACAATTACGAGCATAATTAATCGCTCCTTGTGAATAAAAAGATCTCCCACGCATTGAACATTCCGCACACCCTCAAACTAACACTGTTAATCGTCACTCAACACTAGCACTAAACTAAAACACTTTATTTATACCATCGATCGTGTTCGGTTCGTCGCCAGCGCGTACGTTTTTAATATGAGCAATTTGCTCAAGATCAGGCATCAAGCTCGATAGCGCCTTGGCACATCTCCTTGTTTCTATAATCTGAGGTACAAACAAACAAAAAAAACTGTCCTCTTTATAATATTAGTATAGATTAATATACGGTACTTATTTCTTTTCGTTAAAACAACAGAACTCTTTAAAATGATAGTTAAAAACGAAAGACAAAAATCGAACTGAATAGCATGAAACAAAAACATATTCCTGCCTGATAGCCTGAAATTCGTCTCTAGTGTTGTGAAAAACTTCATAAATCAACGTTTCAATATCCAGGGCATAGCCGTGGTCGCATGACACCGTATTACCGACTGACTAATAAACTGGCCCAACAGTCCATTCGATCTTTCCATTCCGTATAAATATAATATGCATTACTTCCTGCTTTTTGAATTCGGTTACGAAACGCGCCATATTCACAAGAGATGCTAAATTTTGTATCAGCTACCTATAAGAACACGGAAATGTCATTAGAATGCAAACGCAACAAAGCGGAAGGAGGTTCGTAATCAAATTAGTGTATCCCCTCGCCGTTCGTAAGGCAATGAGAAAAAAATACAAGCTGGGAAGCTGCGAGGTAAGGGAAGGGTTCTTTAATTTTATTTTATTTTTATTTATTACACCTTCTCTTCGTGCATATTAACCCTTTAATAATATTACTAAGTATAGAGCGTTTCACATAAGAATTCCTGCCATAAAACAACTAAAAAGTTCAAAACAAGAGCACTTTTCAAGCAGTCTGATGCAGTTGGTGGCAATTATTTGTGTTAAATCTTAGATTTTATGCCACCAACTGCATCAGACTGCTTGAAAAGTGCTCTTGTTTTGAACTTTTTAGTTGTTTTATGGAAGTCGGGTTTTTTAAATTTTTAATTTACTATTTTTATTTTTCGCTTTTTAGTTTTTAATGTATTTATGTTTTCGTAATCTTCTTTTCGAGCCCTTCATTTTGATACCCCACATGATAGGTTTTGAGGAAAACAAACTTTTTGAAGACGCTAAAAATCGGCCATTTTTCACTGTTTTTTTGTTTGTATATCGTTAATACTTGAAATAAAAACTTAAATCCATAAGAGAATGATTGCTTTGTTAAGCAACTTTAAATCGTTATATATCCTAAACTATTATTTAAAATGAAAAATGATAAAAGGAACCTAAAGATGATTTTAAAATACTTATTCAACGACACCCCACTTGACATAGTTCATCAACTTTTTTTTTTCATTTTGACAATATGGCGTCTGGTTGTCACTGTGGTGAATTTTGATTACTGTTATGTCTTTAGTGACACTCGCAAGGTTAAGACGAATCGATTGACGTAAGAATTATCAAAATCGGCCTACGCATTTGGTCTCTAGAACGCCACATAGAAACAAACATACATACATACATAGACTGATAAACATATTACCCTCCTTTGCGTCGCGCAGTCGGGTAAAAAGATAGACACGCGTTAAACGCGAATGCTACCAAAAATAATACGCACTTGTTTTAGCACTAGCTTGTCTAAAACAAGTGTGTATTATCTTTTTTGTGGTAAGGCCGTCTATGTTTGTTTTAGATTTAAGTGTTAAAGTAATGCCTACGATACTAAAAAGTGAAGAAAGAGAATTAGTGCTGAAATAAAACTTCCAACACCGTTAATAACGTTGTAACATTATTGACATTCAAGGAAGCCAGCTGTCGGACGGACTTCATAAGTAAAAAGCTCTATAGTTTTCGTCTCTCAGTTTTATGAAGGCCCCGCTAAGGGCTTCTTGCGAGGCCCCAACCAAACATGCTTTAAAATTTGTGACGTTCGTTTTCGAGCGTAAAAGTGATCAAAATAATTAGTCATCTTTGGTAGGGTCTGGGGGCATCGCACTTAAAAGGGCCTCGCGAGGCCCATTGAAGTGCGAGGGCTTGGGCGAGGGCCCACTTCGCCCACGCCTACGCAAGCCGCGTTAAGGAATTCGTTCCAAAATAAAAATTAACTCACCAGTAACAATAACGTTTTCAGTCAGCAGCGCGCCGTCGCAGTGGTAGCTGAACTGGCTATCATTGTTGTTGTTTGTTACGAAGATGGAGACCACCCATGGGAACACATTCTTGGTGAACTCCTTGCAGGCCAGGTCACCGTGGCAGATGGGGTCCGTCTGTTGAACAATAAAATAATATAAGGAAGTTCTCAAGTCAAAGTAATGTTGTGTTCTGTTTTATAAAATGACTAGCTATTCCCCGCAGTTGCACCCCCATCGCTCGGCTCCTAAGGGTTGTAGCGTGATGTTAAATAGCCTATACTATTCCTCATGAATCTGGCTATCATATACAAAAAATATTTTTCGAATTCGACTGGTAGTTTCAGAGATTAGCGCGTTCAAACAAACAAACTCTTCTTCAGCTTTATAATATTAGTATAGATGGACCACAAAAGCATATAGCCAGTGGTAGGAGTGGTGTGAAACCTAAGGTGAAGTGGTGGATTTTTACAACTACTTCATATATTATGTGGTCGGATTTTGGCATGGGACTTCAGGGCAAAATCTAAAACTATGAGAAATAGAGAAAAATTTTCAAAGGAATAATGAACTCGATTAGTCTCTAGGATCGAACACAGAAACGAACATACCCACCTACATACTAACTAACATATAGGTTAAAAACTATACCCTTCTTTTGGGATTCGCCGCAGTCAAGTAAAAACGGCAAATGCTCACCGTCTTACTACAAAAAAGATAAACATTTGTTGAACAAAAATGATACCAAAAACACACACTTATTTTAGCACTAACTAGTCTAAAACAAGTGTATATTATTTTTGGTATCATTTTTGTTCAAAAGATCTTTTTTGTAGGAAGACGGCAAATGTTTACCTTTGTAATTATTGAAATAATTAGCCAAATTATAAGCCTTGAAGCCCCAAAACATATAGCATATCATAAAAAATAAAATACATTTTTTTCGCGAATCCCTTACATTATAATTCAAGCCGCGGTGAGCTCTCAAATTAAAATTAAAAATTCAAATTTCCTCGGCGTCCATTTTGGCATGGTGTTTATGGCGATAAATAATGTATAATGGTTGATTATTATCATCTAACGAGCGATAAAAAACAGACAACGGAATGTCGGATATTAAACTAAGGTTTAATTTGTGGAACTATTTTTAACTGCCGCATAGAAACAGGTTTTGTCGACGGAAGAATAGATAAAAGTAATGACAGATTGTAGTAAGATTTCTACCGATTTATGCACGGTGATGCCAAAAATGAAGAAAAGAAATGTTTCTATTCGTCAATAAAAGTCAAACGTACTAATTACCGCCTTCCGACTTCTCCAATTAATGTTATCAACTTTAGCAAACCAATGAATTTCGCAAAATTTTCCGAGATTGCACAAAAGATGACGGTTACAGGGATACGCACTTTAAACTTTGAGCAAATGTTTCGAAGGGTTCACACTGTTAAATTCTTGTCATCAGGGCCCCAAGTCTGCTAATGCAATTGTTATAATCGTGTCAGAATAGTGTCTCAATGGCATCGTTTTGACTAATGACGAAAGAGTTAGTCTTACTCTAAGCCAATGACCGCTTAGGTTTTGATAGTAATGGTGTCATTATGACACCATTCTTACACTATTCAAATAGCAGAATTGGGGCCCAGTGTGTTGCTGCGGAGTTTGTTGCGCCGCTTCTTCGCAGCAAAAAAATACTAGGAAGCGATGAGGGGGGGTTTTGGGGGGTATCCTTTGTATGTAGTCGTTCAAAAAGTGCTAATTGGCTTTAGCTTACTTTGAATAAATTTCTTTTGAATTTGAATTTAAATCTAAGTACACTGGCTCCTTTCAGCATCAGCGACCGACGATTTTACGACTCCATCGATGCTGCAGCGTTTTGGCGACGTTTGATTGTTATATCGAAATCACGCGTTTTAGCGATTGCTTTTGGAACGAAGTTCCTTAACGCGGCTTACGGTAGAAGTTAACTGAGAGAATTCGTCACCTTCATATTTTTGAACACGCGATGACGTTTTCTGCCATTTCGCTTTTTTGCCTATTCAATAAAGTAACACGCGCGCCGTCGGTCTATATCTGTAAACTCAAAAGTTATTGAACGGATTTTCATACGGTTTTCACCATTGGAAGGACGTATTCCCAAGGAAGGTTTCTGTATATAATTTTCAAATGTGTTATATTAGCCGAACTGTCACGGTTTTTTTTCGTTCCAGATTTTTTTTCCGGCGCGGGCATGTCGGTACAGAGTAGACAAACAGTTCCTTAAGGCGACGGTAAATGGTAACGGACGTAAATCTCAAGTTTTAAATCTCTTATTTCGCCGTCAAATAATGCAGGTTAGTTGTGCAATTTTTTATGTTAAACTAGAACATATATACATCAATCGTACCTGTGAATATTTAACTATTGTAGTAAAATACTTAATGAAATAAATTCATGAATTACTGTCTACCCAAAACATAAAAACGTAATTACTTTCAAATCGCTTAAGATATATTCATGATTTGTTTTGTATGAAAAGACTATGTTACTACCTATAATATTGCCTGTTACTTTTTTTTTATTTTATATTTTAGATACTAAAAAGTAATAATACGTCTAATTCGGCACAGCGAGCTTCTTGATAGGCGAGTCGTATTGCTCGGTGGACGTATGTCGCGTTGCTTGAGCTCAGCGCAGAACACTCAAGCTATACCACCCAAATCACTCAAGGCCGTTGGCAGTTATCAGCACCTTAATTTCAAAATACAAAAAGTTAAATCAATATTTGCTGTTGACTAGAATAATTTTCTATGGAAATGAAGATACAAATCATTTATTAAACAAACACAAATGATTTGATTTACTTCAATTACCGACAGAGAGTCAGTGAATGGTTTAATTAAACACAACTGTTGTCACTGAATCATGTTGTTTATTTATTTGGGTCATAGACGAATTACCCATGAGACGTGAAACTCGATCTTGCCTTTACGAATAAAAAGAATATAGCCATAAGAATAAAAAAAACCTGTGCGGTCTGCGGGCCCCCAAGTCTATCTGTTCTGTACCGACTCGCCACGTGATATCACCGCGAGCACTGCCAATTTGTTTGCGAATGTTCGAGGGAGAATTTCACGGTGATATTCTCCCTCGAACGTTCGCTAACAAATTGGCAGTTCTGGCGGTGATATCGGCGTGTCGGTAGATACAAAATAGACAGGGAAGGACGAAGTTCCAAAAATGTAATCCATTCGTATGAACGTTTCTTTTATTAGATACCTACCTCAGATCATAGAAACAAGGAGATATGCCAACGTAGCAAATTAGTACCGGAACAACTGATGCCACTTTTAGTACATTTTTCGACACAATTACGCGCATAATTAAGCGCTCCTTGTGAATAAAAAGATCTCCCACGCATTAAACATTCCGCACACCCTCAATCTAACACTGTTAATCGTCACTCAACACTAGCACTAAACTAAAACACTATATTTATACCATCGATCGTGTTCGGTTCGTCGCCAGCGCGTACGTTTTTAATATGAGCAATTTGCTCAAAATCAGGCATCAAGCTCGATAGCGCCTTGGCACATCTCCCTGGTTTCTATGATCTGAGGTACCTACCTATTTTAACACAGAAAAATTACGCGTAATATTTTCCAATCCAGCGACGCAGTTTGCCATCATCTATAGAAAAAGCTGTCAAAAACTGGATATACTAATATAAATTACAATTATATTGTGGGTATCTTCAAGTCACGAGTGAATCGGTTTCTTCTAGGCAAGCGTGCTCTACCGTAGAGGCATAATGTTTCCCATAAACATTTCACCATGACAATGGAAGCTTGACTTATAGATACCATAAGAAACTCCCACATAATTAATAGTCACACATTTACACCCACGAGGTCGTGTTTAAAATGACTTCCACTTAAATATCTCAACTCAACGATGTATTTTAAGAGCAAACATTAAGGTAATGATGGTGATTTAATTCTGAGATCTGAGATCTTTGAGATTGTGTCTCAAGGTCTGCCCTTAACTGAGTGATTTTAAAACGTCTGTATTAGTAAATCAGGGACCTTATACTAGAATGCCATAGGAATAATGTGAACCGGGCATTATCATAAAGTGTTCAAGATTATCCAGGGTGTCCAGCTCAGCATATGCCAAGTACCTAGGCTGGTATTCCTGACGCTGGTAGGTACTCTGCTAGATCACTGATGGCTCTAACACTGAGTAAGTGAACCTTCCAAATTCGTGCGATCGTATTCTAATGCAACCCGCATCAGAATACGATCGCACGAATTTGGCCAGGCAAAATCATAGTTTAGCCAGGATTTTTTTAGCCAACCCACTTGCAATATATTTTTAACCGACTTCAAAAACCAACTTCAAAAAAGGAGGTTCTGTATTCGTCCCGTATGTATGTATGTATGTATGTAAGTATGTATGTATGTGTGTATGTATGTATGTTTGTATGTGCGCGATTTTCTCAAAAACTACTGATTCGATTTGGATGGGGTTTTCACTAACGTAATTTACATACTTTCAGGAAGGTTTTAGTATATAATACATTATGTAATCACTCCTATGTACAAAGTTATAGGCATAAATGTACACACTCCGTAGAAGATTTACTGTTGAACGAATTCGTGAAAGTAATCTAACACGGGATAAAGAACTAAAAAGGGAAAAATAAAAAACTTTTTAACAAAAAATAACCGACTTCAAAAATCCACTACAAAGAAAAGAATAATTTTGGTTTCGGAAGTCGGTAGCAAAAAAAAGCAAACAAAAACCAAAGCCACCGACTTCCGAAACCAAAATTATTATTTTCTTTGTAGTGGATTTTTGAAGTCGGTTATTTTTTGTTAAAAAAGTTTTTTAATAACAGATGGGTAAATCTGTTAAACTTATCTTAGAATATTTGAATTGATTTTGTTCTTTCTAGCCTTGATCTGAGAGGAAACATGATACAAAAATAAACCATTATCTTTCGATCCCTTATCAAAACTTTCTTTCACTTCTTCTCGAATGAGGAAACACATTGACTCACTCGGTAAGCGGGTTCTAATTGCAGCTAGGGTTACGTAGGGCTAACATGCGCGCCGCGACAAATTTTGTCGACTGTTTTGTCTCGCTCTTACTCGTGCGAATATGAGACAAATGCACGATAAAAGCGTCGACAAAATTTTGTCGCGGCGCGCATGTTAGGCGCTCTGATCAAATAATGTCCTGACAATATCCCTGACTTTTCACATTTTGTCTGAATTTAGGATGTGAAGGCAACGAGATTAATAAATAAATATAAGTAGGTACTTATTAAATAAAATTCATTGCTATTGTTAAGTTTTGATTCTTTTAGTTTTTGTAACCAGAATGATTAATAAGTATTTTTTTATGACTTACATTTTGTATTTTCCTCTTTCAATTTCAAAAATTCCTGACTATTAAAGTTTTTCCCTATGATTTAAATCGTAGATGTGCCCTACACCGTACCTACATCGCGCGAAAATATGTCCTTATTGAGACGTGTGAGCTCATTAATTAGACTGAGAACGATAGTGTGCAATATTCGGTATGAGTGGGCTATATATGTCGTTGCCCTTTTAAATTTTACCAATCAAATCTTCCCAAGGGGCCCCGACTGTGAGTCGTTCTGTTCTGCATTAGAATTTATGATTTGTTTTATGTGTGTATCGATTATAAAACTATTTCAATTGTGTAGTTATTTAGTATTACTTAACAGAATTCTAAACTACTGGGCTTGTTTCTTTCTTTTTAGTTTTTATTTAAGTTAATTCTTTCACGTATTTTTTAAAATTAGTTTTTACGCAGTCGGGTTTTTTTGTTTTTCTTTAAATTATTATTTTTTTACGTACCTTACTATTAATATTAGAAACAAGCGTAATAGATGTCGAGAATTGTATTTTTATGTGTCAAATAAATTTATTTAAAAATAATTTTATTTATTTATTAAAAAAAAAACTCAGATCATTTTTTTTTCGTTTTATGGCACCTTTAACATCTATAGATATGCCTCTTAAAATATTTCGAGTATGAAGGGTAGGACCCTATATTTGATACCTACTTCAGATGTCATCTGCAGCGAGCTGCAGACGAGCTGCAGACATTGAATCTATTTTTATTCTGCAAAAGAGAGCTATCAGAGCCATTTATAAGCTTCGCAGTCGCGAATCTCTTAGGGAACTGTTCAAAGAAATTAATATCATGACGGTGCCTTGTCAGTACATATATGAAAACATTATGTATGTTAGGAAAAATCTACATCTATTTGGTAAAAGATGCGAAAGACATCATTACAGTACTCGAGATGGAAACAAACTAGTCCAACCACGCTACAGATTATCCAAAGTACATACATCTTTTATGGGGTACTGCGTAAAATTTTATAATAAACTACCTCTCAACGTTCTTCAATTAAATGAGAATAAATTCAAAAACTGTATAAAACGCACACTATGTAGGCAAGCATATTACAAATTAGAAGATTATATTGCTGATAAGAATGCTTGGCTTAATGCTGGTCCTGCTCCACAACCACTTAGACTCATGTAATCGGAGTTATCTGCCCTTGAAGCTCTTCTTTATGACTTTGTAAATTACTTTATTATTCTGACATTTACAGGTAATCTATTCAGAAATTGACATGAATTAATATAATAATTTTCAATAGTAAGTTTGGTTTTGTTGTACGCATATGAATAACGTTAGTTTTGTAATTGAGTAACTTTCTTTGTGTATTGTGAATGTGAGTGCCATGTACCTAGCTATTTAAGTTTTAAGCTTATAGTATGGCAGTTGAGAGCATGTCATGCTCGCTTAAATGTACCGCTGATGGTGGCGTGTGTATTGGATTGTTCGATTCCCTCCAAAATGGTTGAGTTGAACGGTGCTGATGCGCACGTCATGTCCGTGAACGGGCGCTGTCAGTTGGTGCTGGTCATCTCTTGACTGCCTAAACAATGTTTTTTCACTTGTCTAGTTGATATTATTATTATTTTGTACCTTACTAAACATAGTTCTCACATATTAGGGCATCACTGTAATCAAAGAAATTGTAACAGAATTTATTGAAAAAGAGTAACCATGGAGTTTCTTGTCCGTTCTTCTCCATAGGAATCTACGTTTTGGAACGGACAACTAGCTTCAACTAACGGACAAACCGACTGACAACTATTGTAATATTGTTTGACATTTCAAAAGTGCCTGTAAATGGTCTAATTGAAATAAATGTTTTTGACTTTGACTTTGACATCAAAATCGACATTGGAAACGTGATCCTATTTCGACACGGTAGAGCGTAGCTACGATTAAAATCTTTGGTTTTTCCCTGTTTCCCCGACAAAGGGCCAAAATTCCTGACATCTCAGGAAAATTCTTGTCGTCTGGTAACCCTAATTGCAGTAGATCAGCTATAAAGGAAAAACTTGGTGGTTTCTCAAACATAATTACGACCTACAACCTTGAAGGACGAATTGCGACCATTTGTGATGGTAGCTCAAGGAAGTTGGATGTGGTATTTTAATTAAACAAAAACATGTTTGTTATGTTTAATTCACATTTTTGTTACGCTTGAAAAAAATTTGAAGCAAGCACATTAATGTGTACAAAATATTTTAGGGACTCAATTATAATTACGGTCGTTACACTGAATAATGGTCACACTGCTGGGACACGGGCCTGCTCTCTGTGAGAGGGAGTGGGCCATATCCACCACGTGGGCCCAGTGCGGGTTGATGGACGTCACGTGTTTTAGAATTTTTAGTTCTAGGACATGTCGCGTTTTCCATCACAACAATGTTATGGTGATGTAACTAACTGCACAAAGTAAAGTTACCCGGCTGTTAGTAAATATTACACAACATCAAGTTTTATAAAGATAATCGGCTAACTTCGGTTTGGTGTATGTCACAAGTTCGACACACGAATGCCCGACATCAGCGACATGTCATTAGCTCGACTGGTCACTAGAGCGACAATTCATATGTTCGACAGGTTGTTGGAGCGACATGTCATAGGTTCGACAGGTCGTTAGAGCGGTGACATGTTGTCACTGACTGGTTTATCAGATATCGTGCGACAGAGATCTCTCTAAAGCCGAGGCTAGCCGATTCAAGCTCGATCGATATGTAGGTAATATTTACTGCTGCTTACTATAATATAAACCACATCCAAAGATTCTCGCTCCGCGTATCTCGGGAACGCGAATAGTCCTTTGTGCGCGTGATTGATGACGCAGGATCGCGTGATACCAGCTATCAGCCGCGTTCTTCGAGAAACTATGCTCATGAAGGATTATCATTGTCGTTTAGTTAACGTAGGAATAAGGGCTAGAAAAGTACTTGAATGAACGGAGTTACTAGGTACAAATAATATAAAAAATATAAAAATATACTATAAAATAATATAAGGTCCTACCCTTCATACTCGAAATATTTTAAGAGGTATATCTGTAGGTGGTAAAGATGCCATACAAACAAAAAAAAATCTGAGTATTTTTTTTTTTAATAAATTAATTTAAAATTATTTGAAACACATAAAAAATATTATTTTCAACATCCATTACGCTAGTTGTTACGTACCTTACTATTAATATTAGAAACAAGCGTAATGGATGTCGTAAATAGTATTTTTATGTGTCAAATAATTTATTTAAAATAATTTTATTTATTTATAAAAATAAAAAAAATACTCAGACCAATTTTTTTTTCGTTTGTATGGCATCTTTACCACCTATAGATGTGCCTCTTAAAATATTTCCAGTATGAAGGGTAGGACTATATATACATACGGTACTTAATAAATAATATACCTACCTAGGTACCGTTGTTTCAAGCAATGATCCCGAGGGATCAGGGCTTGAAATACCGGTATTCTTAACCGACTTCCTATAGGAGGAGGCAATTCGTCTGTATTTTTTTTTGCACCCGTTACCTGATATTTTCGCCGATTATGAACCGAATTTAATTATTGCTTTTAGGGTTCCGTACCAAAATGGTAAAAAGGAACCCTTGTGGTGCGACTTCGTCTGTCTGTCTGTCTGTCACAGCTGGTTATTTCAGCAACTACAAATGCTGTCGACTTGACATTTGGAACAGTTATAAAGAATACTTGCCCACCTATTTGTGTTTGTGTAGGTTTTGAGTTTATCGCGTTCAGACAGACAGACAGACGTGGTGAGGGGACTTTGTTTTATAAGAGATGTAGAGACGGTTGACAATAAGTGGTGCCTATGCAGGTCTGGTTAGTGGTAAAGAATTCACACTATTGCTATAATCGCGTGTGTTTTGATCTAAACACACACTCAAAAAAATAGAATAATAAAAAACTTAAAAAAAATACATGGGTAATATGATGTTATTTCGCCACACACAGACAAACAGAATAATTACTGTACCAGCAATTAATAGTTCGTATTAATTGCTTGTTATTTAATACTATCTTTTATAGCTCAAAATTGTAAGGTTTATAATTGCATAACCAGTAATCAGTAGCTTTATTACCGTTATAGTAATTATTATATGGCTATTCATAATGTTTATATTGTGTAGGTACCTACTTCCTCAATAGCTTCAATTAAATGAAAGCAATTGGTGGCGTAACGGATTTTAGGGTTACGTAATCAAATAGCGAAAACGGAACCCGTATAATTTCGTCTTGTCTCGTATTCGATATTAGACCAGTTGTCAGACTTTCGGGCTCCTGACAACCCGTAACGACTGTCAGAGATATTCCTATATCAACCCGGACTGTTTAACGTGCTTTCCGAGGCACGGTGCACGGTGGGGTCTAGATGTGTAATGAACGGTCCCCCATCCAAGGACTGACCGCGGCAAGTGCAGCTTAACATCGCAGATCGATCGATCAGCGCGGCATTCGATCATTCCTATATCAACCGGGACTGTTTGACGTGCTCTCCGAGGCACAGTGGGGTCTAGATGTGTAATGAACGGTCCCCCATCCAAGGACTGACCGCGGCAAGTGCAGCTTAGCCACGAGCCCCTCTGAGCCGAGTTTCTGATGTAGAGAACTATGGAAATGGTCCTTAATTTCCAAAAAGTCCACACATCAATTCCCGTTAAAAGACACACAAAACATCAATCCTTATCAAATTGCCAGCGGCGCCACAAAGCGGCCACGGAAGCACAAAGCCATCGAAATGTGCGCGAAAAAGCCCGCCCAACAGGCATAAAGACCAATAGAAAATTGTTTTTCGTGCGATTAAAAAAAACGCGCTTTTTTCACCCACCAAGCCGTATTTTTGCTATAGAGTGATTGATTCGAACTCTTGTTGGAATGAGCGATGATATACTGACGATTTGAGTGGATAGCTTGATATTTTGTTGGCGGTGTTGATTTGGTGATCTAACCAAACCAACGTCGCCGCCGCCAACAAAATATCAAGCTAAACTAAGCGGGTATCTTAAGAGGAGGCTTTGCTATAAACGTCAAATTTAGATTGGATATTTGAGGAGTAAGAGAGGTCCTATACTAGTAAAATTTATATATATGATAGTTCACCATCAGATCTATTTTTGCATCGGACAGAAACACGATAGCATGAAATTTACTCGATAAAAAAAAATCATGAAGTTGCGAAAAAATATCACATTTATTGGATTTTTCATGGACGTGGTGCAAATAACTACGACAAAGACTATATAAATGACATCGCAATTATTTAATCTATCTTTGCATCGGAAGTTTTTTTTTTTAATTGTTTACTTTAAGAGAAAATCCAGTAAAACTGCTTTGGCGCTTATGACAATTTTATTTGACTAAGTTGATATATTGCATCTCTTTTTGATGTGATCTTTTTGCATAAATCTGGTTCATCGACCAGACGGCGTTCCGCCGTACAGGCGTGAGGTCTATGCCACTTTGACAGCCGATGACAGTTATGCCGTCGCAAACAGAAAAAAATGTAAATTAAAATTACGTAGATATTACTCAAGAAACTTAAAGGTTATAAGTAAAAGTCAACACATTTAATTGTTAATCATTGAAATAATCGCCACAAGGGAGTATAAATACTGTGTAAATATACGAAACTTGACCAAAATTGTTGTTCGTTGGAAAATTACGTATAAACGCTATTATAATGCAATACAGAACCATAAACACGAGTGAAAAAATAGGAAATTAAAGAAGGTGGCTAAACGGCTAAGGTATGTCTACAGTTTAATTCATTTAATCAATTTAATAAAATAATTATGTTTGGTTCTATGAAATCATATCATGACGTCATTGGGGACTTTGTTGAGTGACCACGGAATATGTAAAATAATTAGAAACTTTTTTCAACGACTTGAATTGCGACTCTTTTCCAACACGTTTTTTTTACTCCAACCACGGGGTCTCATCAGGAACAAAGGAGTATTTGTTCAAATAACTCATAATAGATAGCGTTAATCATATGTATCGATTTGTTATTGAAGTTTGTATAAAATATACTTAGAACATAAAAAATAGACAAAGTAAATATTGGTTCAAATAAAAAAAAAATCATTTAGGCATGAAAAAATGTATAGTCCCTAGATCCGTTTTTAGGGTTCCGTACCAAAAAGGTAAAAAAGGAACCCTTATGGTGCGACTTCGTCTGTCTGTCTGTCTGTCTGTCACACCTATTTATTTCAGCAACTACTAATGCTATCGACTTGAAATTTAGAACAGTTATAAAGAATGCTTGTCCAACTATATTGCAAATGAAAAAAGTCAAAAAATATTTTTATTTTCATTGCAAAAGGGGCCGGAGTGGGGGTCCACAATTTCAAAGTGGGGTTACTAGGTCAAGTGACATATCATATGAAAGGGCTTGATCTGCACATTTCAAAATATATTTTCATTTTATTTTATGTCTCACAGTTTTCGACATATGATGAAAAATGTCTGAAAAAATACCATTCGCCCCCCTTATCTCCGAAGTTTGCGGAGCGAAAAATCTGAAATAATTAGGGTTGATAAGAATTGACTAAAATATGGCACCAAAAATAAAACGATGTTCCTAACTAGTACAGTTTTTCAAAATCATCAATATTCCTTGACAAACAAACTTAGTTATGCGGTCCGGTTTTTTTCACTTTATACGTCCAAAAATGATACGGAACCCTCGGTGCGTGAGTACGACTCGCACTTGGGCGGTTTTTTTGTATGAGATGAGGCAGCTGTACGCTTAGTATTGTATTATCTGTGTTCCAACTAAATTTTAATCCAGGTCGCACAGTGACGCCACTAATTGCGTGAGTCTGCTGACAAATACGCAAGTAACAAGAGTTTTAATACAAGTATATCATTTTGATCGGACAACGCTCTCGCACGACTATAACGTATTAATATAAGCTTTAGCTTATTATTTTTCTAATCGCTCTTTTATTATTTTTCTCAAATCATTTCAAATGTTATAAATACGCGGCTGTAATCGTGGTAATCTGGATTAGTATACAGGGTGGCATGTTGAACAGTGGAAATATTTTAGGGGTCATTGTACTCATCATTAGGAACAACTTTTACTATGGGACCAACCAGGAAATCGCGAAAAAAAAATCAGCTGTTCCATACATTTT
Organism: Thalpophila matura; assembly: GCA_948465475.1. Taxonomy (NCBI): domain Eukaryota; kingdom Metazoa; phylum Arthropoda; class Insecta; order Lepidoptera; family Noctuidae; genus Thalpophila; species Thalpophila matura. The sequence continues at coordinate 1,305,188 of OX419199.1, read as the reverse complement.
GTTGAGTTATGTGAACATAAATGTATGGAACAGCTGTTTTTTTACGCGATTTCAGGGTTGGTCCCATAGTAAAAGTTGTTCCTAATGATGAGTACAATGACCCCTAAAATATTTCCACTGTTCAACATGCCACCCTGTATATTATATTATTATCGCGTGCATCCATATGACGTTATAAGAAGTGTATCACTTTGGGAGTATAACATGATGTTCAATAATAAGCTTTGTAATAAAACAAGTTTAAACGTAATCCGTTTAAACTTGTTTTATTACAAAGCTAGGTAACCTCTACCATTTTCTACGCTTTGATCAACCTCAAATTCTCGCAAAAGATAACCGATATGTGCCTAGAATGCTTCGCGAGGCTATTGAAATAAAAAAAAACATCCTAATTTTAATAGAGAAAATGGTTGGCAAGTACCACCTGTTTGGAACCCTGTTCTTAAAATAATCAGGTCCCAATCTTCACATCTCACTGCGAAACATCAAGACACCGTGAGCGATTATGTGCATCGAAACGAATATGATTCGAATAATATCGATTATAATTAAAAAATCTTGTGCGGGTAGATTTAAAATCATTTTTGAATAAATAATAGCAGTCATAGTCATGACGCCTACCAGCTCAGTCGTCCTGCGACCTTAACGCTGCAAAGTGTTCGAAACGTCAGTAAAATCAATAATACACGTGATTAAATCCGTTTAAACTTGTTTTATTATAATGCGTAGTAATCGCGAAAACCTATGATATTATTAATAAGATTTGTTTTACTCTTCAATTATGTCACGCTTTGATATTAGAGTAGACACGAGAGTTCATGAGACTATTAGTTTAACAATTTATCTACAGTTAGAAAGATATTGCTTATCGGACATGACAAATTTTAATTTAAATAGGGTCATACGGTCAGACTACTCTTTCAGGAGATGCTTTATATTCAGGTTAAAATGTAGGTACATTACCCACGTATGTACTTACCACTATACTATAAAACTATTTTCTACATATACTATGTTTACGGAAATCGTCACGTACACCTCAAAATCAGGTAACTACCAAATTTCAAATATTTTGGTGTCACGTGATTGCGTATAAAATCTACTATTTCTACTTATCAAACAAAGCTGAATCTGTCTATTTTCTGTTTTTTCTTATAATTGGTTATAGTAGAAGAAATCTGTTCAATTGCTTTTCTCTTGCATATAAATACATCATCTATCAGTGACCTACTTTTGTGCCGAATAGTCGGCAGTCTGGTCAGAGACGTTGACTGAGGTGTTGTTGCTGTTTCTCCAGTTCTCCAGTCGTGTCGCTGTTCCTAAGGCCCGACAGCCGCCCAACCCAAAATCGACATTTAGGTATTGTGTAATGTGTTATAACAAACTTTGTATTAGTACTCAGTAGTTGATGTATAATTTGAGATTTTATTGTAACTTCACTGGCTTACAGTTCTATTCTTCGTTGGGTCCTGTTCGTAAGCTGAATTTAAATAAAATGTACTTTATACCATTCCCCCTCTAAAAAGCTTATTTTATTCACTGAAAACAGTGAATAAAAAGCACTTTTACTCACTGTTTTGATGTTTGAAAATGGAACACACCAATGTATTCGACCACAGATTTAAAGAACCTATGCTAGATGCGGCACGTTATTAGATTGTATGAAAACCGAACGTGTCATCTTTTTTATACCTACGATAACTTCACCCCAGCCATTTAGTGATGTGCTCAGAGTAAACAGAATTGTTTCAATCACTAAGCGTCACTGAGCTAACAGACTTTTTTTAGTACGAACAGTCGAACATGCAGGGCACGCTTGGTCGTGGCTTGCCGTATCTAGTGTAAGTGTAATCTGTGTATTCGACCTATATTGATGTGTTCTAAATTCAATTTGATTACGATTACTACGATAGCTGCTTGCCACTTGTTTGCCATCATCTATACAAATATTATAAAGAGGAAAGATTTTTTTGTTTGTTTGTTTGTACCGAATAGGCTCCGAAACTACTGGACCGATTTAAAAAAATCTTTCACTAATAGAAAGTTACATTATCACTGAGTAACATAGGCTACTTTTTATCCCGAAAAAATGCACAGTTCCTGTGCATAGTCGTTGTATAAAAATACTACTATCGATCCTATTTTACCAATCACAACCAGATGAGCTGTTAACAGTAGATTAAAATTAAATAGGCTTATAAAAATTGAAGATAAATTGTGTAATAAAACAAGTTCGCCAATCGTATCGCCCGTGTGTCAGATAGCCGTGAAGCCATTGTTAGCCGATCCCTCATAAAACATTACGCGCTGCATTCATATCTGAGAGGAAGCACTTTTTAATAAATATAGATGGTTCTAGTTTAATCTACTCCCATTTGACGCATGACTTTGGAAAATATTAAACAACTACGGCCTTACCACAAAAAAGATAGACACACGTTAAACGCGAATGCTGCCAAAAATAATACGCACTTGTTTTAGACAAGTTAGTGCTAAAACAATTGCCTATTATTTTCGGTAGCATTCGTGTTGAACTTGTGTTGAACAGATGTTTATTTTTTTGTGGTACGGCCGCTAGACTTTTATAAATGTATACTTTTGCGAATTTTAAACATGTTAAAGCCATGTTAAGCTTATATAATGGTATTAAATATATAAGACATTCCCAAAAACAACTGACACAGGCAGGAATCGAACCTGCGACCTCTGCCTAAACCGGGGCAACGCTCTTAACCGCTGAGCTACAGTGTCGTGTCTGAATCAGTTGTTTTTTGGGAATGTCTTATATATTTTAATACAACTAGACTTTTGCCCGTGACTCCGTCCGCACATTTAGATAAACACGGCAGTATAGAGAACAGTCTAAAACTTGCAATTTTAAGTTATATCAAATAAGCCACAGTCGGCAAATTGCAGTTGTTTGAAACTGATACGAACTCATAACGTATGCTGTGGTTGATGGCAGCAAGTTGCGAGTTTGTTACTATGAACAATGGTCGTGGTTTTATGGGAATTACCCACTAGACTTTTGCCTGTGACTCCGTCCGCGTGGACTAAAATAAAATGACCGTTTTATATGACTTCATTAGTGTAGGGTGGCTAGTAGTACGAAGAGGTCAAGCTGTATCTCTGAAGTGTGGCTTAGATTTTAAGTTGGACCCCAAGAGAAAACCCATCAAAATCTGTTCAGTACTTTTTGCGTGATGCATGCACAAACAGACAAACAGACAAAAATTCATAATAAATCATGGTTACGTCCCAGTACCCTATCCCGACTGTTCTTTCTGGAATATCTTCAATGTTTTTATACGGTTTTTTTAGAGTTTTATCAGTTTTTATAGTTTTTTCAGTATACTTAGATGTTTATTTAACCATAAGTTGTATATTACGATTTTTCTATCATTATATTAGCAGACAAAACACGTTCCTGATTCCATTCTCTCCCCCATATGAATCCAAATGAGAGCAAACAGAATCTATCGACTGAGCCAACATTGTGGAATAAGCAGTTACCTTGTATCAACACAAAAACTATTACGAGTTCAATTTTGAGCCACAGATCAAATTCTGATACTTTACCACGTATTTAATAACTCGCTTTTTTATCTGTCTGTTTGTTCGGTGCAAATTTCGCAATCGATTTTAGAGTTTGGTCGCACGGTTGTCGCAGTGGCTGAGAGGTTGGCTGCTGCGCGACGTGTCGCGGGTTGGATTCCCGCACTGGTCTGGCGGTTTGTGTATGTGAAATTTGTGTTTGCAAACGCACCCAGCACGACACAGGAGAAACCCTAGTAAAATCCTAATAATAACTTTCCAATAAGCTGGAGACTTGTTAAATATGGCTCACAACAGGATGACAATGCAATTTCAACTCATAAAAAAAAAACCGGCCAAGTGCGAGTCGTACTCGCGCACCGAGGGTTCCGTATCATTTTTGGACGTATAGAGTGAAAAAATCCGGACCGCAAAACTAAGTTTGTTTGTGAAGGAATTTTGATGATTTTAAAAAAACTGTACTAGTTAGGAACATCGTTTTATTTTTGGTGCCATATTTGGGTCAATTCCTATCAACTCTAATTATTTCAGATTTTTCGCCCCACAAACTTCGGAGATAAAGGGGGGGAATGGTATTTTTTTGGATATTTTTCATCATATGTCGAAAACTGTGAGACATAAAATAATATAAAAATATATTTTGACATGTGCAGATCAAACCCTTTCATATGATATGTCACTTGACCTAGTAACCCCACTTTAAAATTTCGGACCCCCACTCCGGCCCCTTTTGCAATGAAAATAAAAATATTTTTGGACTTTTTTCATTAGCAATAACGTTGAACAAGCATTCTTTATAACTGTTCCAAATTTCAAGTCGATAGCATAAGTAGTTGCTGAAATAAGCAGGTGTGACAGACAGACAGACAGACGAAGTCGCACCATAAGGGTTCCTTTTTTACCATTTTGGTACGGAACCCTAAAAATGGGTTGTTGGATGGACGATAATTGGATGTTCACCATCTTATAACAATATTACAATAAAACTTTCATAGGTAATTAAAATGTCGAATGGTATAAGAAATTATAATATATGACATGATGTATAAAACGCTTCTGTTGGTTCCAAAAACCTGCTTTCGAATAAAAAAAAATTCATTCAAATCGGTTCACCCATTTAAGAGTTACGGTGCCATGACAGACGGACAGATATGTACGTAGGTAGCGGTCAAACTTAAAACAGCCCTCCTTTTGCGTCGGGTGTTAAAAATAACAGTCTTAGCCAGTTTAACAGTTTTTATGAGAATAAAATCAGCGTTCTCAAACAACATATTTTTTGTTGTTTTACGGTACGTTGCTAGTTCTAAATATGATTTTGTATTAAGATAGCTTTAATGATTTGGAAATAGATTTAAATAGATATTTAATCACTTACATCACTCGTAGGCTGTAGAGGACTTTTCTCTGTTGAATTGCTTTCAGGTTCATAAACACCAGTAACAAAATCATCAGCTGTAGGCAATATTTCTGTAGGACTATACACATTTTCTTCGTTAGTAGTATCTTTGTACATTTCTACATAATCTAAGATGGGGTAGTCAGTAGAATTGTCCTCATTCTCATCATAATACGTAGTATCGATTTCTGTTAGTCTAAATATTTCATTCTCTTTGTCATCTCCGAGTTTTTCAATGTTTATATAATTTTGTTCCGTTCTATTGTTAGTCTTATTTAATTTCTGTTTAGCACTTTCAGTTGTTGTTGTAAGTGTAACTGTAGTGGTTCCAATTTCTTCATTTATACTAATAGTTTCTTGTTTTTTATCAGATTCTGTTAAATCGACGTCAATTTTAGCGTTCCCTTTCTCGAAATCGACGTTAAAATCGAAACTTTTCACGAAAATTTTAGTTTTGTTATTAACATGTTTGAAAACGAAACTGGTTTCATTGAATCTGCTTTCGAACCAACTTCTTAAATGTAATAGAATTTGATTTAAATCTTCAATCTCTACGTTTTTGATTTGCTCGAATTTAGGCACTTCCAATTTAATATCAACGTTTTCGATAACCGATGTTTCTTTTAAAATATCATTAACTACTTTAGCGACACATTCGGGATTATTATTATCACATTCACTTTTAACAGTTATAACGAACACTATACATATTATTGGTATAATTTTCTTCATATTTACTAAATATACGTGAACACACTACATGAGATGATACAGAAATGCATACTATGAATTGTTTTGCTGTACATACGTAATAATATTGTTTATACGTTCTTTATCAACCTTATTTACGTTAGTATAAGGTATAATTTCGTATGTTTGTATTGTTTTGGGAAAGATGTCTTCACCTTGAAGTTTCGTGGCTTCGCTGACTTTGATAGACGATCACAATAATTAGTGAGGATTGTTAGGGCATAGTGATAGGAGGAGCGGAAAGCGGATGACCCGCTTATGGATACAATGCAGAGAATTCCTTTGTATTGTTTGTAGGAGTTGCAGAAACTGTTTAATGTTGAAAAGTCACAATATTGAAAGGATGATTGTAATATAATGTACCTTTAAGTATTTAATTTTAACTAATTATCACACTAATATTCTTATTAATTTGATAGTTTGTGTGTTCGTTACTCCTTCACGTTGAAACTGCCGGACGATTTTGAATGAAATTTGACAAAGAGGTAGCTTGGCATCCATTTCTACGCAGACGAAGTCACGAGCAACAGCTAGTTGTATATCAATTGAATGAAATACTTAAGTAAATGTTTAAAACAACGCAAAACATGAAAATAAAAATATAATCGCTCCCTAAAAAAAGTACCTACCTTGTGCACTAGGAATTACACGTCATAAAAAGATCACATTGATAAGTGAAATGTTATGAAAACGTTTAAAGAAATCAACTTTCTAGCGATAAAAAAGGATTTTAAAAAATGAATTACAAACTTAATCTGAATACATAAACATGATCAGCGAAACATGAACATTAGGTATGTTCGCAAAAAACACTACAAACAAAATAAAAAAGCCTGATTTATTAATAAAATAAATCTTAACTCATGGCCTTACTGAGGCTACGGCCTTAAAGATCAAAGCTTTGACAGGCTATCATGATCACGAACTGTAAGACTTTAATTGTCCAGGCCAATTATTGGACCATTGAGATTTGTGGCTCAATATGGACATTAATTTGTATTAATGGTAGAAGCACTTTGTGTTATTTAAGGGCACGGTATCACGGGCAGAGCAGTGATAGCCTAGTGGTTTAACCACGTGCCTCCCACGGCGAATGGTTCGAGTTCGATCCCGAGGCACGCACCGCTGACTTTTCGAAGTCATGTGCGTATTAGAAATTAATTATCACTTGCTTTAACGGTGAAGGAAAACATCGTGAGGAAACCGGCATGTCCTAGAACCAAAAATTCGAAGACATGTGACGTCCACCAACCCGCGCTGGCCCCGCGTGGTGGACGGCCCACTCCCTCTCATAGAGGAGGCCTGTGTCCCAGCAGTGGGAACATTATAGGCCGATTATGCTAAGGGCACGGTATCTAATAGGTCTTATTATGAACTAGCTGTTCCCCGCGGTTTTACCCCCGTTGCTCAGCTCGTAAGGATCGTGGCGTGATGGTAAATAGCCTATACTAGTCCTCATGAATCTGGCTATCATATACAAGAAGAATTTTTCGAATCCGACTGGTAGTTTCAGAGATTAGCGCGGTTAAATAAACAAACTCTTCAGTTTTATATTAGTAGGTAAAGATCCTGTGGTGAATGACGTAACTTGCCAATTAGAGCACAATTTTTTAGACCTAATTATCCGCCTAGCTTTTAGCCTGTCAGGTTGGAGTCAGCTTCTAGTCGAACTACATGTAGTCTAGATTAATGTTTCATCTAAATATTCATAGTATCGATAGTATGTATACTATAAATAGGTACTATCGATAGCTAGAAATGTGATAACTATTGACGGGCTGCAATACTATCAATACTATCGATGGTATCGATAGTATTGCCTCCATCAATGGTATTGCCACGATCTGAGCTATCGATATTCTTGCTATTGGTCAGCTATCGATTGACTATCGATTGTCGACTATCCAGCGGCAACACTAAACTACTTAGATACGGCTGAGAATCAGTATTTTACATGAAGCAATAATGTATTAATACCAGTCTAGCTTACAGTTAGGTAAGTATTAGTTAGATAACTAGCTAGTTACCTAATAATCAGGTTGTGGAGGTCAGATGTCAGTCGCTCCGACTGGTAGTTTTAGAGATTAGCACGTTTAAGCAAACCAACAATCAAACAAGAAAACTCTTCAGCTTTATTATATTAATATAGATGTCCCTTCTGCAGTAAAGACAAATCTAACGACAACTCAAATGCTAAAATCCATCAAGCCGTTCAAGCTACAGAGCGTGCCAAAGAACAGAGCGTGCCAGAGAAACATAAATACAGGGGCGTAACTAGGGTGGGGCAGGCAGGGCACGTGCCCTGGGCGCCGTCAAGGGGGGTGGGCAAAAAAACGAAATTTACCAACTACAAAATAATATTAAAAAAAATACAATCCAAATTCGCAAACATGGTGAAATAAAAGTCTTAAGGATCATTTAATTGTTATTGTATATTTTTTCCACATTACATAATTTGTAAAATTTGTAAAAAGGGAAAGGGGCCCAGTTAAGATGCGTGCCCTGGGCGCCATTTTACGTCTCTATGCCCCTGCATACATACACTCGAAAAAAACCTAACTCTCCTTCCGTGGACATCATGTAATTATTACAGAATATGGTTTTCTCTATGAAGCAAACTTACTAAATGTACCACGACCGGGTTCATGAGAAATTGTCCGGTTTCCCAACAAAGCAGGCAATGTTCATAAGTTGATTCTGATGTTAGATAACGCGTAATGCATGACGGAACATGCAGTTATTACAAATTAAGAGCTGTCTTAATCATTAGTCTCAATTCTTATTGACGTTAGCAAGAATATGCGTCATGTCCGTGAACGGGCGCTGTCAGTCGGTACTGGTCATCTCTTGACTGCTCAAGCAATATTTTGGCATTTTACAGGTTTAAATGATTTTAATTTTAGTACCTACCTTTGATTTTATTTTTTATCCTAAGGGATTTTTAAAATATCTCACATTGTTCTCACATATTAGGGCATAAATGTAAACAAAGAAATTGTATATTTGAATTAGTTGAAAAAGAGTAACCATGGAGTTTCTTGTCCGTTCTTCTCCATAGGAATCTACGTTTTGGAACGGACAACTAGCTTCAACTAACGGACAAACTGACTGACAACTATTGCTTGACTATTCAAAAGTGCCTGTAAATGGTCTAATTGAAATAAATGTTTTGACTTTGATTTTGACTTTGTATGAATTACTTGTATATTATTGCACAAACTATGTTCATATAATAATGCATAATATTGATGCTGTACTCTATGTTCGGATGTTTCGTAACTTTGGTCATTCGAAACTAGGGCGTCCATTAGATGCTCAATCAAAACCATCAATCATGATTGATGGTTGCATGATGAACATATCAAAGTACGGTATCCAAAATTCTGTCACGCAAACGTCAATCATCAATTCATCACATTACACGTTGGTGGTTGGTGGTTGTGGCATGGTTAAACTGACAGCAAAACTTAGCGTGTAATGGACGCCTTGGACTGTTCGAATAAACTTGGATTCAGTTCATTCGAACGTTTCATGTTAATTGAATATATCATTCGAAAAAGAAAAATACTTTATTTAATTAAAAAGATAAACTTACCATCATCAGTAGTTTCTCGGGTTTCCCTGTAACCATTTCAACGTCATCCGAACCTCTTGTACTTAATTTGCTCATGTCAACCAGATCCCTCAACAACCTTGTATCTCGTTCATCTTCAACCAATTCGTTTTCGTTCGTTCTTGTCGTTAAAACAACTGGTTCTTTTGTGACTTCGTCAACCTTTGAATTGGAATCGTCACCAACCAAATAACCTTCTTTTGTTGTACTCTGTTCTAATACATTTTCTGTAGTATCAGATTCTTTGTCAACACATCTTTTTGATTTCTTAATTTTTGGAGGCTGCACTGTGTAATAGTATTTTGTTACTGCTGGTTCTTCACTAACCGTTGTTTTTGGTAATTCGTCTTCTATCACTACTCCTGTAACTACCGTTTTAAATATATTATCCGTATCTTTATTTAATTCTTTAGTTTCAGTTTTATCTCCTGCTATATTTTTTGGCGCATTCACTTCTCTTTTCATCGGTTCTTCAAGAAATATGTAGTCAACAAATATAGATCTAGGAGGTAATTCAATATAGTCTTTCAATTGTTCAACAGCTACGTTTCTTTTTACTTTACGTTTGAAATCGATTTCATCTTTCATGAACTCGTCGATATCAAAATCATCAATAGTCGTTACCTCTAAATATTCTACATCAGTTGAAGAATCATACATTTCTGTAGTATAATCTACTTCTATATCAGTTAGCTCTAATTCTGATATAGTTGGAATCCTTTTGATTGTGATATTCGCGTTGATATAATTGTATACGTCAGGCCAATATCTTGCACTGTACAATAATGATGATACTAGGAACAATATCACGAATAATATCATTAGGATTAGTAATCTTATGAATAACTTCAACATTGGTTGTGATAACTTCATCATGAAGAGTTTATTTTACTTGTGTTTTTAATTTCACACAAAAATCACCAAGAACAGTCGGTTAATGCACGTAAATTCTCTCACCACTTTGTCAATATTATCACAATTTCACATAAAACCGGTCAGTTTCAATAGCACCCACTCAAAACATTGTTTAATTCGCGCAAGCACCGTGATTCTAAACTGAAGCTCAAATATATACTAGCTCTAAACATGACAACGTTAATTATCAACATGAGATTTCTATAGGAACATTATGGGTTACATATATGGTGGGGTAGCGGGTGGTGCGCAGAATAAAACAATAGCCCATATACTTGCCATGTAGGTCGAGAAAACACTGATGTTGCGACTGAGTTTAGCGCTAAGATCATCAGTATAATCAGCCTGCATGTCTGAGTCATTGTGTCAGCTGTCATTCGTATAATAATTATCTAAGTACTTATTATTACGTACACGAAGATAAAGAAGTTCAAGGCCAACTTGGGTATGACTAGCGGCAGCAGTTATGAGCACAAACGCCACCTGCGCATTAGCTGATTTTTCGGTCTCTTTGGCGAAATGAAGAAGACGGGGGGCGCTGAGGCTGCATGCGATTGGTACCTACCGTCTGATTCCTGGCATAGAATTGGCTATTTCCTCAGATCATAGAAACAAGGAGATATGCCATCATAGCAAATTAGTACGGGAACAACTGATGCCACTTTTAGTACATTTTCGACACAATTACGGGCATAATTAAGCGCTCCTTGTGAATAAAAAGATCTCCCACGCATTGAACATTCCGCACACCCTCAATCTAACACTGTTAATCGTCACTCAACACTAGCACTAAACTAAAACACTGTATTTACACCATCGATCGTGTTCGGTTCGTCGCCAGCGCGTACGTTTTTAATATGAGCAATTTGCTCAAGATCAGGCATCAAGCTCGATAGCGCCTTGGCACATCTCCTTGTTTCTATGATCTGAGGCTATTTCTCTTCCATTCCTAAAGATCGTTAAAAGTGACATAACACAAATAAATGCTTTGATCATCAGTTGTAATCAATCATCAAGCGTGGCAATAGGTATACCTACTTACCTACTTAACAGTCATTATGATAGCGGTCAATAGGAAGTATTGCGCTACTTGAGAGCTCCATAAGAGCTATTTTGGTTTGTTTATGTAAATAGAAATAGGGATTGAATTAATCTATTTAGATATTTATAAGACTAGCGCGCCAACAACCTCTTAATATTTTACTAGCGCCTGTAAAAGTTTATATAGCAACACACATATCTACAAGTCGCTGCAATGAATGGTTGGACAGGTGCTCAATAATAATAGAGGCTGCAACTCCAGCAGGGTTGGCAGCTAGGGAGTTAGCGCCACTTGTTTTACCTAGCTTAGGTAAAGAAGTGGTGAGCGGTTTTTGGAAAATATCTCTTGTAGATAACAAAATAAGAATGACTACCCAAAAGCAGTTAGGTATTTCATTCAATTTTAAATAATATTATTAGAGTTGGCTTCTTGTTCCATTTTTAACCGACTTCCAAAAAGGAGGAGGTTCTCCATTCGGTAGGTTTTTAATCAATCACTATCTTTCGATTTTTTACTAGACATTAGGTATTAATCAGATATAGGTAGGTACCATTTTTACAAAAAAAAATGGTAGAATAGAATTAAACAAGATATAAACAGCATAAAAATATTTAATGCACCTTAAAACTAAATAACAACAATATTTACAACACACGCACACAAACACCCAACAACAACAACAACAACAACAACAACAAAAACAACAACAATTAAAATAAGGCGGTAGGGTTAAAATTAAAAGTCCTACAAACAGAACATTTGTATAAATGGCCTCAGATTGGCCTTGAAAAGCTTAGACAATATTTGTTTGCCATTAGCCAGTATTGCTAAAGGTCCTGGCCTTTGTATTAAATAATACTGGAGTTGCTAACTAAGTAATAAACAATTTTATGTGGCATTTTAAAAAGTGAGAATAAGCAGTCCATTTTTGTAAGAAAAAAATATTTCTCTCATACACATTATTACTCGTAAAACCATAGGCTTCAATAATAGACTCAACACTTTTTTGGTTGCAATAACCTCGGACGCAGGAAATAAGGACCAAATGCGTGACATGACATCCTACCTCAGATCATAGAAACAAGGAGATGTGCCAAGGCGCTATCGAGCTTGATGCCTGATCTTGAGCAAATTGCTCATATTAAAAACGTACGCACTTGCGACGAACCGAACACGATCGTTGGTATAAATACAGTGTTTTAGTTTAGTGCTAGTGTTGAGTGACGATTAACAGTGTTAGATTAAGGGTGTGCGGAATGTTCAATGCGTGGGAGATCTTTCTATTCACAAGGAGCGCTTAATTATGCGCGTAATTGTGTCGAAAAATGTACTAAAAGTGGCATCAGTTGTTCCCGTACTAATTTGCTATGATGGCATATCTCCTTGTTTCTGTGATCTGAGCATCCTACATTATGAGAACTAGAGAGATTTGTTATGTAAGTTAGTCTATACGGTAAGATTTGTATCTCTAGAACAGAATGATTGAAATACAAAGTTTTTATAAAGGAGAATCTCCAGAACCACTCGGTCGTCAACCCGCCACGTGATATCGCCGCGAGAACTCTCAATTTGTTTGCGAACGTTCGAAGGAGAATCTCACCGTGACATTCTCCCTCGAACGTTCGCAAACAAATTAAACAGAATATGGCTGGTCAGATTCCGAAAATTCTTTCATTAATACGAAGGTGTATTATCCCTGAGTGCTGTAGGTTATTTTTTTTCAGTTCAGAGGCCCTAGACAAGTTGCTTTTCTGTTAGCGTTCACGCCAAACGCTACGGACAAAATGTATGGAATTGACATTTGTTAGTCACGTGACTTTTCCGCTGATAATGTCATTGCCATACATTTTGGACGTAACGTTTGGCGTGAACGCTAATGAAAAAGCAACTTGTCTAGAGCTAGGTCACGCGGACGAACCTGCGGGCAAAGTTAGTGTCCCATAAAATGGCTTACAGCGTGCAATCCCAATTTTTTTAGCAACTCCAAAATTACATTCTTATTTCTAGTGGTGTCCCCCCTTCTTAGTATGGATGATAGTTTCGTAAACCGGTACTTTAAATGGATACGGTTTTTCTACTGGTACCAAAATATGCTTCACAACTTCAAAAGGTACTTTCTTAAATTGTGGTACATGCACAATCCTTTCGACAGGGTACGGTACCGACTTTTCTACGGGAACACTCACTTCTTTAATTATCGGAATCACTACGGCCTTCGGTACCGGAACTTGAATCGGAATTGGGTGGGGAACCGGAATGATTATTGGTTGGTTGATTTTGAACTCTACGTTCTTGTGTTGAGGAACTACTATTTCTTTATAATGCTTTATAGGTTCTGGGTTCTCTTCATCGACGTGCTGGTGGACTGGGTAGACATGCGACTGTAAATCATGGCCGCCAAAATCACCACCGCCGTAACCTCCGCCGTCGTGCGAGCTGCCACCATGACCGCCAAAATCGGAGCTGCCGCCCTGACCGCCGAAACCGGAGCTGCCACCGTGACCGCCGAAATCGTAGCCGCCAGAAAAGTCACTAGCTTGGAACTGAGGAAGAAAGAGAATAGGTTTATTTTAATACGTGTAGTAGTATGTAATAATAAGTTTAATGTCGAAAATCATTTTTCAAAAGAAGCTTTTATAATGACCACTACCACTTTCTCTCCATCACAAGATGCTGGACACCATCTAGGTCTATAGTACTTGTCAAGACAAATCCAACGAGCCCAAACACGACAGAGTTATGTTAAGAAGTTGAGGAGTTCCTATAGCCACCTCCTGGCTCCATCATGAGACATCTCCATGGTAGGTACCATATTATTGCATTGTCATTGAAGTGACATATGTGTTTCCCGCTCAATCGATTCGGGGGAACTGGTCTAAAATTTGGTTGCAAGTTTTCGCCTCAAGCACCCACGGCAAGTTAAATAAAAGCTTGAACTTAATAAAAAATGCAGTGATAGCCTAGGGGTAGAACCATGTGCCTCCTAGGGCGAAGGTTCGAGTTCGATCCCGAGGCACGCACCGCTGACTTGTCGAAGTCATGTGCGCATTAAAAATTAATTATCACTTGCTTTAACGGTGAAGGAAAACATCGTGAGGAAACCTGCATGCCTGAGAGTTCTACGTAATGTTCTTGCAGGTGTGTGAAGTCTGCCAACCCGCACTTCACCAGCGTGGTGGACTATGGCCTATCCATTCTTATTCTGAGAGCGTGCCCAGCAGTGGGACAGTTTATAAACAAGGCTATTATGAGCCTATTGCTTCTAACCAGGCCGTTACTGACCACAGTTTATCAGTTGTTACTGAGAATATCCTTTCCTAGGAGATCGAATCCAAGGCCCCACATCAACACAAAACATAAACTGTAGTTATAACTTTCGCGAATTGTAAACATGTTACCGTACGATGAACTTAACTACATACATCAATAGAACTTAAGTTAAAACCGCTCACGTTTAACTGCGAAATTCCTCCGGAATCGGTTACTCGACAATTTAATAACAGTAGGTACATACAACGTTGGAAAAAAAAGCTAACGCTTCCGGCGCAACGACATGCCCGCTATTTAGTCTGTGTTTTTTTTTTCTTTTTTACTACAATCTGTGGTCCGTATTACTTTTTGCAGTGACGTTTTTTATTTTCGTTCGGTAACTGTTATCCAATCGGTTAGTTACGTCCGGTAATCAAGTTATTAGAGCACATCTTTTAGTACAGATAAGTGTTAGGTAATCGGTGTAATAATAGATTGTCAATTTCTTTTAGGATATTGGATAGTATTGACTTTAATTAACCGTTTAAAGACTAACCCACTTTCTTTTATACTACCCTATATTATTTGAAACGATTAGAATTGTGGCTTTAACTGTATGATTAGATGTGGTAGTTCAGTGGTTAAAGTAATGGTACGGTGCATCAGTGGTCGTGAGTTCTAATCCCGTTTGTGTAAATCTCTGACAAAAAAAAAAAAACCGGCCAAGTGCGAGTTGTACTCGCGCACTGAGGGTTCCGTATCAGTTTTGGACGTATAAAGTGAAAAAAACAGGACCGCATAACTAAGTTTGTTTGTCAAGATATTTGATGATTTTGAAAAAAACTGTACTAGTTAGGAACATCGTTTTATTTTTGGTGCAATATTTGGGTCAATTCCTATCAACTCTAATTATTTCATATTGATTTTTTTGATTGATTGATTTTTCGCTCCGCAAACTTCGGAGATAAGGGGGGGAATGGTATTTTTGCAGACATTTTTCATCATATGTTGAAAACTGTGAAACATAAAATAAAATGAAAATATATTTTGAAATGTGCAAATCAAGCCCTTTCATATGATACGTCATTTGACCTAGTAACCCCACTTTAAAATTTCGGACCCCCACTCGGGCCCCCTTTGCAATGAAAATAAAAATACTTTTTGACTTTTTTCATTTGCAATAAAGTTGGGCTAGCATTTTTTATAACTGTTCCAAAATTCAAGTCGATAGCTTTAGTATTTGCTGAAATAAGCAGGTGTGACAGACAGACAGACAGACGAAGTCGCACCATACGGGTTCCTTTTTTACCATTTTGGTACGGAACCCTAAAAATAGCACTTTGCTCGCGACTTTGTCCGCGTGTCCCTCAAGAATTGTGCATTTTTAACCGACTTCTTTAGGGATAAAAAGTAGCCTATAGCACTCATATCAGAAATAATGTAGCTTCTTATTAGTTAAAGAATTTTCAGAATTGGATCAATAGTTCGCGAGATACCTCATAAATACAAACTTACAAACTCTATTTATAATATTCTAGATACCTACAGATAAGTCTTAAGATTTTTTGCAGGCTGTTTTATCAAATGATGTCATCACCGGTCTTAGTACAAAAAAATCATAATGAATATATAATTTTTTGTCGCTGTATCTAAAACATCGCTTAAGGTTCGTATAACAGTTACTTTTATAGATTATGTATTATGCAGTAATGTCAAAAAAGTTGTAATATTATTATTATCAGCACTGTTTATAAACTGTCCCACTGCTGGCACGGGGCTCCGCTCAGAATGAGAGGGGGTAAGCCACAGTCCATCACGCTGGCCTAGTGCGGGTTGACTTCACACACCTTCTAGAACTTTATGGAGAACACTCAGGCATGCAGATTTCCTCACGATGTTTTCCTTCACCGTTAAAGCAAGTGATGATTAATTTGTAATACGCACATAACTTGGAAAAAAAGAAGAAAGTTAAGGAGTGCTATATCCTACAGGGTGGCAGGTTAAACAGTGGAAATATTTTAAGGGGTCATTGTACTCATCATTATGAACAACTTTTACTATGGGACCAACCCTGAAATCGCGAAAAAAAATCAGCTGTTCCATACATTTATGTTCACATAACTCAACGAAATGTATGGAACTGCAGATTTTTTTTTCGCGGTTGGTTCCATAGTAAAAGTTGTTCATAATGATGAGTACAATGACCCCTTAAAATATTTCCACTGTCTAACCTGCCACCTGGTATAGGTTACTTTTTATCCCGAAAAAATGCACAGTTCCTTTGGCTCACGCGAACGAAGTCGCATGCAAAGAGCTAGTTCCTTTTAAAAGTACAAATATTGTTCAACTGTTTTTCTATAAAAGTCTATCAGTATAAAGCGAGGTCGACAGCGCCTTGAAAACATAATAAAAAAAGAAATAAGGTAAGAAAAAACATATAATATGCTTTTATGACATTTTATATATTTCTGTAAAGGAAAATATACATTACACTTTTAGTATTTAGGGTTCCGCATGGTAGAACGTATACGAAATATTTTTATGTACGTAAGAAAAGAAACTGCATGTGATAGTCTCCTCTCAGAGAGAATTCTCCATAAAGTTTTTGAAGGTGTGTGAAGTCTGCCAACCAGCACTTGGCCAGCGTGGTGGACTATGGCCTACCCCCTCTCATTCTTAGAGGAGGTCCGTGCCCAGCAGTGGGACAGTTTATAAACAGGGCTGATATTATTATTATTAAGAGAAGAAACTGGCTGATGCGGTTCTGAATTTGATGGGTGAAAAAGTATCTTAGCATAAAGTCTCTGACGCTTAAGACAAAGCTCCTAAATGAGTTATTTAAGAACACGTATCTTATTGTCGAAAAGATTAAAAAGACGATGTTAATCCAAAAATGTACCCTAGGGCCAAAATAATGTAGCATAAGCATACATAAGACTCCTCTCTGTGGCAGGGAGTGGGCCGTAGTCCACCACGCTGGCCTAGTGCACCCAGTGGTTCTAGGACATGCCTGTTTCCTCACGATGTTTTCTTTCACTGTTTTTAGAGTAATAGTGATAAAACATTGCATAAAGCTGCCGGGATCGAACCTACAACTTACTAAATAATAAAAACACAAATTGTGTATACGGAACCTTAACAAATATACCGACACCATCTCACAATACAGCTAAGATATAAATAGGCTACCCCGAAATGTATTACCGTTGAATTTTTTAATATAAGTACGGTACTACCTAAAGGGGATGTTTTTTATGTGGCAACATCAAAGACCGAAGTACGGGATTAATAATATCGCCCCTCGTTTCAACAGAATGATAAAACTGAGGTTTTTGTGTATTACGATATTATTTGGTTCTAATTTTCGGGGTTTTTTTGAGGTGATAAAATCAAGGATAATCTGTACTGGCTTAAAAGATTATTCTGGTCTTGCTTGTGTAGTGTAAAAAAGGATTATATCGGCTTTATTCAGCAAACTGTGCCCGTGGGTCCACCTGCGTATAGTTTTTAATTTTGGCAAATCTATAGGTACTGATATTATAAAGCTGAAGTCTGTTGAAAAGTTTGTTTGATTGTTTGAACGCGCTAATCTCTGGAACTGCCGGTCAGATTTGAAAACTTATTTTTGTTTAAGATAGCCAAATTCACGAAAATAGATATAGGCCATTTATCATTACGTTACGACCCTTAGTTAATTAATAGGTTTGCGTTTGGCCGCCTTCTCGCCGGGCGATGCTACGATGGATCACGCTTGCCTAAAAGAAACCGATTCACTCGCGACTTAAACACACTCAGATTGTAACTATCGGGGAACACCCATTGATACATTGCACTGTTTGGCAGTTTTCACAATGAAAATGGGGCCCTATCTCTTTATCCTACGTTTGTATCTTGTCTAGTTCCGTCTTTACCAGAAGGGCACGCTGGGCACGAGCCCAAGGCCCCCGGTCTGATGGGGCTCCGAAATGTAGAAACCCAGTGGCTATGTATTTTTCACCCAATAAAAAAAAACCGGCCAAGTGCGAGTCGTACTCACGCACCGAGGGTTCCGTATCATTTTTGGACGTATAAAGTGAAAAAATCCGAACCGCATAACTAATTTTGTTTGTGAATGAATTTTGATGATTTTGAAAAACTGTACTAGTTAGGAACATCGTTTTATTTTTGGTACCATATTTGGGTCAATTCCTATCAACTGTAATTATTTCAGATTTTTCGCCCCGTAAACTTCGGAGATAAGGAGGGGGGAATGTTATTTTTTTTAAACATTTTTCATCATAATGTCGAAAACTGTGAGACATAAAATAAAATAAAAATATATTTTGAAATGTGCAGATTAAGCCCTTTCATATGATATGTCACTTGACCTAGTAACCCCACTTTAAAATTTTGGACCACCACTCCGGCCCCTTTTGCAATGAAAATAAAAATATTTTTGGATTTTTTTAATTGCAATAAAGTCAAGTCCAAAGTCCAAATCTCAAGTCGATAGCATAAGTAGTTGCTGAAATAATCAGGTGTGACAGACAGACAGACAGACAGACAGACGAAGTCGCACCATAAGGGTTCCTTTTTACCCGACTGCGAGACGCAAAGGACGGTAATGTGTTTATCAGTCTATGTATGTATGTATGTATGTTTGTTTCTATGTGGCGTTCTAGAGACCAAATGCGTAGGCCGATTTTGATAATTCTTACGTCAATCGATTCGTCTTAACCTTGCGAGTGTCACTAAAGACATAACAGTAATCAAAATTCACCACATCGACAACCAGACGCCATATTGTCAAAATGAAAAAAAAAAAAGTTGATGAACTATGTCAAGTGGGGTGTCGTTGAATAGGTATTTTAAAATCATCTTTAGGTTTCTTTTATAATTTTTCATTTTAAATAATAGTTTAGGATATATAACGATTTAAAGTTGTTTAACAAAGCAATCATTCTCGCTAATTCTTACTTATTGATTTAAGTTTTTATTTCAAGTATTAACGATATACAAACAAAAAAGAAGATAACGAAAACATACATTAAAAACTAAAAAGTGAAAAATAAAAATAGTAAATTAAAAATTTAAAAAACCCGACTGCCAAAAAACAACTAAAAAGTTCAAAACAAGAGCACTTTTCAAGCAGTCTGATGCAGTTGGTGGCATAAAATCTAAGATTTAACACAAATAATTGCCACCAACTTCATCAGACTGCTTGAAAAGTGCTCTTGTTTTGAACTTTTTAGTTGTTTTTTGGCAGTCGGGTTTTTTTAATTTTTACCATTTTGGTACGGAACCCTAAAAACGCATTGGTTTCTTAGTTCAAAGCATCATTAACAAAGCACCCTATAGCCAGGGTTGTTCAGTTTCTGAGTTTCTTTTCTCTTTCTGCATGGTCTAAAACGGCCCTGATCTTGTTCTCACCTGTTGATCTTGTTGCGAAGCCGCCTGTTGGAACGGCGATGAAGCCTGCTGTTGGTACTGCAGTAACATGTTGTAGGGTGTCCATTGCATGTCCTCGGCCACGCTGGAGGCCAGCAGAGCGGTCACACACTGAAATGAAAATGTAGATTATTAATAACTAGATTTTCCCCGCGGTTTCCCCCCGTTGCTCGGCCCCTAAGGGTCGTAGCGTGATGTTTAATAGCCTATACTATTTCTCATGCATCTGGCTATCATATCAAAGGACACGGCAGGCGCCTATAGAACGCTGGGCTTCAGATTGTGTAAGTCGGTACAGATATGAAATTAATTTGGTGTGATGGAGTATTTCAAGAGTATTTAAATACATTTTTTATTTGTTTTTGTACATAATTGGATTAAAGAGAAATTATCGTATTTGTGACAGTAAGGTTAAGTATGGTGGGAATGATCCAATGAAGTACAGCGCGACTAATGAGTTCTCAATTCAAAAGTTTTAGTTGCTGTCGACATGATATTCTGTGGAGGCACGCGCCAGCCAGCATGCACCCGTTTTTGTTTTATTGGTTTTTTCAAAATGTCAACGGCATAATCATTTTTTATTTCTTATTTATTTCGATTTTTGATTTCAATTCTTAATCTCTAAGATAAATTAGGCAAAGAACAATTAAAATATATTGTTATTTTTGGTTAAGCTTTTATTACTGTACCATATCAAGCCCAAAACTGCCAATGTCCTTTTCAAATCTGACTGACATTTCCAGAGATAAGCGCGTTCAAACAACAAACGCTTTATAATATAACTAGCACTTTCCCCGCGACTTCGTCCGCGTGAACCACAGGAACTGTGCATTTTTTCTGGATAGAAAGTAGCAAGCACTCAGGAAGCACTCAGGAATAATGCAGCTTCCTATTAGTGAAAGCGGTGAAAGGTGGGCGTTTTTAGGGGCTGTCTAATTCACATGTATATTGACGTTCAAAAAGTGCTAATTGGCTTTCGCCCACTTTGAATAAATGACTTTTGAATTTGAATTTGAAAAAAAAAAGAATTTTCAGAATCGGATCAACGGTATTTTCATACAAACTTTCATCCCTCGTTGCACCCCTTTTAGGGGCGAATTTTCAAAAACCCTAAAACACGTGTTTTTTTCATTCACAAAGAAAAGTCTAAATACCAATTTCCATGACTCCAACGTCAAACTAACGGTACTTTCATACAAACTTTCATCCCCCTTTGCACCCCTTTTGGGGGCGAATTTTCAAAAACTCTGAGACACATGTTTATTTATTTAAAAAGAAGAGTCTAAGTACTAATTTTCATGACTAACTTCAAAACTAACGGTACTTCCATACAAACTTTCATGACCCTTTTCACCCCTTTAGGGGTAGAATTTTCAAAAATCCTTTCTTAGCGGATGTCTACGTCATAAAAGAAACCGACTGCCTAAATTTCAAATCTCTATTTTCAGCGGTTTGGGCTCTGCGGTGATGAATCAGTCAGTCAGGACAAGCAATGTTATATATAGATGTAGTACTTATAGCTGATACTGTATTTGCTAGAAATATGGTTTAGTTCTTGTATCTATAGATACTATTATAAAACTGTTAAAAAGCCGAGTCTGTACATTGAAGATATTCCTGAAAAATCAGTCGAGACAGTACTGGAAAGTAACCATGTCCAAAATTTTTTATTTTTATTTTTCGTCTTGTTGTGCGCATAAAAATAAGTAAGTAGGGTCATTGCGCTGGATAGCGGCCGATTAGCGGAGTGTCCAACTTTACGTTAATATATTAGTATGAAATATTCATAGAAAATTTATTGAACGTATTTGTATGGATACCAGATATTATGAAGATTGAATTAAGAAGTAAAAAAATGACATACATAGCTGTAAATTAATTTTAGAGGTGTTTAATCGCAAAACATGGTGAAATGCTAGTTTACGGACATTTTTTTGGTTTACGGCCACATTGTATCTAGTTTACGTCCACATGGTTTATTATGGTAAATTACCTTTAAAAAGATAATAAAATAACATAGCACTGTAAATTACGTTGCTTTTTAATATAAAAACAAAATCTAAGTCAGTCTTTCGTTTTTAATCACATCTACATTAATTTTATTAACTTATTTTATATTTTTGTACATTTCTTAATCACAGTAAAAAAGACTTAAAAAAATACAAAAAACGGTCAAGTGCGAGTCGGATTTGCGCACGAAGTGTTCCGTACCATTATCTATACAACATTAGACACCATATTATAAGTATTATAATCTTTATTAAGATCGAGAAAAAAACGGCAAAAAAATCACGTTTGTTGTATGGGAGCCCCCCTTAGATATTTTTATTTATTCTGTTTTTAGTATTTGTTGTCATAGCGGCAACAGAAATACATCATCTGTAAAATTTTCAACTGTGTAGCTATCACGGTTCATGAGATACAGCTCATGGTGACAGACAGACGGACAGCGGAGTTTTAGTAATAGAGTTCCGTTTTTACCCTTTGGGTACAAAACCCTAAAAATGTTATTAAATATTAAGATAAGCATAACATGGCTTTAACATGTTTAAAATTCGCAAAATATACCCTAAAAATAGTAGGTAGGCACTCCATTGGCATAGGGAACAGGGTCCAAGCTACCAGTGGTCAGGGATCTAGAGAGAGGATTCTCCTAACAATGTAAGCCGTGTAATTAGGAAAGCTTTCTGGATAAAGACCTTGATCCGAGAGCCTTCTCAGGTGTTGGTCGAGTCTCTTGGCTATTAGATCATTGGCCGAAACGACTATAGGCACAATTATTGCTGAGTGCACTTTCCACGTGCGGAGAACCTAGTGTGCTAAGATACTCGATTTATTTATCTTTTTCGGCCTTTACGAGATGTCCATCATGCGGGACTGCAATTTCAATTTTTATCTATTATTTTGCGACATTGATGATACAGCGATCCCAGTACAATGTGATATGACCATTTTCGATGACTGGGTCGGGCACATACTTGTATTTCAGAGCAAGTTGCTGGTAGATAATCCTGGCCACCAAGTTTTGTCTATGCCAAGTACTCAACGTTAGCAAGACGAAAACAACCAGAAATTATATTTGGATCGATTCAGCGGGACAGTGGCATGCCCGACAGCCCGACAGATATGTATTTTCGGTAGTTGCTCGTCATCATAACTTCGTCTATAATTGCTTTAAAAAAAACCATCGGTTTCTCCAAAGAGTTCGCCGAAACGCAGCCAGAATATGGACGCCAAGAAGTCTGCATCAGACTTATAAAGGGCCCAATAAAAGTGTCCATGTAGCTCCATGAGATTGGTTTTGAGCACTATAGGCTTGCGCTAGTTCTCTTTACCTAATGGGAGTGGCGTGAGTCCATTTGTCACTTTGTTCACTGCAACTACATCTTGGTGCATCCCTACTTCGGCTTTGAGGAAATATTCCCTAAGATCGCACACCTCACGGTTTGTGAAGAGTTTTGGTATTTAAAAAGCCTCGACCTCGACACTTCGTGGTCTTCGTTCTCGACACACTTAGGTGGTGCTGGATTCATCCAATATGCAATCGGAAATAAACGAACCTTCCAATTCAGGTCGTCTAATTCTGGCTGAATCCATCTAAATATGCCGAAAGAAAACATTAAGACCCAACCAATGTCGGCACATACCTTGTTGCCACCTGACAAAAGACTGTTAATACGGTGAACGAAACCCCTCAAAGTCAAAAGTCAAAGTCAGCCTCATTAATTCTCAACGCTTCCGACATACGGTACCCAAGTATTTCTAGGTTTCAGTTGCGGAGAGAGATCTAAGGTATATGGAATCCATGAGTTGGGATCCCAGGGATTCCATCTCCGCTCGCTTAAACCATGGATGACTGCACATTAATTTGTTGTTCTCGGTGTTGTTGCACTGGATTGTTGTTCTCGGAATGCCAATAATGCCATATTTTCTGTTTCCCTTGTTGTCTAGTATCCTCCTACTCTAATCCTTTAAACTCCAACTGAAAGATATTATATTAATAAATAAAAATATGCTTGTGAATAATTATCAATTTTGTTCTTTTTACCCGACTGCGGTGAAGCCCAAAAGGAGGGTAATGTTTTTCACCTTTAGGTATGTTAATTAGGAACTTTGGAGGACATCTATAAAAGAAACATTAAAAATATAATACTTATCAACTTCAGTGGTCGAAAACTGAGACATCATAGTGCCATATTCTATTGGCGGCCATTGAATTCCCATACATTTTGTATGGCCGGAAAAAACACGATTTATTTATATTTAGGCGGACGTAAACTACCAGCGATGTAACAGCATATAAAAGAAATATATTTAAAAGAATTTCGATCCTAACCCATATTAATAAGACACTAAAAAAAATTAAAGATGTTATTATTTTTTATGTCTATTTGCGGACACCAGGCCGTAAACTAACATTTTTAAAGAATTACTATTCTAGTTCGCGGACACTAAATATCTAACAAGTTTTTGAATATGATGGAAAAAGACTTATCAAAATGCATTGTAATAATGCATTACTAGCAATTAAAACAAAAAAAACATGTCACAGATAAATAAAACCAGAAATACTTACCTTGCAAGCAATACGTGCTCACTATTTTTTCGCTAGTTTTGCCAACGCATGTGCACCGGCGGTGCTAACGGTGAATTGAACGAGGATTTGTGCATATTTGGGTAATACTACGTAACTAATTTTACTAGGTCAGAATGGAACAGCTATCCTTTTCTTCCTAGAGCCGTATTTCAAGTGGAACTGAAGGATAGAACTCTTATTTTCTTAATATTTGTGCAGCACATCCTCGAAATGTCCGCCTATGGACGCTGGACGGGAAACCGACGCACCTACCCTACCTACTAAACAGATTTTGATGTGGTTGTAGCTTGGAGTCCAACGTAAAATCTAAGTGATATTTCATCAAATTCCGGTGGAATGAACCTGAGTTAAAGTAGTACTAAGGTCATTTAAAATGGTAATTTCATTGTAGGTATTCCACGCGAACGGAGTCACAGGCAAAATCTAGTAATTCCCATAAAACCACGACCATTGTTCATAGTAACAAACTCACAACTTGCTGCCATCAACCACAGCATACGTTAGTTCGTATCAGTTTCAAACAACTGCAATTTGCCGACTGTGATCATTTGATATAATTCAAAAGTGTAAGTTTTAGACTGTTCTCTATACTGCCGTGTTTATCTAAATGTGGTCACTTGCCGGAAGCATTCGAGTGTAAGGTAACAGTTCAGACTTTCAGAGTAACTAGTGCTAACCCTTCGTGAGTCCGACTCGCACTTGGCGGGGTTTTATTCTTTGATAGTATGGCATACAGTTGTAAAAAGGTTCGTCATCCCGTCATCATCCCATATAAATGAAATCATAAAACAGTTGTACAGGAAGGCACAAGCACTTAGCCTGAATTCTTTGTAACAGTAGCCACCTAGGACCATTCAATAGAAAATAAAATGCAGCCACGGACTTTATGAGCCAATAAACAGTAAATTTTACAGCGTTTTAGGAGATAGCACGGTCGGCAAGACATTTGAAGAAGACATTTGATTGGTTTTGACAGAAATCTGTTGCTGTTGCAATGTGCCCGAATGCTTTGACAGGTAAAAAAAAACATGTGTGGTGTTTTACACGGTAAAATTACAAGTATTATTTTCCAGTTCGGCGACGGACGCAACTTCCACTCTGACGTTTCGACGGGTACTGTACCCCTATCATGAGCTTTTTGACGTATAGTTTCGTTAACGTAAGCATATTTTGAATTTAAAATACAGTAGTCCTAGAACATTTTGATGAAATTTTATACAATTTGCACATTTTAAAAAATACAGAGAAATTAATTGTTTACTTTATATAAATGTTGTGTAACAAACGTGTATTTTCAATTCAAAATATGCTTACGTTAACGATACTACACGTCAAAAAAACTCATGATCGGGATACTGGTCGGAGAACGCGAGCGCGATTGCATTGGTACCTACATGATGATTTCTACGAGTCAACTGGTACCGCAGGCCGCGCGAGAAAAAAATGATTCTGACTCTGGACATAATTATGATTTTTACGATATCCGTACATCCGTACAAACGAATATCGTGGTATTTTAAGGCGAAGGTAAATGGTAACGGCCAGTTTTAAATCTCTTATTTCGCCGTCAAATAATGCAGGTTAGTTGTGCAATTTTTTTATGTTAAACTAGAACATATATACATCAAACGTACCTGTGAATATTTAACTATTGTTGTAAAATACTTAATGAAATAAATTCATGAATTCGTGTCTACCCAAAACATAAAAACGTAATTACTTTCAAACCGCTTAAGATATTTTCATGATTTGTTTTGTGTGAAAAGACTATGTTACTACCTATAATAATACCTGTTACTTTTTTTTTATTTTATGTTTTAGATACTAAAAAGTAATAATACGTCTAATTCTGCACAGCGCGCTCCTTGATAGGCGAGTCGTATTGCTCGGTGGATGTATGTCGCGTTGCTTGAGCTCAGCGCAGAACACTCAAGCTATACCGCCCAAATCACTCAAGGCCGTTGGCGTATACCGGGGCCTTAAATAAAACTTTCATTTTGAATAAAAAGCGTAAAAATCAATTTGATAGAAAACAGAGATTTCGAACAAAAATATTTGAATGAATATAGAATTGAATGATATCCGAATGAAATGAATGAATGAATGAGATCCGAATGAATGATATCCGAAATACTATACGCAAAGCGAGAAAGAAAACAAAAAACCGGCCAAGTGTGAGTCGTACTCGCGCACCGAGGGTTCCGTATCATTTTGGACGTAAATGAAGTGAAAAAAACCGGACCGCATAACTAAGTTTGTTTGTGAAGGAAAGGAAAGGAAAGGAGTTTGATGATTTTGAAAAAACTGTACTAGTTAGGAACATTGTTTTATTTTTGGTGCAATATTTGGATCAATTCCTATCAACTCTAATTATTTCAGATTTTTTACTCCGCAAACTTCGGAGATAAGGGGGGAATGGTATTTTTTCAGACATTTTTCATCATATGTCGAAAACTGTGACACATAAAATAAAATGAAAATATATTTTGAAATGTGCAGATTGCATTGCCCTTTCATATGACATGTCACTTGACCTAGTACCCCACTTTAAAATTTCGGACCCCCACTCCGGCCCCTATTGCAATGAAAATAAAAATATTTTTTGACTTTTTTCATTTGCGATAAACTACCTCTAAACATCTACCTGCGAAGTTTCATACAAATTGGTTATGAACTGTGGATTTGACGAGGGTGTGACAGACGGACAGACGAAACTATAAGGGTTCCTAGTTTTACTACGGAACCCTAAAAACCTAGAACGTTAAGACCTAGACAGAGTGTCAGACATGGGAGCCAACATAACGTCGAAGGGAATTTTTATGTGAAACGCAATATAAAATGACTAACTGTGCCCCGCAATTTCACCCCCATTGCTCGGCTCCTAAGAGTCATAGCGTGATGATAAATAGCCCATACTATTCCCCATGAATCTGTCTATCATATACATAAAGGATTTTTTGAATCCGACTGGTAGTTCCAGAGATTAGCGAGGTTCAAACCAAACTCTTCAGATTTTATACTGCGCATGATTGTTCAGAATATGACGTTCTAAAATCAAACGGGTTGTGTTTATGTGTGGGTGTAAGATATACGTTATGAACAGTGTGGCGATAGATCAGGTGAATCTAGCGCTGTTCCAAGCATGCGCCTGATATATTGGGGCGGAAATATACGGGAGATTAACGTTACCGGCGCGTCCGCTACTCACATGTAGAGACCGACTGAAGTTTAGGTTTCGGGCAATTCCGGCCAAAATTACTGGTTTCAGCGGCCATGTTTCGGGTTTCGGTTCGGCCAAGAATTGCCCGAAACTTCGGGTCGAGTGTAACTTAAAAATTGATCTTGAGTTTTATGGGTTCCCTTTCAATAATTGTATGCATAAATTGCACTCCAAAAATAAAGTGATTTCCCAATAAATTTGTCTTATTTATTTAATCTAATCTAAAATCTGTTAGGTACCAAGTTATGAAAATGACTGGACAGATGCTACTCTACGCTTTGGAACGGGCATGTAGCTCTTGCTAACTGACTGACTTATTACTGACTGACTGATTTATATAAAAACTTTAACTTGAATATGGTAGATATTGTAGAGATTTCTACACGCCGCGTTTTCCACCACAATAACCTCCCGTATATTCCTCCCTGAGAAGCCACCATAAAATGTGTCCAATGGCTTGCGATGATACATAGCTACAGCAACAAGCCCCCGCCAGTTATTTATTACAGATAAAAGCAGTTTTTAGCTTTAATCTAACGATATGAGCAAGTAACAAAGGAAGCTTTGTCGCGGGGAAAGAAAAATTGCTTCACTGTACTGCGAAAGTCAGTCATTAGAGAAAAAGAGTATTTTTTGCTGATTCGCGGTTTCATTATAATGACTTATGTTTCTCGATAATGTCTATCAAACTTTAAAACTTTTTAGTTTTAAAACGATTATTTTTATATACATTTACACAAAAAATTGTGACTTTTAACTACTGATTAAATATACAACTACGCATGTAACTTTTATGCAAATAAAATTATTTATTAACCGACTTCAAAAAAAGGAGGAGGTATGTATGTATGTATGTATGTTTGTATGTGCGCGATTTTCTCAAAAACTACTGATTCGATTTGGATGGGGTTTTCACTAACGTAATCTACATACTTTCAGGAAGGTTTTAGTATATAATACATTATGTAATCATTCCTATGTACAAAGTTATAGGCATAAATGTACACCCTCCGTAGAAGATTTACTGTTGAACGAATTCGTTAATCTAACACGGGATAAAGAACTAAAAAAAAGGGAAAAATAAAAAACTTTTTAAACAAAAAATAATTTCGATCAAAATGTTTCAGTTAGAAAAATAATGTTTGTAGGTATATTTATTTCCATTATATTTAGTAGGTAGGTACTGATGTATGTAATCCTCTCGATATTAATCTGGATAACCAAAATAAATTCACTTTAAAAATCCTGCATCACTTATGTTCGTAATTTTAGCTAACAGAAAGCTCAGTGTGTGATAATTATGTCTTTTTTTAATGCTTGGACTTTTTGTAGTATCACTATTCATGTGTGCTTCTACAAGTAGGTTAGGTAGCTTTTACCTATACAGCAGGTAACAGAAACCCTGTTGTTCCCCAAAAGGGGTCATTACACTCATAATTATGAACAACTTTTAGGTATAATGGGAGCAACCCTGAAATCGAGAAAAATAAATCAGCTGTTACATACTTACATTTTTATGTTCACATAACTCAACAAAATGTATGGAATTATGGAACAGCTGATTTTTTTTTTCGCGATTTCAGGGTTGGTCCCATAGTAAAAGTTGTTCATAATGATGAGTACAATGACCCCTTTTGGGGAACAACAGGGTTTCTGTTACATGCTGTATTATACATCATGGGAATTAGAAAATTGAAAATACCTAAGACTAAGGCCATGTTGTTTCATCTTACAGTTACGTATCTGTAACCGTCAAATATGGCGGCTTGTACGACAATTTCATACTGACTTAACGATTACGTACTGACTTACGAATACAGATGGTTTGAAGCAACCCGCCCTAAGTACAATAAAATGATCATTTTAAATGACCTGCTTAGTGTAGAGTGGCTAGTACTACGAAGAGGTCGAGCTGTATCTCTGGTTCATCCCACCGGAATTAGATGAAATGTAGGTTGGACACCAAGCTACCAAACTGTGAAAACCACGTCAAACCAGTACCTACTTTTTGCGTGATGCGCGCACAAATAAACAAAAAGTCTTTTTTTTAATCATGGTTAGGTAGGTACATCTTAGTACCTACTCTATCTCGGCTTTTTTGGAATATAGATAATAATTATTCAATGTACAGACACGGTTTTTATATAGTTTAATAATAGTATAGATTCACATAAACAGGGTGGCAGGTTAGACAGTGGAAATATGTTAAGGGGTCGTTGTACTCATCATTATGTACAACTTTTCCTATGGGACCAACCCTGAAATCGCGAAAAAAAAATCAGCTGTTCCATACATTCTGTTGAGTTTGGTGAACATAAATGTGTGGAACAGCTGTTTTTTTTTCGCGATTTCAGGGTTGGTCCCATTGTAAAAGTTGTTCATAATAATGGGTACAATGACCCCTTAAAATATTTCCACTGTCTAACCTGCCACCCTGTATAAACTATCTGACAAAGTCTAAAATGTCAGGACTAAATTCCCTGAGATGGTCACAATGGCAATCCTATTTCCGTATTCCGAGCGCAAATCCAAATTCCGTTCTGTAGTAAAATTTCTAAGAGGAATCCGCCACAATTTCAACGATAAAACGAGTCCACAATTTCACTTTAAAAAAATATTAATAACACAAAAATATTGAAAAGAAAACTCACATATAAAATTACTGTGCACATTTTGATGTAACTCTGAGCGTTTCACAAGTGTTTGTGATGTCACAATAAAGTGTGGTGCAGTTTTATAGTCAGGTGACGGGCGGCTGTTATTAGTTTTGCGAAGCCTGGCGCGTTTTAGGGTTCCGTAGAAAAGAAGAAATGGTCCTTTGGTAAGGTCTCTCATTACACATGGCATATTATATTTGAAAAACAGATAGGTACTCAGTCGGAGCAATGTTATAGGGAAGATTATTTTTATCAACAAATGGTTACCGAGTTATGTTTTACTCCTGCAAGCAACATTACGTTAGTCAAAAAAACATCAAAATTGGTTCAGTAGTTTCGAGAAAATCGCGGACATACAAACACATACCTCATACGAACAGGTCGAAAATAGAACCTTCTTTATCTGAAGTCGGTTAAAAATGTCGTTGAAATGGATATAGAATGTCCCCGGACATAAGAAAAACTACTATTTAACCTAATTAATAACTAAGACTAAAGAATTTGAATTGTAGGTACGCCTATCTAAAAGATCACATCATTTAACTCATCATTAACAAAATAGGTAAAAAAGAAACAGAATTTAGCCACAACTATTTTATTATCTTTATCTTAACGAAAACAGACCAAGTAAAAACAAAGATAGATCCTTTTAAATTAATACTAAAATAAAGAAACAACAAGAAAAACTCTCATTACTACCACAGACGTCATTAAAACATTTTTTGTACGGAACCACATCGCCTAACGACGTGTCTATGAGAAACAAAAATCTTTTATTTTGTTCTATTACGAAACCAACTTTACTTGAGACATTATTTAGAACAAAACGTAGACAAAGATATGTCTATACAAATTGGATGGTTATATCATCGAAACGCTGGTACTATGAAACATAAAATACTTCTATCATTAATCTTAATTTAAAATACATCGCTCGTTTTCAACATACAATATTTTTAGCGATTCCTTTCTAAACAGCAATGGATTTGAGAAAAATGTTTTTGTCGATATTCATACTTAGTTCCGTAAATAGGATTTTTTGTCTATTTTCAGTTCGATTCGGTTCCTATAGTAATTGAATGAGAGTATTTGGAGAGCGTGTCCATTAAATTGGTACAGACTTTAGTACGTTCATGCATTGCTATTGCACAAATGTTGCTTTAATGACGACGACATAATGCCATCATTAGTCTTGCTAGCTTGCTAGACTCTAGCTAGAGAGGAATAGACCTATACAGTACCCGTATCATGACCAATTCCATCTCTATTCTACCAAGGCCAGCAAAATTCAGAGGGTGAAAAAAAATTTGCTTCGGGTTATAGAAAATGCTTTTTTATTTTCCAAAAAATGAATAAGTAATTAAAAATGTTACTAGTAAGTAAGTACCTACTTAAGTACTTGCCTACATTTTTCGACAAATTTAATATTACTTACCTATAAAATTTTCAGAGCCGACAAAATTCAGAGGGTGAAAAAAGTAATCTTCCGGTTATAGAAAATGTTTTTTTTTATTTTTCCAAAAACTTATTAGGTAATAAAATAAAAAAATGTTA
The DNA here is from genome assembly GCA_948465475.1 of Thalpophila matura. Lineage (NCBI taxonomy): Eukaryota > Metazoa > Arthropoda > Insecta > Lepidoptera > Noctuidae > Thalpophila > Thalpophila matura. The sequence goes on along the minus strand of OX419199.1, from coordinate 1,273,213 downwards.
CTAATAAGTACCTACACTTTTCGAAAAATATTAAGTATATTATTAATGTGAAGGTATTTTAAAATTGTGTATCGAAACTATCAACATTTCTCCCCTTCTCCTCTTTTTTCCTCCCTTCTCATTGTTCGACCCCTCCTCATTTTTCTACCCTCATTCTAATTTATACCCTTCTCCATTTTCTTTCCCTTCTTCGTTTTCTACCTTTCTTCTCTTTCTACCCTCGTCCTTATTCTACCCTTCTGCTTTCATTCCCTTATCCATTTTCTACCCTTCTACTTTTTTTGTTCTCTTACTTTTTTACCCTCATCCTTATTCTACTCTTCTACTTTTTCTAATATTTTCATTTTGCTACCCTTATCCGTTTTCTACCCTTCTTCTTTTTCTTCCCTTCTCTATTTTCTTCCCTCTTCCTTTTTTTACCCCCCTCAACTTTTTTCCCTTTATAACTCTTTTATTTAAGTCCAAAACGACATTCAAGCTACATCTTAGTACTAAGAATACTGCTCAGCCCGATAGCTAACAAACCGTAAAGAAAAGATGCAAAAAATTATGCGTTATTATAAAGATACCAAACACATCGCATGTTCGGCACATAACTGGCATCTCATTAAGTCCTAGACTTTCACGGTCTAATGACAAAGAGATAGTCATGAGAGCTAGATTTCAGGTCATTTAAATAACAGAGTAATTTGAAGCTAGTTATAATAATTGATTCGTATGTATGTAGACTCGAATGGTCGTAGTTCAATTCAAACGATATTCAAATTATGAATGCTTTGTTTCTTTCTAATGATTTACTCTTTGGTTCGGCATAGTGTTGCCCAAAATCGGTCATGTGACAATCATTTTCGCAAGATCAAGACCACCTAATTACAGCAAGACTAAGATCAAGACCAAGAATAAATGTACATAACTAAAACTAAGACCACGACTATGGGTATTCACGCAGAACCGAGACCAAAGACGGGGTTAGACTCGTCTCGGTCTTGCATTTGGGCAACACTAGTTCGGGAGCACTCTGATCGAGCGGTGAGCATTTTTTACACAATCCTTGCACAGGGGGGTAGATTAGGGTTCCCAGATCAAAATATCAAAAATCCGGAGAAAATTCCTGACATTTGATGAAATTTCCGGACTTTCTTGTCAATTTTATATTAAAATCGTTACGCATCGTGCAAGTGAATAAACAAACCAAATCGATTGACAAATCGTTCGAATTTTGACACGCGCGCGGTTTAATGGTGAGGGGTGAGGGGGAAGCGCCTCTCTGTCGCCCGCGTTCGCCCGCGCACATGATGCACTTCACTTATTTGTAGAAATTCCGGACGGTTTAAGATTCCCCCCGCATTCCGGACAAAGACCTATATTATTCCGGACTTGTCCGGAAAATTGCGGACGTATGGCAACCCTAGGGTAGATGCCCCTGGTTACGCCTATGTTAACATAATCCATGAAGGTTCCATCCATAGAAATCTGTAATCTGTGATCTGAGGTTCCATCACTCAAAACATCTTTTCAGAAGCATAATCAAACAAAAAACAACAAATCGTGCAAATCAAGAGTACTCAATCCATTCACAATACAAAAAGACGAAACCAGCAAAAAATACAAATTAAAAAAAAACAAAAGCACTGTCTGGTAAAAAAATCTCAGATACCTAACGAACACTTTCATACTAAGTAGGTATTAACAAATACTAGCTGTGCTCACGACTTCGTTCGCGTAAGAATTGGACAAATAGTTTTTTTTTTATTATTATAATAATAATAATAATATAATAATGTTTGTATGTGCGCGATTTTCTCAAAAACTACTGATTCGATTTGGATGGGGTTTTCACTAACGTAATCTACATACTTTGAGGAAGGTTTTAGTATATAATACATTAGGTAATCATTCCTATGTACAAAGTTGTATGCATAAATGTACTCACTACGTAGAAGATTTAATGTTGAACGAAGTCGTCAAAGTAATCTTACGCGAGATAAAAAACTAAAATGGGAAAAATAAAAACTTTTTAACCGACTTCATTTAACAAAAAATAACCGACTTCAAAAAGCCACTACAAAGAAAATAATAATTTTGGTTTCGGAAGTCGGTGGCAAAAAAAGCAAACAAAAACCAAAGCCACCGAAACCAAAATTATTATTTTCTTTGTAGTGTTTATTTATTTCGAAATTGGAACATACAGCTACACGAAAACGTAAGATAAAATTCCTGTTTTAATCCCAACCCGTTGAGCCGTTTTAATGCCTATTCGAGACAACTTTCAAACAGACACAAGAATACGGTAGGTACCGGACTATTTTTTTTTTATTGTGAATCTGTAAACTATTTGAAAAAAGATAATTAACACCAAAAAAACCGATAAAACATCTACAAAATTGGCAAAGTTATAAGCGTTTTAAAATGATTTGCTAGACACGGACGGCATACATGATAAGTGACGGAACACCACCTATGTCCGCTTCGCGCGACAAAGACGGAGCGATACTCCCTCCAAAAACTTCAAAAGCGTCTATGTTTTCCAACTTGTGATAAATTATTATTATTTTTAGGGTTCCGTACCAAAATGGTAAAAAAGGAACCCTTATGGTGCGACTTTGTCTGTCTGTCTGTCTGTCACACCTGCTTATTTCAGCAACTACTAATGCTATCGACTTGAAATTTGGAACAGTTATAAAAAATGCTTGTCCAACTTTATTGCAAATGAAAAAAATAAAACAATAATTTTATTTTCATTGCAAAAGGGGCCGGAGTGGGGGTCCAAAATTTCAAAGTGGGGTTACTGGATCAAATGACATATCATATGAAAGGGCTTGATCTGCACATTTCAAAATATATTTTCATTAAATTTTATGTCTCACAGTTTTCGACATATGATGAAAAATGTCTGAAAAAATACCATTCCCCCCCCCTTATCTCCGAAGTTTGCGGAGTGAAAAATCTGAAATAATTAAAGTTGATAGGAATTGACCCAAATATGGCATCAAAAATAAAACGATGTTCCTAACTAGTACAGTTTTTTCAAAATCATCAAAATTCCTTCACAAACAAACTTAGTTATGCGGTCCGGATTTTTTCACTCTATACGTCCAAAAATGATACGGAACCCTCGGTGCGCAAGTACGACTCGCACTTGGCCGGTTCTTTTTAATAGTAGTCCACTACCGTATTCTAAACACTATAGGTTTTTACTCGCAGTCGGGTAAAAACAGCAATTTATGATCATTTATTTTGAAATCACAGACAGTCACTTCAATTTTATCTATTGGTATAAAGATTACTATCTTCAGACTTAATCGTACTGCAAAAAGAACAAATCAACCTATAGTGAAAGTCATAGGAGTAATATTATAATACTTATAAAAAATAATCAAAAACTTCAGCGGCTATGCAAGTTAGGTAATGCGCGCCTTTTACCGGAAACTTTGGGTACAGTTGCATGCACATGTAATACAGACTACAGTACCTACATGTAGGTTTTGCAAGGAAGCGCATGACCATTAGCATAATATCTATCTGTAATATTATAAAACTGTTAAAAAGCCGTGTCTGTACATTGAAGATATTATAGAAAAAATTGTCGGTAAGTAGGTACTGGAATTGAGGCCCGTTTGTGTGCGCATCACGCAAAAAGTGCTGAAGGGATATTGATGTGGTTTTCACAGCTTGGTAGCTTGGGATCTAACTTAAAATCTAAGCCACATTTCATCTAATTCCGGTGTGATGGACCAGAGATACAGCTTGACCTATGTGTACCTTACACTTTTTTTTTACTTTACATAATAATTGTTTTATTGTTACCGAGCGGGGTATGTTTTTTCTTCCTTTTTTCGCCCCTTTTAATTTCCGCTTTGAATTTTTATGTTATTAACACACATTATGCATTTATATAAACACACATTATATATAATTATTAATTAATAGGTGTATCTATTTAGTTTTGTATGAATTTATTATTATGTTCAAACTGGTTTAGGTTTACATCCGTTACGCCTCCAATTGGGTCCAGTTGAAAACCAGCGCCAGGCACTATAGTGGTCTGGCATTTATGCTGAACTGGACCCATTTGGCAAAGCCGCTAGGCACATAGCAACCATATTATAATTAGCCTTTTCTGTATTATTTTTTTTTTTGTTTGGTCTGTGTGTCTTTGTGTGTTGCCAAATAAATGATTTTTCTTTCTTTTCTTTTTCTTTCTTTACATGCTTAGTAGGTACTAGCCATCCTACACTAAGGAAATCATTCATCAAAATGGTCAATCGCAAGCAAAAGTCTAGTCTATACTAATAGGTATTATAAAGCTGAAGAGTTTGTTTGTTCGTTTGAACGCGCTTATCTCTGGAACTACCAGTAGGATTCGAAAAAATCTTTTTGTTTATGATAGCCAAATTCAAGAGGAATAATAGTACCTATAGGCTATTTAACATCACGCTACGACCCCTAGGAGCCGAGCAACGGGGGTGAAACCGCGGGGAATATACTAGTATGGTATAATTTACTGTTACCTATAGAACAGATAATGAGTATGATGCGGGAATTGTATCAATGTAGGTAGGTAACTGATTGAAAAGTGAAAGTGAATGGGCTTCTCTAAGCACGCAAAAGATTTGCGCCTGGCTAAATGCCAATGGACTCGCCCCTATTGCATGGTCCGACCACAGTTAATGTAATACTATACGTCCGACTAAACGTAACTGACGTGCACGGTTGTCGTAGTGGCTGAGCGATTGGCTGCTGCGCGTTGTGTCGCGGGCTCGATTCCCGCACGGGACACATGCCTCCTTACAGACGTCTCTTAACTTTAACCGGGTGCGCTACGTTACGCTGAAAACCATTACAACGAATCACAGAACAACACAACGAATGTACAAAGGACTGGTTTTCGGATCAAAGGAAACATACGAACAAATTATTAGGTACAACTTTTTACTAAAGGTGACTGTACTAGCTCGGTAGTTCGGTACCTACCTAGAGTTAATAGTTCCTTTGTTGTAGCCTCATTACAGTTAAGACAATGAGTTCAGTCTGGTTGCTTCATTCGTGTCTAGATGTTCATTTCCGCGTGTAAACAAATAGATAGTTTTAGTGATGTAATGCAGTTGTTTGCGTTGCGTTGGTTTGGTGCAGTAGTTCTCAACCTTTTTTAGGGTTCTGTACCTCAAAAGGAAAAGAACGGAACCCGTATAGGATGACTCCGTGGTCCGTCTATCTGTCAAGGCCCTTTTTCTCAAGAACGCGTGGAGGTATCAAGTTAAAATTAATATCAAATACTTAGGCCTATATTCCCTTAGAGCTGTATAAAAGTCAAGCTTCTAAGTCAACACAATAAAAAAAACCGGCCAAGTGCGAGACGTATTCGCGCACCGAGGGTTCCGTATCAGTTTTGGACTTATAAAGTGAAAAAAACCGGACCGCAAAACTAAGTTTGTTTGTGAAAGAATTTTGATAATTTTGAAAAAACTGTACTAGTTAGGAACATCGTTTTATTTTTGGTGCCATATTTGGGTCAATTCCTATCAACTCTAATTATTTCAGATTATATTTTGAAATGTGCAAATCAAGCCCTTTCATATGATATGTCACATGACCTAGTAACCCCACTTTAAAATTTCGGACCCCCACTCCGGCCCCTTTTGCATTGAAGATAAAAATATTTTTTGACATTTTTCATTTGAAATAAAATTGGACAAGCATTTTTTATAACTGTTCTAAATTTCAAGTTGATAGCATTAGTAGTTGCTGAAATAAGCAGCTGTGACAGACACACAGATAGACAGACGAAGTCGCATCATAAGGGTTCCTTTCTTACCATTTTGGTACGGAACCCTAATAAGGCCATTTTTGTGCAGCATATTTTAACACTCGCAAATAAATCAAAACATTTATGGTAGGTACTTCCCGTTGACCCAGAATCATGAAATTTGGCAAGAAGCAAGATCCCACAAGTAAAGGAAAAAACCGAAAATCGTTAATTCGTAGTTAGGTATATTTATTTAAGGATATTATATGTTAGATTGAGGGTGTGAGGAATTTTTAATGTGTGGTGTGGATCACCCACACATTAAAAATTCCTCACACCCTCAATTTTACATTCACAAGGAGCGCTTCAAACTGTTATAAAAGTGGCGACAGTGGTTCCCGTATTAATTTGCTGATGGCAAATCTCCTTTTTTACCTGACTGCGCAGGGTTATGTTTTTCGAGTGTATGTATGTATGTATGTATATTTCTTTGGCACGCTCTGTAGCCTAAACGGCTTGATGGGTTTTAGCTTGAGAGGTGTCGTTAGATTCGTCTTAATTGTGAGAGTGACACGGGATATATTAAAACTATAAAAAAATGTAATGGGCATGGCCGCTTTTGGCGCCATATTATGTTTTCAAATTGTTTTTTGCCTCTCGAGTGGGGTATCAAAATGAAGGACTCGAAAAGACGATTATGAAAACATATATATCAAAAACATTAAAAACTAAAAAGTGAAAAATAAAAATAGTACCTAAATTAAAAATTTTAAAAACCCGACTGCCAAAACAACTACTAAAAAGTTCAAAACAAGAGCACTTTTCAAGTAGTCTGATGCAGTTGGTGGCATAAAATCTAAGATTTACCATAAATAATTGCCACCAACTGCATCAGACTGCTTGAAAAGTGCTCTTGTTTTGAACTTTTTAGTTGTTTTGGCAGTCGGGTTTTTATAATTTACTATTTTTTCTATGAGCTGAAGTTGGGAACCACTGGTTTAGTAGTTGCATGTGTTGTTTTAGATCTGCATAACATTGCTTCTATAATTCTATTCAGTAAAACTACTATTACTCAATCACGGAGTAGATAAGACTCAATCAATGAGTTTTTTGTGGGACCATTTTGCAGACTTTCTCTACCTACTAAATAAAAAACCGGCCAAGTGCGAGTCGTACTCGCGCACCGAGGGTTCCGTATCATATTTGGACGTATAAAGTGAAAAAATCCGGACCGCATAACTAAGTTTGTTTGTGAAGGAATTCTGATGATTTTGAAAAAACTGTACTAGTTAGGAACATCGTTTAATTTTGGTGCCATATTTGGGTCAATTCCTATCAACCTTAATTATTTCAGATTTTTCGCCCCGCAAACTTCGGAGATAAGGGGCGGGGGGAATGGTATTTTTTTTAACATTTTTCATCATATGTCGAAAACTGTGAGACATAAAATAAAATGAAAATATATTTTGAAATATGCAGATGTGAAGATTAGTTTCATGTATGGGGCCCCCGTAATTATTTATTTTTTTATAATTTTACTACATGCCTTTATGGCGGCTTATAAAAGACATCTACCTACAAAGTTTCATACAAATTGGTTATGAACTGTAGATTTGACGAGGGTGTGACAGACGGACAGACGGACAGACAGACGGACATGACGAAACTATAAGGGTTCCTAGTTTTACTACGGAACCCTAAAAACAGAACGAAAATTCAGCTAATGCACAGGTGACGTTTGTGCTCATGACTGGTGCCGGTACCTATACCTAGAAGAGGAAGGCAATAAAATAAAAACACAAGTCATACAAAACTCGAATACTTTTATTGTTAATTATGTACATATCGTAAACTAGGGTAATCGTAGCATTATATTAAACTAGAAGTGCGCAGTCAGTCTGTCTATCTCGTACAGGTCAGACATTATCTCTTCCACCTTCGTGCCGATTTTCTTGGCGATCTGTAACAATAACATATTATGAAATAAATAAATATTTATGATTTAAACATGTTATAGACGCGTAATTGTTATTGTGTAGGTTAATAATTGTGAATTGTATAGAAAACTTAAAAAAACCGGACAAGTGCGAGTATGCCTCGCGCCGTAAGGGTTCCGATATATGATCATAGATGGCGCTACTGCATACTTCTAGTGGTGTCATCTATGAGCAGATGGCTCCACTTATGGTCCGGTGACTGACGGCGGACAACAAAGTGATCCTATAAGAGTTCCGTTTTTCCTTTTGAGGTAAGGAACCCTAAAAACAAAGTAAAAACCGCCTTCAAAAAGATCACAATAATGTTACCTGTGTGTGAAATAGTCGGTGATAATAAAAAGTCGGTGCCGAATCAAACTAAATCAAAAATCAAAGGCAGCGACTTACGAAAATGTTTTACACATAGGTAACATTATTGTAATCATTTAGAAGGTGGAAGTTTTTTTAAGGCTCTTTTAACTTTATTTTTAAGTATTTTTTTTATACAAACTATTCCTGAATGTTCATGTTTTCTAACCACACTGAATACTCGTAATAATAAAAACAAATGTCCGTGTAATGTGCGCACGGCTACAGATCAAGCTATACATTTCCAGTATAAGCTGATCTCGCATTGTATAGGATTTCCTTACAGTGAGAGGACAGTGTAAACTGGCTTGATATGTAGCCGTGTGTACGTACGTCCTGTTTCTCAACGTTGGGCATGGTGGTGTACTGTGTGACGAGGTCTCCGTCCAGAATACCACGAGCTGGACCGCCGCCCACTTGACGACGAGCCGACTTGTACGTTCTGAGGACAGTAAGCACGGTTTATTGTACGCATCAACGATAATGTCTTATTTTATTAATGGCATTTGCCGTTAATTAATGGCATTTGCCGTTAATAAAATAAAATGCTTATAGATATTTAATAATGCATAGATTTACTCCCTAAAATATTTATTTTTGGGGAGTAAATCACATGAGTTACAAAGATGCTTTTTAGCAAAAAAAATTTAAAAGATATCAACGTTTTTTTATTTATTTTCAAAATTACCGTAGAGGCTGGTTACTTTGACCCTAGGGCATAACTTTGGACTAAATCGAAAAAATGTTTGAACTGCCCGCCATGTCGCGACCACACAACCGATCGTCGCAGTTTCTTCGCCATCTATTAGTTATATTAGTTACCGAAGGAACTGCGACGATCGGTTGTGTGGTCGCGACACGGCGGGCAGTTCAAACATTGGTCCAAAGGCATACCTTTGGACCAATGTTACATGTACACAAACTATTTTAATTACCGTACAGGCGGGCTATTTTTAATTAGGTAATTAATTAGTATAATTAAAATAGTTTGTGTTTGCATGAAACCTTTATTCCTCTCTGTTTTACGTTGTATGTTGATACAAATTCAATTCGCAAAAATAATGAATATTTAGGTACTAAATGTCCGTATTTATGCAAAATGGAACCACACGATGTTATTTTTTACTTTTTTTTGAAATGTTATTTTTTACTTTTTTTTGAAGAATTTTCATTTAATAGTTTTCTTCAAAAAAAGTAACAAGAGTCCTGTGGTTCCATTTTGCATAAATACGGACAAATCATAATCACCAATATCTTCTATCTATATTAATAAAATGCTTTGTCCTGACTGACTGATGGATCAACGCACAGCCTAAACCGCTGGTCGTAGCAACGTGAAATTTGGAGGACGTATTCCGTTCCGACGTATACTCGATATGATGTAGGCATCCGATAAGAAACTATTTTTGGAAATTTCACCCCTAAGGGGGGGAAATACTGTTATTCAGTGAGCTAACCTGAACGCCCTGGGGTTGAGGCCGGCGATGTGGCAGCAGTAGTTGTTCATGACGTTCTGTAACATCAGCAGCCGGCGGTACATCTTCTCCGTTATGGGCAGCACGTAGCCCACGCCGCCGTCCAACGTCGCTGTGAGAAGAAATAAGCCATCATTAACTACCTCCGAGTAGTAGCTTTTAAACTTTTGCGTATTGTGAACATGTTTTTGGAACATGGTTCCAAAACGTCCGAGACGGAGGGCGATTTCTACCAGTGAATGAGTTCACTGGTAGAAATCGCCCTCCGTCTCGGCCTCGAACTCGATCTCGGCCTCAACCTTGGCGTCGGCCTCGACCTCGGCGTCGGCCTGACCTCGGCGTCGGCCTCGACCTCGGCGTCGGCATCGGCCTGACCTCGGCGTCGGCCTGACCTCGGCGTCGGCCTGACCTCGGCATCGGCCTGACCTTGACCTCGGCGTCGGCCTCGACCTCGGCGTCGGCCTGACCTCGGCGTCGGCCTGACCTCGGCGTCGGCCTGACCTCGGCGTCGGCCTGACCTCGGCATCGGCCTGACCTTGACCTCGGCGTCGGCCTCGACCTCGGCGTCGGCCTGACCTCGGCGTCGGCCTGACCTCGGCGTCGGCCTGACCTCGGCGTCGGCCTGACCTCGACCTCGGCGTCGGCCTCGACCTCGGCCTGACCTCGGCATCGGCCTGACCTCGGCGTCGGCCTCGACCTCGGCGTCGGCCTGACCTCGGCGTCGGCCTCGACCTCGGCGTCGGCCTGACCTCGGCGTCGGCCTGACCTCGGCATCGGCCTGACCTCGGCGTCGGCCTGACCTCGGCGTCGGCCTGACCTCGGCGTCGGCCTGACCTCGGCATCGGCCTGACCTTGACCTCGGCGTCGGCCTCGACCTCGGCGTCGGCCTGACCTCGGCGTCGGCCTGACCTCGGCGTCGGCCTGACCTCGGCGTCGGCCTGACCTCGACCTCGGCGTCGGCCTCGACCTCGGCCTGACCTCGGCATCGGCCTGACCTCGGCGTCGGCGTCGGCCTGACCTCGACCTCGGCCTGACTTCGACCTCGGCATCGGCCTGACCTCGGCGTCGGCCTCGACCTCGGCCTGACCTCGGCGTCGGCCTCGACGTCGGCCTGACCTCGGCGTCGGCCTGACCTCGGCGTCGGCCTGACCTCGGCGTCGGCCTCGACCTCGGCGTCGGCCTGACCTCGGCGTCGGCCTGACCTCGGCGTCGGCCTGACCTCGGCGTCGGCCTGACCTCGGCATCGGCCTGACCTTGACCTCGGCGTCGGCCTCGACCTCGGCGTCGGCCTGACCTCGGCGTCGGCCTGACCTCGGCGTCGGCCTGACCTCGGCGTCGGCCTGACCTCGGCATCGGCCTGACCTTGACCTCGGCGTCGGCCTCGACCTCGGCGTCGGCCTGACCTCGGCGTCGGCCTGACCTCGGCGTCGGCCTTACCTCGGCGTCGGCCTGACCTCGACCTCGGCGTCGGCCTCGACCTCGGCCTGACCTCGGCATCGGCCTGACCTCGGCGTCGGCGTCGGCCTGACCTCGACCTCGGCCTGACTTCGACCTCGGCATCGGCCTGACCTCGGCGTCGGCCTCGACCTCGGCCTGACCTCGGCGTCGGCCTCGACGTCGGCCTGACCTCGGCGTCGGCCTGACCTCGGCGTCGGCCTGACCTCGGCGTCGGCCTCGACCTCGGCGTCGGCCTGACCTCGGCGTCGGCCTGACCTCGGCGTCGGCCTGACCTCGGCGTCGGCCTGACCTCGGCATCGGCCTGACCTTGACCTCGGCGTCGGCCTCGACCTCGGCGTCGGCCTGACCTCGGCGTCGGCCTGACCTCGGCGTCGGCCTGACCTCGGCGTCGGCCTGACTTCGGCGTCGGCCTGACCTCGGCGTCGGCCTGACCTCGGCGTCGGCCTGACCTCGGCGTCGGCCTGACCTCGGCGTCGGCCTGACCTCGGCGTCGGCCTGACCTCGGCGTCGGCCTAGACCGTACGTACTCGGCGTAGACTATAGGACTCACTGAACATGGTGACGTGTCGCCTGTGTGCGTCGGCGACGTGCCGCGCGTTGATGCGGAACATAGCGTTCACCTGCTGCCCCACGTGGAAGTCGCTCTTGCGGATTAAACGCTGACCTGGGAACATTAAAAAAAAATTAAAAACCAGATCGCAGTTGGCCCTATGTCAAAAAAAAAAAAAAAAACACCTTCAAAAAGATCACAATAATGTTACCTGTGTGAAATAGTTTCGGAAGTCGGTGCCGAATCAAACCAAATCAAAAATCAAAGGCAGCGACTTCCGAAACTGTTCCAAAGGTTAATAAAACGAATATCGTTGGAAAAAGTAGTGCTGAAACCTTCAAGATACGGATTAATGTGTTACTAATTCCATTTAGTGTGTGATGGTGTGATAATTTTAACTAAATTGGGTTTCTTTACCTTTTCATTAATTGGATTGACACAGGGTATAGTACCGAATACTGAATACCCTCCTTCAATGCGTCTCAGCTTTAAGGGCCAAGTTCACCGACAAGTTAACAGTCCGATAAATTGAAAACGGCCGTTTAAGAAGACTGTGGCCTTTATAAAAGTCTTGTTAAGGCCCCGGTATACGCCAACGGCCTTGAGTGATTTGGGCGGTATAGCTTGAGTGTTCTGCGCTGAGCTCAAGCAACGCGACATACATCCACCGAGCAATACGACTCGCCTATCAAGGAGCGCGCTGTGCAGAATTAGACGTATTATTACTTTTTAGTATCTAAAATATAAAATAAAAAAAAGTAACAGGCAATATTATAGGTAGTAACATAGTCTTTTCACACAAAACAAATCATAAAAATATCTTAATCGATTTGAAAGTAATTACGTTTTTATGTTTTGGGTAGACACGAATTCATGAATTTATTTCATTAAGTATTTTACTACAATAGTTAAATATTCACAGGTACGATTGATGTATATATGTTCTAGTTTAACATAAAAAAATTGCACAACTAACCTGCATTATTTGACGGCGAAATAAGAGATTTAAAACTGGCCGTTGCCATTTACCTTCGCCTTAAACGGCCATTTTCAATTTACCGGACATAAACTAGGGATGTTATGGATATTAAATATCGGATCTGGATGTGGATAAAGATATATGAATGATATTATATCGCTTTCAGATACGGTTACGGATATGAAATTATTTCGAACAAACAAACAAACAATCAAATCTTTCCTCTTTATAATATTAGTTTAGATTAACCGGTAGTTCCAGATAGTTTCGGTTACGGATATTACGTTTTCAAGAAATTTTAAAAGTAAAATACAAATAACGTGTCTCATTTAGACTCCGCCCCTATCCGAAATTATTTGAAACTTTTTGTATCAGATTCGGTTATGGTTACGGATACGAAATGATTTCAGTACCCCTATCATGAGTTTTTTTGACGTGTAGTATCGTTAACGTAAGCATATTTTGAATTTAAAATACAACAGTCCTGGAACATTTTGATAAAATTTTATACAATTTGCACATTTTAAAAAATACAGAGAAATTAATTAAGTATTTAATTTATATAAATATTGTGTAGCAAACCTATATTTTCAATTCAAAATATGCTTACATTAACGATACTATACGTCAAAAAAACTCATGATAGGGGTACAGATATCCGATAGTTTCGGTTACGGTTACGGAGCTCCATAACATCCCTGCCCTGAGCCTAACACGCTGTACTTGCCTCCGTAGCTCTCCCGCGCGTGCGGCAGGTACAGGAACAGCGCGAGGTTGCCCTCGGCCTCGCTCACCATGAACCCCAGCGTCGTGTTGTCCACCATAAACTCCATGTCCAATATCTGTAACAAAATTATTCATTTTGTATCAAACTTGCTCGCTGTTAGTTCAAATAGGTCATTGTTGCTGATTCTGTTGTGCACCAACTAAACTTAATTTAAGATAGGAGGGAGGTTGGAGGGGCTAGGCCCCCCCCTAGCCCCTCCAACCTCCCTCCTATCTTAAATTGGGGCAGGCCTACTGAAGGGGCAGGGATGAGGGGGAGGGAGGGGTGAGGGGGAACAAATTGTTTTGGAAGGTGGAGGGGCGAGGTGGGGTGAGGGGGAGGGGGAGAGTTATGGGGAGGAGGAAAGTGAGGGGGGTTTTGGTGTGGTGGAGCGGGTGGTGATGGTGTGGGGGAACTGAGAGGGGTGGAGGGGAGCGGGGAGGGGGGTGGCGAAGCGGGAGCAGTAGGGGTGAGAAGGAGGGTAAGCGGGGAGGGGGAATGAGTGAGGAGGAGGGGGATGAGGGCTAGTAATACCTGCGCACTCCTGAGGTCCCGGGAGACCAGCGACAGTGTCCTGTGCTGGGCCTGGTAGCGCAATAAGGAGATGGACTTGTACACATCCGCTACCAACACCAAGTTCTTGACGGCCAGCATCTTGTGCACGTAGATCTGCGTGTCTATGAACGCCACGCCGACCAGGTCGTTGTCTTTGAGTTGCCAGATGTATATCTAGGGAAAGGCAAAGAAAATCTGGCTAAATGAAAGTCTCCTTGAGTAATTGTTTGGTTCGTGAACCATGTTATCTATACTTATATTAAAGTTGAAGAGATTGTTGAAGGAATAGTATAGGCCAGCATTTCCCAAACGATGGCCTATACTATGACCGAATATTGGGTAGGCCTTGAAAAATAGGACGATACATCGACTGACTGAGCTAACAGGACGTCAAATCAATCAAATCAAATCAAATAAGTTTATTTGTGTACACAGGTAAATAAGTTGTTACAATATAGAATTTCAATGTACCTCTGTGTCCTGCCACAGACGGCATACAAATACAAACTCATTGCGATTAAAATTAACTAAAATGATTGAAGTTGATGCTAAAGCTACATGCTCCATGACAAAAAATAGGAAACAAATACATCCTTTTCATTGAAATAGCACTCCTTAAATTTTTCTTAAAATTGAATGTTTTGAACAGTCCTTCATTCCAGAGTTATGACCCTTTCTTTCTCCATTACAGCGAGGAGGTGAGTCCAGAATTTGGGAGTTCTTGTTAGGTGGGTCGCGGTTCAATCAACTTTGGGAACCACTGGTATAGCTATTCAACATCACGCTGCGACCTTTAGGAGCCGAGTAACGCGGGTGAAACCGCGGGGCACAACTAGTATGGTGTAGTATAGAAATGACCACTATTGAGAGCATAATATGAATGGACTACAATCTCAGATCAAAGAAACAAGGAGATGTGCCAAGGCGCTATCGAGCTTGATGCCTGATCTTGAGCAAATTGCTCATATTAAAAACGTACGCGCTGGTGACGAACCGAACAGGATCGATGGTATAAATACAGTGTTTTAGTTTAGTGCTAGTGTTGAGTGACGATTAACAGTGTTAGATTGAGGAGCGCGGCGCTTAATTATGCGCGTAATTGTGTCGAAAAATGTACTAAAAGTGGCATCAGTTGTTCCCGTACTAATTTGCTATGATGGCATATCTCCTTGTTTCTATGATCTGAGGTCGGACCCTATATTTAGCCAATGGATTGGTGACTGTCGTACCTTCTGTCCCACAGCAGATATGAGGTAGCCCAGCACCTGAGTGAGTGCAGTCACGGGCCCCTTCTGTTCCTTAGCGTACAACTCCTTGAACCGGTTCTTGGTGAGCGGCTGGCCCGGCTCCGGGACCACGTCTATGATGTCGTAGATTATTATCTAGAAGTAAACAGGGAAAGTTAAGCCTAAGCTTTTGCTAATCTAAATACGATTATCTGAAAAACTGGACAAATGGGTCAAGGGTTCCGAAATATGCAATAGCGCCATCTATGCCGCTATTAAATCATAGTAGATATATCATATCTTAATCATAGATGGCGCTACAGCATACTTCTAGTGGCGCCATCTATGAGCAAATGGCTCCACTCATGGTCATGACAGACGGACAACAAATTGATCCTATAAGGGTTCCGACGTTTTTCCTTTTGAGGTACGGAACCCTAATAAGAGGAAAAAGTCATCATCCGCCTAACCTTTTCCTAAACTAAATACTATGCGATCAAGATAAGAATGTGTCTGACCTCGCGCCATGTTGTTGCGTCATAGCTAATCAGCCGTCATATTCAAGCCGAATATGACGGCTGATTGGCTATGACGCAACAACATGGCGCGAGGTCAGACACATTCTTATTTTTATCGCATAGTACCTAAGATTATTTGAAAAATACATGGCTGATTAGAATGCGACTGTTTATTTCACAGCAGTACATAGGTACTTAATTTGCGGGTAACGAGTGAGTACGCGTACAAAAATGACTTACATTTCTTCTCATTCTTAGCTATGACACATAGTCATACTTACGTAATAAATATTTTTATTTTTATTTTTTTTTATTTGCTAGTCGCCTACTTATGAATAAATACATTAATATGTGATTAATAAAAAACAAAATTGTCTGTTCGTTTAGTACGGCGTCCGGTTAGTACGACGTAATATCACCGGTCCCTTGGCCGTCGCTATAACCGGATTCTACTGTAAGTAGAAACAGGCATCATCCGTCTAACATTTACCTAAACTTGACGGTTGTTGTAACAGTAATTAACTTACCCTTCCCCTTGACGTGATATCTTCGCTGTAATTGTAGTTGGTTCCTATCGCTATGTAACCTCTCAGTCCGGACCTAAAATACAAGAAATGTTAATTTAATAACTGAACCAATTTCGTTGCTGTATGGACAGATTCTAATAAATTCCCAGAGGGTTCAAATACCTAATTAAGGTAATATGACCATATCGTGTAGGTACCGGCGTCAGTTATGAGCACAGATCGCGCATGTACATTTTCGGCGCAATAGACAATAGACAGGTAACAATCAAGGTTTTATGCAAACATAAACATCAATTATTTTAATTAATAGTAAAAGTTAATAGTAAAATAAAAAGTTAATAATTTTTTTTTATAAAAAGTAACTTTGTAACTTATTTGTAAAAAAGCAGTGATAGCCTAGTGGTTTAACCATGTGCCTCCCACGGCGAATGGTTCGAGTTCGATCCCGAGGCACGCACCGCTGACTTTTCGAAGTCATGTGCGTATTAGAAATTAATTATCACTTGCTTTAACGGTGAAGGAAAACATCGTGAGGAAACCGGCATGTCCTAGAACCAAAAATTCGAAGACATGTGACGTCCACCAACCCGCACTGGGCCCGCGTGGTGGACTACGGCCCACTCCCTCTCACAGAGAGGAGGCCTGTGTCCCAGCAGTGGGAACATTATAGGCCGATTATGCTTATGTTTATGCTTGTAACTTATAGATTTACCCCCTAAAATATTTGCCATTAATAAAGTAACACCTTATATAGATTAGGGTAATTACCCTTACTATGGAGGGTAATTATCCTCACGGGGAAGCTTCCTAGTCTCGTTACCTGGTCCCCTCGTAGGACAGCGCGACGTTCTTGAGGCAGGTGACGTGCTCCCAGTCGTGGAGCTCGATCCGCGTGTTGGGGATGATCTCCCACGACACCGGCGAGAACAGCGTCACGAAGAACCGGTCCTGCAGCGGGTACGGGAACCTGGGACAAACAACTATACCACTGGCGAAAGGACCCTACAATGGAGGACCCAATTTTTTTTTTTTTTTTTTTTTAAAACGTTGCCCCACACTGGGATTTCTCCTGTATCGTGGGTGCGTTTACAAACACAAATTTCACATACACAAACAGCCAGACCTATGTGCAATGCGGGAATCGAACCCGCGACACGTTGCACAGCAGCCAATCTCTCAGCCACTGCGACAACCGTGCGGTCAAATGTCCTTTTCTGATGGTAATGTTCGTCGAGTCGTTGAGCTCCCTATGTCTGGGTTGAGCTACTACGATACTCGGCACATCCGTGCACAATAAGGACAGGTCCACTCAAATCTGTATGGCTCTTTCCTCTAAAGGCCATTCCAGACTAACCTGCATGGTTCTTACATAGTTAAATTTTTTATTGTCTGGACTTTAAAAGAGACCTTGACCTTTGAGTTTGTTTCGGTGTTTCTTCTCAAAGGTAGTCAGATAGGAAACACCGACCTCATCTAGTTTTAAAAGAAAAACTCAATTGACTTGTCAAAGTGTTATTAGTAACCTATTTGCAGAATAAATGATTTCAATTTCAATACGATACCTACCGGCTTCTATTTGAAAAATAGCATACTACTACCAAGTGGTCAAGCTGTATATCTGGTTTATCCCACCGGAATTAGATGAAACGTGGCCTAGATTTTAAATTGGAGCCCAAGCTGTTGAACTGTGAAAACTACATCAAAATCCATTCAGTGCTTTTTGCGTGATGCGCACACAAACAGACAAAAATTTAAAAATATATTTTTTGGGTATGGTTACGTCCCAGTACCCTATCCCAACTGTTTTTTTCAGGAATATCTTCAATGTAACGGCTTTTTTACAATTTTATAATAGTAGGTAGGTATAGATAGATATAGTATAGACAAGAAGCAGTGGCGTGCCTACTACAGGGCAAGCCCGAGGGTATTTCGCGTATTTTTTCATGACTGTAAGTGTTTTTTATTGTATGCTACTCACTTACATTCATGAAAAATTTTGAGATATACCCTCGGGCTTGCCCTGTAGGCACGCCACTGACAAGAAGTGTGTACAGTTACCTGTCCCCCTTATTATCGCTGGTCTTCTCCTTATCTTCACCATTAAACTTGTAGTAGGAGGTGGTGGGCGTGTGCGTGGACGCCACGAGGCAGTAGGTCTTGGACTCCAGGTGGAACGTCACGAAGTGAGGAGTTACACGGAGAGGAACCTTCCGGACCGGCCACCACGCGTCGTATGACAAGTGGGTTGGTAGGGCCGAGATGCGGAGTGATGACTGGAAGGTCATCGTGTGATATTATTATAGTACCCGGCAATAAATATGACACATCGACACGGGGTCTCATCAGGAACAAAGGAACATTAAATTTGTTCAAATAACTCTTAATATAAATGGCGTTATTACTTATTATGTATCGATTTCAAAATCAGTCTGATTTAATTTAAATAAAATAATCATGATTTTTTACAACTCTGATCTAACTACAATTTGCGACAATAATGATAATAATCATTAAATTCATCAATACAGCCCTCGAAATTATATTTGAGAAAAATACGATTATTTCGTTAAAACATTACGATTTTCCTCAAGGATAATTTCGAGGGCTACACTGATAATTTTCATGATTATTATTATTTAGTAACTATATTATCATTATTATCGCGAATCGAATTTGGATCATCAGTTATTCGCACTAAATAAGTACAATTCCTTGCAAAACAGCACTTTCTTAGACAAACTTTTAACAAAGCACCCTACTTCAAGCTCTCACCTTGGCGTTAAAGTACAAGAAGCCCTGCGGACAGTTGGTGTTGTTGAAGGGCGCGAAGGTGGCAACGGGCGGCCCTCGGGGCTGACAGTACTATGTCACACAAACTGTTACAAACCTTGGCGTTAAAGTACAAGAAGCCCTGCGGACAGTTGGTGTTGTTGAAGGGCGCGAAGGTGGCAACGGGCGGCCCTCGGGGCTGACAGTACTATGTCACACAAACTGTTACAAACCTTGGCGTTAAAGTACAAGAAGCCCTGCGGACAGTTGGTGTTGTTGAAGGGCGCGAAGGTGGCAACGGGCGGCCCTCGGGGCTGACAGTACTATGTCACACAAACTGTTACAAACCTTGGCGTTAAAGTACAAGAAGCCCTGCGGACAGTTGGTGTTGTTGAAGGGCGCGAAGGTGGCAACGGGCGGCCCTCGGGGCTGACAGTACTATGTCACACAAACTGTTACAAACCTTGGCGTTAAAGTACAAGAAGCCCTGCGGACAGTTGGTGTTGTTGAAGGGCGCGAAGGTGGCGACGGGCGCTTCCTCTGGGCTGAGGGGGTGCAGTCGCAGCTCTCCGCGGGCTGACAGGAACAGGAAGTACGGCGACACGCCGCAGATGAACACGCCGTTGTAGCCACCCACGTTGCCTAAGGGCACAACGTAACCACTGTTGCCAATTTTGCGATTTATCCGCTAGACATTTATGACTTTTGCGCTAAAATTGGCAACAAAATTAGCAACAGTGGTATCTTCCAGAGAGTCTGTGGAAGAGACCACTGTTGCCTATTTTGCGACTTTTGCGCTAGAAATGTATACAAAAGTCATACATGTCTAGCGGAAAAATCGCAAAATTGGCAACAGTGAACGTAACGTCGTCAGTGTCGGTCCGAGGGGGGTCGTAGGAGTCATGACCCCCCCCCCCCCCCCCAAATCGTACAAAAATGTGCGAAACACTGTAATTCTCCGTATAAATCGGTATGACCCCCCCAGTCTTCGGCTGCGGTATGACCCCTCCTCAAAGTCGCCGGCTGCGACCGCACCTGATTATGTAGTGCAGTACCCCGATCATGAGTTTTTTCATTTATTTATTTATTTATTGACCAACTTATATTTACAGCATATAACTACACATACAAGTTATTGGCCTAAATAAGTAAAAGTTTTGACGTGTAGTATCGTTAACGTAAGCATATTTTGAATTATTGGGCGATATTTGAACCCCAAGTATCACATGAGATTTTTTTTTATTTTTGGTGCCATATTTAGGTCAATTCCTATCAACTTTAATTATTTTAGATTTTTCGCCCCGCGAACTTCGGAGATAAGGGGGGGGGAAATGGTATTTTTTTGGTCATTTTTCATCATATGTCGAAAACTGTGAAACATAAAATAAAATAAAAATATATTTTGAAATGTGCAGATCAAGCCCTTTCATATGATATGTCACTTGACCTAGTAACCTCACTTTAAAATTTCGGACCCCCACTCCGGCCCCTTTTGCAATGAAAATAAAAATATTTTTGGACTTTATTCATTTGCAATAAAGTTGAACAAGCATTCTTTATAACTGTTCCAAATTTCAACTCGATAGCATAAGTAGTTGCTGAAATAATCAGGTGTGACAGACAGACAGACAGACAGACAGACGAAGTCGCACCATAAGGGTTCCTTTTTTACCATTTTGGTACGGAACCCTAAAAAACAATTTGTTTCATTATTTTAATTTTATAGATAGAATATAGTCTAGCTAGAATCACAGTAAGAAAATATTATTGTGTAGGATTTAGACATATTTTAGTGAAGAAACATGTTTTACTTATTAAACACAATTTTCTTGCAATTTTAGTTTCTTGCGAAAAAAAATTACGTGATATTTGCTCGACCGCCTCCCCCGTGAACACCTCACGTAATTAATGGACGCCACCTTAGGAGAAAGCTATCAAATGCTGATGACTGCAGTATAAAAGACTGACTCACCGAAGTACCGGCACTGTCGTACATTTTCCTTCAACAAGGCGGTCTCGTACGAGTCTTCGGGCGTGGTGAGCGGCGCGGCGCTGTAGCCGAACGGGAACGACACGCGCGAACGACTGAAGCGGAGCTTTAGGTTCCCTCGAGGGTACTTGTAGGCCTGCGAATTATTCATTATTACACGGGGTCTCATCCGGAACAAAGGAACATTTGTTGAAATAACTCTTATTAGATAGCGTTATATGTATCGATTTGTTATTGAAGTTTGTGTAAACATGTAGAACATGAAAAAATACATCATGAAAAATATTTGTTCAAATTTTGAAAAATCCTTTAAGCACAGAAAAATTTATAGCCCGAAGATAGCCCGCGCTAAATCGGTTACATTTCTTTCTATGAGATGAGGCATCTGTACGTATAGTATTATATTATCTGTGATTATTAGTTCTTCTGGTTCCAGGTTTAAAAACGCTTAACATATTGACATTGAGCCCCCCTAGCCAAGTTGCTTTTCTGTTAACGTTTACGCCAAACGATAAGCACAAAATGTATGGCAATGACATTACCTGCGGAAAAGTCACATGAAATGAAATGATATTTATTCTGTAAATAGGTTACAGGTAACACTTTTACACGTCAAAAATTGTTTTGATTTTTAAACTAGATGAGGTCGGTGTTGCCTATCTGACTACCTTTGAGAAGAAACACCGAAACAAACTCAAATGTCAGTCTCTTTTAAAGTCCAGACAAATTAAAATAAAACTATGCAAGGACCATGCAGGTTAGTCTGGAATGGCCTTTAGAGGAAAGAGCGAGAGGAAATGACCTCACTAATGTCACTTCCATACATTTTTAGGGTTCCGTACCAAAAATGATACGGTACCCTCGGTGCGCGAGTACGACTCGCACTTGGCCGGTTTTTTCAGTAGCGTTTGGCGTAAACGCTAACAGAAAAGCAACTTGGATAGGGGGGCAGGGCCGCCAACATAGCGTCGACGGCACTTCTTCGGCCTAGCATGACCACGATGGAATTTTTCATGAATTTAGGTGTTAATGGCGTTATCGTACATTAAAAATTGTATTACTTGCATTCTTAAAAAAATTACATGAATACTCTCTCGCTGCCTGCCCTGCCGGCCTAGCATGACCACGATAGAAACGGGTTTTGTCTACATAGAAATAGACAAAGTGACAGATTGTAGAAACATTTCTACCTAGAAATGTTTCTACAATCTGTCACTTTGTCTATTTCTATGTACATAAATACCCTCTCCAACCAAAAAAAATGCGTTGGACTTACTCTCTACGCACGCTAAGCTACGCTCTATGTAGACAAAACCCGTTTCTATCGTGGCCATGCTAGGCCGGCTGATGTATGGGCAGTCAAGTCGTCCAGTAACCATCGCCATCGCTATACTGTAACAGCTCTCACCTGGTATATCATGAGCTGGTCCTCACAGCGCATGAGCAGCAGCACCCTGGTGCCCTTGTGCCCCACTCCCACGACCAGCAGTTCGCGGCACTTGTCGGCGTCGGTGTTCTGTCCACCACCACTGAGCTCTTCGTCTTCCACGCCGCCGCTGGGGATGGGGACTGATTCCAGGCTGTCGGCTAGGATCTGACAACAAAATATTATGTAGATGATTCCTAAGAGGCGTAAAAAGACGTTTCCAATTACAACTGATTCAGACACGACACTGTAGCTCAGTGATTAAGAGCGTTGCCCGGTTTAGGCAGAGGTCGCAGGTTCGATTCCTGCCTGTGTCAGTTGTTTTTGGGAATGTCTTATATATTTAATTGTAAATATAAGCATAACATGGCTTTAACTGTTTAAAATTCACAAAAATATACATTAATAATGTATAGATGGTGAATAATGGTGATATCATATCGATGTCCTAGCTGCAAAGATAGAAACATTGAGTTGGAGTCTAGGGATCTTGAAGTCTTTGGGGGGTCATACCGAAGCCGAAGTCTTTGGGGGTCTTAGGGGGTCAGGACCCCCCGGTCCGGGGGTCATACCGCAGCCGAAGTCTTCCGGGGGTCATAGGAGTCATGACCCCCCTCCGAAGGCTTTGTGGGGTCTTTGGTGGTCATGAGAAAGTCATTTCATTTTCAGTTCATTTGAAAGTCTTGAAGTCTTTCGGGGTCATAGGGGGTCTTAGGGGCTCATGACCCCCATGACTCCCTCGGACGGGGGTCATACCGCAGCCGAAGTCTTTGGGGGGTCATAGGGGGCCATGACCCCCGTGACCCCCTCGGTCGGGGATCTTACCGCAGCCAGTCTTTGGGGGTCATAGGGAGTCATGACCCCCCCTTCGGACCGCGCCTGGGGACACCTGTTCCTACGCTTATGATTGGCTATCTCACTCACCCGGTTGCCCGCGCAGGCGTCTCTGACGAGGAAGCTGAGCCGCATCTCCGGCAGCGAGTATATCTCCAGGTTGCCACTCAGTCGCAGCGCGAACAGCCAGTACGTGCCCTTCACCTCCACACCTCCACCAGCTGCTTCTTCGACCAGCGGGAGATGCGACAAGGAACACCCAGGCGAAGTCTTTGGGGGGGTTATACCGAAGCCGAAGTCTTTGGGGGTCATAGGGCGTCATGACCCCCCGGTCCGGGGGTCATACCGCAGCCGAAGTCTTCCGGGGGTCATAGGGGTCATGACCCCCCTCCGAAGTCCCGAAGGGGTCTCATACCGCAGCCAAAGTCTTGAAGTCTTTCGGGGTCATAGGGGGTCTTAGGGACTCATGACCCCCATGACTCCCTCGGTCGGGGGTCTTACCGCAGCCAGTCTTTGGGGGTCATAGGGAGTCATGACCCCCATGACCCCCTCGGTCGAGGGTCTTACCGCAGCCAGTCTTTGGAGGGTCATAGGGGGTCATGACCCCCCCTCGGACTGCGCCTGGGGACGCCTGTTCCTACGCTTATGATTGGTCGTTTCACTCACCCGGTTGCCCGCGCAGGCGTCTCTGACGAGGAAGCTGAGCCGCATCTCCGGCAGCGAGTATATCTCCAGGTTGCCGTTCAGCCGTAGAACAAACAACCAGTACGTGGCCTTCACCTCCACCAGGTGCTTCTTCCACCAGCGGGAGATGCGACGTGGAACGCCCGGGTTCTTTGATTGTTCTGCTAACATTATCTGCAACAAGAGTAACCATAGAGTTTCTTGTCCGTGGTGTAATTTTAGTCAGTCGAAATATGAAAAGGGGTCATTGTACTAGTCATTATGAAGAACTTCTACTATGGGACCAACCCAGAAATCGCGAAAAAAAATCAGCTGTTCCATACATTTTGTTGAGTTATGTGAACATAAATATATGGAACAGCTGATTGTTTTTTCGCGATTTAAGGGTTGGTCCCACAGTAAAAGTTGTTCATACTGATGAGTACAATGACCCCTTTTCGTATTTCAACTGACTAAAATCACAATCTGTACATTTTAGAACTTGATTCATTGTTACAAGTATTTAATTTAGATGATTTTTGCAGTTTACTGTATGTTATTTGGACAAATAGTTTTCGCGTGACCTGATTCATTAGGATAAACTAAACTTTATCCGTGCGAAGCCGGGGTGGGTCAGCTAGTGGATAATAGTATGTAAATAAGTACTCACGCTCGCCATGGACGCAGGTGTTTGATCTCCGCCGTATAACAGTTCGTCTTCGTCGTTTAACTCGTAAACGGTGCCCGGCTTGAACCCCTCAGCTTTCACGTTCTTGCCTTTCATCTTACCGGTGAATTCACCTTTCACCTGGTGGTAAGAAAACATAGATTATGATTAAATGTTATTAAATAAACATTGTGGCCCGTTTATAGTAGTCCAAAAATCAATTTAGTGCAAAAACTTTTAATCTAGGGAGGTTTACATAATAAGAGATTTTTTTAAAATCGGATTTCGCGAGCGGGATTTGAACCCTTGACCTCTGCCGTACCGTAGCATTGCTCTGAACTAATCAATCAGCTCAGTTGGTTCAGAGGAATGTCACGGTAAGGCAGAGAGGTTCAAATCCCGCTCGTGACATTGGATTTTTGATAAAATCTCCTAAATATTTAATAACATAAGAGAAGCATAATATGGCTTTGACATGTTTCAAATTCACAAAAAATATACATTTATACTTAGGGCGGGTTGCTTCAAACCATCTGTATTCGTAAGTCAGTACGTAATCGTTAAGTCAGTATGAAATTGTCATACAAGCCGCCATATTTGACGGTTACAGATACGTAACTGTTGAAACAACATGGCCTTAGATATCTTGGAGCACAAGTGATCCAAGTGACAATGCAATTAGAATGATGGAATGTTCTACAAAAACCTATACCTGGTGTAAGTAACACCTTAACGAAAATTAAAACCATGGGTTCAGTACCTTATTTTGAACACGTTAGCGTTAAAATTATGCGTCGGTCTTTAAAAAATAAAATACTGTTTGGATATTTTGCAGTTCATTAAAAAATCTCCAGATAGTCGTATTTTTTTTTTGCAATTATCATTTAAAAGGGCACTGGCAGACGCCCATAGAACGCTGGGCTTCAGATTGTGTATGTCGGTACAGATATGAAATTAGTTTCGTGTGATCGAGTATTTCAAGAGTATTTAAATTCATTTTTTATTTGTTTTTGTACGTAATTGGGTTAAAGAGAAATCTTCGTATTTGTGACAGTGAGGTTAAGTATGGTGTGAATGATCCAGTGAAGTACAGCCCGACTAATGAGTTCTCAATTCAAAGGTTTTAGTTGCTGTCACCATGATATTCTGTGGAGGTCGATTTTTGATTCCAATTCTTAATCTCTAAGATAAATTAGGCAAAGAACAACTAAAATATATTTTTATTTTTGGTTAAGCTTTTATTTCTGTACCATATCAAGCCCAAAACTGCCGACGTCCTTTTAAACAATCCTGCAATGAAAATATGTAGTTTCCACTTACTTGCGCATTATCGGCGTCAGGCGGCGCGAACAGGCCGCTGAGGTCGCGGTACACGGTGGCCCGCAGCAGCGCCGGCCGGTGCGGCACTGCCTGGCGCGTCGGGGCCAGGCGACCCGACGACTGCGGGAAATCAGTACATTACTAGCTTGAAGCCCCCAGCTTCGCCCGCGTTTTTCGGGATAAAAGGTAGCCTATGTGTTATTCCAGACTATAATCTATCTGTGTGCCTAATTTCATCCAAATCCGTCCAGCCGTTTCAGCGTGAAGAAGTAACAAACATACACACACACCCACACACACATACACACACAGGCACACGCACAAACTTTCGCATTTATAATATTATTAGTGTGATAGTGTGATGGTACAAGTGTGTAATGTTGGTGATTACCGCTGAGACGCCATTGACAGAGCCGAGAACGGTAATCACCAATACACACGTGTATCATACGACGTTTTTCAACACACTTATGAAGAAAATAATACTAAAAAAACATTTTATTCAGTAATAAAAAAACCCTATAACTCACTAGTGAATAATAGCAATGAAAAAGTCGCAGTTTTATTACAGGGTCATTATGTCTCTTATTGCAGTAAAATTAGAGCCATTTTATAAGAAAGTGTGTTGAAATAGTACATTATGGTACAAGTGTGTAATCACTATTTTAAACTTTCACGGTTTTTAACTTCACTAAACAATTTCGTGAAAATCACGGAAGTTATCCCGTCAGTAAATTGTTAAGTCAAGTGTGTAATGTTGGTGATTACCGCTGAGGCGCCATTGAAACCCGAGCCGTTAGGCGAGGGTCTTAAGAGAGCCGAGGACGGTAATCATCAATACACACGTTGGTCATTCTCGGTGCCCCATTGTTTGGTTGATTTCGGTGGCACATTTTTTTCTGTTAATTAGGACATTTTAACAGGAAATATCGAATCTAGATTTATCTTAGAGAGTATTGGTAGCTGAGGGTAGGTATAGATAATTTAATATTTTCTTTAAAATGTCTTAGTTAATCGGAGAAAATTGTGCCACCGAAAGAATGACCCACATGTAACCACGTGTATCATACGACGTTTTTCAACACACTTGTGAAGAAAATAATACTAAAAAAACATTTTATTTATTAATAAAAAAACCCTATAACTCACTAGTGAGTAATAGCAATGAAAAAGTAACAGTTTGATTACAGGTGTCATTACGTGCCTAATTGCGGTGAAATAAGAGCCATTTTATGAGCAAGTGTGTTGAAGATCAATCAAATTAACTTATATGCATGTACTGGGGAGGGGGGAGGGGGGCTGGCCTTCACTAGAATCCTTTTT
The DNA here is from genome assembly GCA_948465475.1 of Thalpophila matura. Classification (NCBI taxonomy): domain Eukaryota; kingdom Metazoa; phylum Arthropoda; class Insecta; order Lepidoptera; family Noctuidae; genus Thalpophila; species Thalpophila matura. The sequence goes on along the minus strand of OX419199.1, from coordinate 1,246,076 downwards.
ATTATTATTCATTACTAGCTTCCGCCCGCGGCTTCGCCCGCGTTTTTGGGATAAAAAGTAGCCTATGTGTTATTCTGATGTATAAGCTATATTACTGTAAAGTTTCATCAAAATCCGTTCAGTAGTTTTTGCGTGAAAGAGTAACAAACATCCATACATCCATCCATCTATCCATACATCTTTACATCCTCACAAACTTTCACGTTTATAATATTAGTAGGATGTTTGAATCATTCATTATGTTTGAATGAGGATCATACAACAACGGACACAGTTGGGGTTTGAACCCGCGACTTCTGCCTCACCTTGGCATCGCTCTAACCAACTGAGCTACAGTGTCGTCTGAATTAGTTGAAATTGGAGATCTTTTTTTACGTCTCTTATGAGCGTTGGTGACATCTATCGGAGACTAATTACAGATTCTGACGCGGACGGAGTCGCGGGCAACGATCTGGTCTATACTAATATTTTAAAGAGGTAAAGTTTGTAAGTTTGTATGTAGGGGGTAATCTCAGATCATAGAAACAAGGAAATATACCATCATAGCAAATTAGTACGGGAACAATTGATGCCACTTTTATTAAATTTTTCGACACAATTACGCGCATAATTAAGCGCTCCTTGTGAATAAAAAGATCTCCCACGCATTAAACATTCCGCACACCCTCAATCTAACACTGTTAATCGCCACTAAACACTAGCACTAAACTAAAACACTGTATTTATACCATCGATCGTGTTCGGTTCGTCGCCAGCGCGTACGTTTTTAATATGAGCAATTTGCTCAGGTTCAGGCATCAAGCTCGATAGCGCCTTGGCACATCTCCCTTGATTCTATGATCTGAGGGGGTAATCTTCGGAACTAATGATCCGATTTTGAAAATCTTTCACTAATAGAAAGCTACATTATCCTTGAGTGCTATAGACCACTTTTTATCCCGAAAAATCACGGTTCCTGTTCCGACGCAGTCGAATAAAGGAGGAAAATGATAAAGGTGGTCACTCACCGCGCCGTCCTTTCCCCTGTATTCCCGGAGCGCTAGCACTAGCACTCGGCCGCACATTGACATGACGCACAAGTAAGGGTCGGCTGTAGCTGCATACTGCGCTGTCCACTCCAGCTGGATGGATTGTAGGTGGACGTCACCTGGATAATAATATCAGCCCTATTTACAAACTGTCCCACTGCTGGGCACGGGGCTCCTCTCAGAATGAGAGGGGATAGGCCATAGTCCACCACGCTGGCCAAGTGCGGGTTGGCAGACTTCACGCACCTTCAACAACTTTATGGAGAACTCTCAGGCATGCAGGTTTCCTCACGATGTTTTCCTTCACCGTTAAAGCAAGTGATAATTAATTTATAATATGCACATGACTTCGAAAAGTCAGCGGTGCGTGCCTCGGGATCGAACTCGAACCATACTGGTTTCTGATCAGAGGCCCTAGACAAGTTACTTTTCTGTTAGCGTTAGCGTCAAACGCTACGGATACAATGTATGGAAATGACATTTGTGAGTCACGTGACTTTTCCGCTGGTAATGTCATTGCCATACATTGTGTGCTTATCGTTTGGCGTGAAGGCTAACAGAAAAGCAACTTGTCTAGAGCCTCAGAGAAACAGCTCTTAAAATCTACTTAATTATTTGTTAAAATGATGTGATCTTTTTATTGAAAATCGTTGATTTTATACAAAATATACTTACTTATTTCACTACTTCTTACAGTTTCGGATTGAGCCGTACACGCATACTTAGAAAATTCACTCTATTTTACAAAAACTACTTACTTTTAATAAGTCGTATGCCTGTAGTAGTAACTTGCACCATGAATTTGTTGTTGCCCAGGTTGCCTGCGAATATAGTCGGAGAGCCCGTCATGAAGCCCGAGTTGTCTACCTCGTTGATCTCCTGGCCTAGAGAGGACAAAGCGTTAAAGGTTAGACTTCTAACGTAACTTCGTAGTGCAAAAGATTGTTTATTGCTTAAATCACTAAATAATAGCTGAAGAGAAGAAAGTAAAAAAATGTTTAAGGTTGTACACATAAGCTAATCGAAATTATAGCCGGATAAACAAAAACCGAACACGTGATAAACAAGAATGTGTCGTGTTTCACTAAAGCGTTCGTGTTTCACTGTAAAATTTCGTTGGTTTTCGAGCCGAAAAGGTAACTCATAATTATGAACAATTTCTACAATGTAAAAATTGTAAAAAAACTCGGTCGTTTCTTAGAAAAAAGTTACTGTCACTCGACAAAATATAGGGAATAACTGATTTTTTCTTGGTGTTGGTTCTGGTCATGGCTCCAAAACGAACGAAAATTCACCGTGTATACAGGCAATTAGGAATAATAAAAGTACATACCAGTCTGCAGTATCATACTGCCCTCTTCCTGCGTGAGGATAAGGTATGCGTGTGCGCCCTCCGCCTCCCTCGCGCCCTCCGCGCCTTCGCCCAGGACCGACCACATGTCCAGACAACCTAGACAACAAATACTGCTTATAGTGCATTTAGAAAATGGCGACGTTATCTAGCAATGACGTCCGACCAATCAAGTTGCATAAAATTACACCTAAATATAATAAAATTGTAAAAAAGTCGTGTCTGTACATTGAAGATATTCAAACAGATGGCTTGCCCATCGACATGTCGCCAATCGGACAGATGTTCAGCAGAGACCATCGACACGTCGCCGACAGGACAGATGTTTAGATAAGACAGATGTTTAGGAGGGACCATCGACACATCGCCGACAGGAGATGTTAAGATAGGACAGATGTTTAGGAGGGACAATCGACACGTCGCCGACAGGACAGATGTTTAAGAGAGACCATCCACACGTTGCCAACAGGACATATGTTTAGATAAGACAGATGTTTAGGAGGGACTATCCACACGTCGCCGACAGGACAGATGTTTAGATAAGACAGATGTTCAGGAGGGACCATCGACACGTCGCCGACAGGACAGATGTTTAGATAAGACAGATGTTTAGGAGGGACCATCGACACGTCGCCGACAGGACAGATGTTTAGATAAGACAGATGTTTAGGAGGGACCATCGACACGTCGCCGACAGGACAGATGTTTAGATCAGACAGATGTTTAGGAGGGACCATCGACACGTCGCCGACAGGACAGATGTTGAGGAGGGAGTTACAACTCACCGAGTCAGATGTTGAGGAGGGAGTTACAACTCACCGGGTGAGATGTTGAGGAGGGAGTTACAACTCACCGAGTCAGATGTTGAGGAGGGAGTTACAACTCACCGGGTCAGATGTTGAGGAGGGAGTTACAACTCACCGGGTCAGATGTTGAGGAGGGAGTTACAACTCACCGGGTGAAATGTTGAGGAGGGAGTTACAACTCACCGGGTCAAATGTTGAGGAGGGAGTTACAACTCACCGGGTCAGATGTTGAGGAGGGAGTTACAACTCACCGGGTCAGATGTTAAGCAGGAAGTTACAACTCACCAGGTAAATTAAAGGCAGTAATAAGCTGCGGCCTCACAGTTCTCTGCAGTACAGTGAGCGCGCCGTTCTTGGCGCGGCCGCTACAGAGTACTAGTTCGATGACGGGATGGTCGTGCGCGCGACTGTACTCTTCCGACAGCAGCTGCGGCTCGCCCATCGACACGTCGCCGATAGGACAAATGTTGAGGAGAGAGTCGCATACCTAAGGGAAAATGTTGAAGAGGTTAGAGCCATATCTCATTAAGACACCAGCAGCAACGCCAGCAGCGCTTCCGTGGCGTCCGTGAGACGCCAAACGGGCCGCCAAAGCGGATGCCAGACGAGATTAGTATGAAAACAAAACGAACATCGAAGAAATGTATGCGTGTCGAGCGAGTGAGCGGGGCGGCGCCGCCAGTCCGGACGCCACGCCATCTATGAACAGAGATGGCTCAACTTACTATATGGTCCGGTGACAGACGGAACACAAAATGTTCCTATAAGGGTTCCGTTTTTCCTTTTGAGGTACGGAACCCTAAACGAACGGACAACTAGCTTCAACTAACGGACAAATCGACTGACAACTATTGTAATATTGTTTGACATTTCAAAAGTGCCTGTAAATGGTCTAATTGAAATAAATGTTTTGACTTTGACTTTGACTTTTAAACATGTAGAACTTACCTCAAAAACGTAGCTAGTGAGTTGCGTGGAGGTCCTGATGTCTGAACCATAGCCCTCGAGCTCGTCCTTGTCGCCGATCTCGATGACGTTGGTGGCCACGCAGTCAAAGTCAAAGTCATGGTCAAAGTCAAAGTCATGGTCAAAGTTAAAGTCATGGTCTAAGTCAACTGTCGTGCAAATGGACCTAAATCCAAGTCACCTCGAAGACGTAGCTAGTGAGCTGCGTGGACGTCTTGATGTCAGAACCATAAACCTCGAGCTCGTCCTTGTCGCTGATCTCGATCACGTCGGTGGCCACGCAGTCAGTCATAGTCATAGTCAAAGTCAAATGTCGTGCAAATGGACCTAATCCAAATCACTTACTTCAAAAACGTAGCTAGTGAGTTGCGTGGACGTCCTGATGTCTGAACCATAGACTTCCAGCTCGTCCTTGTCACTGATCTCGATGACGTTGGTGGCCACGCAGTCGCTGATGGTGTCCAAGCGTCGCTTCTTGGCCGCGGGGTCTAATTGTTCTCTTTGCTGTTGTTCCTTGTTGAGTTGCTGTTCTGTTGGGATACAACCTCATTTCAGTTTTTGGTAATGGGTTTTTGGGGTCTTACACTCCCTATGGCTTTTGTGAAGTTATTCAATTCACAATTTTGCCAATATCACGTGTACGTGTAATGATAGAATAAAAAATCGAATGAGGCAACGTAGTATGGTGAAAATCAAAAAAAAAATAAAAAAAAAATATTATACGAACGAGGCAACGTAATATGGTGAAAATCAAAAGAAAAAAAATTAAAAAATATCAAATCAAACAAAGCAACGTCGTACGGTGTCGGCCATCGAACATTTTTTTTCCAATAATTGAGAATATTCTGTTGAAAAAACTCAATAACAGTATAAGTAAAAATATTTATTCGATCAATGTAATAATATTGCGCCATAACTGCCGCTAGTTATACCACGATGATAGAAAGAAAGAAAAGAATTTGGACACAGTACAAAAAAGACACGGACAGAATAATTACGTAATTAGCAAAATAGAACACAAAAAAATACAAAAGAAATGAAAAACTTATACACTAATTTTCGTTTTCCGGAACAAAAGTTTGTGTCTCACGGCTGGACCAAACAGGTTCCAGATCAGCTTAATGCCAAGTCACAAGTACTTGGCGCTGGTTTTTGATGTTTTTTTTTATTTTTGATGATGAACTTATAGCTATAAGTTCATCATCGTGGTATAAGTAGCGGCAGCAGTCATGAGCACCAACGAACGACACCTGCACATTAGCTGATTTTTGGTCTCTTTGGCGGAATGAAGAAGGCGCGGGGCGCCGAGGCTGCACGCGATTGGTTCGTCAGTCGATGTTCGTCGTCTAATTGGACCATTCTCTATTACGTATTCTCAACTGTCTATTGAGCCGAAAATGTACATTCGCGATCTTATATGTAGTACAATTGTTAAATTTCGAATCACCTTTTAAGCAAATATTTGCTTGTGTTAGCTAGTTAGTTAGTTATAAGTTTGGGAAATAAATAATAATTTACACATGCAAAAAGTTTGATGAATGCGAAAGAGTGTGTGAGAATATTGCATTATGTTCGTTTTGAGTTGTGAGTGATCTGTGCTCATGCTTAATGCCGGTACCTATAGTCAAATTCATGGTACTTACCAGACTCAGAAACAGTGAGATCCACAGTAGCTTCTAACGGCTTATCCACTGAGAACAGCATCCTGTTCTCTCTCTCAGTAACTCTCAGTAGCAGCGAGTTACCCAGCCGGGAGCCAAGGAACAAGAAGTCTTCTTCAATAACACACATCTGTAGGCAAAAATATTATTTTGTTATTTGAGGGTTCTGTACCTCAAAAGTAAAAACGGAACCTTTATAAGATCACTTTGTTGTCCGTCTGTCCTTATGTCAAGACCATTAACGGGTGGAGGCATTTGCTCATTAGATGGCGCCACTAGAAGTGTGTAATAGCACAGATAATATAATACTATACGTACAGATGCCTCATCTCATACAAAGAAATGTGACCGATTTAGCGCGGGCTATCTTCGGGCTATACATTTTTCCGTGCTTAAAGGATTTTTCAAAATTTGAACAAATATTTTTCATGATGTATTTTTTCATGTTCTCAATTTTAAGCAAACTTCAATAACAAATCGATACATATAACGCCATTTACGCCATCTATTATGAGTTATTTCAACAAATGTTCCTTTGTTCCTGATGAGACCCCATGGTAATAGCGACATCTTGCTCATAGATGGCGCTATTGCATATTTCGGAACCCCGAAGGCGCGAGTTCTAATCACATATGTCCCGTTTTTTCGTCTGTGGTGATGAAGCTTGAATGTATGAGATTTTTGTTTTGGGATTTAGATTTTTAAGGTTATAACCTCAGATCATAGAAACAAGGGAGATGTGCCAAGGCGCTACTAAAATTGACGCTTTGATACGGTCACATTGACCGTATATAAAATGTACACGCTGGCGACGAACCGAACACGATCGATGATATAAATACAGTGTTTTAGTTTAGTGCTAGTGTTGAGTGACGATTAACAGTGTTAGATTGAGGGTGTGTGGAATGTTCAATGCGTGGGAGATCTTTATATTCACGAGGGGCGCTTGTAATTGTGTTGAAAAATGTACTAAAAGTGGCGACAGTTGTTCCCGTACTAATTTGCTATGATGGCATATCTCATTGTTTCTATGATCTGAGGTTATAACAAAGAGGCTCGTGGCTAAATAACAGTCAAGCTGATCGATCGCTGCGAGCTTAAGCTGCGCTTGTCGCGGTCAGTCTAAAGATAGGTGACTATTTTGTTACACATCGACACTTGTTTGTGTCTCAGAAAGCATGTTAAACAGTCGGTTCCAGTTCATGAGTACAGTAGGCCGGCAGCAATTTGGATGTTTTCGTACGAATTTGACTCGTACGAACACAATCGGAACTACTTATACAGGGTGGCAGGTTAAACAGTGGAAATATTTTAAGAGGTTATTGTACCCATCATTATGAATAACTTTTACTATGGGACCAACCCTGAAATCGCGAAAAAAAAATCAGCTGTCCCATACATTTATGTTCACAAAACTCAACAAAATGTATGGAACAGCTGATTTTTTTTTTCGCGATTTCAGGGTTGGCCCCATAGTAAAAGTTGTTCATAATGATGAGTACAATGACCTCTTAAAATATTTCCACTGTCTAACCTGCCACTCTGTATATGCGTGTACACGCACGACTTGCTCGCACCTAGTGTGCGAGTGCGAGTGTCGAATTCGTACGAAAACGTATACAAAGTGCGGCATACCTAGGGCTGCCGTCACCTAAATTGCTGACGCCGGACAAAAACCTTAAAAACCCCGGACATTTGGTTGAAATTGAGTATTTTCCCGGACGCCCCCGAAAAAAAAAATCCTTCCTATGATTGATTCCCCGACACAAATAAGTTTCCGGGTTTCCCCCGGACACTTTTTGAAACCCCAACCGGACGCTCCCCGGACGCCCTCTAAACTAGGACAAATCCGGGGAAACCCGGACGGATGCCAGCCCTAGGAACACCTAACACTTACACACGTAGTGAGCACGGACGCGGCCGCCCGGTCCAGGTGGAAGCTTCGCACGGTCCGCACGGAATCCGCTAACAGTGTTAGCACGTACAGTTGTCCGCCGCGCAGTGACAGTGCAAGCCGGCCCTCGCCTAGAGGAGCCACGCAGGATCCGTCCAACGTTATGCACACGCCTTCTTGAATTCCTGTTTGGATGGAGTTTCATGTTAAGCCTGCAATACATGTTGGCCGAGCGTTGTCGAGTGAAGGCCAATACCAACATATAGACGGTATATTTGCCTTGTCTTGCTATCGCTCGGTGTCACCTGCCTAGTTGGTTGAGTATAGACAAGCGCCAAAGTGTATAGACCTCATTTGACGTAGCTTGCCACAACTTGCAGTCGCTCGTGATCACTTGCCTCACTTCGGAGCGGTGTCGGTTTTTCAGCACAAATCAAAGGCGCTCGCGCGCGCTCGGACAATATTGTTCACATGTTTGTCCGCGCGCTATTATGCGGTTAACGTCAAACTTGCCGAACATCTAGACAGTAGCGCTTGCCTTGTGACAATTTGTCTAGGCTCGCGTTGGTCTAAGCTCGACAATCATGTATTGCAGGCTTTATACATTTGTGTGAGAGTCGAACATGCTGAAATTATTTGGGTTCCTTACGCTAATAATTTCAGCATGTTCGACACGCTTAGCATGACCACGATAGAAACGGGTTTTGTCAACAGAAGAGTAGACAAAGTGACAGATTGCAGAAAGATTTCTACCGTTTTATGGATACAATGAAGAGAAGGAATGTTTCTATTCTTCAGTAGATAAAAGTCTGGTACGCCAAGCACGGATCGCCGCGTGCTCGGGCAGAAGAGATAACGAGTTGGATGGAAAGAACTTTGTCTATTCTTTGATAGAGTAGAGATAGAATTGGTCATGCTCATGCTAAGCTGGCTGGTAATGATACTAATGATATGGTACAATACAATCTGTTAGGGTAAACAAGGATTATATTGAAGGGAGGGTATTCAATATTCGATATAATAGTTTGATCAACTTTTCCATAAAAAAATCCATATCATTCAACAAAATGTTTGGAAACAAATTCGATAGAGGGAAGGTCCTTGCCCTGCCATGGGGCACAATAGGCTAAAATAAAGAAATTACTCAATCAAATAATTTATTTTTAACAAAAGTGATATTACTTACTGAGTGGAAAGTTAGTGGTATGTGTAGCTATACTGTTCAATGATACTCCATATGGAGGGACCGACTGGTTCAGATATATTAGAGAGTTCACAGCCATTATTAGACATCCACCTGAAAACAAAACATAATTTTAATTTACTAGCTTCTGCCCGCGACTCAAAGGTGGTCTCATGATGGAGCCGGGAGGTGGCTATAGGAACTCCTCAACTTTTTAACATAACTCCGTCGTGTTTGGGCTCGTTGGATTTGTCTTGACAAGTACTATGGACCTAGATGATATTCAGTATCACATGATGGAGCTGGGAAGTGGTTTTACATAAAAGGAGTTGTTTCAGAAATGTATGGAGCCTGGGAGGGGTCTACGTACGCAATTAAGTATTATAGCTATACATGATAGTAACCGGTTCCTAATGCTTATTCTCTATAATATTACTTCGTTGAATTGTAATTCATTCTTTTCTTTGTCAAGGAGAGCAACACAACACAAATATGGTGGATCAACAATCGACAAATGAATTAAGTGAAACGTCATTTTGACAACTGTTGTTATGTCAATGTCAGTCAAAATGGCAACATACAAATCATACAATCCACCACGACTCAAACGTCACGTCATAAAACAAAACTGTCAAACTCAACTGTCATGGCCGCCCTAAAAATAGGGATATCATAGTGAAAAACTTCATCTCAAATAATTCTCTTACAATTGTAATCTTACTG